>BSBN01001136.1:8750000-9375000 GCA_027924645.1 Cunninghamia lanceolata
TTGATCATGGAAAGATATATGTTATGGATGGGGTAGATGAAAGTGATTTGATCTTCACTAGAATGAGGGCTTGATGTTTCCACATGCTTAGGATTGTGCTCTTGACATACCTCTTGGTTTTGGATGGAAGTGGAAGGCTCTTATATGGGCTTAATAGGCTCTTGATGGTCAACAACATAAGTGCACAATGGAGTTTGACTTGGAATCATGGATGGAGATTCTTTAATAGGATCAAAGGGTTGTGAAGTATTTGATGGGCTTGAAAGACTAGGCATGGTGTTGGAAGACTCTTCGACATGCTCAAGGACAAAAGTTTGACGTGGGGATGGTTTATTCCTTGCTAATAGCCATTGGATCACATCTTTTGCAAGTGTATTGGTGGGTGGACAATATAGTGGATGGATAATAATGGTGGATGGTGTTGAAGGCTTAGGATTAGGATGTTGATTGGATAGAGGGATGATAGAAGTGGATGGATTGGGAATTGGATTAGATGGATAAGAAATTGGACTAGATGGGGGTGACACATGAGATTGGGATGATTTGGCATACTCATCAATTTCATGCTTGAACATATTGTAAAACTTTGAGACAAATACAAGGCATTCATTTGTATCATGGCCTTTGGTCTTATGGTATGCACAATAATCATGTTCATCATATGGACTTTCTTCACATGGTTTGATGGCAGGAAGTTCAATGAGTTTTCTTTCAAGCATAATTTATAAAATTATCTCAAATCTTTCTTTTGGCGAAACATTAGAGTATCTTGATAATAAAAGTGATAAAGGGCTTGATGGACTAGAAGGTTGGTGGATCGATGGACTAGGATTGGGATCACATGGTGGTAGAGAGATAAGACTAATAGGCTCATGAAGTGGCATTTGAATAGATAGTGATGGATGGTACTCATAGGATGTATGATCTAGATTGGTATTCCCTTTGTCAAAGGTATCATGAGTACCAAAGGATATTAGGTCTTGTTGCAAAGGTGGACTTAGGTTCACCTGTTCTTGTGGTGATGTGGGTGCACATGTTGATAAAAGGTCTTGGGGTATAGATTGTTGTAGATGTTGGTTGATATTGGAAGAAGTGGGGTATGATGATGTGGCATTGATTTGACATGTGGATGAATTGGGTTGGTGTGAAGTTGAGGACATTTGAGCTTGTTGCCAAGGTGGACTTGGGTTCACTTGTACTTGTTGTGGAGTGAAGCAATATGTTGATGTGGCATAGATTTGATGTGTGAATGGACTAGGTTGGTGTGAAGTAGGGTAAGTTGATGTATAATTGATTTGATAGGTGGATGGATTAGATTGATATGAATTGGGATAAGTTGGTATATATGATCGATGTGGAGGTTATTGATGTTGGTATCATGGTTGAGTTTGTTGATATCGACCTAGGACTTGATGTTGTGGGAATTGTTGATGTTGTGGTGGCGTAGGGACTTGTTCCTTTCTATATAACCACTCAAGTGTATCAAGCATTGTTTTGGTGCCATAAGGATCATTCTCATAGGTCTTGTTTGGGAATGTCATGTCCATATTTACAAGTGGTAGATTAGGATGTGAGGATGTGGAATGATTAATATGTGATTTAGATATGAAATGGATGAAGTTGATTGGGTAATGATTAGGATGAAGTGATTGAATGTCTTGGAATGATGGATTAGAATGATGATTGACTAGGATGATTAGGATTGGATGATGTGGCTTAGGATGTGTGTTATGACAAGTAGGTTGAGGACATGATGTGGAAAGCATTTATTGGAAGTTTGACTTGGGAAATATCAAACACAAGATCTCACATGTAAATGCATGAACACACACACCAAAAATAATGATAAATTTGTCTTTAAATATTAAATGTGATGATTAAGCACACATTTGAAAACACAACAAGAAGCCTAATGTTAGTCAAGTGGGGCTTAGCCAATCGGTCTTACTCTAGGTTGCACAAGGTTGACGAGGGGAATGAAATGGAAGTGAAATCCTGCCACACAGCTGGGATAAAAGGGTAACCCACCCTTCACCTTCACTTCCCAAAGGTATAAAGTTCTTTGGGGCTTAGCCAAGAGTGACAAGATTTTAACTTCCAAAGGGGGTGTCTTTCGATTCACACCTCGATATGACAAAAGCAAACTAAGTGAGGTGCTTTTGATCTCCAAGATCACCTTGTGGTGCAAGGAGAGAGCATACACACACACACTTGATTCACACTCACAGTTATTAATTAACCCTTTAGAAAATTGAGATGTGTGTAAACAGTTCAAGCACTTGTTCATTTTAACCCCAAGTCAAAAGGTGTGATTGAAGACAATGGTTAATTTTAGACCTAATCTTGATGTATGATGGAAGACAAGATTCGTTTTAAATACCCAAGTCAAAATGTGAGATCAAACAAATGTTCTTTATAAGCCCCACATCGAAGTGTGTTTGCAAACAAGATTGATTGAAATGAAAAGATGAAAGATTAGAATGAAAGCACCTGGAAGTTTTTCCTTTCCAATATGATGTGTATGACTGATCCAAACGCTACTACAACTCCATATGATAACTTACAAAATTAGAAAATGATATTATAATTTTGCCATATAAAGATAAGCTCATCAGAAAATTGTAGTTTCAGATACATTTTTTTTAACATAGCCAAATTAGATTCAATTATTTAAAGACGTTTTTGGTCTGAAAAATATAAAGCAAAAAAGAGACTCCTACTAATTTTCTGAGAGCTTTGCAAAAATATAAAGAAGTTAAAAAAATTCTTTGATTTGTGCCCAGAAATGTGGATTTATGAAAACCCTACAATAGAAAAAGATTGGATCATTTTGCACATTATATGAACTCAAAATTAAATATGTAAAGAACAGACCCCCATTAGAATTTCAAGAGCTTTCTAAAATTGTAATTTTTTTAAAAACTTCACCGATTTGTGCCCATAAACTCAATTTTATGAAAAAAAATAAAATCATGATAACTCCTACAAAAATGGTGATAAAGATGCGATTTTTCTGTTGTAGCTTCCTTGGATGATTGACAAACTTCTGTGAAAATCTTGTAGAAAAATTCATAGCCATTTAGAAGATATGATGAAATCTTTAAAACCTAGGGTTTTGTCCAAAAATGGCAAATCTGCAATAAAAAGTTAATAAAATCTGCAAAAAACAAGTTAGTAGATCTGCAAATTTAAGCACAAAGTCCCACTAGGCGTGCCAAAAAATGTAAATTAAAAATTGGTACAAAGACAACACAAAGATAATGATAACAACACAATACCTTTACCTTTGAACCAAGTCCTCCACATATGATAGAATGGAGTAGATGCACCCAAAACTACTAGCTTTGTTCTCTTTAATAGATGATTGATTGGTTGGAATGTTGATTACTCACTTCTACAGCATAACAATAGTGAGAAGATGATGAATGAGAAGAGCTAGAGTGATTTCAACAATGTAATGATACTTGAAATGTGGATGCCAAATGGCTTGGGTGAGGCTTGATTTATAGGATATGAGTGATGGAAATGGATGGCTAGGATTAAGTGATACTTAGAAGTTGTAGTCATTTGACAAGTGTGTGAAGGAGAATAGGGCTGACCTATTAGTTGTACATGTGAAGGATATTAAATGAAAGTTGTACTACCACACATGATTCAATTGAGAGGTGGACAAGTGTTGGAATGTGGTGAGAGGTGAGGACCTGATTCAATTATTTCAATTAGTTGGGACATGTGAAAGGAATAATTTAAATAAATATTTTATTTATTTAAATTAGAGGAAAGATGGGAAATTAATTAAATAAATAGAGATTTATTTAATTCATTGGCTAGTGGGATAAATGGGATTAGGATGGAAACTTTGTTAAATAAATAGGATTTACTTAAGGGTAAGTGCAGGAAGATGGGGGGCCAAAAAGGGGTCTTAAGTGGCCACTTTTTTTTTGAAATCAGGAAATACTGGCCTTGGATGAGAAATTGAGCATAGTTACACTCAAAATTTGGAGATGCAACCAAAACAATGTTCGTAGTGCTCTGAGTCTACTTTCTAAACTACTATTTTGTTTTGAAAATGGCATAGATTAAGGGGTTCAAAAGAGGGAGCCACAGAAATTGGTGTTGTTTTTGTCAAAAAAACATAACATAGCATGTTTTGTGGCTCCCTCAAAAGGTCAACTTTTTTTGGTATTTTTAAAATCGCTTCGGTGAGAAATTAGCTAATAGCATGTAGTTTATGCCTGATTTTTCTGATAATTTTTTGATGACTATTTGATTTTTTACTAATTTTTAAAGTGGACACATCCTAAAAAATAGAATTTTGGCCGTGCTACCCCTATAAATTTTGAAAACTAATTGAAAATCATTTTTTTATTTTTTTAATATTTGTAGAATGGAGTCTAGTTTCTAAATATGTAATTTTTTTGAAATTTGAATGAATAGTTATTTTACAATGAAAAAAAGACCAAACAGTGGTTTTTGCCTAAAAACGGACACACAAACAAAAGAAATTAAAGATGAAAGGCTTAACATTGTTAAAATGTGAAAAAAATCACATCGTCAAATAGCTAAGAGAAAGCCTAACATTACCCATGTGTTTGATTTGTTCGACTTTGAAACACGTGCAAATCTTAGGGTTAGCACGAACGAAATTATGTGAAATTTTGAAGAATATAGAAAAACACATCTGTGACTGTTCATAAGGCACTCCAAGCCTTTGGGTTGGAAACCAAAGCAAATCCCAAGCCCAAGGCTTGGGATTCCCAAAGCAAGAAATAACGCAAGCGCGTTATAACACGCTCGCATTATAACATGCTCGCGTTATGTTTTGCATTGCATTTTTCTTTCCCGCAAGTCTGTTTTTTGTCATGTTTGACATAACGCGAGCGCGTTATGTTCCCCTCAAATTCTTTTACGTTCAAGGCTATTAATCATGAGGGTTAAGGGATAAGGGATAGAGTTGGAGGGTTTAGGGATAAGGGATGAGTGTTTAAGGTATAGTATCGAGCCCGTTGAGGGTCTAGGAATAGGGATAGCGTTTAAGGTTTAGGGATGAGGGATGACAGATTATGGTTGAGGGTTTAGGGTTTAGGGATAGGGTTGAGGGTTGAGGGATCAGAGTTCAGGGTTGAGGGATTAGGGTTTGACATTGAGGGTTGAAGTTTAAGGGTCAAGGGTTTAGGGATAGGGTTTAGGGTCGAGGGATTAGGGTTAAAGTAGAGTGTGGAGGGTGTAAGGATTAGGGATAGGGTTGGAGGGTTTAGGGATTAGGAATTAGGGTTTAAGGTATAGTATCGAGTCTGTTGAGGGTTTAGGAATAGGTATAGCATTTAGGGTTTAGGGATGAGGGATTATAGTTGAGGGATGATGGATTAGGGTTGAGGGTTAAGAGATTAGGGTTTAGGGATAAGGTTTAGGGTTGAGGGTTGAGGGATTAGGGTTTAAGGTATAGTGTTGAGGGTTGAGGGTTGAGGGTTTAGGGTTGATGGATTAGCATTTAATGTCAAGGTTAGGGTTAGAGTGTCAAGGGTAGAGGGATTAGGGATAGGGTTTAGGGTTGAAGGTTTAAGGATTGAGGGTTGAGGCTTTAGGGATGAGAGTTTAAGGCTTAAGATATAGTGTCAAGTGTTGAGGGTGTAGGGATAGGGTTTAAGTTTTAAGGGTTAAGGGTTGAGGGATAGGGATTAGGGTTTAAGGTATAGTGTTGAGGGTCGAGGGATCAGAGTTAAGGGTTGAGGGATTAGGGTTTGATGTTGAGGGTTGAGGGTTGAGGTTCGAGGTTCAAGGGTTTAGGGATAGGGTTGAGGGTCGAGGAATTAGGGTTAAAGTAGAGTGTGGAGGGTATAAGGATTAGGGATAGGGTTGGAGGGTTTAGGGATAAGGGATTAGGGTTTAAGGTATAGTATCGATTCTGTTGAGGGTGTAGGAATAGGGATAGCATTTAGGGTTTAGGGATGAGGGATTAGAGTTGAGGGATGACGGATTAGGGTTGAGGGTTGAGGGATTAGGGTTTAGGGATAAGGTTTAGGGTTGAGGACTGAGGGATTAGGGTTTAAGGTATAGTGTTGAGGGTTTAGGGATAGGGTTTAGGGTTGAGGGATTAGGATTTGACGTTGAGGGTTGAGGGTTGAGGGTTTAGGGTTTAGGGTTAGGGTTGAGAGATGAGGGATCAGAGTTAAGGGTTGAGGGAATAGGGTTTTACGTCGAGGGTTGAGGGTTGAGGTTCGAGGGTCAAGGGTTTAGGGATAGGGTTGAGGTTGAAGGGATTAGGGTTAAAGTAGAGTGTGGAGGGTGTAAGGATTAGGGATAGGGTTGGAGGGTTTAGGGATAAGGGATTAGAGTTTAAGGTATAGTATCAAGTCTGTTGAGGGTTTAGGAATAGGGATAGCATTGAGGGTTTAGGGATGAGGGATTAGAGTTGAGGGATGAGGGATTAGGGTTGAGGGTTGAGAAATTAGGGTTTAGGGATAAGGTTTAGGGTTGACGGTTGAGGGATTAGGGTTTAAGGTATAGTGTTGAGGGTTGATGGTTTAGGGATAGGGTTTAGGTTTGAGGGATTAGGGTTGATGAATTAGGGTTTAATGTTGAGAGTTGGGGGTTAAGGGTTGAGGGTTGAGGTTGAGGGATAGGGTTAATGGTCAAGGGATTAGGGTTAAATAAGAGTGTCGAGGGTAGAGGGATTAGGGTTTAAGGTATAGTATCGAGCCTGTTGAGGGTCTAGGAATAGGGATAGCGTTTAGGGTTTAGGAATGAGGGATTAGAGTTGAGGGATGACGGATGACAGATTAGGGTTGAGGGTTGAGGGATTAGGGTTTAGGGACAAGTTTAGGGTTAGGGTTGAGGGATTAGGGTTTAAGGTATAGTGTTGAGGGTTTAGAGATAGGGTTTAGGGTTGAGGGATTAGAGTGAAGGGTTGAGGGATTAGAATTTGACGTTGAGGGTTGAGGGTTTAGGGATAGAGTTGAAGGTTGAGGGATCAGAGTTAAGGTTTGAGGGATTAGGGTTTGATGTTGAGGGTTGAGTGTTGAGGTTCAAGGGTCAAGGGTTTATGGATAGGGTTGAGGGTCAAGGAATTAGGGTTAAAGTAGAGTGTGGAGGGTATAAGGATTAGGGATAGGGTTGGAGGGTTTAGAGATAAGGGATTAGAGTTTAAGGTATAGCATCGAGTCTGTTGACAGTTTAGGAATAGGGATAGCATTTAGGGTTTAGGGATGAGGGATTAGAGTTGAGGGATGAGGGATTAGGGTTTAGGGATAAGGTTTAGGGTTGAGGGTTGAGGGATTAGGGTTTAAGGTATAGTGTTGAGGGTTGATGGTTTAGGGATAGGGTTTAGGTTTGAGGGATTAAGGTTTAGGGTTGATGAATTAGGGTTTAATGTTGAGAGTTGAAGGTTGAGGGTTGAGGGTTGAGGTTGAGGGATAGGGTTAATGGTCAAGGGATTAGGGTTAAATAAGAGTGTCGAGGGTAGAGGGATTAGGGTTTAAGGTATAGTATCGAGCCTGTTGAGGGTCTAGGAATAGGGATAGTGTTTAGGGTTTAGGAATGAGAGATTAGAGTTGAGGGATGATGGATGACAGATTAGGGTTGAGTGTTGAGGGATTAGGGTTTAGGGACAAGGTTTAGGGTTAGGGTTGAGGGATTAGGGTTTAAGGTATAGTGTTGAGGGTTTAGGAATAGGGTTTAGGGTTGAGGGATTAGAGTGAAGGGTTGAGGGATTAGAATTTGATGTTGAGGGTTGAGGGTTTTGGGATAGGATTGAAGGTTGATGGATCAGAGTTAAGGGTTGAGGGATTAGGGTTTGATGTTGAGGGTTGAGGTTCGAGGGTCAAGGGTTTAGGGATAGGGTTAAGGGTCGAGGAATTAGGGTTAAAGTAGAGTGTGGAGGGTATAAGGATTAGGGATAGGGTTGGAGGGTTTAGGGTTTAGGGATAAGGGATTAAAGTTTAAGGTATAGTATCGAGTCTGTTGAGGGTGTAGGAATAGGGATAACATTTAGGGTTTACGGATGAGGGATTAGAGTTGAGGGATGAGGGATTAGGGTTGAGGGTTGAGGGATTAGGATTTGGGGATAAGGTTTAGGGTTGAGGGTTGAGGGATTAGGGTTTAAGGTATAGTGTTGAGGGTTGATGGTTTAGGGATAGGGTTTAGGTTTGAGGGATTAGGGTTTAGGGTTGATGAATTAGGGTTTAATGTTGAGAGTTGAGGGTTGAGGGTTGAGGGTTGAGGTTGAGGGATAGGGTTAATGGTCAAGGGATTAGGGTTAAATAAGAGTGTCGAGGGTAGAGGGATTAGGGTTTAAGGTATAGTATCGAGCCTGTTGAGGGTCTAGGAATAGGGATAGTGTTTAGGGTTTAGGAATGAGGGATTAGAGTTGAGGGTTGAGGGATTAGGGTTTAGGGACAAGGTTTAGGGTTAGGGTTGAGGGATTAGAGTGAAGGGTTGAGGGATTAGAATTTGACGTTGAGGGTTTAGGGTTTAGGATTAGGGTTGAAGGTCAAGGGATCAGAGTTAAGGGTTGAGGGATTAGGGTTTGATGTTGAGGGTTGAGGGTTGAGGTTCGAGGGTCAAGGGTTTAGGGATAGGGTTGAGGGTCGAGGAATTAGGGTTAAAGTAGAGTGTGGAGGGTATAAGGATTAGGGATAGGGTTGGAGGGTTTAGGGATAAGGGATTAGAGTTTAAGGTATAGTATCGAGTCTATTGAGGGTTTAGGAATAGGGATAGCATTTAGGGTTTAGGGATAAGGGATTAGAGTTGAGGGATGAGGGATTAGGGTTGAGGGTTGAGGGATTAGGGTTTAGGGATAAGGTTTAGGGTTGACGGTTGAGGGATTAGGGTTTAAGGTATAGTGTTGAGGGTTGATGGTTTAGGGATAGGGTTTAGGTTTGAGGGATTAGGGTTTAGGGTTGATGAATTAGGGTTTAATGTTGAGAGTTGAGGGTTGAGGGTTGAGGTTGAGGGATAGGGTTAATGGTCAAGGGATTAGGGTTAAATAAGAGTGTCGAGGGTAGAGGGATTAGGGTTTAAGGTATAGTATCGAGCCTGTTGAGGGTCTAGGAATAGGGATAATGTTTAGGGTTTAGGAATGAGGGATTAGAGTTGAGAGATGACGGATGACAGATTATGGTTGAGGGTTGAGGGATTAGGGTTTACGGACAAGGTTTAGGGTTAGGGTTGAGGGATTAGGGTTTAAGGTATAGTGTTGAGGGTTTAGGGTTGAGGGATTAGAGTGAAGGGTTGAGGGATTAGAATTTGATGTTGAGTGTTTAGGGTTTAGGGTTAGGGTTGAAGGTCGAGGGATCAGAGTTAAGGTTTGAGGGATTAGGGTTTGATGTTGAGGGTTGAGGGTTGAGGTTCGAGGGTCAAGGGTTTAGGGATAGGGTTGAGGGTCGAGGAATTAGGGTTAAAGTAGAGTGTGGAGGGTATAAGGATTAGGGATAGGGTTGGAGGGTTTAGGGATAAGGGATTAGAGTTTAAGGTATAGTATCAAGTCTGTTGAGGGTTTAGGAATACGGATAGCATTTAGGGTTTAGGGATGAGGGATTAGAGTTGAGGGATGAGGGATTAGGGTTGAGGGTTGAGGGATTAGGATTTGGGGATAAGGTTTAGGGTTGAGGGTTGAGGGATTAGGGTTTAAGGTATAGTGTTGAGGGTTGATGGTTTAGGGATAGGGTTTAGGTTTGAGGGATTAGGGTTTAGGGTTGATGAATTAGGGTTTAATGTTGAGAGTTAAGGGTTGAGGGTTGATGGTTGAGGTTGAGGGATAGGGTTAATGGTCAAGGGATTAGGGTTAAATAAGAGTGTCGAGGGTAGAGGGATTAGGGTTTAAGGTATAGTATCGAGCCTGTTGAGGGTCTAGGAATAGGGATAGCATTTAGGGTTTAGGAATGAGAGATTAGAGTTAAGGGATGATGGATGACAGATTAGGGTTGAGGGTTGAGGGATTAGGGTTTAGGGACAAGGTTTAGGGTTAGGGTTGAGGGATTAGGGTTTAAGGTATAGTGTTGAGGGTTTAGGGATAGGGTTTAGGGTTGAGGGATTAGAGTGAAGGGTTGAGGGATTAGAATTTGACGTTGAGGGTTTAGGGTTTAGGGTTAGGGTTGAAGGTCGAGGGATCAGAGTTAAGGGTTGAGGGATTAGGGTTTGATGTTGAGGGTTGAGGGTTAAGGTTTGAGGGTCAAGGGTTTAGGGATAGGGTTGAGTGTTAAGGAATTAGGGTTAAAGTAGAGTGTGGAGGGTATAAGGATTAGGGATAGGGTTGGAGGGTTTAGGGATAAGGGATTAGAGTTTAAGGTATAGTATCGAGTCTGTTGAGGGTTTAGGAGTAGGGATAGCATTTAGGGTTTAGGGATGAGCGATTAGAGTTGAGGGATGAGGGATTAGGTTTGAGGGTTGAGGGATTAGGGTTTAGGGATAAGGTTTAGGGTTGAGGGTTGAGGGATTAGGGTTTAAGGTATAGTGTTGAGGGTTGATGGTTTAGGGATAGGGTTTAGGTTTGAGGGATTAGGGTTTAGGGTTGATGAATTAGGGTTTAATGTTGAGAGTTGAGGGTTGAGGGTTGAGGGTTGACGTTGAGGGATAGGGTTAATGGTCAAGGGATTAGGGTTAAATAAGAGTGTCGAGGGTAGAGGGATTAGGGTTCAAGGTATAGTATCAAGCCTATTGAGGGTCTAGGAATAGGGATAGCGTTTAGGGTTTAGGAATGAGGGATTAGAGTTGAGGGATGATGGATGACAGATTAGGGTTGAGGGTTGAGGGATTAGGGTTTAGGGACAAGGTTTAGGGTTAGGGTTGAGGGATTAGGGTTTAAGGTATAGTGTTGAGGGTTTAGGGATAGGATTTAGGGTTGAGGGATTAGAGTGAAGGGTTGAGGGTTTAGGGTTTAGGGTTAGGGTTGAAGGTCGAGGGATCAGAGTTAAGGGTTGAGGGATTAGGGTTTGATGTTGAGGGTTGAGGGTTGAGGTTCGAGGGTCAAGGGTTTAGGGATAGGGTTGAGGGTCGAGGAATTAGGGTTAAAGTAGAGTGTGGAGGGTATAAGGATTAGGGATAGGGTTGGAGAGTTTAGGGATAAGGGATTAGAGTTTAAGGTATAGTATCGAGTCTGTTGAGGGTTTGGTAATAGGGATAGCATTTAGGGTTTAGGGATGAGGGATTAGAGTTGAGGGATGAGGGATTAGGGTTGAGGGTTGAAGGATTAGGGTTTAGGGATTAGGTTTAGGGTTCAGGGTTGAGGGATTAGGGTTTAAGATATAGTGTTGAGGGTTGTTGGTTTAGGGATAGGGTTTAGGTTTGAGGGATTAGGGTTTAGGGTTGATGAATTAGGGTTTAATGTTGAGAGTTGAGGGTTGAGGTTGAGGGATAGGGTTAATGGTCAAGGGATTAGGGTTAAATAAGAGTGTCGAGGGTAGAGGGATTAGGGTTTAAGGTATAGTATCGAGCCTGTTGAGGGTCTAGGAATAGGGATAGCATTTAGGGTTTAGGAATGAGGGATTAGAGTTGAGGGATGACGGATGACAGATTAGGGTTGAGGGTTGAGGGATTAATGTTTAGGGACAAGGTTTAGGGTTAGGGTTGAGGGATTAGGGTTTAAGGTATAGTGTTGAGGGTTTAGGGATAGGGTTTAGGGTTGAGGGATTAGAGTGAAGGGTTGAGGGATTAGAATTTGACGTTGAGGGTTTAGGGTTTAGGGTTAGGGTTGAAGGTCGAGGGATCAGAGTTAAGGGTTGAGGGATTAGGGTTTGATGTTGAGGGTTGAGGGTTGAGGTTCGAGGGTCAAGGGTTTAGGGATAGGGTTGAGGGTCAAGGAATTAGGGTTAAAGTAGAGTGTGGAGGGTATAAGGAGTAGGGATAGGGTTGGAGGGTTTAGGGATAAGGGATTAGAGTTTAAGGTATAGTATCGAGTCTGTTGAGGGTTTAGTAATAGGGATAGCATTTAGGGTTTAGGGATGAGGGATTAGAGTTGAGGGATGAGGGATTAGGGTTGAGGGTTGAAGGATTAGGGTTTAGGGATAAGGTTTAGGGTTGAGGGTTGAGGGATTAGGGTTTAAGATATAGTGTTGAGGGTTGATGGTTTAGGGATAGGGTTTAGGTTTGAGGGATTAGGGTTTAGGGTTGATGAATTAGGGTTTAATGTTAAGAGTTGAGGGTTGAGGGTTGAGGGTTGAGGTTGAGGGATAGGGTTAATGGTCAAGGGATTAGGGTTAAATAAGAGTGTCGAGGGTAGAGGGATTAGGGTTTAAGGTATAGTATCGAGCCTGTTGAGGGTCTAGGAATAGGGATAGCATTTAGGGTTTAGGAATGAGGGATTAGAGTTGAGGGATGACGGATGACAGATTAGGGTTGAGGGTTGAGGGATTAGGGTTTAGGGACAAGGTTTAGGGTTAGGGTTGAGGGATTAGGGTTTAAGGTATAGTGTTGAGGGTTTAGGGATAGGGTTTAGGGTTGAGGGATTAGAGTGAAGGGTTGAGGGATTAGAATTTGACGTTGAGGGTTTAGGGTTTAGGGTTAGGGTTGAAGGTCGAGGGATCAAAGTTAAGGGTTGAGGGATTAGGGTTTGATGTTGAGGGTTGAGGGTTGAGGTTTGAGGGTCAAGGGTTTAGGGATAGGGTTGAGGGTCAAGGAATTAGGGTTAAAGTAGAGTGTGGAGGGTATAAGGATTAGGGATAGGGTTGGAGGGTTTAGGGATAAGGGATTAGAGTTTAAGGTATAGTATCGAGTCTGTTGAGGGTTTAGGAATAGGGATAGCATTTAGGGTTTAGGGATGAGGGATTAGAGTTGAGGGATGATGGAATAGGGTTGAGGGTTGAGGGATTAGGGTTTAGGGATAAGGTTTAGGGTTGAGGGTTGAGGGATTAGGGTTTAAGGTATAGTGTTGAGGGTTGAGGGTTGAGGGTTGAGGGTTTAGGATTAGGGTTTAGGGTTGACGAATTAGCATTTAATGTCGAGGTTAGGGTTAGAGTGTCGAGGGTAGAGGGATTAGGGATAGGGTTTTGGGTTGAAGGTTTAAGGATTGAGGGTTGAGGCTTTAGGGATGAGGGTTTAAGACTTAAGATATAGTGTCAAGTGTTGAGGGTGTAGGGATAGGGTTTAAGTTTTAAGGGTTAAGGGTTGAGGGATAGGGATTAGGGTTTAAGGTATAGTGTTGAGGGTTGAGGGATTAAAGTTAAGGGTTGAGGGATTAGGGTTTGACGTTGAGGGTTGAGGGTTGAGGTTCAAGGGTCAAGGGTTTAGGGATAGGGTCGAGGGTCAAGGAATTAGGGTTAATTAGAGTGTGGAGGGTATAAGGATTAGGGATAGGGTTGGAGGGTTTAGGGATAAGGGATTAGGGTTTAAGGTATAGTATCGATTCTATTGAGGGTGTAGGAATAGGGATAGCATTTAGGGTTTAGGGATGAGGGATTAGAGTTGACAGATGACGGATTAGGGTTGAGGGTTGAGGGATTAGGGTTTAGGGATAAGGTTTAGGGTTGAGGGCTGAGGGATTAGGGTTTAAGGTATAGTGTTGAGGGTTTAGGGATCAGGTTTAGGGTTGAGGGATTAGAGTGAAGGGTTGAGGGATTAGGATTTGATGTTAAGGGTTGAGGGTTTAGGGTTTAGGGTTTAGGGTTAGGGTTGAGAGATGAGGGATCAGAGTTAAGCGTTGAGGGATTAGGGTTTGACATCGAGGGTTGAGGGTTGAGGTTCAAGGGTCAAGGGTTTAGGGATAAGGTTGAGGTTGAAGGGATTAGGGTTTAAGGTATAGTGTTGAGGGTTGATGGATCAGAGTTAAGGGTTGAGGGATTAGGGTTCAGGGTTTTAAGGATTAGGGATAGGGTTGGAGGGTTTAAGGATAAGGGATTAGAGTTTAAGGTACAGTATCAAGTCTGTTGAGGGTGTAGGATTAGGGATAGCATTAAGGGTTTAGGGATGAGGGATTAGAGTTGAGGGATGACAGATTAGGGTTGAGGGATTAGGATTTGACATTGAGGGTTGAGGGTTTAGGGATAGGGTTGAGGGTTGAGGGATTAGGATTTGACGTTGAGGGTTGAGGGTTTAGGGATAGGGTTGAGGGTTGAGGGATTAGGATTTGACATTGAGGGTTGAGGGTCGAGGGATCAGAGTTGAGGGTTTAGGGATTAGGGTTTGACGTTGAGGGTTGAGGGCATTTTATATCAAGAACTTGATTATGAGGGCTTGCCCCTTCATTGTTATGCCTATCATATGGCGGAGCATCTGGCAAGACCTTGCAGGAAAAAGATGTGATCAATGCAAAGGATGTGATGAATCTATAGCAGGACCAAACGCGAGCGCGTTATAGCGTGCTCGCGTTTTGTATTTCTATTGAAATGGTAAAAAAGTGGTTACCCCTGTGATCCAGGCCCACATGCTCTATTTTCTTACTGATTCTGCACGTGCTCTAACAAAAAAGAAGTGCTTTCATGCTATTGGGAAATTCACATGCACATTTGACACATTGTACCACCTTTGCATGATCTTTCCACCACCTTTTCTACTTTGCCAACTTGAGAAGGAGGAAATAACATAGTTTTCACACCAAGTTTGATATATATCTATTCAAGTTTTAATTTTTGTAGTGTTGCAATGTTAATTGTGATTCAATTTTAGGAATTTAACATTGAAAAGGAAGCAAGTGGTGAAAAACTCAAATTGTTGAGGAGTTTGATGCAAGAAGATAAAAACACTACATAATTAGGTACTCTCTCCATTCAAATCTTCATTTTTTAGGTATGTCAAGTCTTTACATGCATGTTCTTTACATTTTCCTTATTTCGGTTTGAATTACTTTATCATGCTTTATCATACATGTTTAAAATAGACACATTCCCAATCAAGAAAGCAACCTACAATCTCACATGATGCCATGTATATTTTCTACACTTGGGCTCTTTAATATTATGTGTAATAAACAAACCTTAGTTCATACCATGATGTCAAACTATACAAGAATAAATCCTTAGAACATAAAAGAAATACAATCCCACTATTATCTTGTATTCATTTCTTAGGAACTAATAATGGTCTCTTTATCATGCTATAGACAAATTCTCCATCATGCCAAGGAAATGATCAAGAATTAAACCAACATAGGAAGAGATAGAATCTAAGATTTCAAAGAAAGCAATGGCTATGAGGGAACTTCGTGAGAAGAGGAAATTATACACGATAAATAAAGACATACCAATTGAAGAGGAACCACAACCATCACAAAGAGATATGGTATTGGTGGCACAAAGAGAATGAATGCAAAAACTTTGTGGTACAAGAGATTTGAATACCATAGTTGGAGACACGTCCTTTACCGCAAGTCAACTTGTAGGGACACCATCTACCACATCTCAAGTTGAGAGTACATCATCACTCACATGTGATGAAGGAGGTACGCCATTGTTCCCACCTTAACCTCAAGGTATGTCATCTATTCCATCTTCAATCGAAAGTATGCCATCTAACCCATCTCATTTAAATATTGATGAAATTCCTAATGTTGAGATGAATTTACCTAACTTGACACCACCTAGAATTTTGCATAGAATGCCAAAGTATTTGATTGATATTGATGAGAATATTTCGTAGCCAATGGAAGGTAAGGTTCCAAAACACACTTGTAGAAGATATGCTAATAAGATTTGGAGATTGTTCTTTGAAAAGTTAAATGAGACTGCAAGATGTCAACTATTCGTTGAAATGATGCCAAGTATAAAGTATAGGTCTATCATGAAGATTCTTGGGTTGAGAACATCAGAGGCTTCAAGTGAAAAATCTATTGTCAAGAATCTAATGAGTGCGTATGAGAGTGTGGGTAACACCTCATGCATAAAAGATAGTAATGCAACACGGCATGTGATTACATCGATTATAGTAAGTAGTCAAACGAGGATAGCTCGTCTCATTAGAAAGACAAGTCAATAATTGAGAATTAATAGGAAAACTTTATCAAGAGCCGTTGGAAGATGCCAAAGAATTAAGGACACTAATGCCAATGAATTATGGGTGTTCTCAGGGAGACTACCACAAAAAGATAAACCAATTGTTGAAGCATTGAGATCACTAATTAAAGACTTTTGGAAGAATTACACAAGGGTATCTCCGAATCAAAGGGATGTGGTAAGAAGGAGAATCAGTAGTCAGAACCACGAGCCACATCCAAAGCTTTTTTTGGATGAGACTCAAACATAGTTTTATGGTAAATTTCTAGAGAAGTATCCTCAACTTAAAATTTGTCAAAGATATTTTGAATTGCTAAAACCTTTCTATGTTAAGATAAATCACACACGCACTACTTGTTGTTGTAGATTACATGTTCAATTTTCTAACCATTTTGATGCTTATAGGTCTATATGTTTAGATATGCATACTAACAATGATTTGCAGGGTTGTGCCATATGTGCCCCACCAACATCTTCAAGAGTCTTCATATCAAGAATTTTATGTGAAAGAGAGGAAGGTCAGATATTCTACAAGAAATTATGCTTGGATGGCACATCATCGTTGCGGTGGCTTGCAACATTTGCCAATATGTGAACATATGGAAATAACACATGTGGTTGGAAACGAACTAGTAGAGTTTGGCAAGTATAAATAGTGGCATACAATACAAAAGATGGTAAAGAAGCAAAGAGGTGTGAATTAGTTATTGAAAAGATTCCAGTGTATCAGTTTATGCCTATATTTTGTGATAGCATAGTGTATGAGTATGCAAGACATGCCCATAGAGCTCGATGGTTGGACTTGCAATTCAAGTTATGCAAGGACACATTTCCGGTTGGTAGCATTGTTTCAGTTGTCGACTTTGCAGAGAACTACAGTCTACAGCCACAGCGCGAGGTGCAATCACAATATTACAACTCCACACAGGTTTCTATATTTGTGCACATCGCATTCATTAATGCAAATGATAGTATAGAGGATGACAGAAAGATCATAAGGGAGTATAATTTCTATATTAGTGATGATCGCACACATTCTACAGAGTTCGTGCAAGGTTGCTTTCAGGTGTTCTACAATGATTTGGCTAGAAGGGGCATATCGTTCAGTCAGCATATCATATGGTTGGATAATTGTGTGTCACAATTCAAGAACTCACAGAATTTCTATTGGCTGAGTAGGAGGCATAATTTTACAGGTATTCAACATATGTGGAACTTTTGTGAGGCTGAGCATGGAAAGGGGGAGCATGATAGTGTAGGAGCATGTATCAAAAGAGCCATAGCACGAGAAGAGTTAAAGTATAAAGATAATGCAAAGTTGACAGATGCAAAATCGATTATCGAGTGGTGTAATGCTTCCATGGGTCTAGGTAATGAAGGTAAGTCTTTAGTTTGTAGATTTTTTTGGTTGATAGATGATACTAACATTGCACCATATGAGGATTGTTGTACACTGACAGGATCAAATGAGATGCACTCTTTCAGAAGCTCAATTGCAGGTTCATGGAGTATCCATACACGAAAGATGTCATGCTTTTGTTCTTCCTGTATAATTCAAGTCTGGGATGAGTGCGAGTCAAAGGAGTGGGTTGACAAATGGCAGTTAAGTTATCTTAGCCCACTTGACACGTATCGACCCCCGACGACACTAGAACTAACACAGATGGAATCATCAGTTGACTTTGACCACATATCAGATTTAGTTCAACCAGGTAATATAAGGCATGTATATGCATCTAATTTCATCTAGTTCAACCAGGTAATGCCATCTTACTTTGTAGTGTTTTTGTAGTGTTGACTAATTTCATCTAATTTGCTACACATATCAATGTAGGGCACGTATATGCAGTTATTGCAAATGAAGATAATGAAGAGGGAACAGATTATTACTTATGTCATTGTGTTGAGGCTAAAAAGAAATTGGAAGCCCCTGTTACAGATGGAGAAAACATCTAATACCCTACAGGATCAGTGGTTATTACTGGAACATGGCTTAGAAGGTACCCACATAAGAGTGTTAATATTTGGCTATTTCAGGACTTTGACATGCATTGGAAGATTCTTCATTACTCGAACCTTGTCATGGCATCTAATGTTCATTTGATAAAATATCGGGTAGACCTTTGAACAAAATATTGTGGAAGGTGCGTGAGTCTGACCATGAAGCAATACTTGACACAATAAAGAGTAGAGCAGACCCAGATGGTTCATTGGATTAATTTGTAAGTATTCACATTGATTTTGTAAAGTTATGTTACATTGAGTTGTAAGTATGCACATTAATTTGTAAGGTTTGTCTTTTTTTATTTCCTCCTGCATTTTTACACATATGTACACATTTTTACATCATCATGTTATGCATTTTTGGTATCCTGCTCCTGATGCGACCAAACTCATAACTCACCCTACTAGACACCATTTGATGACCTCTCCAACACTTTGGATCCAGGGCGCCCAATCATGATGATGACCTATATACCATTCTCCCAAGGCACTCATAATGAATGAAAAGAAGACCAAGGGCGCCCAAGCTTAATAGACTTATTTCTTTCAATTTTGATGATCCAAACTCTTGCAATATGACATCCACTTTCATGCCTTAGATCTTCCTTCACATATAGGGCGCTAAATCAAGTTGAAAATCTACATAAGGGCACCAAACTGGATGAAAGGAGACATGAAATGTGCCTTAGGACTCCATGCTAAGGTTTGAGCCATTAAAGTCTCTTGATATTAGGCGCTCATGATGATGAAACTTAGAGCTTTTTCCTTTCCTATGCGCTCATCTAAGATGTTTGAATGATAAGGAGCACCTCGACCTCTATAATGCACATTGGGCACCAAATCAAGGTGATTTTAAGTCACTTTGAGTCATTTGGGGTCAGTTTGAGTCTTTGAATCATGTTGCAAAAAAGTGTCAATGTTGTCAAGTTACACAAAGCAACTTTTGCATTTTTGGTGTCTTGCTCATGATGTTACCAAACTGACTATTCCAACACGTCTGGATGGGTACATTTATGCTAGGCATGGTCCTGTTTTTCACCCAAACATGTCAAAATAGTCTGAGCTACATTGTACCGACGATATCCCTGAAGAGTCCAAAGTGCAAAAAGGTAGCAATCTTTGACGAGATGTTACTCGAAAACTATGTCACTTAGAAACATTCCATCTGAGGTAACGTGATTAGGTAAAGTGCCTCTACAATAACCTCTCTCAGTTTTTTATATCTCTGAGGCATTTGCCCGTGGTGAAAGGTTTTCTGCTGCCCCAAAAATCATCAGAAGGAGGCAGTGTAAAGTTGTAAAGGGGTGTAACTTTTGTCCTGCTCCTGATGCGACCAAATTGACTATTCCAATGCATCCAAATGGGTACATTTACGCTAGGCATGGTCCTGTTTTTCACCCAAACATGTTGAAACAGTCCAAGCTACATTGTACCGACAATATCCCTGAAGAGTCCAAAGTGCAAAAAGGCTGCAATCTTTGACGAGATGTTACTCAAAAATCGTGTCACTTATAAACATTCTGTCTAAGGCAACGTGATCATGTAGAGTGCCTCTACAATAACCTCTCTCAATTTTTTATAGCTTTGAGGCATTTGCCCGTGGTGAAAGGTTTTCTGCTACCCCAAAAATCATCAGAAGGAGGCAGTGTAAAGTTGCAAAGGGGTGTAACTTTCATCCTGCTCCTGATGTGACCAAAATAACTATTCCAACGCGTCTAAATGGGTACATTTATGCTAGGCATGGTCCTGTTTTTCACCCAAACATGTCGAAACAGTCCGAGCTACATTATACCCACAATATCCCTGAAAAGTCTAAAGTGCAAAAAGTCAGCAATCTTTGACGAGATGTTACTCAAAAATTGTGTCACTAAAAAACATTCTGTCTAAGGAAACACAATCACATAGAGTGACTCTACAATAACCTCTCTCAGTTTTTTATAGCTCTGAGGCATTTGCCTGTGGTGAAAGGTTTTCTGCTGCCCCAAAAATCATCAGAAGGAGGCAGTGTAAAGTTGCAAAGGGGTGTAACTTTCATCCTGCTCCTGATGCGACCAAACTAACTATTCCAACGTGTCTGAATGGGTACATTTACGCTAGGCATGGTCCTATTTTTCACCCAAACATGTCGAAACAGTCGGAGCTACATTGTACTGACGATATCCTTGAAGAGTCCAAAGTGCAAAAAGGCAGCAATATTTGACGAGATGTTACTCAAAAACCATGTCACTTAGAAACATTCCTTCTAAGGCAACGCGATCATGTAGAGTGCCTCTACAATAACCTTTCTCAGTTTTTTATAGCTCTGAGGCATTTGCCCGTGGTGAAAGGTTTTCTGCTGCCCCAAAAATTGTCAGAAGGAGGCAGTGTAAAGTTGCAAAGGGGTGTAACTTTCGTCCTGCTCCTGATGCGACCAAAATGACTATTCCAACACATCCAAATGGGTACATTTACGCTAGGCATGGTCCTATTTTTCACCCAAACATGTCAAAACAGTCGGAGCTACATTGTACCGATGATATCCCTGAAGAGTCCAAAGTGTAAAAAGGCAGCAATCTTTAACAAGATGTTACTCAAAAACTGTGTTACTTAGAAACATTCTATCTAAGGCAACGCGATCATGTAGAGTGCCTCTACAATAACCTCTCTCAATTTTTTATAGCTCTGAGGCATTTGCCTGTGGTGAAAGGTTTTCTGCTGCCCCAAAAATCGTCAGAAGGAGGTAGTGTAAAGTTGCAAAGGGGTGTAACTTTCATCCTGCTCCTGATGTGACCAAACTGACTATTCCAATGCATCCGAATGGGTACATTTACGCTAGGCATGGTCCTATTTTTCACCCAAACATGTCAAAACAGTCGGAGCTGCATTGTACCGACGATATCCCTGAAGAGTCCAAAGTGCAAAAAGGTAGCAATCTTTGACGAGATGTTACTCAAAAACCATGTAACTTAGAAACATTCCGTCTAAGGCAATGCGATCATGTAGAGTGCCTCTACAATAATGTCTCTCAATTTTTTATAGCTCTAAGGCATTTGCCCGTGGTGAAAGGTTTTCTGCTGCTCCAAAAATCATCAGAAGGAGGTAGTGTATTAAATCAGGATGAAAGCCTATTCACTCTAGGCGCCTATTTTTGACCAAATCACACATGTGCCTTGAACAAGTGATGCTACAAGTGGTGAACAAAATGGGCGCCTTGAAGAATTGAGCCCTCCAAGACATCTTGCAATTGCCTAAAAGTCCAAAATTTACATAAGTGAGTTAAGGCACCATTTTCCATCTCCAGAGCCTCCTTTGAGCACCTTAACATGGAGTGAATGTTTTAGTCTATGAAAGATTGCGCCTAAAGAATATAACAACCCCTTGAGTCACTAGGATGAACTAAGTTAACAAAAGGAACTTCATTGAGGGAGGCGCACTTGTGCATCTAGACAACTCCAGTTTAGTGCATGAGAAAAAGCATGTTTAGAGACACCCCTCGAATGAACCCTCTAGAACCAATAACCATAGCTCAAGATCCATAACCATGAGAAGATAAAGCATTAAAAAAATTCATCTAAAGGATGGGAAATACCTCTTAGATGATAGTCTACCGAGTAGACCAAGAGTGGGGAATGAGAATGCTCGTCGAAGATACACCAAGCCACAATGACTCTCTCCAATAAGAATCTTCTCTAGGTCCATAATTAACTCACACCTATATCCAAGTGAAAGTCTCCTTGGTCTTCCTACTAAAACCTCTAAAGGGTAACCATCTCAACAAGTGTCTCTAATCCCAAGAGAACTCTAGCCTCACCCAAGTCTCGAAGTATGTATGAGAACCTACAACCAATCAATCCATGTTAAGCTTCAAATGCAACACCACATTATCATGAAGCTCCCAAGCACATGACCAATGTACTCAATACCAAGAGAACCAACAAGAGCACTGTCAAAACTCCAACTACAAAATTAGGTATCCAAACATGACATCATGATCTAACATCTCCTCCTAGAAGATCACATGCACCAATACAGACATCCTAGTCTCAAGAGAACTTGTATCATGCTAATACTCTAATCTAGAATCAAGAGTCCACCAAGACACACTACCAAACACCTCTAAACCAAGGATCAACATCTACAACCAAATGAAGACAACCATTACACCCAACCACTATATAAGATCATCCATCACTAGGTGACGAATACACATCACTATCAAAGCAACATCCATCCTCTCATCCCAATGCAACATACCAATGCGCAAATGAGCATAGACAAGGAAAAATAACAAAGTCATCCCGTGGATATAGGCAATATGCATTCAAGTCATCCCACTACAATCAATGAGGTATGCATCCCAAAAAAATGCATAACTTGTAGATCCCAACCATTGAAAACATGCAAAATCATCATCACATTAGTAATCATCATCACATTAGTAAACTAGTAAACATCATTTGCATCCATACTTAAACCAATCTTATTGTTGTGTTTGATGTGTCCTCTTTCAAACAACCATTTAACAAAATTTGAGTCCAAACAATAAACATTTACAACAATAAACATCTCAAAGTCCAAAATCCAAACATTCTATCATCTTTAATCATTTCCATCATGGACCCTTGGTTTGAAAAATCATTATGCAAGATAAAAACCCTATGCCTATTACCTTGTCCGAGGCTCATGCAAAACCCAAAATGATTCGCCTAGTACCATGTGTCATGTCCTCGTTCCTAGCTTGATCATCAAGTGTATAATGGATTAGCCTATTCCTCATTCCCGGAGGCTAATTCCAAATGATGAGGGAATGAATTGGTTTCAGACTAACTCTATCTGTTTGTTTTTAAGGAACAAGGTCAGAACCCTAAAATTTGACTAAGTATGGAAGCTTGGGAGCCTAGGCGCCCATTTCACTCCAGTTTTCCTTACTAAGCGCCTAGCACAAGGATCATCCAAATTAAGCACCTAAGAACCTCAAGGCGCCTATACATGTTTCTAGGGATCCTCCAATTGAGCGCCTAGCATAGGTGGATGAAGATTGAAAGTTTTCAAGTTAAAGATGTCTTTTGGGTGAACTCACAGCACTAGGCACATGTGTTGGTTGGAACTCCTTGGATTTGGTGCCTAGGATTGAAAGCCTTTGATGAGGAGAGAAGTCTCAAGGCTTGGTCTAGTGCCCTCACTTGCCTACCCCACCCTCAGAATGCGCCTAACCTTCATAAGGCGTTAGCACTCTATTTTGAGTGCCTAGCAAGGGGTAATGGATAGATTGAAGGCTTGGGAGCTAAGGAAAGTCACTTAGATGAATAATCAAGATTGAAATGAGAAACTCCTAGCCAAGGTGCAAAATTCCTCAATTTTGGCATCCAAAAATCAAATCTAAGTAAGGCGCTCTTTCCATTTGCCAAAGGCTCTATTAGCGCCCTTGGTTGATGATCTCTCCAGACACCTGAAATGGCACCCAGTGGATCTTTCAACTTGTATTAGGAAGAAGGGAAGCATTCTCAGTGTTGTTCAGATAATCTAAGTTGTAAAGTTAACAAGGAATAGAGCTAGAGGACAAGGAACACTTATTGGTCTCCATTACCTTAGAAATACACCTAATGCAGTTGGTGTCAACTTCCCTCTTTCTAGCCTCCAAATGGTGCCTAGAGTCAAAAAAGGATTTCACTGAATAATGTTAATGTTTTGAGCATCAAACTCTGCTTGGCGCATACCTATGCTCTTGCAACCTCAAATTGGCGCCTAGGGTTTAGTCATTCTCCTAAGGCATGGTTCTGCTCCTCCATAACCCTATTTTGGCACCTAAACTTGGAAGTACCTTGAAGACTTGGATTAAGATGGAATTCACCTCTAGAATGTTAGGTGCTTGATAGAAGATAAAGGCGCTAGGGTAAAAGAGCTTCAAAAGTTTGATGTCAAGTGTGAATTGAGATAATAGGCGCTGATACTAGTTGACATTACTCCAAACATGCGCCTAAGAGAGATGCAAGTCCCCAAGACCAATTTTGGAACAAGGCGCTCCATCAGAGGGTAAGATGATAATCCTTGGAAGTCAAGTGTTTCAAAGATTCTTTGAGAAATTGACAAGTTGTAACCTAGGCGCCAAAACCCCTGAGAATCCTCCTATCTGGCACCTAGTTAGAAGAACACTAATATTGTGCCTAAGTGAATTTGAGTGTCAATATAGAGTCATCAAACCCCACCAGATGTTCATCCATGTCTCACCCAGCTTAGGATGGTGCCTAGTCTGGTCTCTACTACCTTCAGTTGGCACCTAACCCTAAGAGTCTTGCAACTATGACGTTCATCCATGCAACAAGCAAGGTGATGCTCCCTTGTGATATTGTGAGGTGTTGACATTCAGTTGACATCATTGAGTTTGATTTAGTTGATCAAGTGTAGACGCCATTGTAAACATCAAGGCTTCAAGGCCTTTCTTTTGTAGCTCCATTGAATAAGTTGTAACTTCATGCTATTGAAAGCATTATCCATGTAATAAGAGATTGCAAGTTGATTGAGTCAAATAACTAGACAAGTACCCAACTCTAAGGTTGATTCATTCAAGTAGCTATCTTTGATGTATATCTTTGTGTTGTTGAAGTAGTTGATGAATTGATAGCAAGTAAAATTGTTTAAGTAAGGAAAAAATTTCATAGAACTAGTTGGGTATCTTACACCATGCCTATCCATCAAACATCACAATGCAATCAAAATCCTAACAACATGCCCATGATCCAAGATCAAGTGCAATCATGCAAAGATATTATCAATCACAAGCCTATTAAGAATGAACTAGAGTCTTCTAGTACCATACTTTTCCATCAAACACCATCATGTAATCCATGGCCTATCAAGCCTATCAAAGAAAATGCAAACATCCTATGTAATACAATCGGACTTTAAATATTTGAAGTAGCCATCTACAAATATCCATTCAAAAGTGGATTTATAATGCAAGTATGGACGCCATCAATAAAAAAGATTTGTATTAACCAAATATCCATATAGGCATACATCAATATCTGTCAATATAAGTATAACATATATACAAAATAGCCATATAGGCATACAATGTCAACTATGTACAATACAAAATATATGTCCACAAATGCCATCTAGGCATACAACAAAGGAACACAATAAAAAGTCATTCCCCTCTAGCTGGTGAAGAGAATAAATCACAAGCAGCCTTTGATCTTCTAGGGGATGGAGACATGCATGTGGGTGGTCTACTTCGAACCCAAGGGCTACTCCTCCTATTTAGTTCTTCCTGCACCTTTACCTGTTACAAAAAAAAGTATAGACATTAATATATAGAAATTACATGTTATAAAAAATGAAACATTTAACAAAATAATCACTTACCGCTAACATATAATCTATCTCCTCTCTTGCCTCAGTAGCAGGAATAGGCCCTGGTGATGTCATGTCCTATAGAAACCATCCAGATAGAAATTAAACTTCAAATCAATAATCTTTTGATTTTTCAAAAATAGACAACTATAACAATGAATGTAAATTGAAATTTACTAATCTGCCTCATACCCCTGTCAATGCCATGGAGCTATGAATCGCAGAGGCCACACCCTGCTCCATTGCCCTATGAACATGGGGAGGTGTCTCCGCAGCCTGCACCATCTGGAAATAAAACAACATTATTCAATTACAAAAACTATAATAGTGATGCAAATCATGGCTCCTAACATACACACACGTTCATCTAAACATGGAAGTACACACAATAAAACACACAAATCACATACAAAAATTTAGTAAGTACAATTCATTCATTAAACTATTTATTTTATTACCTCCGTAAAGCTTTGAAATCCACCACTGCTGGCAGGTGTTGCCATGAAATCTACAGTATTAACCTATTCAACATCCAAAATCAGAAATTAGAATACCATTCATATAATGATGCTATTCACATGTAATATTTATAATAATTTACTAGTTACATACCTCGACAGTAGATGATCTAGTGAAAAATGTAGGTGGAGAACCACTGAAAACTGCATTGACGCTATGACCCTGAAATTTCATTAAAATCATCAATTTAAATTAGTTAATCTTGTATTTCAAAAATGAAATTTAATAAATTAAATTCAATAAACTTGCTAATATTTACCTAAGTATCAAGGCTGAAAGTCTCACTCAGGAGGGTATCTGTCATCACCATCTGCTCAGCTACAGATGTAGCCTGTGCACCTACGTCCTGACTGTCCATGGGGTCATAACCACAGGCTGACCCGCAATCCTGGCAAGTATGCGGTGGGACCATACTCCTCGCACTATCTCCCAACCCACTCTGTGTTGCAGGATCGGCAAGCTCTATGATGCTCTGGGTCAAGGCACTAATCGACCTCAGTGTATCGACCTCAACACTCTCCTTCACAATGGAAGGGATATAAACATGCTCGTGGGCTGGTCTGCTGATTACTCATCTCACTACCCGCTGTGGGTCAAGACGTGCCCCTGGTCTATCCTGTGCTGAGCCCCCACCTCTACCCTAGAAGTCCCGCATATCAAAATAGTGTGGCACTTTATTGAGGACAAACTCGCAGTAGAGTTTCCTCAAAAAGTATTGCGGGACCTCATTATTATTGCATGGAGGATGGTCAAAAACCATCCACCACCTCTGCCTAAAATTGTCCCTTATCACTTGGTTGTTGCACCAATGGATAGGGAACCTCTTGCATGTAATGGGTGGAGGTTGATTTGTTTGTGGGTTTGTGAAAATTGAACACAAGTCTAATTTTGTAATTTGTAATTTTTTGACATCTTGGTATGACAACTTGTCTTCATAGTAATCTCTAAACTCTCTCTTTTTATCGGTCCAACTAGTTATTTGCTTGCTAATTGAATTTACATTTGATAACATAGACTCAAGAGATTCAGAAAGCGTGGACCTATGCAAGGTTGAAGTGGAAGGATCTTTCAACCTTGCAATTATATCTTCAATTTCTTTTTTGTTGTTTTCAATTTGCCCCATTATATTATCTTGTGTTCCAGGGGCATGTTGAGGAATGAATGGAGGAGGTTGTTGTTCTGCAGGTATTTCCTCCTCAGGATTTTGTGGATTTTGAGGAGGAGGAGGAGGAGGAGGAGGTGCATTAACATTTCCTGACAATTAACAAAATATACATCAAAAATCAACAAAAACCTACCTATTTAGAAAGAAATTCAAACAAAAAAACAAAGATAACTCACCCCTTTGGCGTGCTCGATGTCGCGGCGGCATTTTGGTGACGAATTGATAAGCTTTTTGTGTTGATTGGCGTTTTGCAGAATGCGAGCACATTTTTGAGGGTTTGGAAGCCACGGGCAGAGGAGAAAATGAGAGTGAAATGAAATTCAATTGCTTTTTTTTAATTTATACTAGGTCATAACGTGAGTGCGTTATAACGTGCTCGCGTTATGACTTAAATTTTTTTGAAATTATTTTGGCCACTTTTTGGCCCCCCATCTTCTTGCACTTACCCTTAATTAATTGGCTAATGGATAAGTATGGGATTAGGACAAAATGCTACATGATGTCTCTGATAATGTTTTTGACTAGGTGTTGCAAGACATCCAGACAAATTTGGGTGTCTACATGGTCTATAGAATGATTGAAATGTTAAAGATATACATAGCTGATAGGTAGTCATGCATTTATATTCTTTTTAAAGATAGTGTAAATGCAAGTTAAACCTGTGTATAGGCCAAAGGATATATATATAATGTCTAGTCCTTAAGTTTGGATATTTTTTTTTTATATGAATGTACTGTGTGTGAGATATTACCTTAGTATATATGTTGTGAGAACATTGGATATAAACCAATATAGGCTGAATGGTTCGGTGTGTTTTCAACTGTGTAAGGTTGATTTGAGAATATCAATCTAAACCTATCTATCTATGGAAAGAACTTACTAGTTAAGTTGGTAGTAGATCGAGAGCTTACTTATTACCTTATGTCTTGAGTAGACCAAAACATATTAGTATTATGATGTCATAGTATCCTTCTAAGGGAGCAATATTAGTTTGATGTTGAGAGGTATCATTACTCTTGTTAATTATAAAATGTTATAGCTTGTGAATGATCAATGACATGATTAAAAGACTTTAGTCAAATAGACTTCATATTCAGATAATTATGCAAAAGAATCTATTTAACTTATGTTGTAGAGGTAGATAATATAAGTATTATCATTTTGATTTCTATAAGTAACCAAGATTTCTCATATACTAATTTTATTTTTGGTTAAGAGGAAACAATTATTTTATCTTATATTTTGGCCAAGATTGGTCAATAGATTATTTTAAATTTCTTTTGTCTCATTATGGCAATATTATTCTCATTTTATATAGTTCATTTCAATAGGAAATTAGTCAAATATAATCATAGACTAAAGAAGACATATCTTAGTTGCAAGAGTCTAGAAGTCTATAGATGTCAAAATCAATGACTTTATGACAGAATCGAGTATACCTTGAGAATGTATACCAAATTTATTTATGAGCACGGAAATGGGTTGACAAGCCTTTGAGTAGATTGACAGGTTGTCATAGAACTAAGATTGCAAGGATGCAAAGAGGGGCTCAATGCATGATTTTAAGTCACCTAAGCTCTCACCTTATACTTGTCTTATAGTAAAGGGTATATTTTATGTCTTTAAGACTGATATTGAATAAACAAGTCAAAATATGTTGATATAATATTTACTGAAATATAAGAATGTTGTCTCCAAGTTGAGAAAAGAGTGTGTGAACATATGACTTATTAGATGAAACTTTGGTCAAAATAATGTAAAAGTTACTGCTTGCATTGTCAGTTCACTGTGTACTAGATAGTTGGACAGTTAGAGTGGGTTAAGCTAGAGCTAGACTAGAGTTGTAAGGCCAGCTATTTTTAGCTAGGACAATGCACTAGTTCTTAGATAGCACAAAGAATCAGTTGATTCTCATTATCTATACCCTCTCGAAGAGAAGAACCACTTCTAAAAGGAAGGTGTGTAGGGGACTATCAGTCTGTGGTTGGAGGAAAAGCACCAGGGTGATGCTCTCTCTCTCTGATTGTTGAAGAAATGTGGATGAGAAACATTACTTATTATGTAAATGAAAATGATAAATATTGTAAGTCATAAGGAATGTGACCATCTGTTATTTATTCTTGATAAAGTGTAAAACTTGTAAGTCACATGTGAAGCGACCATCAACTAAAATTATATGTTGTACTTTGAAATTGCAAATGTATTATTATTGGATTTTTTGTTATAAAAAAGGAAATGAGATTTTTACATTTATTGTATTTATTTTATTTAATATTCTAGCTGGGATGTTACACATGGTATCAGAGCTAATAGGTTCAACACTTGGACCTAGGATCTCATTACGAGGTTTCACAGATTGGCAAGATATGCTAATGATTAAAATATTTGTTCTTGTGTCAGAATGATAGGAAAGAGAAGGACAAGAAAGCAAGCCAACAAAATAAAACCTAGGGATATGCCTAAGGTCACCATTAAGAAAGAGTCATCTCTTGAGAAAAAATGAAGTAACCAATGAGTTACTCAGAAGGAGCTTGGCTCACTGGTTCGGAAACACTAGTCTATTCACTCAAACATATCCGCCTAGAGAGAAGGAAACAAATTGAGGTAGTAGAAAGGTTGGTAATCCCTACTATTGTTAAGATTAGTAAAGCATTCACCCACCATGATAAGTCTTTCAGGTGTGGTTGAGATGCGCTTGTAATAGGAAAAGAGGTGTTGATTAAGTACTCATGAGTACACCCACCTACTAAGTTTGAGTTAGTTGATTCTGATGGGGAGGAGGAACCTGAGCAAATTCCTCTATCATAAAGTGATATGTAGACACTTCTTATGCACAAAAAAAGAAAAGTTTTATATTTTTAATAAGGATGTAAACATCCATTAAGAGAATAAAGTAAATTTTTTGGCTTTTGTATTATGTGATGCATCTCCAAGTTTCTATATTGCAATTTTATGATAGTATATCAAAAGTTCAATGTTTTGATAAATTTCTATGCAAATGTTAGGTGTGGATAAGTATTGTTATGGAACCTACTGGAAATCAACTAGAAGGGAGCCCTGATAGCCCAGATCCTAAAAATAATCCTATGGCAAAATTAGATCAAATTTTGTCAGTTTTAAATGAAATAAAAAGAGAGATTAGAAACCCTAGAATAGGAAGTTAGAGGGGGAGAAAAAAATCAAGAACACCACTCTAAGGAAAGAGAAGAATTCAATTTTCATGTGAACCAAGAATAAGTCAACAAGAATCTTTGATTTACAATGAGGCAAAAACTTGTCTTACCAATGAGTTACCCTAAGTTATGAAGAAAGTTATACCTCCTAAGTTTGATGGAATTGTGAGTGGAGACATAGTCGAGGCTTAGCTGACAAAAATGAAAAAGTACTTTGAGATAAGAAATTACTCTAAGATCATTAAAGTTGTATGGGGAGCATACCAGTTAGCAGGAGAAGCATCCATGTGGTGGATGAATAAGAAAATGGAATTAGGGTTGAGTTCCTTAAGTCTAACTTGGGAACAATTTGTGGTCATATTTAGAAAAAGGTAGTTGTCCCAGCTATACTTTGACTAGAAATTGACAGATTTCCAAAGTCTCTGTTAGAGAGATATGACCATCACTGAATACTAGGAAAAATTTACTAGGTTGTTAAAGTATGCTCTAGTACAATATCAGAAGGATGAAAGATTTAGGATAAGGAAGTTTATTATGGGCTTGAATGCTCATATAGGTAGAGAGGTAGATGTCCATGGACCCACAACCATGGATCAAGTCTTTGAGAAAGCCATCAAGTAGGAGCAAAAGCTCACATCCATCTTAGCATATTGAGAAAAATCTTGAAAGAAATTTAACTAGAGTCATTCTTTGACATCTTTCAGAAAGAGAAGAAAAAATTAGGAAACTAGAGAGAGAAACCATAGTAAAAGTTCCAGATATAAAAGAAGTGAACCCAGGGATGGAAACAAGGATTTTAATCCTAAAAAGAATGATGATAATCCCAACTGATCTTTTGGAAGGAAAGGTTCTCTTGGAGGGTGTTTATGTGTGGATGAGATCACTATGCTAGAACCAGTGCCCCACTAAGAGCCAAGGAAATTCATATCATGGAAATCCTTTACCTTCACAACAAATAGCCTTCTAGTAAAGAATTCATGCTAGTTTAGATAGTCACCAAGCTAAGTATCAGGTTACTCCTATTGAAAATTTAAGTACACTTTTTGGAACCTCAATTTCTATTCTTATAGATACAAGAGCAACTAAAAATTTGTGAACCCTAGTATACTTAATAAGAAGTCTAGGAAAGTTGGTTTCATGGCAAATTCATGGATAGTAGAATTTGTAAACCAGTCAAGAGCTCAGGTAGAGCAATGTTTGTTTGAAGCTAGATTAACCTTACCCACTTTTTCTATAGGGGTCAATATGCATGTAGCACCTCTAGGGTTTTATGATGCCATCTTAGGGATGAAATGGATATGGAAACATAGGGAAAAAGTTGATTATATCTCCAAAATATTAGAATTCCTATATGATGTTGGAAATGATGTCCTAATCCAAGGATTTCAGCGTAAAATAAAAATCAAGAAAATTTTTGCGATGCAATTGAAAAGAGAAAAGCGAAAAGGTTGTGAGATGTTTGTAGTTAATATGGATGAGGTAAAAGAAGAAGGGAAGGAGAAATCAAAGGAAAACTCAATAGAAGCATACCCTTATCTTCATGACTTTCAAGATGTATTTCCTGAAGACCTTCTAGGTCTACCACCAAAATGGGTTTTTTATTTTCCAATTGATATTATTCCAGGTTCCAAACTGGTGTCCAAAGCACCTTATCAAATGACTACCACTGAGTTGATGGAGCTAAAGGCAAAAGGGTTGATTAGACCCAGTGTGTCACCTTGGGGAGCATCGGTGATCTTTGTCAAGAAGAAAGATGACACTCTACGCCTTTGTATAGACTATCGTATGCTTAACAAAGAAATGATTAAGAACAAGTATCTTCTACCATGCATAGATGATCTCTTTGACCAAATGAGTGGTGCAACTGTATTTTCAAAGATTGACCTAAGGTCAGGTTATCATCAGTTGAGGTTGAAAGAAGACATTCCTAAGAAAGCTTTTCGATCAAGGTATGGGCATTACGAGTTCACAGTCTTACCTTTTGGTTTGACCAATGTCCCAATAGCCTTCATGAATTTGATGAATAGTGTTTTTAGAGATTTTCTAGATAAATTTATTTTTGTGTTTATAGATGATATTCTAATTTATTCTTGCAATAAGGAAGAACACCTTCAACACTTGCAGATAGTTCTACAACGTCTCAGAGAGCACAATCTTTTTGGAAAAATATCCAAATGCACTTTCTTTCAAAAAGAAGTGTAGTACTTAGGCCACATCATATCGGCTAAGGGAATTTTTGTGGATCCCTCAAATATAAAGGCTATTCTAGAACGACCTATGCCTAAAAATGTTCATGAAGTACATAGCTTTATGGGATTAATAGGATATTACAGAAAGTTCATTTTGAACTTCTCCAGAATTGCCCATCCCATCACTTCCTTGCAAAGGAAAGGAAAATGATTTGAATAGTCATACAAGTGTGAAGAAACCTTCAATATTCTTAAAGGGAAATTGACTTCGGCACCAATTCTTAGAGTGCTAGACCCAAAAGGTCGTTTTGTTGTTGTGATTAGCACTTCAAGAGAAGGGTTGGGTGGAGTGCTAATACTAGAAGACCAAGTTGTGGCCTATGAGTCTAGGAAGTTGCGACCCTATGAGAAGATTTATTCTCCTCATGATCTTGAATTAGTGGCAGTTGTACATGCTCTCTAGGTATGGAGCCATTATTTGTTAGGAAAGCAATTTGAACTAAAATTTGACAATCAAGGTTTGAAGTATATCTTCATGCAACCTAACCTTAATACCTAGCAGAGAAGATGGTTAGAGCTCATTTCTGACTATGAGTTTGAGATTAGTTATATTAAGGGTAAAGAAAATTGAGTGGTTGACACCGTGAGTCATAGAAGGCATATAACATCAATAGTGTCAGTATACTCCAATTTCTAAGCTCAGGTATTGAAGAATTTAGCCAAAGATGAATATTATGAGCAGATTCTAAAATCTCTATTAGAAAATCCTCAAGACACAAGATATGATAGATTTTATTTTGAACTTGATGGATTCTTGAGATACAATAACCAAATTTATGTTCCAAATCAAGGAGATTTAAGAACTGTGTGGAAAGAAGTGCATTTTGTGCCATATCCAGGTCACCCTGGAGTGACACAATTGTTGGTTGATGTGAAACCCTTGTATTTTTGGAAGGGAATGAAGAATGATGCTGCAAGATTTGTGGTAGGGTGTCTTGAATGTCAGTGAGTTAAGGCTAAACACCAGAACTTGACATGACTCTTGTATCCTCATGATATTTCTAAATGGAAATGATAGGTAATCAATATGGATTTTTTCCAGGGATTGCCTATGTCATATTATAAGCATGATTCTATTCTTGTAGTAGTGGATAGACTTTCTAAGGTAGCCTATTTTATACCTAGGAACCTTATAGATGGAGTACCCATTTTAGCTCAGAAATTCATGCAAGAAATTTTCAAATTGCATGGAATCCCTAAAAAGATAATCTTGGATAGAGATGCTCGAATAACTTCAACATTTTGGAAGACCTTGTTTTTAGCATTAGGGACATAACTGAATATAATCTCAACCTATTAACCAGAGATAGATGGTCAAATTGAGAGAGTTAATCAAATGCTTGAGGATTTTTTGAGGATTTATTACATGGATCAAAAATATAAGTGGGAAGAGTACCTTCCACTAGTTGAATTTACATACAACAATTCTTATCATTCTGCAAGTAAGATGGCTCCATTCAAAGCATTGTATGGTAGAAAGTGTCAAACTCCTATAAGCTAGGATAAGCTAGAAGATAGGATTTTCCTTAGGCCAGAAACACTATCAGAAATGGAAGAGCAAGTAAAGCCGATCAGGAAAAGATTGGCAGAAGCTAATGATAGACAAAAAATCTATGTTGATGCCAAGTGTACACCCTAATAATTTTTAGTAGGAGGTAAAGTTCTCTTGAGAGTCAAACCAAATAAGAGCCTAATTAAGTTTGGAGAGTTTTCCAAACTAGCACCTAAATATGTGGGACCATTTGAAGTCCTATAAGTGGTTAATTTGGTCGCTTACAAGATAGATCTACCACTAGCTCTTGCTAGAATGCATGATGTTTTCCATGTACCTTATTTGAAGAAATATATATCAAGATCTAATCATATACTTGACTGGAATGCTCTCTAGGTATAGGTCCTAGGGGTGGTAATGATTGAGCCTCTCAAAGTGCTCAAGGTACGCAAGCTCTGCTTGTGCAATAGAGAGGTTACTTAGTGCAAGGTCCAGTGGGACCAGTATTCGAAGAAAATGTTACCTCGAAGTATTACAATGATTTTATCAAAAGTTTTCACATCTTTTTATGCAAACTTGATGTAAAAGAATATAATTGTTATATTTATTTTTTTATGGATACAATCATTGAGGATGATGATCTCTAAGGGGGGAGATATGTCACACCCCTTTCTATAACAAGCATAGTTGTCATTTTTATTTCAAGAGGACAGATAGTTAGTTAGTGAAAATATTATGATTAAAGTAATGTTGTGTTAGAATAGAAAATGTATTTGATTTATATTATTTTATATGCAACAAATAATTGTCTATGGCATTATTACTATGCACGAGATTAAATGATGTAATGGACTAACTACCTTTATGTGACTAAGGTGGATACAGGAACAATGTTTTTTTTCTCCCTCCAAGATGAGGATAGAATAACAACGTGGAGAGGGTGCTAGATCGCGTGAATATTGTGTACTTCTCTAAATGTCAACATGATATGAGTAATCAACCAATCAAGTCTAGTCTTGACGTAAAGGCCTAAGTCAACTTTGCAAGACTCCATCATTGATATTATGCTCGTGAATAGCATAGTTAAAGAATTCAAAAGAATGCATTAGCGACATCTATGAATTAGGTGTACTATTGTTTTTTATTTTAAATTATTAATAAGCTTAGTCATGGTTAAATTTAACTTCTTGTGGTAAAGGAAGTTAAGTCTTGGAGACTCTCATCGTGTTCTTCCCTAGATATTTGGAGAAGTGGAAAGGATCATTAATTCCATACTATTATCAATCTATTTAGACTGCAAATGGTTGAGAGAAAGGGGGGATAATTATGTGCAACTATTTTATAACCAATAGGGATTGTGGTTATTAGGAGAGGATAAGGGATTTCGATAGGGGAAGTCGAGAGTAGAAGGAGGACAATATCTCTTGGATTGGGAGAATAGAAGTGAGGCAGAAGGAGCTCGATAGGAGAGAGTATCAGGTGCATTAACAAAGTGACATGTATGCCAATAAACTAGTGGTAAATTGTCGATATTAAGCTTCATACTATATGTAAATTTGTGTCTATTTTCTAAGTAGGCCTCGAGAGGCCGCAGGTTTATATGAATCAATTGCTATCTATGGAAAATAAAGCTTCTCTATATTTATATACACTTTTGACATATGAATATGTTTTTGGATACTCCTAGAATGGTATTCTATTATAGTATAGTATTGAAGTTATATGCCTTTAGAAAGCCTTTAATGTTGTTCTGGGTAGATTATGATAAATATAGATATCATTCATATCATTTAGAATTCAGTTTGTAGAATGATCGAATGTCATAGATATATATAGCCAATACATAGTCATGTATTTATATTCTTTTTAAAGATAGTTTAAATGCAAGTTAAACATGTGTATAGGCTGAATGATATATATATACTGGCCAGTCATTAAGTTTGGATAAATTATGTTCCTATATGAATGTACTGTGTGTGAGATATTACCTTAGTATATATGTTGTGAGAACATTGGATATAAGCTAATATAGGTTGAATGGTTTGGTGTGTTGTCAACTGTGTAAGGTCAATTTGAGAATATCAATCTAAACCTATCTATCTATGGAAAGAACTTACCAGCTAAGTCAGTAGCAGACCGAGAGCTTACTTATTACCTTATGTCTTGAGTAGACCAAAACATATTAGTATTATGATGTCATAGTATCCTTCTAAGGGAGTGGTATCAATTCAATGTTGAAAAGTATCATTACTCTTGTTAATTATAAAAGTTTATAGCTTGTGAATGATCAATGACTTGATTAAAAGAATTTAGTCAAATAGACTTCATATTTAGATAATCATGCAAAAGAATCCATTTAGCTTATGTCGTAGAGGTAGATAATATAAGTATTATCATTTTGATTTCTATGAGTAACCAAGAGTTCTCATATACTACGTTTATTTTAGGTTAAGAGGAAACCATTCTTTTATCTTATATTTTGGCCAAGATTGGTCAATAGACTATTGTAAATAGCTTTTACCTCATTATGTAAATATTATAGTCATTTTATATAGTTCACTTTGACAGGAAATTAGTCGAATATAATCATAGACTAAGGCAAACATATCTTAATTGCAAGAGTCTTAGAAGTATATAGACGTCAAATATGATGGCTTTATGACAGAATCGAGTATACCTTGAGAATGTATACCAAATTTATTTATGAGCATGAAAATGGGTTGACAAGCCTTTGAGTAGATTGACAAGTTGTCATAGACCTGAGATTGCAAGGATGCAAAGAGGGGCTCAATGCATGCTTTTAAGTCACCTAATCTCTCACCTTATACTTGTCTTATAGTAAAGGGTATATTTTATGTCTTTAAGACTGATAATGAATAAACAAGTCAAAGTATGTTGATATAATATTTATTGAAATATAAGAACGTTGTTTCCAAGTCGAGAAAAGAGTATGTGAGCATACGACTTATTATATGAAACTTTAGCCAAAGTAATGCAAAAGTCACTGCTTGCATTGTCAGTTCACTATGTACTAGATAGCTAAATAGTTAAAGTGGGTTATACATGTAGCTAGAGCTAGACTAGAGTTGTAAGCTTGATTACTTTTAGCTAGGGCACTACACTAGTTCTTAGATGACACAAAGAATCAGTTAATTCTCATTATCTATACCCTCGTGATGAGAAGGGCCACTTCTAGAAGGAAGGTGTGTGGGGGACCACCGATCTATGGTTGGAGGAAAAGCACTAGGGTGATGCTCTCTCTCTCTCTCCCCTACAGTTGACTATTGAAGACTTGTGAACAGAAAACATTACTTATTATGTAAATGAAAATGATAAATATTGTAAGTTGTAAGGAATGCAACCATCTGTTATTTATTCTTGATAAAGTGTAAAATTTTTAAGTCGCATGTGAAGCAACCATCAATTGAAATTATTAATTGTACTTTAAAATTGTAAATGTATTATTATTGGATTTTTTATTATAAAAAAAAAAGAAATGAGATTTTTGTATCTATTATATTTATTTTATTTAATATTCCAGCTGGGATGTTACAATGGACATAGGTAGTGTGGTTGATGCTCATACTAGATGAATTGGCCTTTAGAAAATGACTAATAGTATTGTCATAAGCCCAAAATAGGAGTCTTCCTAGAATTAGAGAGGGAGATTAGGTTGTCCACAAACCATGGCAGGGAAGGATTGAGAACATGAAAGAGGTCAAAGTTTGCATATTCTATCTTGTTAATATGGTACTATTAACTTCTTAGTTTACTCCCACATTTACTCATAAAATATAAATTACTCATAAATCATAAATTACCACAACAAAGTACAAATTTGAAAATATAGAAGATAAGGAAAAAGGTCTCCTTGATTATAGAGAGTGATTATATTTGCCAAATCATGGCTACGCTGTGACATTAATTATCTTTACTCTTATACAAAGGTGATTATTGTTAATTATAATCGTTAAGTAAAATATTGTTGGGCACTTACTAATATGTATACATATAGTAACAAGAGATGCATTGGGTCAGGGTCCTACCGAAATAGAAGATGAATAATATATGGGGATCAAAGAATAATATTATGTAAATGGAGAATGCATATTAAGTTGTAGAAGAATAATATATGGGGATCAAAGAATAATATTATGTAGATGTAGAATGCATATTAAGTTGTAGCTTGCAGCCCATACTCTGTCAACAATTTACTTCATATGATTCACTTATCTGATCAATTGATCTAGATGGTAAATGATTTTGTCAACAATTTTGTCCATATGATTTTGTTCTGACATGAGATTGATCTCTTTAGCATCTCACAATGTGCTTGGTCAATTACTTGGAGAGTTCATGTCATTGAATTTCAAACTGTGGGTATTATAAGCCAGTATTTAGCAACCTTTCATAAGAGGAATGCAAATTTGCGAATCTATGTTCTAAATTGCTTTCTATTAATTCTCAATAGAATATATGTGAAACTTGTCTATGTTACTTGTAACACTGACCACAAGTTGTTGACATGGAGTCATTTTTCATTCTCAGTACGCAAAAGACCAATACAACTATTGTCAAACGTACCACGACCTCACCTATGGAAGCCCCTATAACAACATTTTTTTGTGATCCCGCACTTGAAGAAGGAACCAATAGTGTAGTGTTATAATATAAAGTCAAAGACACACTGTTGTCAGATTTCAAATCCTCGAGACTTGCATTAAATTTTGTACTAATGAATTCTAGAGTAACTAATTTATATACAATATATGTTATCTAATTAATGCTCGCTTTACTAATTTGGGCTTTGGATGGACACTGACACCTAAGTGGAAAGGTAACCATAACACCAATAGTGAGGTTTGTTGATACTAGAGTAGAATTTGCAACTTCTACAGCATGATCAGGTTGAGTTCAACATCATAGTTGCTTCATTTCTAAACTAGGAAATAAAGAGAGAAACTATGTAACTGATATTTTTGACAGTAACAATGAGTTTCTTATGGGAAAAATGACTAGTTTCAAAATGAAAATATAAACTTGTCTCAATCGATAAATAACTTGTGAATATATTACCCAAACAAAATAAGAATGATACATGAAATTTGTATATGGTCTCTTCTGGCAAATAAGCATCTTGGTTGCATTAAAATCCATTTCACTATGTTAGTATTTGTTTTCACTGAACTCATATCCACAAATGGTAAATATTGATGGACTCAGTCTAATATATGTGTACATGCATGTGTGTATGCCTGAAATTTTAATAGAACTTCATCATAAGACAATATGCTATGATAAAATAAAATGGTTATAAAATATATGGACAGATATGAATATTAGCTCATTACATGAAGTATATATAAAGATAATATCTAAAATATACATTTTTTAATAGTCGAATGGTGATCAATGTATCAAAAGGAAAGTTGTCATAAAACTGTTAATAAGAACTCAAAAAAACTAAATTAGAATATTGTAATTAGACAGCAAAACCGAATCCAATTTAAACACGTTTATAATAACATTGTTAGCTAGAAAGAGAGACAGTCTATTTTCCATAAGTAATTAGGGTTTGTAGTAACTTGCTAAAGCTAATATTTTTCTAACTCATCTTATTGATGAGAGATAGAAGAGGTTCTTGAAAATATGCAACATTTGTTGCTTTATATATAGTTTATTAAGCATCGTATGGAAAGTCTATTTAGAAGGTGCATCAAAATTAAAATGTAGGTGGATGAAACCATCTTTCTATAGTTTATCTTATGTGGAGTAGTGTAAATTGGAAAGCCAACAAAGTCCCTCTGTATTACTAAATCAAGTAGTATCAAATAATAGTTCTTAGTTCATAATAGTAATTTTTGTTTTAAAAATGGAAGATGTTTCCATTGTTTTGAAAATTCATGTTTCTAAGGGACATAATACTAGTAGGTGGTGGGCAATGATTCAGGCATGGCTGAAAATGATTCAAACATGCAATCTTTGTTCACCTGGAAATGAAAATGATTGAGACACTACAGTATCTTCTCTAGCACTCATAACATTGAATGGGTGGAAGAAAAGAAAGCCCAAAATATTTTAATCTGAAAACAAAGAAGCAGAAGTCTAGGTGAAAGAATTCAAGAATAGAAGTTCTCATAATCGACAGGGATATCTTATACACCCTACAAGAGAAAGGTTCACCTGCATTGTTGATTTCTAAACCAAGAAGAAAGCAATTTCATATACCATTTTTTAAGATTTGTATCACAATTAAGAAATCTATTTTTTAAAGCCGTAATATTTTAAAATAAGAATTTGTATAACAATTACATTGAGTCGGTTTGTAGAAAAAGATAATAGGAAAGAAATATTTTGTAGAAGCAATTTAGTAATTGATAGAAATGAAAAGAAGTAGAAAAAAGAAAAGAAACATGGAACTAGTGATTGTAGGAGATACGAAAAAACAAAAATTTGCTTTAATTCAAGTTTTCTGTCAAGGTGTATAATATATATAAAACACAAATATTATTTTTCAATTGTTCAGAGTAGGTGATGCATTGAAATAGGAAACTCTACACCTATAGACTCTGACAGATGACAAATTAAGAAGTAAAGATAACATCTCATTGACAAATCAGAAGTCTTATCTAAGAAGTAAAGATCACATCTCATTGATTCAAATAGGTTGTTGTGTGATTTTATGCTTCACCTCATTCTTGCAATATGGATAGAACGATAGTTGTGAGTATATTGTTTTTGTAGTAGATAAGTAGATCTAGGTAGCATTAATATGCAAATAATGAAGAAATAATTTCATAAAGAAATAGCACATTGTTAGGCAACAAATTATTTTGTTTGATATAATTATTATTTAATTAACAATGATGGATTGGAGTATGATTGTACCTTTGGATGGAATGTGTTGATTATTCTTGAAGATAAGTTGCATTGATGATGATTTTGTTTTGATTTAATGTGAATTGGCCCTTCGTAGAAAAGTCCCGTAACATGAAGATAATTGCCAATTTATCTTCAATATACTTGTCATATGTGACATTTTGGAGGGTTGGAAAAAGTATTTGGATGATAGAATTGTTACAAGAACACTGTATTGTTTGATTGCTAGATCAGTTGTTAGGATAGTTTTGAGGTAAAGAGATTATATATATGTAACATCTTTATTACATTTGATACAGTGAGCTATTTGGTCCTACAGGGTTCTATAGCTATCAAACTTATAATTCCATGGAAAGGACTGGAAAACGCATTAGCTACTTTCAAGGTCCCATGGACCTGCAAGACATGTTCAATTTTCATTGGCTTTGGGAAATATATTTCACTATATAAATTCATTAACTATATAAATTCAAGAGTTTGGAATTAGTTACCTCAAATGTTGAATGCAATAAACTATTTAGATAATCCAACATTCTTCTATTATTTAATTTACCAATATATGTTGATTGGCATGTTCGAAGTATCTTGTCCTTTGCATCCATTCTTTTGACAATGTTTTTGAATAACATTGTTGGGAATTCATTTCGCCTGATTTGGTCTTTGATTGAAAGGAAATGGTTGGCCAAACGTGGATGCATTTGTATCTAATTTTTGTGTTGTCAAGATTGTTAGTAGTTTTGATTTATTGAAAAAATATGTGGTAAAATAGAAATTGTTAATAATTTTCAATAAAGAGTTGATAATATATTTTTACCTGTGCTTTGTCAAATTCAAAGTCACCATCCTTGATATCAACAAGGTATTGAAATGTTGTTTTTTTCGCACCAGTGACCAATGCGCCTATAGTGCCAATAGTATATCCATCTGTACTTGCAATCAATTTTTTAATAGTGGTGCTTGTTATGAAATTATACTCCTGACAAAGCCTTAGTATGATCTCAACAGTGAATGTATTATTTAGAACCAAGATGCAACCGCAGTCACCTCGATCATAGTCTATTTTTGGAGCAATTTGAAAGCCAGGTATGCATATTGCTAATCCTGGAATTATTTTTCTTTCATGTTGGATGACAAGATCACCGGTTATATTTAAGGTGATTGTCATTTCAGCTCTACCATCTGTCAAATCTACACAGAAAACTTCATGTGTCTTGTTAGATTTGTCTAATGTAGTTCTGTACGTTACAATGACATCACCTTCAAAGGTGCTCCCTGCTTTATGAGCAATCAAATCTTTAATTGAAATTGAATTTGAACTTTTAATCATTGATCTGCAAATTAAGACAAAATTAGTTTAAGCTTATAAATTTGAATTAGCACCTAGATACAAATAAAGAATATTATTTACCTCTTTGATGTTTGTTCATGCTTGGTTTGCACTTGTTTCTCTAGCTTTTTAGTATTATCCATTGTTTACTGCATATTTTGATCCATAAATCATTTGCAAAGATGAGTGTAAGTACAATTATATTATTGTAATTATCAGATGATATGATGCTCAAAGTTGTAGATGAAAAGTAATATAGATTGTGAATCAATATTTAAAAATGTAGATACTAGGGAATTAGAATTCTGTAATAAATGAGTAATAGAACTTTGTAAAAAATAGATGAAATCAAATCCTAGTGACATTATCAAGTAATATAAATTCTTTGTACTAAATAGTGATATTTTTTTGTCTTCACATTTCATTTGAATTTAATGTTTGAATTGTGTATGTGAATCTATTTTTGATATGTTTAATGACATATTGAAGAGGATTCAGTCATGTTAAAGGGTTCAAATTTTATAAAGGTTGCAAAATGATCACTCCAATATGCTTCTAACTTGTAGATACAAGATGTTTGTGTATGTACATTAGGCCATACATGGTCAATCATTGGTTTGGATAGCAATTGAGATTTGTTTAACAAAAATTAAATGTTGTGGTTTTGCATATGATTTAAAAGTTGTTTTCTTTTTTTACTTTGTGTAGACATGTAAATGTTGAAATCTCCTATAATGAATAGTATCTTTTGTGTATCTATACATGAAAATGCTTGGTTGGTGATGGTTATGATTTCTGTTAATGGAGCATTTGGTCTTGCATATAGATTACATACGTTAATTCCATTGTTCATGAAACATATTCTTATTGTCATGGCTTCCACATTTGTTGTTATATGTTGCATCATTTTAGAGATGATTATGTCTTTTTAGTTAAACATGATATGCCATGTATATTGTATGTCAAGTAACAATTGAAATGTTTAAATAGGTTGTTGGAATTGTTGAGTTGCATATGTATTTCTTGTAGACACAAAATATCAGATGCCATTATATCAATGTCATTGATCATGTCTTCTATATGTAGACATAGATTGTGAGTATTCAATGTACACAATAGTATTTGTGAACTAGTCTTGTGTTTGATATGTTCATTTCAAATTGCCAATGTGCTGTTGATTTTAGATGCGACATTTCAAGGACTATTTTTATAAATTTATAAATTTTGTTTGATAAGAGGATTTAACAAGAATAATGTGTGAATTGTTTTTGTTTGGGAAAGTGTTGTATATGTTAATCCATGTTGCCTTATGCTAGTAGGATCAAATACCAAACCATGCATTGTGAGTCCCTGAGATCTATGTATGGTTCTAGCACAAGGTAGCTGAATTGGAAATTATTTTCTAATAGTTAATTTTTTGTTGTTTGATATTTTTTGAATTGGCCTAGCGATGTGAAGTATAGGTGTCCATTTTTTATCAATACTATTGTTATAGCATTGTCCTAGTCTTGCACTTTGATGGTGGATAGTGTATGGGTCATTAAATTTGATCCAAATAATGTCAAAGCCATTGGATTTGGTATATGCTTTAAATGTTCCATTTGATCCATTGATGAGACCATCTTGTGTATCGTAATTACCGGCATATATTTCTACAAGAATATTTGGTTTCAAAAGTATTTGAGATGGTAAAGATGTTGTATGATTATACAGACATATTCCATTGCAATTTTCATCATGTTCGTCAATTGCATTCAATATAGTTAGCTCTCCAGTAACCATTGATAACATTTTTTTATTGTGTGCATCAACATCTTTCCTTCTATAAAATAGAAAGGGAATGTTGGGTCCATAGGTGGTGAGAGAAAACAAGTTTGATTCAAAGATTCTATATCATTATTTGTTTGTGAGCCTACATGTATTCTATTGAGTATTACAATAAACTTCTCATCTTTTTGTTGCATAGTTGATTGTAGTTCATAATGTTTTATGTTGTCTTTCCAAAAGTTGTATGACATTAATTCAATTAGTGTTGGTGTATTTTCAAATACAACTAAATCAAGTACAAGTTGTGCTTGATCAAATCAGCACATAAAATTGTATCAAGATTTCCAAAGTATGTAGTAGGCATTTGCATTATATCTCTTAATCGCTTGTCAATGTAACGCAAAAATGTTGCACCTACTAATGAAATTTCATCTATTAAATCACACACAATTGTTGATAATTCTTTGACATTGTATCTAATGTTTCAATGTTCACTGGAACAAATTTTGATTTGTTGAAAGGTATGTGGAATGTTGAGTGTAATGTTACTCCACCTATGTTGTATGCTTCTTTTCCTATATAAGCAACTATTAGACCTTTTGGTTTGTCTGGATCACTATCAATGGAGTTATTATATATGTGAAGAAGAGATTGAAATATTGCTTTTGCAGTAAATGTTTTTCCAGTTCCTTCTCCACCTGTTAGGAACAAGTGTAGTGGAGTTTTGTCATTTTTTTAATTTTTTCAACACAATGTCTTTTACAATTGCTTGTTATTCATTATTTAACATTTTTCTCAATTTGAAGTATTCGACATTGTCCATGATATGTGGGTGTTTTACAATTTCAAATGCATTAGAAAAATGACTTTTTGGTTTGTTATGCTTTAGTGTTTCAAAATCTTGTTCTATGTTGTATGATTCTTTGTATGAATTTTCATTTGAAATAATTGACTGGTTGTGAATGTAATTATTTTTAGAATTGATATCATCAATAGCTTTGTCAATATCACCCCATTTTGAGTTGATGTTGTAATTGTATTTGATACAGTTAGCATTAATTATTTTCATGATATGAATAAGCATGATGCCATGAATCAAAACCATGTTTCAATATTCTTTCATTTATTGTAAAGAGTACATAAAGTAGAAATTATTCTCTACAATAAATTTCCAAGTCAAGATGTTTGTTGAAATTGATAAAACATATAATATTTGGTGTAGTTTTTCGATGCATTGGTTTTCCATCTTTTCTATATTCTGACACAAATTGTGCAAGACAAATATGCATAATTGTTTTAGGTCATGCTATGTAGTAATCTATTAAAGACTTACAAGTTATGTTTTCTGATTCAACTAGTTCATTATTCAATTATTTTACAAACTTTTGAACAAAATTTTGGTCACTATCAGCTCTTGTATCAATGAATATACATTTTCTTGAGTTGTAGTTTAGTAGAAGTGATAGAACAATGTGAGTGGCTTGCTATGAAGACATTTGTTGCAGGTTGAGTAATGCATTTCCAAGTTGACTTATCATTTTAACAACATTGATATTGTTTTGTTGAGGGTCCTTACGAATTCTTTTAAATGCATATGTCATTATTTTATCCACTTTTTTCATGTACAGGCTACAATACATTCCTACAGCATATGCATTAAGCACAAATTGTGCATCTGTATTTGCTTTCCATATCTCAAGTTTTTTTTTGAAAAGTTGTTATTCCATACCTATGAAGGCTTTCATTTTAAGAAAATCATAGGGCTACGGATTGTTGATTTTATAGTTTTGATGTAATCACCTTCATTCAAATTTCAATGTCTTCTAGAAACATTTGAAAGGAGAATGATTGTTCATAATTAGATTGTTCTAACATTGAGAAGATTTTTTTGCGATTGAAATTGTGACTTCATTACTCTCCTTCAATGGTTCAAGAACCATAGTTTTTTCATTAGTGGAAAAAGGAAATTGTATTTACAATAATGCTGCTTTAATTTCCTACATTGTTTTGTATGGTGGTGCTTGTGTAGTATAGTTATCACATGAGCCAATATATCAGTGTTACAAGTGATGTATTTGTCAACAAATTGTTCAATATCCACAATATTATCTTTTCTGTAAACTGGAACATCTCTAATTCATAAAAGAAAGTAGTCATGTTCATTGCCACGATTTTGAAATTCATTTATAGAGAAATAATCCAAGACTTCTCCAAAGAAAGAGTTATATGTGAATATCAATTGTTTTAGTGCATTAATTCTATGTCTATAATAGCATAAACATGTCACAAGATCTTTCTTGATGAGATAGAAAATATTGTTCTCATGTTTTTTGTCATATTGTTTTTGTGAAGATGCATGCTATGTATTATGCAAGTCTTCAAGTATTTTTGATAGGTGTTCCGAATATTGCTTAGCACTAGTAAATGTAAGAAAAAGTGTAGTGGCCCAAGTTGTTGGATCATTGCAAACACATTTTTTTAATTGATGTAAATAATCTAGAAATATTCTTATTCTTTTAAAATCAACATATCCAATGTCTGATTTGAGTATCTTCTCTAGGTTAGGTTTGCATTTGACATCTTTTGCTATTAGCTTTCTACCTTTTAACTACCCTTTACAGATTCATATCCACATTGTAGATAGAACTTGATGTATGAGTATCTTGATAGTTTTAAAAAATAGATTCATTGTATGGTACACAAATTGTCTATTTGAATGATGTAGCTCCCATTGTGCAATTTTTTGATATGAGAAATTCTTGACAATGTCATCATTACATGGTTTTCCAAAGAACAGTGTAGGGAAATTCATTTCTTCAGCATACTTGTCTTTAAAGATTCCAATAGAATAATGGTTTTCTACTGGTGCAACTTCTATAATTTTGTCTTACATTTCATGTATACATTTACATTCCATGAATCCATGTACTAAGGTCTCACAAGGATTTTGGTGATCTGTATCAGACTCTAAGTTAGTTTCATTTGTATAAAGTTCATTTGTACTATGTCACTTTCATCATTGATTTCAAGAGATTCTTTCCAGTTTATCTTTAATTGAACATTTTCCATTTTGCATAATCTTGTTTTGCTTATTTGGCTCAAAGATTTCATTATAATAGTTGATCGTACCATTCCCTTTTGATATGTATTTTTTTATTGTGGTCATCTTTTAAGAGCACCTACAATCATCGATGTTTCATTGGTAGATCGTGGTAATGCATTTTGTATAATGTTCATGTTGACTGGTACATTGATAATAGATCCAGTCAATCCTAATTGAGATCTTTTGTATCCTAATTCCCATATTTGTGCAAATGCAATCCTTAGTGAAACAAGTTCTTCTAATTGTGAAAGCATTTTTACATATTGTAAAGGTTTATTCATTTGAATATGTTGTGGTGTTGCATACTTAGGAATCTTGCATTGCTTCAATGTTTTATGACATATGTGACAAATAGAATTTGTCAATACATTGTGATTTTGATTTGTTAGTTTATAATATGTTTGTTTTTCTTTCTCTTTGAAAGTCATAATGTCCTTTTTAAAATGCAAAGTCTAACAAATTGTGCATACATGTCTTGGTGTGTCTTGATTTTTTTTAGAATAAGTCTATTGGTGATGTTGAGCATTTTTTATTTTTTGATTAGTGTGTATTTGTTGTTTGATTTTGTGAAGCGATGTAGTGTTGCTATTCACTATCTTTTGTTTTTTATAAAATTAACAACATGATGTTGTTGATTAGTCCTTAGAAATTATTTTATTTTCCTAAATGTGATATCCAATTCAGTATTAATTACTTGTACTTGATAAGGTATAAGTGGCTCAAAATGTTCATGAAGGGGATTTGCGTCATGAAATAAGATAGAGTATGATTGTCCATGGGATGATTGATTGAAATGTAAGTATATTTTTCCTAATGTCATTGACCAAAGACATATTTGTATGTCTAGCCACTTGGATAGCCAACGAATGCAAAATGTATCCCCATAGTCCAACTTCATTGTTATTTATAGTTGGTGTTGTAGAAATACACATTCTACGTAGGTATTCTTCAACATTTTCTATATTGTGTAATTCATGTAATGTGTGACTATCTAATTCATAATTATATGAGATAATTGCTTCTGCATCACCTTGTGCAAGGCAACTCAAGAAATAGTCTATAGTTCCATTGCTTAGTTCAATTGATGTGTATTGAGAATGAAGTAGAAGTTCCAATGAGTCAAATAAGCAATCTCCTACATTGTATTTAAATGTATTAGTTCTATGCATCCTTCATTTCTCAATGCATAATCAATATTCAAAACTTGAGTTTGAATTGTTAATTCGTAATTTTCTACATCTATGATCTATTTTTGTTTTTCATCTATTGATACTCTTGTTCTTTTCATTTTTTTGAATAAGGACAATGTTGTCAATATTCAAATATCAAAAATATGTTGTACCTGTAATATGTTCACAATCATTTGTTAGTCATTTCTAATTATTCATAACTACAAAAGGTATAATAAAAATTGAAATAAGAAGTAACTTGTGTCCTAAAAGCAATGTTGACTTGCAATTTTGAAATTCACTTTGTTTTTGTTTTCCTTACTTCAAATCGCAAATAAACATTTAAAAATAAATAAATTTAATCCTAAAATACTAAATAGTCAAGACAATGTTTAAATATTCTGAAAATAATTGTTATATAACTCTAAATAGCAAAAACAATGGTTGAACAACCCTAAAAACAACATTTCATAATCTCCCAACCTTAGGATACAAATAATTTGCAATTTGCATATATGAATAATATATTGAACATTTAAATTGAAAACAATCAAACAAACAAGCAAACAAAACATATGAAGTAGCAATGAAAATGCAAAACAAAGTATGAATTTGTGGAGTCTTACCTTGAAGGCTTCATCAATGCTTTATAAAATAATATAAAACACAAAATGACAAAAACATTCATAAAATTTGCATGGTTGTAAGAAACTTGGCTAAGGGAGGTAAGGTACTATTTTTTAGTGTGTACTTTTTGGCTCGTGAGAACTTGTGACATTAGCTACTATTTGATGAGTTTTTAGACTATAGTGAATTTAAATGCAATAACTTCATTAGCTATAATAGTTCATTATGCTTTAGTTAGTGGATGACAACATTCATTGATATAATCATTGAATTGATCTTTGCTTTGATTTGGAAAAACTCAATCATGTGTTCTATTCGATACCAATTACATTTACAAAATCCAAATGTCTTCATTGTCTATTTGTTCCTTCTCTCTAATATTGACATAACTTTTAGCTGATGTTGGTTCAGGTTTTGGATTCAATCATTAGCTACTTTGTTTGCTTAATTTCATGAAAATAATACATATACACATACATAAAATAACCATCATTTACTCAAAATGTACGATGTTAATTACAAAGGTGAGAACATAGTTGACAACTAATAATTTATTGGCAATTGCCAAATTGCAAGTGTTTTAAATCAAAATTGTATATATGATAATAACATTATTCAAAATCGAGTATGACTTGGCAAATCAATGATACAAATGGAATTCACACAACAAAAATTGTTGGGTTTGCATATTCCACTAAATTATAAATGTCAAATATCAGAGACTTTTAAGGTAGTGTATGGACTAGAATCTTTGTCATATTCCACTTAAGTTCCAACTTCCTTCTAATAAAGTTGTGCTTGGATTGTATACGCAAGAGAAGGATTAGAATGATGAAGAAAAGTAAGAAAGGCTAAGAGTCCAATAGTTTAGTTCCAAGAAAGGAACATTTAGTATTTCAATTTCATGGAGACAATCAAAAGGAGAAGTTTATTGTATCCATAAAATTAAGCAAACAGGATGGAGGAGACTCAAATAAATGGTAACAATGTTTAATTTTTAAAAATATTTGAACTCCAGCAACGACTAATATGTTTGAAATTCAAATGGTCTATGTATGGACATGGATGCGACGAATATCCTTGGTTAGAGACTTTGACAACAATTTATATCAATGTCCAAAATAAGTTCATGAAGCTTTAATATAGGAGGGAAAATGTAACTTTGTGAGATATTACAAAGGAAATTGAAAAAAACAACAAAATGTAGTAGTTTTACTTCAAATCCAAGAGAAGAAGTAGGGAAATGAAGTTGAAATCTATAACGTACTACAAGAAAAGTGTTACATATTCTCTAGTTGCAATGCCAATATCATATTCATGTAATTGCATTATTGTGTTCATAGAGTGAGAATGGACATGGATGTGATGGATATCCTTGGTTAGAGACTTTGACAACAATGTATATCAATGTCCAAAATAAGTTCATGAAGCTTTAATATAGGAGGGAAAATGTAACTTTATGAGATATTACAAAAGAAATTGAAAAAAGGAACAAAAAGTAGTAGTTTTACCTCAAATCCAAGAGAAGAAGTAGGGAAATGAAGTTGAAATCTATGACGTACTGCAGGAAAAGTGTTGCATATTCTAAAGTAGTTGCAATGCCAATATCATATTCATGGAATTGAATTATTATGTTCATAGAGTGAGAAAGGAAAATGCTTAAGTATAGTTCTTTTGTTCAAGGATGTAAAAAATCATTTCAATTATGTTGTTTATGTATCGAACCTAAATAAAAGATGAAGCATCATTTGTTAGTATATACATTGTACATTGTTAAATAGCAAGTGTTTCCAAGTGGCTTTCTAACTTGTATAATCATACATACAATTTTAGTATTGACATCCTCTAAATTGCACTCTTCATTTATATTCTGATATTGAATTAAGTTCTATATTACTATATAATAACAAATATATTAAACATTACTAACCTATAACAAGATCCAAATCCAGAATACTAAAGATGCAATATCAAGATTTTTTTAAATTTCACTTATAGACAACAAAAGTTATTATAATTAGTCATTGAAGCTTGCAAATCATATAGTTATCACTGGAATAGAATTGCACTATTAGTTTTCTTGTTATCAAGTGTTCTAGAAATCCTGACACAAAAATTTAAAACTACTAGAAGTACTTTCAACAACTTACTCTTGTTGTATGACTTTGCATTTGTATTCAAGTATAGTTAACCAGTACCAAAGAAGTACAGAAAGAATAATACATTGCATCTAAACAATATGCAAAAGTGTACAATTTTTTTGACAAATATCAACAACAAGAATAATACGACCATTTCAATGAATAGAATCACAAAGGATTCTAACATGAAATCATCATCAACAAATGCAGCCATCTCTTTGATCTTCTAGACAATTATATAAATTGTAATAACAGTGATGTGGATGGCTATTTTGAATTTTCTAGGATTGCATCCATCTGATTTGCATAATCTGTCAATCACTTGTTACAATGTGCTTTGAAATGTTTGCTGCACCAAATGCACAATTTTAGCTCTTGTTCTAAAAAATTATAGGACCATAAAAGAATAGTTCTAAAACACTATACTTATTTATGGTGATGGCATTCACATCTTTAGCAATCTAATTCTCGTGATATGCAATTGTTTTTTTTCAAATTTCATTTTCATCATTGCACATATATCAAATTTCACAAGAATAACTTAGGTAAGATTTTTATAATTAAGAGAAGATTAATTGGTCAATGTCCTCAACGACAAACATGGTAAACATTTATTCTAAAAACTTATATAGTTTATGTTTGGAAGGCTTTGTTGAAGAGAACAAGATTGTGACATAGTAACTCAATATGCAATTTATTTGAAATTATACAATATAGGACCCTGGTAAAGTAAATAAGGAAAAAATTATTATGGCGAGACTTAAAACTAGAAAGGTAGTTTACGCAAGGCATGATTACCTATATAAGCTACCTAAGTATTGTCTAGGAATACCAGTGCCATTTGATTGTGCATAAAATCTTTGATATCAAATTTGTTACTCCCAAACTTTTGTGCTTTACCAGTTATGACTAAAATGTTATAGCTTATGCAAGATATGATTGTGTATAGAAGTTACATGAAATCATATAAGGAAGCTAGGATCAACTGATAAATTGCACTTGTTCTGATGAAGGGGGTAAATCACAAAACACACAACAACAAAAATTGAACACAGAAAATAGAACTTTCTTTTACTGATCTGGGCAACTCATTACATTACAGAATCTCAATTACAATGAGAGGATGAATCCCCTACTAGCTGCAACATATTATAGCTTTTCCCAACATCAAGACTCTAGAACCTTCAACCTTCTGTAACCCCAAATCAGTTAGGGTTTCTATTTTCCCACCTATTCTTGACTCTACACTTACCCCCTTAACTCTACTATTGCCCAGGGTTCCCAAAATAGTCATAAATAGTACTTTTTGGTGGCCTCCAACTAAATTTCAAAATTTGCAACTCCCTCCAAAAATAGGTCAACTTCCGGGAAGCATAACTTTTGATCCGGGTGTTCGATTGATGAACTATTTTAAGCGTCGGAAAGATCGCGATGTGAACTATCATGTTTTTAATCCATAAATGGATTTTTGTCAACTTTTTGGGATGTTATGGGATGTTTTAGTGCCTCATATCTTGTTTCAGAAATTTTCAGGGGCTTTTTTAGAAAATAAAAACTTTAATATCTTTCAGCTCACAAAAGATCTTTGCCTGATTCCTTCGCCAAAGGTCTTATATTTCTGTTATGTAACTTTCTGGTATTTTTTGCTTCATTCCATGCCCAAATGCAAACTTTTCTAAAATGGCAGGTACACTTTCCAAAACAGGCAGGTCGCTATTTTTAGCAGTTTTGGAAAAATTGAAAGTCCTAGATCATTATTTTGGATATTATGGAACCAGAAACACTAATTATGGAAAGAAATGAAAAAAACTACAATAATTTTGAATTAACTTCTTTTTGGGTGATGTAAGATTGCCCTTCCACCACTGGATGCTCCTGCATCATGTTCATAGAATATCATTGTTAAACATATTCTCTTGTTTCAAAAGATAGTGATTAATTATCGAATGCCTAACTCACATTTACATTCACCTTTAATTTTGGTGCTAAATTTAGCAATTCAAGGTGACTAACACCTTGTTTAGATGTGCACCAATGCCCACATAGAAAAATGTTACAACTGATTAATACAGAATGATGAGTAAATCAGGGTTCCTTTGATTCCTACAAATCAATGGTGGGTCTCACGTTCAAATTGTGGTAGTCTACATATGCCAACCAAAAAGTAAAATAAGTATTTATATTTCCAAATAAAAAATTGCAATAAGTGATAGAATAAAATGACAAGGGCTATAAGGTGTAAATAATACTCATTTTAATAATAGGAAAGGCACATTGTTCTCAACATACACAAAATAAATTAACATGGAAATGATTACACATATAGGATTTTATAAAAAATCATCTTGGATGGGACTGCTGGCCCTGATCCATCCAAAAAAATAGATGTTTGATTAGGTCTATGAAACTTTTGGGGTCTTTTTAGAGCTTTCTAGAAAAATTTGGTTTCAACCTCTGTCAGATGATTGTAGAGTTTCAGTCTTGCACTATGTGTTTTGACTAATGATTTTTGGTCCTTGCTTCTTTCATTTGGGAAGCTCTTTTGTTGTTTCTTGGTTTTGTGGTGGTTTATGTTCCTCCTTCTTAGCCTTGTCTGGGTGTTAAGCTTGCTATAGTCTTTTGGTCCTGCTTGTTCTTAATGTTTTATCTTCTAGATGTATGAAGTTTTAAGTCCTTTCAAACCTATTTACCATACTCAAAAACAAAATCATCTTTGAGATGCATGTTCTCTAATATTCTTAAACTATTAGCTAATAACATCATTTGAGAGTGAATGGAATGGAGAGGAAGAAATGGTAGCAAAGAATTCATTGGAAAGTGAAATTGCTATGTAAAAATTTGAGAAAAGAGAGTTGGATATACTACACTTAAGCTCAATTTCATGCATTGGTTTTTTACATTGGCTAAGCCAAAGTCATTTCTTAGTGAATTACTTGTTAATATTGATTCTGGAATTTCTCTTCCATTTGGAGTGTTCAAGTTCCTCCTAAGGTGGGAATTCCATACCTAAAACCCAACATGGTTATGACAAAAGATAAGAATGATTTTATGTCAGACAAGCTACTTCTACATCTTGCCTCATTGTCTTTAGAGATAACTTTCATGTTAATTTTATCAAGTTAATTGAAGATGATAACATTTGATGCTCCCACAATCCAATTATCTACATGTGATGATGCTCTTGCTACTAAAATCAACCTACAAGTTTGAGAGAGGCATGGATCTTTACTAGTGGTTAACATTTTTATAGAATTTATTTCAACTAGATTCAGGGTGCTATCTTTGCCTAAATTTAGATCTTATTGCAGATCAAAACTCACATGTTCCTCTTATCCTGTACGCAATAAATAATAAAACCTTTATTTTGCCCTACTTTCGTTGCCATTGAAAAGTCATTTTCTTTATCTGGGTGAAGTACCCACCATTTGAATGAAACATGGATACGGTTTCCTTTTTATCTGGCATCTTTGCGTACTTGGTTAGTAGTTTTTGTTGTAAATATATGTTATTCTCTCTAGCAACACTCTCACCAAAGATTTATATATCATCTACTTTGAATGACTAAGTGGTTTTTTAAAACATAGTACTATTCTTTTATTATAATTATGGTTGAAATTTGCTTTATAGCATGCACTTATTGTTGGTTATAGAAATTAGTGCTTCTACTATGGATTATACTTCTTTAAGTGTAATGATTTGAGTCCTTCATATGATTTTGTAAGATCCTAAAAGTTCCACTAACTTAACCATAGTCAAAGAAAAACTTTAGTTCATAATTCTCAAAATAAAACAATAAATATATACATCTTTCATTCATAATATTAGTTTACACATGAATACAACTATAAACCACTTAGAAGTTCATATTATTACAAATTCTAAATATCTCTACATCCTAAGCTTATAATAGCCCACCCAATTGTCCTAACATCAATGAAGGAATCTCAATATGATATAAGTATGAATTATCCATAATATTAATCAAATCCAAAAGTCTCTCTAGCTATTGACAAGTCAATCCACCATCCGCAAGCCAAGGACGAGAGCATGGATTGGTTGCTTTTCCACCCAACCATGAAGCATATGCTTCCTCAGAATCCTTCAACAAGAAGGATACCCAACCCTGCACGAAGAGCCTAGCAATCTGTAACAATAAGCAGGATAGAATCTGGTGCATGCCTATTAACCTACATGCATTCCTAACATGAATGCAACATCTCAATAACAGGATGAGGTAGAGAAAATAAAATAACTAGGCATAATTCCATCTATTTCAATGGTCCAAAAGTTAACTTTGATCAAAGTATGAAACCAATTATAACGGTAGTGTAGGTTTTGAGAAAGAAAGCCTACGTCTCTGTTATTCCTAATTCGACACTCGTCCTAGAAGGTATCTTTCCCCAAAACACTCAAAGCATAGCAAACAATGTAAACACTCTCTTTTCTCAATAAAATATTCATTTCCATTCATGTATGAATAAGGAAATAACAATTCGTATGTTTGATTTCAGCATACTTTGTTTCACAATTGTTTTGTTATCATTTCAATCAAAATGCATATAAAAGATTCATAGGATTAAACTGTTAAGCACATGACAATGTCTTGTTTTCTCTATGTATATAGATAAAATATAGGGTTTCAATCAAAAATGCAAAAGTGTCTTCCTTGTAAGATTTTCAAGAATTACTGGATCAATGTGGAATCACAAGTAAAGAAATCATTCAAAAAAAATTTAAATAATGGATTAGGGTCTTTAGAGTATTTCATTTGGATAGTTTCCACTTATCATTGTATTGCTGTTCTAAATCAATTTTCAACACTTTTAAGCTCAAAAAGGTTTCAAGATAACTTTAATCAGTCGTTTAACTATTTTTATACATTAATTCAGCAATGTATTCATATAAAAAAAATTGATCAACAAAGAAATAAATATCAGATGTTTCAAACAACAAAGAAATAAATATCAGATGTTTCAAATAGCAAAGAGATAAATATCAGATGTTTCAAACAACAAAGAAATAAATATCAGATGTTTCAAACAGCAAAGAGATAAATATCAAATGTTTCAAACAACAAAGAAATAATTATCAAATGTTTCAAACAGCAAAGGATGTCCATTTTTTTTCTGTTTGTTGTGCATACGATGTTTCTGGTAATAAATCAGTCTTATTTAAAAATATAGTCTTTACAAATTAGTTTTCAAGAAATTGGGTTGATGATCTACGTAAGTGAGCATATACACACACACACATATGTGCATCTTTGGTTAATATGTAGCTAATAAAAATGCAGATCTAGTTCTTTTCTCATTTGCAAGCATATGTATATATAGTACCAGGCCTCTATTCTTTCACAAAATAGCAAGAATGGGCTCAAAAATACAGAGAAAGAGGAAAACCTGTGATTAAACTGTCTGTGTGCAAATAAATCTGGTGAATATCCTTTCTTCCTACGCTATCCTTCCTTCTTTTTCTTGACCTGTGTGTCTTCTTTTTCTCAGCATCATACTTCCTTTTTTTCTCCTATTTTCTTCTATTTTCTCTTTTATTCGTCCCCAAAAAGAAAAAACCTAATTTTTGTTTTTTTACCTAATGCCAAAATCCATAAGAAAAATCCTACAATCTCCTATTATCTTTTTGTCTTCCGTAAGTGAAGGTTGTGTGAGCCTAAGATAGACGTGTTGAAGGCTGCGTGAGCTTGAGATAGGCGTGCATGCCCTTGTTTTTAAAGTGTTAGCTTTAGTTTTAAACATATATATAAATATAACCTTTAATATCTTTCTTTTTAAAAAGCTATCTTTTTTTAAAAACTCTTAAAACTTTTTTTTCATTTACCTCCTCTCCCACGTAGGATATCTTTTTATGAATTTAAATTAACTTTTTACTTTTCCTACATTTAGTTTTATATATTTTATTTAAAATAATAATAATAATAATAATAATAATTATTATTATTATTATTATTATTATTTAATAATAAAAATATATTTTATTAAAAATGTTTGTTATTATATATATATATATATATGAAAAATAAAAACTATTTTATTATTTTTGGATAGAGAATGTAAACATTGTAACAAATAATGAAATTGCGTAATCACCAAGCATATTCTAAGAGAGGGATTCAAACAATCAAATATGTGCCTTCACAACCAATCAAGACAAACAATAAGATGACATGAATTATTTCAACAACATTTGACAACTCTACTCAAACAAACACATGACAACTACACATAACAAGTTAGATACTACAACCAACACATGCAAAATGATCTATGTGGTGTGTGTGTGATACATCGATTACATCCAACCTATTCTTACCAACGACTAGGACTCCTCTACCCAACCCATGTTCTCACCTTCGACAACCTACATCAAGCGCACTCATTCCACCATTAATAGGTTAGTTTCTAAGAAATCATAGCCGAAGCACAAGTTTTCATCTTTCTGTAATAAATAAGCATCATTAATCAATTAATCAAATGCAGTTAACACATTCACATGCAATTTTCACCTTAATTTATCTAATCATCACAAATTTTATCTGATTGAGTCTCAAAATTATGAAAATTAAATGAAAGTCAAATTCAAGACGTGACATCCTTCCCCACTTGGAAGAGACATCGTCTCGATGTCTTACTACAACACATCAAAATAAAAGAGTATCTAACTCATGTGAACAGTTCATTGACATGGCATGGAACAAGTATCTCATAAGCAAACAAGCATCTAAGCTAAGAAAACAAAGTGTCAAAACTAATTCCTCAAATGAGGAAAAGATCTGTCAATCTCCTCAGCATCCTCCCATGTTGCATTATCCATTGAATATTGGTCCCATTGGACCTTGTACTGCACAATATCTCTGTTATGTAACTTAACATTGTGCATCTCTAAGATTCGAATGGGCTTCACTAGCACCACTCCTGGGTCCTCTTCTCGAAAAGCATGCCAAATCAAAACACACAATACACATGGCACAATAGCCAATACAATGTATAATCCACACATGGTACAACTACCATCTAATTGCATTTCAGAACATATGGTACACTTGCCAAAGCATAAAAGAATGAAATCATAATATCAAGCATAGGGGAATAATCACAACTTCAATGCATAAATCATAATCCATCAATAATACTTTAAGCATAAATGAGCATCTCAAATTTGACAAAACACAACATATTTTCAAAAGATCTTACCTTCTAACCATCACTAGGTTGAGGTCACAAAACAACAAAACAACTCCAAAGGTGCACCAATCTAGGTCCAAACTGACCAACGTGCATACCAACTCCTCTAAAACTAGGACACTTGCTATCCATTTTCTTTTGCTAATTCTAGTTTTGAACTTTCCATGCATCTTAATTTGTACCTTCTTTGTACTTCTCTCATTTCTACATTATCTGCATTCGTGTCTTTGTTTATTGAACTATCTCTTCTTTATGTCCTATTGCCTCTATTAGAATTTGAATCATATCTTCATCTTATTTTGAATTATACTTCCTTTAATTCATCTTTTCCATCTTACTATATTATATATTCCTTAACCAATCTATACTCATCCTTCTCTATATTCTAATTTTTACTTCCATTACCAACTATTGGTTTATTCTAGTTTAAAGTACCTTCCAATAACTTCCTTATCCATTTTTAGTTCTACAACACTTTTCTTATCCATTTTTAGCAATACACTCTATCTATCAAACTTCAATCAATTCTTTCAATCTTATCTTTTCCTCTCATTTCCACACAAATCTTCTTGTCTCAAGGGTTTCTTCTCACCTTCAACTTCCTATATTATTATCTTGTCATTTTAGTCTTTCATTCTTCCATTCTAACTCCGTGCTACTACAACATTCCACATCTTATTCTTCACACAATTATGAGGAATTCCCCATCCTATTCCATTATCATTTCTATTCTTCAAGTACCAAAAGTATCTACTTTTTATCTAGCAACTCATGCTTCCTATATTTTCCCTTTATTCTATCTTTTCACAACTTGCAACACAACTTTTATTCTTATCTAAGCTAGACTCAAAGGTCAAACAACACAACACGATCACGAATTCATCCTCACAACCTAAACACCAAGTATCCATAAAATAGATCACAAAAGGTAACAAACCTTTTTTCACAAGAATTGCATCCCTTCCACCATCAAGCTAGGAAACCTCCGAACCGCTAACGAGAAATTTCCAAAGCAATCAAATTCCCAAGGTTGACAATGCAACAAGTCCATTTCAACTACCACTTCTCCCTTCAAACAATCTATCTTACTTCTCACCAACATTCTACATTTTTCTAAACCATTTTCTTCCAATTCTAGTTCTTACATTACTAGTATCTTGTTATCTTGTTATCTTATTTGACACTCTTCTATCTTATATTTGAACTTAAATTCACACAAATTCCTATTTACTTGCTTCATATTGCTTATTCTTGTCTTGGAATTTGTTATCCTTCTTTCTCTACTCATCCAACTTTAATTCAAGTCTGCTACACAATTTATTTGTTTCCTTAACTAACAATCTTTCTGCCATTACTTGCAATTTCATCATAATTAAAAACAAGTTGTATCCAATCTCATTGACATAATTATAGTCAGAAGTCAACATTTAGCATATTCTTGAATTCCAGTTTACATCCTTCTTTACTATCCAAGTTGACAGTCATACCAATCAACAAGATACTCACATCAAGTAATCCAAAGCAACACAAACCATTCCAAAACTTTTTCAACACTTAACACAATACTCACTCACATACGAATCAAGAAACTCAGTCTAACATAGTCCTAGTAACACACAGACCAAGAATTAGTTCATTCTTTGTATTCTACTCCCATATACAATCCATCAGAAGCCCATCATAGACATGATAGAAAACATAACATGATACATGATCAACAGTTTAAAACATTCAATCATAACCACCATTTAGAAATAAATCAAACTAAAGTGTAAGAAAATTTTGATTCCAACAATAAGGCATAAAATACACGCAATTTCAACAATAATTCAAATTTGACCATAAAGGTCACAAGATAAATAAATTGCAAGATTCGATGGCTATACTCCTTCATAACAAGAATTAAAAAAATTTAATGCTGGTCCTAACAACATTTATCAATTTCACCGAAGTCATTTAAAATAAAGTATCCAAAATTTCAAAAGTTACACTTCACATGAACTACGTGACTAATTCTAGCCACAAGAGAGGGAGTATCATACTATACTATACCTAAATTCTAAAATCTAAGGTAAGTAAGAGAACACACTTAATCAAGTCAAACAAACGAGTCTTCTAAGACTCCAAACACACAATACAAAAGATTCTTTCTACTTAACCTAACTAACATCACTCAGGATGCCTAGCAACAAAATTTGCATCCCATTCAAGGGAATCACAATCATCAAGCAATGATTGACAAGAAACATTCACAAAACAAGATATCTAACACATCACTCACACAACAAAGAGCAATTACCAATTCCCACCATACACCAATCATATTGAAAATGCATTCATGCAATATTCACATTTAGCTCAATAAAATATGAGGGAGAATTAGGTTGGGGTCAAGCTCTTACCCAACATTTCATCCACATGTGGTTAACTTTCACCACAACATGATGAAAAACATAACTAAAATACAATGCACTCTTAACAATGTCATAACAACATGACAACCTTACTCGAAAGGAAGACCTTCGTCATGCAGCACTCAACCATGTTCTCAACAAACAAGGTTAATCACACTAACGTGATTCACAAGGGAATAGCAAGAGGTTTGGGGTTTAGTGCAATCCAATCCAACAATCTTTCCAAGGTCAAATTCATTCCATGTAATAGGAAGAACACAACTTAAGTTGCAAGATGCAAGGTGTGTTGATTCTCTCATGATTCAAACACATCATGCATCACAAATAATTATGCATGAATCCTTTCACAACACCTTTTCTCTTTCACTTTTTCCTATGCAATGCAATACTTTCTTTCTTGCTCCCACATATTGATTCACACACAAGAACATTCCTTAAGAGAGGACAATGCAAGATGTATCTCATGCAAGCATTTCTAAACAACTTCCTCACATAACATGCACATGCTCAAAGTTTCATCTCTTTCACACACGGATGCCTAGCCCAAAATTGAATACACCAGGTTCAAACAATACTCAAGAACATGGTACTTCCTTTTACACAATAGTTTCCACTATCAAAGTGGTCTCACAAGCATGAACATGACCCTAAAAAAGGTCACTTCATAACTTACATACATTGCAAGCGTTCATTACAAGCAATCAGAACATCGAAAAGGTAACCACACATAAGCAACCTCTCAGAATTCACCAGGGTCTATCTAACCTCATAAGAATGTATTACTTTCCTACACATAAGAAGGAAGACATATCAGAAGGTGGTACATGCTATTCACAGTACGCCCAAACACAAGTATCCCAATCATGCTCAATCAATCGAGCAGAGAAAACACCGAAGAGTTCTCCATGTATTATTCTTGATAGGTTAAGTTATTCTAAGTTCAAAGTTCTACACATTAACATAATAGACACAAAGGCCCTAGCGCTGAACCTAGTGCTTTGATACCAAATGTAATATCCTAAAAGTTCCACTAACTTAACCATAGTCAAAGAATAACTCTAGTTCATAATTCTCAAAATAAAACAATAAATATATACGTCTTTCATTCATAATATCAGTTTTCACATGAATACAACTGTAAACCACTTAGAAGTTCATATTATTGCAAATTCTAAATATCTATACATCCTAGGCTTATAATAGCCCACCTAATTGTCCTAACATCAATGAAGGAATCTCAATATAATATAAGTATGAATTATCCATAATATTAATCAAATCCAAAAGTCTCTCTAGCTATTGACGAGCTAGTCCGCCATCTGTAAGCCAAGGATGAGAGCATGGATTGGGTGCTTTTCCACCCAACCACAAAGCATACGCTTCCCCAGAATCCTTCAACAAGAAGGATACCCGACCCTGCACGAAGAGCCTAGCAATTTGTAACAATAAGCAGGATGGAATCTAGTGCATGCCTATTAACCTACATGCATTCCTAACATGAATGCAGCATCTCAATAATAGGATTCCATCTATTTCAATGGTCCAAAAGTTAACTTTGATCAAAGTATGAAACCGATTATAACTGTAGTGTAGGTTTTGAGAAAGAAAGCCTACGTCTCTATTATTCCTCATTCAGCACCCGTCCCGGAAGGTATCTTTCCCCAAAACACTCAAAGCATAGAAAACAATGCAAACACTCTCTTTTCTCAATGAATTATTCATTTCCATTCATGTATGACTAAGGAAATAACAATTCATATGTTTGATTTCAGCATACTTTGTTTCACAATTGTTTGGTTATCATTTCAATCAAAAGGCATATAAAAGATTCATAGGATTAAACTATTAAGCACATGACAATGTCTTGTTTTCTCTATGTATATAGATAAAATATAGGGTTTCAATAAAAAATGCAAAAATGTCTTTCTTGTAAGATTTTCAAGAATTACTGAATTGGATCAATGTGGAATCACAAGTAAAGAAATCATTCAAAAAATAAATAAATAATGGATTAGGGTCTTTAGAGTACTTCATTTGGATATTTTCCACTTTTTGTTGTATTGTTGTTCTAAATCAATTTTCAACACTTTTAAGCTCAAAAAGGTTTCAAGATAACTTTAATCAGCCGTTTAACTATTTTTATACATTAATTCAGCAATGCATTCATATAAAAAAAAATTGATCAGCAAAGAAATAACTATCAGATGTTTCAAACAGCAAAGAAATAAATATCAGATGTTTCAAACAGCAAAGAGATAAATATTAGATGTTTCAAACAGCAAAGAGATAAATATTAGATGTTTCAAACAGCAAAGAGATAAATATCAGATGTTTTAAATAGCAAAGAAATAAATATCAGATGTTTCAAATAGAAAAGGATGTTTGTTATTTTTCTTGTTTGTTGTGCATACGATGTTTCTGGTAATAAATCAGTCTCATTTAAAAATATAGCCTTTACACACACATATGTGCATCTTTGGTTAATATGTAGCTAATAAAAATGCAGATCTGGTTCTTTTCTCATTTGCTAGCATATGTATATATAGTACCAGGCCTCTATTCTTTCACAAAATAGCAAGAATGGGCTCAAAAATATGGAGAAAAAGGAAAACTTGTGATTAAATTGCCTGTGTGCAAATAAATCTAGTGAATATCCTTTCTTCCTGTGTTATCCTTACTTATTTTTCTTGACCTGTGGGTCTTCTTTTTCTCAGTGCCATACTTCATTTTTTTCCCCTATTTTCTTCTATTTTCTCTTTTTATTCATCCCCAAAAAGCAAAAACCTAATTTTTATTTTTTTACCTAATACCAAAATCCGTAAGAAAAATCCTAGAATCTCCTATTATCTTTTTGTCTTCCGTAAATGAAGGCTATGTGAGCCTGAGATAGGCATGTTGAAGGCTGCGTGAGTCTGAGATAGGCATGCATGCCCTTGGTTTTAAGGCATTAGCTTTCATTTTAAAGACATGTATAAATATAACCTTTAATATCTTTCTTTTTAAAAAGCTATCTTTTTTAAAAAACTCTTAAAACTTTTTTTTCATTTACCTCCTCTCCCACCTAGGATATCTTTTTATGAATTTAAATTAACTTTTTACTTTTCCTACATTTAGTTTTATATATTTTATTTAAAATAATAATAAAAATATATTTTAATAAAAATGCTTGTTATAATATATATATATATATGAAAAATAAAAACTATTTTATTATTTTTGGATAGAGAATGTAAACATTGCAATAAATGATGAAATTGCGCAATCACCAAGCATATTCTAAGAGAGGGATTCAAACAACCATATATGTGCCTTCACAACCAATCAAGACAAACAATCAAATTACAAGAATTATTTCAACAACATCCGACAACTCTACTCGAGAAAACACATGACAACTACAGATAACAAGTCAAATAATGCAACCAACACATGCAGAATGATCTACATGGTGTGTGTGTGTGTGTGTGTGTGTGTGTGTGTGATACATCGATTACATCCAACCTATTCTTATCAACGTTTAGGACTCCTTTGCCCAACCCATGTTCTCGCCTTCTACAACCTACATCAAGTGCACTCATTCCACCGTTAATAGGTTAGTTTCTAAGAAATCATAGCCAAAGCACAAGTTTTCATCTTTTTGTAATAAATAAGCATCATTAATCAATTAATCAAATGCAGTTAACACATTCACATGCAATTTTCACCTTAATTTATCTAATCATCACAAATTTTATCTAATTGAGTCTCAAAATTACGGAAATTAAATGAAAGTCAAATTCGAGACATGACAGATTTGGAGGGTATATCATTTTACCTAGGCATAATGTGTTACGGATAATAAACAATTCTTTGCACTGGGGTGTATGTGCTATGTGTTTGATCTGCATGGTGAAGTCAATATGTTAAGAAGAATGGTGTAGTTGGTTGATTTACGTATGTCCCAAGATTGAATCGATCGAAGAGTTTAAATTGATTAACAAAACTTGTCATTAAGAATGAAACTTACAATCAAATTATATTTTACTCTACAAATATTAATAAAGAAATTATTTTATATCAATATTAAATATAGTGATTAATCAATTACTTTAGAAATATAAATGCTAAATGTCATTATTGCAAGTCACTCAAAAGTTAAAACATTAGCACGTGGACACCCCAAATTGTTTTTCTATACTAAATGCTTCTATCAAGAATTAACCTTTATTGACATTTGAACCTTTAATCTATTTTGAATGGGCACACCTTCCAACCAATCAATATAGTTAAACAAACTAAAGTTTGATAGATTTAAATCCAATTCACCGTATCTTATTTTTAATACTTTACAAATAGAAAACAATAATATACCTTGAGACATAATAAGAAGGTTATAATGGAAACAACATCAACGATGCTACTCAAATATTTAAAATAATACTAATTGTGGAACAACACCGTGTAAATAAATATTAGAGCAATGTCTTACATCAAACTTTGTGCCATTCACATGCTAAGTGTTCTTCACTATGTTTATTAAATTCGATTCAAATTTGCAGGTGACAACTTAGGCTTTTCAAAGTATGGGAATAGAAAACAAATATATACACACACAATGGGTAATTTCTAGTTGCTTGCTTTGCCATGAAATTGACACCTAAACACCCACTTTATTAGGATTTTTTATTTGAATAGACACGTATACTCACATACTCATAGTTCTACATGCATTTTATTCCATCTAGCAGTGATAGAGCGATGCACCTAGAAAGCTTTGCCAGTTGGGGTTAGGGTTTTTTTTGTTTAAGCAAAATTGTCATCTACATTCTCGCCAATACACAGAAGATCTAGGGTGTCATACTCTCTATTTTTTTACTTTCCATTTTCCACAGTTCACACAAGCAACTACAATGCCCTACAAGTTGTAAAGACGATGGCAACATATAATTATCAAATCTGCCTCAAAGGTACGGGGCTTCTTTTTTAAAGACTGCATTTTTTTGTGAAATTTAGAACAAAACAAATGGAATATCTTTTGATTACTAAGTCATGAATAGTGAAGGTGAGACTGTGCGGAAAATCAATTCAATATGAATCAAAAAAATCCACATTGCAACTCTCTCATGGTAGAGTTAAATTCTTTGTTTTCAATCAGTAAAAGATTTCATAAATCTATTAAAATTGCTCAATTTAGGGAATACCAGGTCAACCACTTTGCTTGCATTGTTTAATGTCTAAAAATAACAGTGTCCTTATCATTTTTTTATGGTTAGGATTTAAGAAGAGGAAAGGAGTTTTCTGAGTGATTTAATTCTAGAATTTTTTTCCTTGACTATTTTAGTTTTAAAACAACAATTGAAGACTTTGAATTTCTAGGAGGAAAAGTTTTTACGATAGATTTAAGGGATGAAAATCATCACCCTTGGAAAATTCCTCATCCTTACCCAACATATCCAATTTGTGGTTTATACGATGCTTTAATAAAGAGAATTCTCATGAAATGATGTGAATAATCGCTCATGTAGGGCTTTTAGCTATTCAGGGAGACCTTCCTATGGTTTGGGGAATACACCGCTAAAGATAGAGAAGTTATTGCTCTATTCGATACTTAGTGAAGCTCTCCGCAGATTCAAGGTTATGCTGCCTGCTTTTCCTAAAGTTGAATTGAGATATTTTGCGAATAAAAGGAATTATGTGGGTGATGTTACTTTAGTCTACATAAAAGGTTCTAATTCTACATGTCAAGCTAGTGTATTGAATTAATCAAAGCTCATGTTAACTAAATATATTTGATAAACCCTCATTTCATAACTTTTATTCCATTGCACAGGCCTTTGATAGGTAGACTGCGCTGCACCAAATATCCAAAACCCCAAAAAATAATGTCGATAAAGGGTATGAAGGGCTTTAATTTTTTGAGAAAAACTTCAGTGACGAGAATCTCTAGATCATTGTTATCTGTCCAAGAAAATGTTGGAATTCCAAGTAATTTAAATTGCTAGATCATTGTTATATGTCCAAGAAAATGTTGTATTTACTATTTACTTTTCAAAATTACTAGCAACTATGCCAAAAATGGCAAGTTTCTTTATTGTTTTGCTGCGTATGGGAAAGTTGTTTAATAATTTCTATAGTATAGTGTAAAAAATCAATATTTGTTTCATATATTTTAATAACCAACTACTATTTTCTTCTAAAAGGAACACCAGTTGTAAGAAATTGATTTGAGGTCATTTGGTTTTTAAACATATGTATATTTGCTTTAAAACAAAACCAACAAAACTATGCAACTATTATTTTCCTCTAAAAGGAACAACAACTGTAAGAAATTGATTTTAGGTCATCTAGTTTTTAAACAAATATATATTTTCTTTAAAACAAAACCAACAAAACTCACAACATAATTTTCTTACAAAAACATGAAAGCTAGAAAAATCACAAGATTTGTCACAATGAAATACATACAGTGTTTTTTAGGCCCATAGATAGATATTTAGACTGCTACTCAAATCTATCTTCTACACTATTTCCACTGGTTCTTAGACTGTTGCTCAAATGTGGTTTGACATCTATAACAGAGCTTTCAAATATGCAACTTCTTTTTACACATTTCTCAAACACTTTTTCCGAAACATTCAATCGTATATATCCTTGTCACATCATACCAATATATGCATTGTTCACAAAGATTTTTTACAAATATGCCAATATAAAAATCTGAAATAAATAACTTTTCGCTAATGAAAATTAAGTTTATTTCACATCAACAAAATACAATACATTTATGCCATTTATAATACCTTTATGGCATTTATTGTCTTCATTGAGATATTTATTATCTTATTTGAAATTTGAAAAAACAAAAATTTGATTTTTTGCATTGATGTTTGCAGTATCATCCAATAGAAAAAAAGATAAAACACTTTTTTCCAGTTATGAAATAGGAAAAATGAATTACAAACTATAGTTGTTTTGCTCATTTTTTTAAATTCTAAATGACAATTGACTTAGTAGGTTGAAATAATTACATTGAACCGATGCATTAGGGGCTTGTATTTTTTGTTGTCACTAGTAGTTTTTTTATTTTTATATTTAGTAATATCTCTTACTTGAAGTTTTATTTTATATGATTTCATGTTTAGGGTTTAGTGTTCTATTATAGTATGATCATGTGATATGGTTTATTTTTTAAACGTAACTTTGTCTCTCAAGTATATAGGCAAGGGTCCCAATAAACTCCTTATTAATTAGTTTTTAAAAAATAATAAAATATTTTTGTTTTGGTATAAGATGTTGAAGTTGGGAAACCAACCTCACAGATCCCAATGAACACCTGTAAGCAAATAACCTGTCACATAAAGGAGATCAAGAGACACAAAAATGGTGCTCTACAACCTTGAAGCAAAAAATGCATTAACAAGAATGAATAATTACAAAGAGATCAATCCTTAAGAAAGGAGATCAAAACCCTAAAAGTGAAAACCCTAGGATGAATAATTAATAATTAATTATTAATTAATTATTAATAGGCCTAAGTTTAGCTTAAGTGAAAAATAAAGTAAAGGTGACTTAATTAATTAATCAATATGATTAAATTAATTAAGTAATTAACCTATTACTCTAACACCCCCCCTTAAGATGAACTTAGGGAGAAGCTAAAAAACTAAGGACAAAATGCATGAAAGCAAAGATGGGTCCTGGCAACTAGGCCTGATGAGGTACCCAAGTACAATGAAATCTCTGTAAAGTGGAGAAAAAGGAGAAAACCCAATGGGAAAAAACTCCTCTCCTAAAAGAGATGCTAAAAGAAAGTACAAATGAAATGTCTCAAGAGACTCTCTCAAGAACATATGCAGATATACAATCAGATACCCCCCCATGAGAGAGAGTGGAGACTCCAAAGCCCCCCCAAAATGAGAGAACCCCTATGCTGATGATCAAACCAATGTGACTCCCCTGAGGAAGAAACCAATCCAACGGTCGATGATGAGGAAAGCCCTGGATGTGAGGTGAAAATGGAAGTCCTAGATGATGCTCATTGGAGAACAGAAGTGAAGCATGAGTGTCAGAATGACAGGATGTTGAATCAAATGTAGCAACATTATCTGAATGACATAATGTTGAATCAAATGTATCAACATCAAATAACTCAAGATGATCCTGAAATGGAATCTCCAATGAAGATGGGATAACAAATGTGCTGAATCTGTCATCTGTGAGGAAATGAATATCCTCTGATATGGCCTCAACAACTGCACAAGATGGCTCGATGAGTAGAGCTACAATGTCAGTCAAACCTAAAGAGGGATCCTGCTGAACAGATGTGGTCTCAACAGGAGGTGGAGGTGTAGAAGTCTCAACACTGGTCTCATGAACAGATGGAAGAACACATAAGTTCAAGTGACCAAACTTCTCCTCAGATACAACATGCTCTCTTGGAGAAAGAGAGTGATACCCAGATAGTGGAGATGGTGGACCAAAGTGTGTGAATGCATACAATCGGGAAGAATGATCAACTGTCCCTGTTGCAACAATGTTGCCAGTCTGAATGTCTCTGATGTGCACTAAATCTGGTGTGAACTCAATTGTCTTCCCTGTCCCACTATGAGCAATCTGATAAATGGAGAGAAGGTTGGTGGACAAAGATGGTACACATAGTACATCATTGAATGTACCATCATCAATGTCGATAGAACCTTTCCCACATACACTCATATAAGTGTTATTACCCATCAATATGTGTGGTGAGGATGCAGCCTCAAAAGATGAGAACATGTCCTGAGAAGATGCCATGTGGTGTGAAGCACCTGAATCCAATAGCCATCTAGATGAATGTGAACTGGTGGTTGCACATAATGCATGACCCTTGTGTGGAGTCTGTCCATCTATTTGGAATGATGGTGAAGAAGAAGACCCACCTGATGTAGATGAAGAGGGATGAATATTGTTCTTCATAAGAAGAGCTGTCAAATCTGAAACCTGTTGTGCATATCCATCTATCTTCTTCTCATAACATTTAGACTCATCATGTCCTAACTTAGTACAATAAGCACACTTAGGTCTTTCTTTCTTCAATGATTCCCCCTTAGGAGAATGAGAATCATAAGTGTTTTGTGAACTGAAATCCTTCCCATGCTCAGTGGTCTTTGGTTTCTGTTTCTGCTTCTGCTTTTGCTTCCCCTGAGATGACTGAGCTACCAATGCATGGTTCTGTAATACTGGAAGAGCATCCAATTGTGATAACTTGGATTGCTCACGGGACAATCGATCACAAAATACCTCAAATGTAGGCATGGTAAATCGTGGACCCAAAGCATCCATGGTGGAGTAGAATGTAGAAGAGAATATCTGAAATGAACCTCGGAGCTTAGATAGAATCAGGTAAATACTCTTAGTGTCAGTTTTGGTCTTGCCACAACCCTGTAACAAAGATCTAAGTGATTTGAATTTCATCAAGAAATCCTCAATAGATGGAAAAGAATCAGGTACCAAGGAAGTCAATTCTGCCTCAATCTGAAGTGCTCTGAACTCATTGATGGTGCCAAATAGATCATTGAATTTTGTCCACATTGCCCGAGGAGTTGTGCAACTCTCAAGGTGAAATAAAAGACTATCTGAAACATGCAATGATATCAAACCCATGGCCTCATCCATTTTGTTCCTATGCTGCAGAATCTCAAACTGATGTTGCAACTGAGGCTGAATCTCATCCAAACAGGACCATAACCCCTTAGACATGAGAAATCTGGTCATATGTGCTTTCCAGGTATTATAATTGTGTGGGGAAAGACGTTCAACTGATGAGGTGTCCACCATGATGTTTGAGTTTTTGAAATGTGTTTAATGATAGAGGTTTCTGATTTCTGATGTGTATATACAGAAAGCAAGAAAAAAACACCCCCCACAACACAAGAAACCAAACCCCAGTACAAATTTGAAAGCTGGAAAGAGTGACAAAACAAAAATCACTTCAGACTATTCTCTGTGTACCTGGTAAATTTTCTAATGAAATGATCTACAGATCTGGAAAGAGCACTGTAAGACCTTACCATCGCGTTAAGAGCGCCCCAAAACCCCAAAATCAACTGTCAAATCATCAAAATCAGTCACAGTGACTCTGGGAGGTAATTTTTTTCATTTCTGGGTCGTACGGCCTGGTACGGCATGCAATCCAAGAAAAAAAATAAAAAAATAGTATGCACAGGCGCTACAGTCAGTTAACCGCTAACGGTTAATGCTAGCGGTTAATGCTAGCGGCTAGCTAACCGCCAGGCTTTCCCCAAAGCCCTTTTGGAGTAGTTTTGGTATTTTGGCCATAACTTTTACATACAAACTTGGATTTTCAAAAATGAAATATCACCAGAAAGCTGGTTCTGAGCCCGATCCAGTGGTATAGGTCTTTTTTCCTAGTTTTTCTATTTTTCTACATTTATTGCCAGTCAAAGTCAATCCTTGTTTTCACGCTTCCGGGGGCATAAATAATTAATTCAAGCCACAAAGATCACCTGCAAAACCTAAGATTTACCTTCCACAAGAGAAAAAAAGCAAAGAGGAATAATTTGCACAATAAAGATGAATTATTGAAATGGATTAAAGAATTACATGTGAGAACTTGCTTTTATATTTGCAAGTTAGAGAAAAACCCTAATATGACTTAAGAATAACCTAAGACTAAAATTAGCCCTAAGTAAACTTAATAAAGTGTAATTAAATATTTAATTACACCAACACCCCCCCATAAGTGCAACTTAGGGAGAAATGAAAAGCATGCAACTAATGCAAGAATGGGTCCCGGCTACAAGGCCATTTTAGGTACCCATGAACAACAAGAATCTCTCATAAAGTGGAGAGAAAGGAGAAAAACCCAGTGGGAGAAAACTCCTCTCCAAAAGAGAGAAAAATACAAGTACATAAACATGTGATGGAAGAAGGACTAAAACTAAGACCCCCCAAGAAGTGAATCCATCACAAAAGTACAATCAAGGATGCCCCCCCATAAGAGAGGAAGAAGAGAGAAGGTCTGATGACCCCCCAGAAGTGAGAAGGATGAAACCCCATGCGAGGAAATGCTCCCTCCCAAAATAGAGATGAGAAGAGAGACCATGTAGCCACTCCTCAAGATGACTCCTGCAGTGCTGGAAGATGCTTGACACAGAATAAAGATGAAGACCCATGAACGTCGAACAACATTCCTCCCCTTAGGAAGAAATAGAACTGTAGATGTGTGCATAATGTCTTCCCATTCCGGATAGGAATATACAGGAAGAAGGACAAATGTCTCTGAACTCTGCACATGATCCAAAGACAATAATGATGCTCCTGAAAACTGCTCAAATGTCTCCAATCCACTGTCAAACTGTGACTGAAGAAGAGGAGGATGAAGAACAATCTTTGAAGCATATGATGGTGATGCAACTCCATCGAAGCTGTCATCAAAAAGAAGACAAATGTCCTTAATGTGGTCCTCCAAATCTATAAGATGGGACTCTACAAACAAAGATGATATGTCTGCAAGATAGGAATCCCAATGAGGTGGATCAGGAAGACTAATATTGACCTGTTGCATAGAATCACTAGAAGCCAATGATGATGCAACACTGAACTCTAAAGTAGCAGTAGGTGATGATGGAACAATGATCTCATCAGGAGGAGAACCGATTGAAAGAAGCATTTCAAAGAGATGATGTGAGAAATGAGGACACATCTCTTTCTCATGTTGATTACTTCCACAATATCTGCAAGTAGATTTATGCTAATGGTAGAATCCCATCTCCTTAGATGATTATAGATCAAAATATGCAAATAGATTTATGCTGATAATAGAAGTCTTTCAAAGCAAACAGAAACTTTCTAGGAGGCAGCATGTCCAGGATATCCAATAGAAGCCATAAAATTGACAAACTGATTTAAAATATACCTGGGGCTGAATCTGAAAACATTATATAGTTGGTTGTGTAGAGCTCTCTGATACCTTTCCAACGCCTATTCATTTTTGAAAAACGGAGATTCTAGGCGCAAGAACGGAGCTCGAAGGCCAAAAAAGATGCCTTAACTTCAAACAGCAATAAATTATACCAATCAGCAAAGCCTGGAAAAAATACCTACACCACTGGATTGTGCTCGAAACTATCTTTCCAATGCCTATTTTATTTCAAAAATCCGACTCCGTATGCTCAAGATATGTTTGATTTACCAAAACTGCTCCTTTAGTGCAAAGAGGCCCAAAAAAAACACTATTGAAGCCCCTGGGCGCCCATGTGACCAGGTGCTGAGTCTTTGGGGCTGGCGGCTAGGGCAGTGGTCCCTCATATGACCAAGAGCTGAGTCTCTGGGGGCTGCTGCTTGGAAGCTAGGGGCTGGTCCCCCATGCGACCAAGGGTTAAACCCAAGGGGCTAGCCCTCCAAAATAAAAAATTATTTTTATTAAAAAATTAATAAAAAAATTCAGCTGTACCTGTGCACGGAAATCGAGGCAGCACGGAAATCGAGATGGCACGCAAATCAAGGTAGCTTGAAAATCAAGATGGCACGCAAATCGAAGCAGCTCTAAAATCAAAATCAGCTCAGATGAGAATGGCACAAAAATCAAGGTTGGCACAGAAATCGAGGCACCGTACAGTCGTACGGATTTCACAGAACCAAATTTTTGAAACCTAGAAAAAACACCCAAAAACTTTTTTTCAGCAAAATATAGAGTGCCTTATATGAAAATAGGGGTTTTTGGGCTTTCTGAGCACAATCGTGAGGTCTGTTTTGGCCAAAAATGCTCTAAAACCTCTATTTTTCTTCATTAAAAAAACTCTTGAAACCTTCACAGATCTGGCTTCCCCATACCAAATTCAGCCAAACAAAAGATAGATCTACCTTTTCCAACTGCTCTGAATCCAATGGAATACTCCGTTTTACACAAAAAAACACCTAGCAAATGGCTCTTGCTAAAAAATTTCTCCAAATTTAGAAAGACTGTATCATATGAAAGGGGCAACCTTGCCATCTTTTGGAATGCATGATTTCTTTTAGTTCCATCCATTTTGGCATCATTTATTCTTGTGATTGAGAGTTCTCTCCACCCCTGATTGAACCATTACTTCCGCTAACTAATTCTCCTATCCTCTTGACTCTCAATCAATTCTTTAGTCCACTCTTAATAAGTCTTCTATAATCTCTCAATCAATTATTTAGTCCACTCCCAATTGGTCTTCTATAATCTCTCAATCAATTCTTTAGTCCACTCCCAACCAACCCCACCATTCATGTTGCTTCTTCTACTATTAATACATCTCTCGCCATCATTTTTAGGGGAGGCTATCCATTTATGTCAAATTCTTGTTAATATCTCTTATTCCATTTTCCATTGATCCCAACACATCATGGATAGTGAGTCACCTCAAAAGAGTTAAGCCATATTTTCATTACAACCCCCACAATAGTTATTATACTTTTACAGTCCTAACTTTGTGAGCCTTTTCCATTTCAGTTTTAAGGATTTGAAGGTTCTTACACTCTCCATAAAATCTCCAAGTTCTCAAGGCATCCTTATTCTTCCCATTGTCATCAAGAGGATGTTCTAATTTCTACAAAGGAGGATACCAAAATGTTGGATCCTTGAGGACAAAAGCTAGCACAGGTGCCATAAAAAGATTCCTTGAAGCTTCGCATGTTCTTTACATTATTTTAAAAAGATTTCAGTAGTAATTAGAAAACTTAAATTTGCCTAAGAAACTTGTAACAATTTGTTGCCTCTTGTTGCCTCTTCTTGGTTATTTTAAAAAGCAACAAGGTGAAGTGACACATCCTTATGACCAGCATCAAGAAGAACAACAGGAAGTGTATTTGGATCTTGGAAAAGATCAGGAAACAGAGGAACATCCAGTTGATGAGAATAAAGAGCAAGATAAAGAACAACCAGATGACTGAGATAAAGAGCTCGATGTGGAACATTATATGACATAGAACCAACAAGATGAACATCAAGTTGAACAATGAAAAAGTGGTATTAGTTGCACCTATATAGAGAAGTGGTTTAGAGGTTGGTTAGGGGAATTATTTAGGGTTTAGAGGTTTAGGGTTGCTCGCATTTAGGGGTTTAGGGTTTACAGTTTAAAGAGAGATAGAGAGAGGGGACTAAAAGAGTTTGGGAGAGATAGAGGAGACAGAGGGGAGAGATAGGGAGATAGAGAGTGAGAGGCATGTCCAAAGACATAGAGAGAGAGAGAGATTGAGAGGTAGAGGGATGTTAGAGATAGGGAGATAGAGGTTTAGGGTTGCTTGGGTCTAGGGGCATTATTTAGGGTTTAGGGTTTAGGGTCTTGGGGTTAGGGGTTAAGGTTTAGAGGTCTAGGGTTTAGGGTTTAGAGAGAGATAAAGGACCAATAGGGAGATATAGAGGAGTCCGAGGGGAGAGATAGGGAGATAAAGAGTGAGGGACATGGCAAGAGACAGCGAGAGAGATTGAGAGGTAGAGGGACAAAGGTGATAGGGAGATAGGGGAGAGATAGGGAGATAGTGGTTTATGGTTACTTGGGTTTAGGGTTTAGGGGTTTGGGGTTTAGGGTTTCTCAGGTTTAGGGGTTAGGGTTTAGGGGCATTATAATTTAAGGTTTAGGATTTATTGTTTAGGGGTTAGGGGTTAGGTTTAGAGGTTTAGGGTTTATAGAGAGAGAGGAATGATAGGGAGATATAGAGGAGTCTGAGGGGAAAGATAGGGAGAAAAAGAGTGAGGGACATGGCCAGAGACATAGGGAGAGAGATTGAGAGGTAGAGGGACAAAGGTGGTAGGGAAATAGGGGAGAGACAAGGAGATAGTGGTTTAGGGTTTAGGGGTTTAGGGTTTCTCAGGTTTAGGGGTTAGGGGTTAGGGTTTAGGGGCATTATTTAGGGTTTAGGATTTAAATTGTTTAGGGGTTAGGGGTTATGTTTAGAGGTTTAGGGCTTTGGATTTAGGGTTTATAGAGAGAGAGGAATGATAGGGAGATAGAGAGAGGAGATCGAGGAGAGAGATAAGGAGATAGAGAGTGAGGCACATGGCCAGGGACATAGGGAGAGAGATCAAGAGAGGTAGAGGGATGATAGAGATAGGGAGATAGGGGAGAGATAGGGAGATATAGGTTTAGAGTTGATTGGATTTAGGGTGTACCTGGGTTTAGGGTTTCTTAGTTTTGTAGATAGCTAGATAGAAAGAGAGAGGAGACAGATAGGGAGAGATGGAGGTGACAAAGGGGAGAGATAAGGAGATAGAGAGTGAGCGAGATGTCCAGAGAAATAGGGAGAAGGATTGAGAGGTAAAGCTCGATGATAGAGATAGGGAGATAAGGGAGAGATAGGAGATAGGGTTTAGGGTTGCTCGCGTTTAGGGTTTAGGGTTTAGGGGTTCGGGGTTAAGGTTTAGGGGCATTATTTAGGGTTTAGGGTTTATGGTTTAGGGGTTAAGGTTTAGAGGTTTAGGGTTTAGTGTTTAGAGAGAGAAGACAATTAGGGAGATATAGAGTGAGGGACATGGCCAAAGCATAGGGAGAGAGATTGAGAGGTAGAGGAATGATAGTGATGGGGAGATAGTGAGATAGGGAGATAGAGAGATAGAGGTTTAGGGTTTCTTGGGTTTAGTGTTTAGGATTTAGGGGTTTATGGTTTCTCAAGTTTAGGGTTTAGGGGTTAGGAAATAAGGGTTAGGGATTAGGGGTTAGGTTTAATCATGTGTTAATACAGGTTGTGGAGTGAGAAATGGGTGGTATGGGAGATCGAAAGACTAGTTTAAAGTTGGGCCGATGGATATATGTCACAACGAAAGGTTCAAAGGCTCATCAAAAGTGGAGTGATCAGAGCATCGGTATAAGAATTTTTGAGTTGGTCGATAGTGTTTATCTTGCTGATAGGAAGAATGTATATTATTTGATGTTATTTGGAACTTTGAGAAGGTTTCTTAAAGCTGATTAAGCTTTAATCTATTTGAACTATGGGTTTTGATGGGTATTTCACCGTGTTTTGAGAGCTTCCACTGTGTGCTCTGCATCAGACCAATAGGGAGATATAGAGGAGTCCGAGGGGAGAGATAGGGAGATAAAGAGTGAGGGACATGGCAAGAGACATAGAGAGAGAGATTGAGAGGTAGAGGGACAAAGGTGATAGGGAGATAGGGGAGAGATAGGGAGATAGTGGTTTATGGTTACTTGGTTTTAGGGTTTAGGGGTTTGGGGTTTAGGGTTTAGGGGATTAGGGTTTCTTAGGTTTAGGGGTTAGGGGTCAGGGTTTAGGGGCATTATTTAGGGTTTAGGATTTAAATTGTTTAGGGGTTAGGTTTAGAGGTTTAGTGTTTTGGATTTAGGGTTTATAGAGTGAGAGGAATGATAGGGAGATAGAGAGAGGAGACCGAGGAGAGAGATAAGGAGATAGAGAGTGAGGCACATGGCCAGGGACATAGGGAGAGAGATCAAGAGAGGTAGAGGGATGATAGAGATAGGGAGATAGGGGAGAGATAGGGAGATATAGGTTTAGAGTTGATTGGATTTAGGGTGTACCCAAGTTTAGGGTTTCTCAGTTTTGGAGATAGCTAGATAGAAAGAGAGAGGAGACAGATAGGGAGAGATAGAGGTGACAAAGGGGAGAGATAAGGAGATAGAGAGTGAGCGAGAGAGATTGAGAGGTAGAGGGACAAAGGTGATAGGGAGATAGGGGAGAGATAGGGAGATAGTGGTTTATGGTTACCTGGGTTTAGGGTTTAGGGGTTTGGGGTTTACGGTTTCTCAGGTTTAGGGGTTAGGGGTTAGGGTTTAGGGGCATTATAATTTAGGGTTTAGGATTTATTGTTTAGGGGTTAGGGGTTAGGTTTAGAGGTTTAGGGTTTTGGATTTAGGGTTTATAGAGAGAGGAATGATAGGGAGATATAGAGGAGTCTGAGGGGAGGGATAGGGAGATAGAGAGTGAGGGACATGGCTAGAGACATAGAGAGAGAGAGATTGAGAGGTAGAGGGACACAGGTGGTAGGGAGATAGGGGAGAGATCGGTAGATAGTGGTTTAGGGTTACTTGGGTTTAGGGTTTAGGGGTTTGGGGTTTAAGGTTTAGGGGTTTAGGGTTTCTCAGGTTTAGGGGTCAGGGGTTAGGGTTTAGGGGCATTATTTAGGGTTTAGGATTTAAATTATTTAGGGGTTAGGGGTTAGGTTTAGAGGTTTAGGGTTTTGGATTTAGGGTTTATAGAGAGAGGAATTATAGGGAGATAGAGAGAGGAGACCGAGGAGAGAGATAAGGAGATAGAGAGTGAGGCACATGGCCAGGGACATAGGGAGAGAGATCAAGAGAGGTAGAGGGATGATAGAGATAGGGAGATAGGGGAGAGATAGGGAGATATAGGTTTAGAGTTGATTGGATTTAGGGTGTACCTAGGTTTAGGGTTTCTCAATTTTGGAGATAGCTAGATAGAAAGAGAGAGGAGACAGATAGGGAGAGATAGAGGTGACAAAGGGGAGAGATAAGGAGATAGAGAGTGAGCGAGATGTCTAGAGAAATAGGGAGAAGGATTGAGAGGTAGAGCCTGATGATAGAGATAGGGAGAAAAGGGAGAGATAGGAGATAGGGTTTAGGGTTGCTCGTGTTTAGGGTTTAGGGTTTAGGGGTTAAGGTTTAGGGGAATTATTTAGGGTTTAGGGTTTATGGTTTAGGGGTTAAGGTTTAGAGGTTTAGGGTTTAGTGTTTAGAGAGAGAGGACTAATAAATATTTTGAAGATGAATTGAAGACAAGTTTGAATGAAATTAATGTCAAGAAACTCTATTTTTGTAGATTTTACTATTTTCTTACAATTTCTTTGTTTAGTATAGCCCTGTATGGATGTGTTAGGGCCTAAGAGAAATTATAATTGAAAGCTAGTGGAATCTACTTTCTTGTGTTTTAGGTGCCAATAAGGCTAATAAGGACACTGGGGGCACATTATAAACATAAAAAACTTACATCTTGGGGGGAGGTGCCAATAAGGCCAATAAGGATACTATTTCAGTTGGGTGTGTGTGTATGCAAATCCCATTTATGGCCAAGAAGCTCTCTATTTACTATTATTCAACTCTCGTTGATAGGAGGTTGGCTCTACAAGTATTGCAATTTGTGTATGAAACCTAGATGCCTACGAGATCATATATATGTATGTATGTATGTATGTAAATCCTATTTATGGTCAAGTAGCTCTCTATTTACTATCATTGAACTCTCATTGATAGGAGGTTGGCTCTCTGACTATTGCAATTCAATCCATTTGTAATGATGCCTCTATCATGTTGAGTTAGAGACTATCTCTGCATCAAGTTAAAATCATGAATATGACAACACCGTACAATCCTCATTGGCCTATTAAAATGCACAAAACAATCATACAAGATAGTCATTCATGAAATTACTATATAAAGAGGGTTTATAAGTTGCATTAGGGTTTGTATAAATGATCTAATAGATTTATAAGGTTGTCAAACACCAAAATGGATGGTTTATATGAGTTTTGGGACTCTCACAGTCCATGTACAACTTGCCCTTTATGATTGTTAAAAAGATACATATGGCTATCCAAAAACTGCCCTTTATGACTATCCTAAAACAACATCATGTATATGCTCATAAAAGCCATCAAACTCTGCGAATAAACTCGTCCTTGGATAAGGAGTGGAAGGATAAAGTCACATTCCCAAAACCTCTTAAAATCACATGTCTCCCCTTATGAAAACTAGGGTCTTTGCCGATACATTGTTCTGTAAGAGCAAAAACCTTGCTAGGTGCCATATTTTTTGTTTTGCTCATCGTGGGGTCGAACGAACTACGCCAACGCGTCAGGGTGGGCGGTTAAATGCCAGTGAAGGTCTCGTTTCATGCACCAAGCGTCCCAGTCATTCTAAGCAAGAGGCTACTGGCAAAGTCCCATAAGATCCCTGAGACCAAAAATGCGCCAAACTTTGACGGAGTAGTTCTCAGAATTTGTGATGGCTGGGAATGTTGTGTTTGGACCTACAAGTGCATGTGGGGTCTGTAGACAATAACCTCTCTCATTTTTGGTCAACTCCATTCCGTTTGACCGTGCCGAAATTAAACGCATTGTTGGAAAATGCTTCAATTTGATGCAGTGGAAAGGTGCTAGGTGTGACATTTTTCATTCTATAGCTCGTGGGGTCGAACGGACTGTACCAACACATTGGGGTGGGTGTGTAAATGCTATTGGAGGTCTCATTTCATGCGTCAAGTGTCCCAGTCCTTCCGGGCAAGAGGCTACCGGCAAAGTCCCTTAAGATCCCTAAGACCAAAAATGCGCCAAACTTTGACGGAATGGTTCTCAGAATTTGTGATAGTTGGGAATGTTGTGTTTGGACCTACAGGTGTATGTGGGGTCCGTCGATAATAACCTCTCTCATTTTTGGTCAACTCCATTCCGTTTGACCATGTTGAAATCAAACGCATTGTTGCAAAATGCTTGAATTTGATGCAGTGGAAAGGTGCTAGGTGTGACATTTTTCATTCCATAGCTCGTGGGGTCGAATGGACTACACCAACACATCGGGGTGGGCGGGTAAATGCCAATGGAGGTCTCATTTTGTTTGCCAAGAGTTCCAGTCGTTCCGGGCAAGAGGCTACCGACAAAGTCCCTTAAGATCCCTGAGACCAAAAATGTGCCAAACTTTGACGGAGCAGTTCTCAGAATTCATGACAGCTGGGAATGTTGTGTTTGGACCTACAAGTGCACGTGGGGTCCGTTGATAATAACCTGTCTCATTTTTGGTCAACTCCATTCCATTTGACCATGCCAAAATCAAACGCATTATTGTAAAATGCTTCAATTTGATGCAGTGGAAAGGTGCTAGGTGTGACATTTTTCATTCCATAGCTCGTGGGGTCGAACGGACTATGCCAACGCGTCGGGGTGGGCGGTTAAATGCCAATGGAGGTCTCGTTTCATGCGCCAACCCTCCCAGTCGTTCCGGGCAAGAGGCTACCAGCAAAGTCCCTTAAGATCCCTAAGACCAAAAATGCGCCAAACTTTGACAGAGCAGTTCTTGGAATTCATGATAGCTGGGAATGTTGTGTTTGGACCTACAGGTGCATGTGGGGTCTGTCGACAATAACCTCTCTCATTTTTGGTCAACTCCATTCTGTTTGACCATGCCGAAATCAAACGCATTGTTGCAAAATGCCTCAATTTGATGCAATGGAAAGGTGCTAGGTGTGACATTTTTCATTCCATAGCTCATGGGGTCGAACGGACTACACCAATGTGTCGGGGTGGGCGGGTAAATGCTATTGGAGGTCTTATTCCATGCGCCAAGCATCCCAGTCCTTCCAGGCAAGAGGCTACCAGCAAAGTCCCTTAAGATCCCTGAGACCAAAAATGCGCCAAACTTTGACGGAGCAATTCTTAGAATTTGTGATAACTGGGAATGTTGTGTTTAGACCTACAGGTGCACGTGGGGTCCGTCGACAATAACCTCTCTCATTTTTGGTCAACTCCATTCTATTTGATCATGTCGAAATCAAACACATTGTTGCAAAATGCTTCAATTTGATGCAGTGGATAGGTGCTAGGTGTGACATTTTTCATTCCATAGCTCATGGGGTCAAACAGACTATGCCAACATGTCAGGGTGAGCAGGTAAATGCTAGTGGAGGTCTCATTTCGTGCGCCAAGCTTCCCAGTCATTTCGAGCAAGAGGCTACCGACAAAGTCAAAAGTTGCTAGGATTGAAATTTTGCATTCCATAGGTCCTGGGGTCGAATGGATTATGCCAACACATCGGGGTGGGTGGGTAAATGCTAGGGGAGGTCTCATTTTGTGTGCAAAGCATCGCAGTCATTCCAAGCTATAAGCTACCGGTAAAGTCACGTTGCTGGTAGCTTACAGCTGAGAAGGACTGGGAGCCTTGGCACATAAAATGAGACCTCCCCTAGCATTTACTCACCCACCCTGACGTGTTGGCACAATCTGTTTAGACCCAGGACTTGTAGAATGCAAAATTTCAATCCTAGCAACTTTTGACTTTGTCGATAGCTTACAACTCAGAACGACTAGGACGCTTGGCGCACAAAATGAGACCTCCACTGGCATTTACCTGCCCACCCCGACTCGTTGGCGTAGTCCGTTTGACCCCACGAGCTATGGAATGAAAAATGCCACACCTAGCACCTTTCTGCTGCATCAAATTGAAGCATTTTGCAACAATGCATTTGATTTCGGCACGGTCAAATGGAATGGAGTTGACCAAAAATGAGAGAGGTTATTGTCGACAGACCTCATGTGCACCTGTAGGTCCAAACACAACATTCCCAGCTATCACGAATTTTGAGAACTGCTCTATCAAAGTTTGGCGCATTTTTGGTCTCAGTGATCTAAAGGGACTTTGCCGGTAGCTTCTTGCCCAGAATGGCTAGGACGCTTGGTGCATGAAATGAGACCTCCACTGGCATTTACCCACCCACCCCGACGCGTTGGCATAGTCCGTTCGACTCCACAAGCTATGGAATGAAAAATGTCACACCTAGCACCTTTCCACTGCATCAAATTGAAGCATTTTGCAACAATGCGTTTGATTTCGGCATAGTCAAACAGAATGGAGTTGACCAAAAATGAGAGAAGTTATTATTGACAGACCCCACATGCACCTGTAGGTCCAAACATAACATTCCCAGCTGTCACGAATTCTGAGAACTGCTCCGTCAAAGTTTGGCGCATTTTTGGTCTCAGGGATCTTAAGGGACTTTGCCGTAGCCTCTTGCCTAGAACGACTGAAATGCTTGGCGGATGAAACGAGACCTCCACTGGCATTTACCCACCCACCCCGACACGTTGGCATAGTCCGTTCGACCCCATGAGCTATGGAATGAACAATGTCACACCTACCACCTTTCCACTGCATCAAATTGAAGCATTTTGCAATAATGCGTTTGATTTCGGCACAGTCAAACGGAATGGAGTTGACCAAAAATGAGAGAGGTTATTGTCGATGGACCCCATGTGCACCTGTAGGTCCAAACACAACATTCCCAGTTGTCACAAATTTTGAGAACTCCTCCGTCAAAGTTTGGCGCATTTTTGGTCTCAGAGATCTTAAGGGACTTTGCCGGTAGCCTCTTGCCTGGAATGACTGGGATGCTTGGCAGACAAAACGAGACCTCCACTGGCATTTACCCGCCCACCCTGACGCGTTGGCACAGTTCGTTCGACCCCACGAGCTATGGAATGAAAAATGTCACACCTAGCACCTTTCCACTGCATCAAATTGAAGCATTTTGCAACAATGCGTTTGATTTCGGCATGGTCAAACAGAATGGAGTTGACCAAAAATGAGAGAGGTTATTGTCGACAGACCCCACGTACACCTGTAGGTCCAAACACAACATTCCCAGCTGTCACGAATTCTGAGAACTGCTCTGTCAAAGTTTGGCGCATTTTTGGTCTCAGGGATCTTAAGGGACTTTGCGGGTAGCCTCTTGCCTGAAATGACTGGGATGCTTGGCACACAAAACGAGACCTCTACTGGCATTTACCTGCCCACCCTGATGCATTGGCGCAGTCCGTTCGACCCCACGATGAGAAAAACAAAAATATTATTCTAGTTGACACATTCTCAATCATTGACATTGATGTTATCTTAGTACCATTCCTTTAGGCACAATATGAGCTTCCAAGGGAAGGCGCAATTGTGAGGTTGGAGATCATGAAAAGTGCACCTCATTCACAATCATGTTTTACTTGTCTTCAATGATGATTCCTTGATTCAACTTAATCCTTTGATAATACATTTTGACCTCCTTGTCAAAGCGCACTTTCAAGGTTGCTTGAGCAAGAGCTAGCGCCTCAACATCTAGGTGTACTTTTGGTGTTCTAGAAGCATGAACTAGCAACTCAAATAGTAAGGCACTCATTCTAGGTTGTTTGTTCAATAATTGGCACCTTGTATTCTTTGGACATTCTTTCAACTTGTGGAGACAACCTCAACTTGCAAGATCAATTCATTATCAAGGTGCATATCCAAAGTCATAGAGATATGAAGTGGTGCCTCACTAATCTAGGTGCACATTTGATGGTGTAGAGAGGTAGATGTGCGCCCAAGTCATCATTTGATGCCTTCAATAACTATAAACTCCTTTGATGATGTATTTTATCCTTCCAATTCAATATCTAGCCTTAGGTGCACATTTTAGGTTGATCAATCATAATCTAGCGCCCTAAGTACCAAGGCGCACTTTTAGGTTAGTTTGATCAAGGATTAGCGCTTTCACTTCTAGGCGCAAGTTTGGAGTTGAAATACATCAAAATAACATGTTTCTTCATCACTTCATATTGTCACATGCTGTAAGCCATGTATGTGAAGATGTAAACATAGTATTGGTGACATGAGCAACACTACTACATATTCTTAAGTGTTGTAAATATGCATCTTCTTATTTAATCATGTGTTGTAAATGAAGGAATGCAATGATTGCAATATGTGCACAAAACGGAATTTTTGATGAGGATTGAAAGGAAATGTTAAGAAAATGCAATTGGTGGGTGTAAATCCAAAGTGTGGAAACATAGACAAGGCATGTGAATAGTTTGGCATGACACCTCAAAGAGATGTTATCTCATGGAATGCAATGATTGCAAGATATACACAAAATGGATTTTTTGAAAAGGCTTTAGAATCTTTGAAGCAAATACAATTAGAACGTTTAAAACCAAATTCCATAACCTTTGCAAGCATTCTCCCTACTTGTGCCAAATTAGGATCTTATATATACATATATGCATAATGTCATGAAAATAATTTGTATAGTGTATATATCAAGCCTTATAGGCATGTACAAATAAAACCATATGGGTATATACAACGATATACATCGATAACATACAAAAGTATGTTTACAAAGCCAAATAGGCATATGTAACAAAATGTCCCAAAATCAAATCTCCTATGGATTGCTATCAAGTAATATATGGCTCTTGCTAGGCCAGGAAGATGGTGAACCAGTCAATGACTCATCCTCTATCGCTCATCGACTAGACCTCCTCGATAGAGATTTTTGAATTTCCACCTATTAATACAATCAAACAACGTGCACATTAATATAGAATTTAATATTCAAAATATATAACATGACATAAGTAATCAATCACTTACCACTAATCGGTGATCCCTCTTGATCATTTGTTGTCTCTCTTCTTCTGTAGAGCTGGATGGGTAGGGGAGGTGACGTTCTGTGAGAAGCATGAACAAGCAAATTTAAGTAAATCCCAATTCTTTGCCAACGGACACTCTGCAATGTCCATATCGCTACTACAAAACAGATATCCATTTTATTATGTACATTTGGATTCTAGACTAGGGATTCATTTTATTATTCTATAAACTTGTGAATTACCATCTAATTTGAATGTTTACACACTAATCCACCAAGGTATCAACTTAATAAAGCTGTGGATATAAGCCATTATTTGATTTGAGTAATCTTACTTTGGACACATTTGTGAATAGGATGAACTAAATGCTGAATGTACTGCTCTAAGGCTTGGCATCTTTGCTCAGCTCTGATTCTACCTTCTATCTCTTGTCTTATAATAGCTCGAGCATTATCAATTGAATCCTAAAGCTCTTCTTCTACTTGCATTCCAGTTAAAGGACCCAGATTGATTGTATTTAATGCATTTAATAAATTTTCTAAAATTTTAAATTTAAAACAAACTCTTCATATATACAGATAGGCACTTAAATTGGGGGACGAAGGCATGAATATGTGCCTTGTATCTAAGACATCTAGGCACTGAAATCAAACTGTCTTGGTGGCAAAATGCGCCTAGGTCTTTGGACTGATCTTTAACATTTTTATAGTTCTATCTCACATTCAACCCCTCAACTCAAGAAGTCTCCTTATTTCTATGCATTCACCCTATGACTTCAAGCTGCTTTGATGGTTATGTGCCAAGGGTCTTTGTCTTTCTTGCAAGATTCTAATACTTCCAAACACCTGCTAATAACTTCAAGAGTCTTATTATCCCTTAGGCTCTTATGTTGACTTCAAAGCAACTTACTTACCCTCAACTCAAGGTGCCATTTAAGATAGACTTAGACCCCATCTCACCTCAAGGCGCTACTTTGGAGATCACTCAGGAGTTTCAAAATTGTGCCTTGATCTTACATAGGTGTTCACTTCTTTTTTACATCCATGCTTCTTTAAAAGATTGATGAATTACTTCTTCAATGTTAAGCGCCCACCTTTTTTTTTGACATGCATTGAGGGGTTTTCTTCAAGGCACCTACTTGAGTGTATCCATAGTTGAATGGGTGCCTAACACATTTTGAGTTATTTTAAGCATTATGATGATTTCAATCCAAGGTATGATGATCATACTACATCATTATCATGTCCCTTTTGTAAGGCGCTCATTAGAGAGCTTCAGGTATGTTATAGCGCCTTAATGCACTTAGCTCATTTCTTATTCCTCAAATGATTTTCTTTTCATGTCAAACCTTCATTCTCTCCTCCAAGATGTATTAAGATAACAATCCTCCAAACAAGGGAATGTCATGCTCATTGTATTAAGGGTGCCCAAACTCATTATATTCATCAATACCTTCCTTGGGTGGTATCAAGGTCACTCTTGGCATACTTGAGCGAAGCGAAGTGTTCATTCCAAATTGTATAGGAAGAATCCCAACATGTTCTCTTCAAGGCACAAAAACTCATCTCTGGCCTTAAATTTGGTCATTTTGTTGGTTTAAATCAATTGGAAGTCTTCTATCATCCAAGTGCCTATGTTATGATGCCAATTGTCCCTTGGGCGCTAAAATTGAATTCCTACCTCACCATGTACTTCAAGGCGCAAAGTGGAGGTCACTCTGGAGGAAATTGGCGCCCATTTAACAAATTTGTTTTAGGCGCTAAAAATGAGTAGTTTAGATGCAAAAATGAGTCTTACCTCTTTCTTTCTAATTTTGTCATCTTGTTCCTCCTTACTCAGTGAATGAGTGTATAGAGGACTTCTTGATCAATAGCCCTTTAATATTAGGCGCCCACCTTAGATTTGTTTACAACGAAATTACCATAGGTGCCAAATTAGGTGAAGGCTTATACATTGGGCGCTAAGGATGGAGCTTCAAGTACCAATAGGTGCTATATCTTCAACTTATAACAAATACCATCTCACCTAAGGCACACTTCCCTCATTTTTGGATTGATGTCTCCAGGGTGCTTATGAAGTTCCCTTCAAATACTTTTCATCCATTATCACTTAGAGGATCCTTCACAGTGCTTGGTCAAGGCGCCAACTTGGAGTGCTCTGAATAGGACATGCCACTCAAGATAAATAGGTGTGAAATGGCGCCTTGACTTGCATAGTTTCTTACTCCACAATTTTGTCCCTAACATTATTGACCAACTTGTTTCATGCCTACTTGATGTTGGGCGCTTTACTTGGGACATGCTAGATTTCCACATTTTGTATTCTCATCACCTAGGCACCGGCATTAGATGGAAGGGTCAAGAAAATGCGCCTTACATGTTTGAATGAAGGGTGCCTAACACATTTTGTTCTTTTCCTTATTCAATTTTCATTTCTTGAGGTCCTTAATCAGCTTTCCAATCAAGGCGCAATTTGATGCTCAAAGTGATTAACATTCTTTCTACAACATAGATCATCCTTCTTATGGCGCCATCAAAACTATATGGATGAGACTTAACTCTAACTCGAGCGCCCCCTAAAGACTTGTGAGTCTAGGTGCCAATTTGAGTTTGATTTGATGACTAAGGGCGCCAAATTCACTGATCAAGGTACAACACTTCCTAGGCGCTCATTCTATGCTAAGAATATCATCCTCCACTCCATACACCTCTTAGGTGCTACTTTGGATGATTTCAATCCCTTCCACAAGGCAATCTTCTTTCACAGGGCACTATATTCTAGGGTTTAAAACATCCATTCTATGTTTAAGGCGCAAATTTGGGATCTAACAGATGATAGAATATGCCTTGATTCCTTTTGATGCTTTTCAAACATTTCCAAGCTTATTGTTAGGCACAAAAGGGGACCTCTGAATATTTGTTATGTCCTCCATTAAGCCAGGCGCCCTTTGGTGATTCTATGAGTGCAAAACAATGCCTAACACTACTGAGCCATTTGCTCGCAAAACTTTTCTAGTTCAAGTCATTCAAAGGTCAAAGCATTCATTCCTAGCAGAGGGCCATTTGAAAAAACATCATCCAGATCCCAATGCAAAGCATTGGAATTCAAAAAAAGGGGGGTTCCTATTCCTAATGGGGTGATGTGTGATTTGGCCACAACACGTACTTGATAAGAGCCCATACTTTTTACAAGGAGCCACCAATTTTTAACTAAATATTCCATTAGAAATGGATAAAAAAATGTTCCCCCAAATGAGGAAACTAGATTGTTAATTAGAATTCTATGTGTAATGTGATATGAAACAATAGATACACCTATAAATGACCAACTAACTTTAACTTCTTGTATTATTGCCTCGATGTTTCAAAATGTTGCTTCTCTTCATCCAAAACCAATGGTACAAAATTTTTCATGGATCAAGGAAACGAATATCCGTTTTCAGAACGGATATCCATTTTGAGTTGCTTTTACCAAAGCAAAACGGATATCCGTCTTGCTTTGGTACAAAGCAAGACGGATATCCTTTTTGGTTGTTGACTTTTTATGGATTCTAACGTGTTTTCATCTTTCAGTCTCTTCTTCGAACTTCACCCTTTGTGCTAACGACTTTTTTTTACGCAAAATTGATAAAACAAAAAGGCTTTATAGAAAAAATTGTTAGCTTTCTAAAAATATAAGATTTGTTTGGTTATCATTTTATTAAATAATTATTAATAATTTTCTATATACCATGTGTCTGAAATCCTGATGGACACATTGATTGAAAAACATCCATAACTTTCAAACCATTTCACCTTTTTGAGATCCGAAACCTGCATCACACTCTATGCTTTTCTAGCTATAGGTTAAAAAAAAAAATTGAATTTCAATTTTTTTTAATTGAGTTAGGTTGGCTGGAAAATTACTTTTTATTTTTTTTAAAAAGTCACAGTAAAAAAATCATAACTAATTATTTTATTGGAAAAAAATTTCAAATAAATATGCGTCACATCCGGACATGAGTCCTCTACTTATTTTGAAAGTTTAAAAAAATATATATATTTTTACTCATAGTTAGGTTGGCTGGATAGACACCCGCTTTTTATTTTTTTCTGAAAAATTTAATAGCTGTTCTTTGAAATATTCAATTTTCACTAAGTAAATTTAGTTTTTTTAAAAAAAAAAAAATAGTAGCCTATAAACTAGATTCAATTCTCTACAAATTTCGTTTTTACATCTTTTTCAAATTGTGTAGATAATCCATTCAAATTTTCACATGAACTTGATAAATTCTGATTTTCTGTATTTTCATTGCCACTTAGAGGTATAGTTTGGCCCATCATGATCCTGCACATACCCTAAGATTGTTAAATGAGTCAAGGTATAAACACATTGCATATTATCTCTACAATGCTTTAGAGATTCTTTTAAACCCTTTTGTAAAATTGATGTTTGCATTTGTCAAAATTTTGAGCTACCATCCAACAACAAAGAGCATCACAAATTTATATTTCATTCACAATTACTAATGTTGATCATTTTTATTATAATTAATTAAATATAAACAAAAAGAAAAGATAAAAATAAAAAGAATGAATAAAGAAGTTATGAAATTAAAGGTGAAGGAGATGATAATATCACTAAAAAATTTAATTGTTCATAGTTACAAATGAAGACTCAAATCTATAATTGGAGTAACACAATAATGAATATAATATTCTTTTATTAAATTTGTATGTGAATCTTATTTGATTAGTTATATTTTGATAATATGTATTTAAAATTGTTGCAAACATATGTTGTAAGAAAATATCTTATTATTTAGAAATTAAAGAAAATTTAGAAATTAAAGAAAATTGTTCCCCGGGCTAACTGTAAGGGGGGTAGTTTTGAACGTAACCCCCCACCCAGCGAGGTGCGTGGGCAGTATGGGTGGGAATTCTAGTTGGTATATTATTGTGGGTCGGGGTGTTGGCATATTATTCATCGGTAGGGCAATTCTAGATTCTAGAAGGAAAGGAGCTTAAGGCCCATTACTATACTGAATTGGAGTTGATGAAGATTTATAGCGTCATTCGGGTGAATACAAATTGAGATTGTAAAGACATAAGCTTGTGATATAGCCACACCTAATTCCAGACCAGTTAGTGCAAAAACGATTGATAGAGGACCAAGACCTCCTGAGAAATACATTACGTTCTTCAGACACAGCATAGTCCGAGCGAACCCACTTGAGATCTTTACTAAACTATGACCAGCCATCATATTAGTGAATAAACGTATTCCTAAGCTTAATGCGCGGAGACGATAAGGGATTAGCTTGGGAAGTACTAAGAAAGGTGCTAACGGCAGTGGTACTCCCGCAGGTAATAAGAAGCTGAAGAGATGAAGCCCATTTCTTTGAGATCCCACTAGAGTAATTCCAATAGAGGGTGAAAAAGAGAGACCTGAAGTAATGATGAAATGACTTGTCACTATGAAGCTATATGGTATCATACCTTGGGGATTACAGCATGACAAAAATGTGAAAGTGACTGGGATGCAGGGGAAAGACTTTTGCTTCACATTTCAAGAAAGACTGCCTATTTGTTCATTCACCAGGTTCAGCACGAAATCATGAATAAGCTCTACCAATGATTGCCAAGCATTTGGTACTAGGTTTCCTCCGTTCTTAGTGGTGAAATGAACTGAGAGCGGTACTAAACCGGTAGTTAGCAACATGAACAAAGGGGAATTTGTGATGGGAAATACGAGTTCCCTATCTTCACAGGAATCAATGGGATAATGGCGAATTGCTTGAGTGGGCTATTTAGCGTAATAAATACTTTTATCTCCTCTTCTAGGGGGCCTTTCATCATAGCTTAAAGATATTAGGTAGGGCCTTTCATCATAGCTTAAAGATATTAGGTAGGGCTTTCGTCATAGCTTAAATAAACTATAGACCAATATAGAGGTATGGGGAGGAGGGGTGAGCGATAGCGAACCACTCGATTGATTTCTCAATCGAGGGCCCCCCGAGAGTTTTAGCGAACTCTCACCCCCCCTCTTTTATATTATTGTGGGTGGGAGGATGAAGGTTGCCGAGATTGATTCTCAACAATTATCCCAAGGTATTTCTGGGGGAACATAACCCCCTGGGCCCCATCCCCACACACGTGAACCCCCGGAGAGACCAGGGGAATAAGGCGGGAGATATAGCTAAGGGTGGGAGATGAAGGTTCGTGAACCCCCGGGGAGACCTACATCTTTTTAGAGATTCCAGATTCATGAACCATCAGGATGGCCAGCCAATGCGGTAGCTAACTCCTCCAATAATGGAAAAGATGTAGTCGACAACTTCACTTCTCACTATTTCTATTTATGTATCAATGCTTAATTCCCTTGGAAGGGTTTGGCGCTAGAGAAATTTGATTGGATCTAGGTATAGGAAGGAATGGAGAAGGAAGGAAGAGTTGATAAGATGAGGAGAACTACTTTTTCTTAGAGGCACTGAAGACTGGATCTATGCGTTAATGCCAATATTGAGTCTCCCGATGCATGCCAGGGATGTACATCCCACCCAATGGAACAGAGGCATGGGAAGCAGCTTTCGAAGCATAACCAGTCGAGGTTGAGCATTGCCCCAAAAAATATATATTGCCGGCCCGGGGTTTATTTAGGATGGGAGATAAATTAAAAGTCCTCTCATCAAGTGAACTTGGGTGTGTGAAACATGGATTAGCTCTATGCCCTCCCTCCAAGGTGTCCTCCTTCCAGGTAGAGGATTGGGAGTTGTGCCATATGAAGACTTCAGAATTAGATAGTAGGGATTGCTATCACCAATCAATAGGTCGAGCCTTGCACCATCACCTATTGATCGGCATAAGTGCGATTAGCCATCGCTTGAATCAGCCCTCGACTGCCCAGTCCCCCGCAACTTCAAATTGCTGGGTGGGGGGGAACTATCTAGCTGGAACTAGAACTCCCACCCAGGGGTGGGTAGGAGGCTATAGTTGGGTGGGGGGCCCCTCCCGGGGGGTAGATTAATTGTCGGGTGGGGGGTTAGGGCATATTATTGTGGCCCAGCATTCCTTTTAGCTTTATCAGTTCTTAGCCGCTACCACCATGTCGTAAAGCATCAATCGGGGATTGGTAGAGAGAATAGGGCCACTCCAACTGGCAGCTTTGAAATGGCCCACCCCCACCCCCCTCCAATTTATTTTGATGCACGACTACTATTTTCAATAAGCATCCCCGGCCCCCCCTTTATAATGTTGGTAGAGAGATGTCGAAGATCAGAATGGGATTTGTGAATAATATGTATGGTTGGCTAGGTATGCCTACCTTTGTTCAGCACTTTACTTGATTTGACTAGACAAAAGCTTACAAGTGTTGTTTGATCGCTTCCTATTCACCATGTCCTCATCAATTCGAGTTCCCCTGTTCATCTTTTCATCAACATTCATTTTGGGTTGTACCTTCTGCCCTCTCTCCCCTTTGTCTGTCCCACAGCTACAATGTACCTTTCCACGTATATGATAGTGGTGAGTCACTATTTATTGGATTAGCTTTAAGCTCGATGGATTTTTCACAGATACCCGCAACCATCCCCCCCACCCCACATCGTGATGGAGCAAAACTTGAAGTCTGAGGTCTGGAAGAACTATAGTGGTACTACATAGGTATTCCGAAGTATCTGTAGTAATGGGGTTGCAGATTCTTGTGGGAGAGTAATGTCAATAGCCATTACTTTGACTGTAGTAATGGCCTTGACGAAGCCACCTTGAAACCTTTATCGAATTGTTCCAACCAATATTTCTAAAGCTCTCTGGAGTTTCATCAAATGTCTGGGGGTTCGCCAACTACTTTCCAGGGAGGGGGTGGGGGGCATCTTTTCTTATCGGCCGGGTGGGGGGGCCCTCCCGGGGGGGTAGATTAATTGTTGCCGGGTGGGGGGCTAATGTTCCTCGGCCCCCCCGAGAGGTTTCTAGTTGTTGGGGGTTCACAACTATCATCCAGGTTGGGTGGGAATCAGAAGGTGCCCGGGTGGGAGGAACATCCGGGTGTTCACCGGTCAATCCCCGCCCCCCTGTGTCCTATAGTTGGGTGGGTGGGAGGAAACTGCCACCCTATAATTCCCCCCCAACCCAGGAGGAAATGGGCCCCTACCACCTACCGGGTGGGTGGGAGGATGTAGTTAGTGATAGCCTAACTATCCTTCACCCCCAGGTTGTTAACTCCCTCCGCATTAGCTCCCACTCTCGTTCGACCTCCCCCTGAGTGCATGGGAGGAAGGATAGCTTTCCTACTTCTCTAATGTATGCTCTCTAGACCAGCCTATCTATCTCCTTGCTTCTATCCATCCATCCAATAGTTATCAGTTTATTAGTTTAACTGGACCATCCAAGGTAGGCTCCTGACTCCCATCCTAGAAATAAAGCTACAGGAGTACCAATTCATTAGTGCTTTGTACATTACTGCCTCAGCCCCGATATTGAACTGAGCCCAATTAGGGGTGAAGCAGTGGTGGGCCCGGCTGCTAGTTTAGTTGGGAATTCAACGATGCCTACCTATCCAGGGTCTCACGACGGGTGGTCTCTTCAACAATGGATGGAGAAAGCTATCCCGACCTCGGTCCAGCTAAGGAGTCCAGCTAAAATCTATTTTGTTGGGTTCCTTCATTCACCGCTGGTCCAACTAAGCATTACTCCTCGATCGAGGGTGTAGGCTCTTACTTCTTTGGGCCTTCAACAACTGGGGGTGTAACCGGGGCTCGCTAATCCTTCACCTCCAGTTGGCATCCTTCACCCTCAGTGGGCAATTAGTCTACTGTTACTGGGAAGACTGTACATTCTTTGGACCGGTATAATTCAATTACTGAACTACCATCGACTAGCTTTCTCGTTGATTAGGATTATAAATTAGTCCAACTATAGAGTAGAGGGTGTTTGAACTCCATTCCCCACACCAACGGTTGAACAATTCGATAGTGCCTCAATCAACTCGAAGATAGTCTATCTCCCATCCGATTGTCCCGAAAGCTTGTCCTCCCATCCGGTCTCAGCCCAACTGAACTTCTCTTTTGTTTGGTTGGACCATGGGTGCCATCCTTGATGGGCTAGCTGACAATAACCTCTGATGGTTGGATGCTCGAACCTGAGGGAAGGCTTAACCAACGAGATCTAGACCAACGAGTCTAGCTAAAGAATGTTAGGTCGGATTGGCGGAAGAGAAGAGGGGGTGAATGGATATTGGAGTAACACAATAATGAATATAATATTCTTTTATTAAATTTGTATGTGAATCTTATTTGATTAGTTATATTTTGATAATATGTATTTAAAATTGTTGGGAACATATGTTGTAAGAAAATATCTTATTATTTAGTAATTAAAGAAAATTGAATGTTATAGTATACTCCCTACTATATATACTAATAACAATATTTGTTATGTCTTTTTTTCTTCATGGAATAAATACATGTGAAAATAATTGAACTAATCAATGTATTAAATTGCAGAGTTTGAAACTTGTTTTTAGACTTAACTAGAATATGACACATGTGATATATCATATATTATCTATTTTTGTCCACCTGAAATTAATTACAAAATAATTAATCCACTAGATATTCTTTAGGTCCCACCTTTTCTTCAAACCTTATATAGAATAAATTTATTGTGAAAGTAATTGAACTAATAGGAAGAAATATAACTTGGAAGAGATCTATGATACATTTGGTCTCACTTTTTCTTCATATCTTAGTTTAAATCTCCCAACTCATGGATAGAAATTGTTCCTCACTAATCTTTAAAACTTATATCTTTATAGATAGTATGACACATGATCATGCTCAATAATTGAACTAGAACTTTTTAAATATATAATAAAATTTTAACTTTATTTCCATTCTAATATTTTAATTTTTTATTTATCTATTTTTCATTCCTCTTTTAAAACTTCCTCCAAATTTCTATTTTCACATTCTATTAATAATTCAGAGAAAAAAAAGTTTTGACAATAATTTGGTGTATGAGAAAATTATTTCTATTCTATACATCCAAAAAGTTAGCAATATAAATACCATAAACCTTTTTATTTCATAATAATAATATTTGTTGTATTTATTTTCCCACAATAAATATATTATAAAAATAACCAAGCTAATATAAAAAAAAAAAAATTCAAAAAATATGACTCATAAAAAAAAAAATTATTCTCATATACTTTCTTTTCCATCTAGTTTTTTTTAATAATTTATTAAAATTGCCTTCCACTTCCACTTCCTATTTTTTATTTTTCATTATATTTTAACAACACTAATATCATTATTGCCGACCTAAACCTCATCAATTAAATAATAAAGACCCAAAACAATTAATCATTGACATATATGCAGGTTAATCTTTGCTTTCCTAGTAATATCAGTAATATCATTAACTTCCTAAAAATTACATTAAGCAGATAATTATTGTATTTGAAAAAACAAATCTAAGATGGACGAATATGATCTGATTACAAAGGTGGGAAGAGGCGCCTATGGCCATGTATGGAAAGCAGAAAACCTAAAAACTAAAACAATTGTGGCCATTAAGATCGTACCTTTAAAGGAAGGAGGGGACAGAAAAGCTGCAGATGCAGAAGTGAAGTGCTTACTCCGATTAAGACATCCAAACATCATAAAACTGTTGGGATTCAGCATACAGAATAACAAAGCCAATTTGGTGTTGGAATACATGGAGATTGATCTTCACAATCTCCTGATAAACAAAGGCAACTCCCTCACAGAGAAAGAAGTCCAGAAGATGTTTTTCCAAGTGTTGAAAGCACTTGATTACATGCAGGCCATTGGATTTTGTCATCGTGACATCAAGCCTGAGAATCTACTGATTACAAAAGATGTTATCAAAATTGGGGACTTTGGTCTTGCTATTAATTTGTGGGAAAGTAGACAACGAGGATTAACTTTGGAACATTATGTTGTTACAAGATCATATAGAGCACCAGAGCTGCATTTTAAATCATCCTCTTATGACTTCGCCATTGATATGTGGGCGGTGGGTGCCATCATTGCCCAGTGTTTCACTACTACTCCCCACATTCCCATCTTTTACAAAAAATCAGCAAACTCATTGAGGAAAAATTTGGATAAGATCTGCTCTGTGATCGGTTGTCCCAAAGGAAAAACATGGTCTCAAGGACTGAAAATGGCTGCTTCATTAAATTATCACTTTCCAGAAGAGTATGGTGAGGTGGATAGTGCTTCTAATCTCCATAGACTTATGCCAAATGCCAGTGATGAAGCCATAGACCTTGTAAAAGCTTTGCTGTCATGGAATCCAAAACATAGACCCACTGCTAAACAAGCCCTATGTCACCCTTTTTTCAAGGGAGAGTATTGTGGTGTTGATGACAAGAGGAAGAAGCATAGATGTTGTATTCAATAATACTTGGCTTTCTAATGTATAGTATGACAAAGTAGCTAGAGATTAATTGGTGGAAGAATGTCTTATGATCCAAACAAACTAATCAAATAAATAAATGAATGATAATTGGTAAATTGATTGTGCCCCTTTTTATTTTTAAATATCATCTATTTATCACTTTTTATATTGAATGAAGTGTAAAATTGTTATTGAATGTTTGACCATTAAAATGGATGATATTAAGTAGAGTGCTTAGTAACACGTAAGAGAAAAACATGACAGATTAAGAAGGGGAAACAGAAACCTCCTCCTCTTCAAGTTCCTGAAGATGAATTTTGATAGAGTTTCCAAGGATAATTTGGGTAAGATAGGTATTAGAGTTATCTTTAGAGATGATAAGGGTGACTTTATTATAGGTGGTTCTTTCTTATGTTTAAGACCAATAATGAAGTGAAATGAATGGATGTGTTTGAAGGCTTGACTTCCGTGAAATGAGATGTTTTTCAACTTAGTAGTGGAAAGTGATTTTAAAAATGTAATGAAGGGTTTAAAAAGGAGAATGGTAATAGTTAGCAATTCAAGTATGTGTTTAATTGTCAAACAGTCAATAACAATTTTATGCCTCATCCATGTTGAAAAAATATGCAATGCAGAATTGAAAATAAACACAGTGAAATAGCAATAAATGATACAAAATAGACAACACAAATTTACATCGAAAACCTAGTTATATACTAGGAACCACGAGCAAAGGTCTCACAACAATTTTATTTATCTCAAAAGAAATTCCCAGAATTTTACCATGCATTCACATTCAAGTTCAACTAACTTAAATAACCACAAAAAAAACATGCAAGTAATCAAATCCTTTTCGAAGAAGGATTTCCAAGAATAGAAACACTTCCACATGTGGTACTCATCTGCTTTATCAATGCTAGAATATAATAAACTGACTTTACATACCAACAATCCACACTAAAATGTGGTAATTATTTATCCTATTTTTATGAGTCAAAATTGAACTTTAAGTGTTGAACTAAATGATATTTAAAAATAACTTTTAGATGAAACTCTCCAACTTATAGGAGTTTTCAAATATATCTTTTATTCGCATTTTTTTAGAAGGCAACAAGACAGCAAATCACTTAGCCAATCATGGGATCATAATAGATCCCTTACTTAAATTATTCTTTGACCATACAATAGACATATAGACATGCTATGCTCGTTGGCAGTTCTTAAACATCATCCATTTCAATAGTCAAAGGTTAATTTTGGCCAATAAAAATAAGACAAATATTTACCACTTTTTGTTGTGAATGAGATGTAAAATTGCTATTGACTATTTGATCATTGAAATGAATGATATTTAAATAGAGTGACACTCCTCTCTTTAAAACTCATTTTCAAAGATCCTCAAGATTGGCTCCCATTTCTGCTTTCCCTTAATTTATGGTTCTCTCATTATGTTGAGTGATGAGCTCACGTACTTGATTTTATTTCCAGCAAGACACATATGGTGCTCCTTTTTATCTCTTTGGTGATAATGGTAGATGGCTTTCATCTGTGAAGTTTGAAGTCAGCGCCTAGGGTGGTGTTTTCTTTCCTATCTAGTGTTGTGTTTATTTTTTATTGCTCCTTGCCAAGGTCGCTAGAGGTGATCAAGTCAATTTCACAGGCTAAAGGGATCTAGGACTTGGGGATGCGTTGCAACAAAGGTACTAATAGGAGTGATTTCACTAAAAACTTGGAGCCAAAGAGCAAATTATTAATGTTGGAGACAACGCCAATTTCCCTCATGACTCCTCTACATCCCTTGTTATTGATTAGTGATTTTATGCTCTCACATTTGGGTGAAAATTTTGTCTAGAATGTGAAAATTCTATTGCAGCTACTGATTATTAATCTCCTATCTTATATAGACTATTTGACTGCCAAAAATTAATTCACAACAAATATTGAAAAATAATATAGCTGCAACTTCACAAATAATTACGGAGATAGAAAAATAAAACATGCAAATTAATGAACACAATATTTTTGGACAAATTGTCTCTGGAAAAACCCTGAAGGGAAAACTAGTACTAATTGGCAGAGCTCCAGCAATATTCTCCTCTGAAAATTCTTCTCCCAATTTCTCCTGTAGAAATTCCACTGTTGCTGTCTCCAACGCTATCACTGCGTCCTTGCTCTCACTACAAATCAATTTGCTATTATTGCAAATTTATGTATTTGCTATCACTGCAAATGTTTTTCAGATCTATCCTCTCCAAATGCCCATTGATCCTCTTTTATAATCCTCTCATTGAAAACCAATGGCCATGATTTAATCTCAATCAATGGCTAAGATTAATTAGACTCTAACAAACCCTAATATCTAGAAGTCTCTCGAGAAATCAATTTTCTAAGTATGGAGATAATTATTCCAGTTCTATTTCTAGCCTCGTAATTACCACCCAAGACTAGAACAGTTGTCCGAGCTATTTTAAAATTAACACTCCCTCTTAGCGAGGAAGGTGTTCTGCATAACACCCAACTTATCTCTAAAGAAGATGAATTTCACCTTCCCCAATGCCTTTGTCAAAATGTCTACTACTTGCTGATCTGTAGGTATATACTGTAGCTGAACAATCCTCCGCTGTACACAATCCCTGATGAAATGATACTTGATGTCTATATGCTTAGACCTATCATGAAACACTAGATTCTCAGATAATCTGATGCAACTCTGATTATCACAGTGTATCACCGTAGTCTCAACCCTCTGACCAAACAAGGCTACCAGCAACTTTCGAAGCCATATAGCCTCACACGTTGCCATGCTAGCTGCTATGTATTCTACTTCTACATAACTCAGATCCCACAAACTTTTGCTTCCTACTGTACCAAGAGACAACTCCTAATCCCAAACTAAAGCAGCACCTTGAAGTGCTTTTCCTGTCCACTGTACTACCTGCCCAATCTGCATCAGTATAGGCTATCAACCTAATACCATCACCTTGAGCATATTTGATCCCATACTCGATTGTACCACGCAAATACTGCAACACATGCATTGTCGCTATCTAATGCACTCTCTTTGGCTCAACCATGAATTGACTAAGACAGTTGACTGCAAAGGATATATCAGGCCTAGTGTTGACCAAATACATGAGAGATCCAATCAACTTCTTGTATAAGGTGGGGTCTACATCCTTTTCCTTGGATGAGTCTACCTTCTTCCAATTTGTGATCATAGGTGTAGACATGGCTCTATAATCCTACATCTCAAACCTCTTCAAGATTTCAATGCAATATTTCCTTGTCCAAGGAAAATCTCTCCATCTATCTGCCACACTTCCATGCCTAGAAAGTAGTGCATAAGCCCCAAATCCTTCATCTCGAACTCTGTTACAAGGTCCCTCTTGCACTCCTCTATGAGCCCTAGTGAATCTGTTAAAAACAAGTCGTCCACATATAGAACAAGAATGAGAACTTCACCCCAACCGCCAAGTAGTAGAGGTCAGCATCCGCCTCACTCTTCACAAAGTATATTCCCTGCAAGTATCTATCAATGCGCTCATACCACGCCCTGGGAGCCTGCTTGAGTCCATACAAAGCTCTCTTCAATCTGCACACGTGGGTTTCTCTGCTGTGTGCTATAAATCCCTCTGGTTGTTCTATGTATACCTCCTCTACCAATTCACCATTAAGAAATGTTGTCTTGACATTCATTTGATGGATCTGCCATCCCATATGTGCTGTAAGTGAGATAATGGCTCGTATAGAAGTATACCTGGCCACTGAAGCAAATGTCTCCTCATAGTCTATTCCCTCCTTCTGAGAGAACCCCTTGGCCATGAACCTTGCCTTGTATTTCTCGATGCTACCATCTGCATCATGCTTAAACTTGTAGATCCAGTATGATCCAACCACTGCCCTATTTGTCGGTCTAGGCACAACCTCCCACACATCATTCTGCACTATTGAGGTATATTCCTCAACCATCGCATCTTGCCACACATATTGTTATGTAGCCTCCTGATAGCTGGAAGGCTCGCTATCTACAAACTGACTAACCAATGCCACATAGTCCTTATACCTGGTTGGTTGTTTCTGTTGTCTACTACTCATCCTAGGAGCTCCCACAAACTCCTGAGTATCCCTATGTGTCTGTTGAACCTCACAGTTCCTCCTGTCAACTATAGAGGATGAAATATCAAACTCCATATCTTCTTGATGCATCTTTTGGATTTGTTGTATCTGTTGCTCCATACTCTGCAAACTCTTAGCACCTGAGCCTGTGCTTGTACTAGTAACTGTACTTGTGCTTCACTGCCCCTATTTTGGTTGAACAATCCTTGGAGCTTCTGTTGGCTGCTCATTCTGATCATCTGTTGGCAAATCTTTGGACCTCCTATATGCCTTGTCCTCCATGAATTTGACATCACACCTAACTATAATCCTCCTGGTCCCTGGAATAAATATCTAATATGCCTTTGAGGTCTCGTTGTACCCCACAAAGTACACTCTCTCTACAGTCTGATATAACTTGGAACGTGTAGGCCTTAGAATGTGACAAAATGCCAAACTCCCATATATCCTGAAGTGACTGGCATCTGGCTTCTTCCCTGAAAATGCCTCCTCTTGTGTCATCTTGCTCAATACCTTATGTGGAACCCTATTCTGTATGTATACTATTGTACTGCATGCCTCTGCCCATAAGTAACATGGCATACCTTGGTCATACAACATAGCCCTTGCTGCCTCCGATAGAGAACAATTCTTCCTCTCAGCAACCCCATTCTGCTGCGGGTTGTAAGGAATGGTCCACTCTCTCTTGATTCCTTCCCTAGTACAGAACTCCTGGAACTCTTTCCCTTTGTACTCACCTCCATTGTCTAACTGAAGAACCTTTACCTTCCTGCCTATCGAATTCTCCACAAGAGCTTTGAACTCCTGGAAGTGACTGAAGACCTCATCCTTGGTCTTCAAGAAGTATATCCAAGTCTTCCTAGAGAAATCATCAATAAAAGTAACAAAGTACTCGTATCCTCCAAGAGACTTCATTGATATTGGTCCACATATATCTGAATGTACTGGATCAAGAATCCCCTTGGATCTGGTGTCACTCCTTGGAAAAGCTGCTTTCACAAACTTCCCCAACACACATCTCTTACATACATCATCATGCTCTGTGCTCACTTCTGGAACACCTATCACTATCTCACGAAGCAATTTAAGTGCTCCATGATGTATATGGCCCATCCTCCTATGCCATAGCTCTCCTTTGTCTCTAGGATTACTACTACTCACTAGTGCCTTAGGAGTATCAAACTGCAACCTATAAAGTCAGCCGCTCCTAACTCCAATAGCTATGGCTGATTTCCAAGCCTTATGCTTGATTAACACATGCGCCCCTCTAAAGAGTACATTGTAGCCTTTATCCTGAAGGACAGATACAAAAATTAGATTCATGCCCAAGCCTAGCACATGCAACACATCATGAATGGAAATAGGCTTGCCATTCTCCCTCTGAAATATAATAGTCCCTCTCCCAACTGGATTGCACTTGGACTTGTTCCCCATCTGATTCTGGAATCTGATGTCTTCCTCCTTGTAGCTAGAGAAGTACTCCCTAACTCCTGTCACATGAAGTGATGCCCCACTGTCTATATACCAAACACCCTGTGAGGTTGAGCTAGTTAGGCAAGCTATGAGTGCAAACTCATCCTCCATTCTACTAGAAAGCTCATCTACACTTGTTGAAGCTGTCATCTGCTTCTTGCCTTTCTTTTCATTTTTCTTCCTTTGTGGGCAATCGCTGACATAGTGGCCGAATTCGTGACAGCCATAGCATTTGATCTTAGACAAGTCCTTCTTCTTCTTCTTCTCACTTTTTGGATTTGATCCTTTGCCAGACCCCTTCTTTGCTTTCCCTTTTCCTGCCAGGTCAACATTTTCCTGTTCCACCTCACTTTTTTGAATATTACTGTTGGTTCCACTGACAAGACTTAGTCTAAGCTCCTCCTAAGTGAAGTCACTCCATAGTCGATCCCAACTCGGTAAGGTGTCTCGTCCATTAATAACTTGAACAAAGACATCCCACTGCTTAGTAAACCCATTCAGGGCTATTCGTACTAGCTCCTCATCATTTGGTTTGTCTCCAATAGCTACCAACTCATCCTTAACAAGTCTAACCCTAGTGAGGTAACTTGTAATGTCTTCTCCCTTGTTCATCCAGGTATTCCTCAACTTTTCTCTGAGAATTAGCTTTCAGTTAGTGGTAGCATTCTGGTACAGATTCAGAATGGCGTCCCACATCGTCTTCATTGTATCTAACTCTGCAATATGCGGAACAATATGATCCTTAACACCATCAAGAATCAGCCTCCTCACCTTGGCATCTTCCTTCTTATATGCTAAGAGCTGTGTTGCATTTGTAGGTACACGTACAACAATGGTCACATATTCCTTGATACCATTCTCTTCTAGAAATAAAGAAATCCTGGCTTTCCAGACACCAAAGTTTGAGGTTCCATCCAATTTGTCCTGATCTCTTAAACCTGCTGAGGCCATCTCAAAAGAAAATAATAATAATAATTTTGAAGAGGTCAAACTAGGTTTTATAAACCCTAAATTTTATTTATTTATTATTTTTTTCTTTCTCCTTGTGCCTGTACTGAGCTTTTTGTTTCTACCCTCAGATCTGCTTTGATACCATGTGAAAATTCTATTGCAGCTCCTGATTATTAATCTCCTATCTTATATAGACTATTTGACTACTGAAAATTAATTCACAGCAAATATTGAAAAATAATACAGTTGCAACTTCACAAATAATCATAGAGATAGAAAAATAAAATATGCAAAATAATGAACACAATATTTTTGGACAAATTGTCCTAGAAAAACCCCGAAGGGAAAACCAGTATTGCAGATGAGGAATTTTATGAAACTTCAACAAATCAAGAGATACATAAACTGCTTGCCTCTTACTAGCAGAGCTCTGACAATATTCTCCTCCAAAAATTCTTCTCCCAATTTCTCCTGCAGAAATTCCATTGCTGTTGTCTCCAACGCTATCACTGCGCCCTTGCTCTCACTGCAAATCAATTTGCTATTACTACAAATTTATTTATTTGCTATCACTGCAAATATTTTTTAGATCTGTCCTCTCCAAATGCCCATTGATCCTCTTTTATAATCCTCTCATTGAAAACCAATGGCCATGATTTAATCTCAATCAATGGCTAAGATTAATTAGACTCTAACAAACCCTAATATCTAGAAGTCTCTCGAGAAATCAATTTTCTAGGTATGGAGATAATTTTTCCAGTTGTGTTTCTAGCCTCGTAATCACCACTCGAGACTAGAACAACTATCTGAGCTATTTTAAAATTAACAAATCACTTAGCATTTTTTTAGAAGGCAACATGATAGCAAATCACTTAGCCAATCATGGGATCATAATAGATCCCTTACTTAAATTATTCTTTGACCATACAATAGACATATAGACTTACTATGCTCGTTGGTAGTTCTTAAACATCATCCATTTCAACTGTCAAAGGTTAATTTTGGCCAATAAAAATAAGACAAATATTTACTACTTTTTGTTGTGAATGAGATGTAAAATTGCTATTGACTATTTGATCATTGAAATGAATGATATTTAAATAGAGTGACGCTCCTCTCTTTAAAACTCATTTTCCAAGGTCCTCAAGATTGTCTCCCATTTCTGCTTTCCCTTAATTTATGGTTCTCTCATTATGTTGAGTGATGAGCTCACGTACTTGATTTTATTTCCAGCAAGACTCATATGGTGCTCCTTTTTATCTCTTTGGTCATAATGGTAGATGGTTTTCATCTGTGAAGTTTGAAGTTGGCACCTAGGGTGGTGTTTTCTTTCCTGTCTAGTGTTGTGTTTGTTTTTTATTGCTCCTTTCCAAGGTCATTGGAGGTGATCAAGTCAATTTCGCAAGCTAAAGGGATCTAGGACTTGGGGATGCGTTGCAACAAAGGCAATAATAGGAGTGATTTCACTAAAAAATTGGAGCCAAAGATCTCAGATGTAGTTCTACTGTAGTGGGTGTGCAAATTGTTAATGTTGGAGACGACGCCAATTTCCCTCGTGACTCCTCTACATCCCTTGTTATTGATTAGTGATTTCATTCTCTCACATTTGGGTGAAAATTTTGTCTGGAAGGCCATGAAACCTATGGATCTTGTAAATGGTGTTTACATCTCTCAATTGGCTAGAGGTGTTGGGTCTTTTGCAAGGATTTTGAGTGTGGTTCAATTAGCTATTAGGGAAGTTGGTTATGGAGGGGTCAATCATTGGGTTGTGGAGAAACTATTGATGTCTCCTCTTGGTGGTGCTAAGGTTGTTTGGTGTTTGGTTTTGGAGATAAACGGTGGTTGAGTTATTTTTTTTTAACTAGCTAGTCTAGTTGGTGGTTTGGTGCGTTTTACCTATTTTGTTCAATTAGGATTTATATGGATGGATGTTTGGCATTGGGAGAAAGCATTACTACTTTGGTTTACTGGCTTTGTTTGGTGCTCATCTTAAAGTGATTATTGTATGCACTTCAATTCTTTCTATTTTATGTTGTCTTTTGTAGTTGTTTTGATCTTATGGGATTTTGTGTTTGGAGGTCCTCTTGTTTGCTTTGCTTTCCTTGTAGTGTGAAAGGCTTTTTTATATTTTGTCTTAAGTTTTTTAGGTTTTCTAGTCTTTCTTTTTGTCATGCATTTCCCATGCGGTCACGACATGTATCACATGTGTCATGTCCACATTTGTCATGTAGTCATGACACGAAATATCAAAAATTCTACCATGCTACCCTAGAAACCCCCTCTCACGCATAAGCGTGCTCGATGGCGTTACTCATAAGGCATAAACATGACAGCTGAAGGCGGAGTAATGCGTTCACTTGCACATTCCTATTCGCAATGAAGGCCAACTAGGGGGTCGATGTGATGCGTCTAACATCACTAATAGGGTTAGGATCAAGAATCTAAACCCTAGGTTTACCTAAGTGGAAGAAGGGATTTTGACCCAAGTCAAATTCAAGAGTTTAATTCTAATACATAAGAAAATAAATCTAAAGTCCAATAACAATGTCGCCAAGCTGGTAACGACACTAACTTAACACTATGCAAGGTTAAATTAACTAACCTAGCTAAACTCTAAATTCCAGAAAAATCTGGTAGCATAACGCCTCACGGGTGTTAATAGGGTTTATTTTAATTAAACTAAATTGGTCGATAGTTTACTAGGTTTCCAATTGGGATTAAAACTGGCTGATTTAATTTTGCTAAATAATTCTCTCTAAAATAATTAAAAAAGAAATATTTAAATTAATAACAGACTAGTTTTATATTAACCTCATTGGATTTGGTTTGATAGCAAAGGTTTAACCCAATTATTTAAAATAAATACCTCTCAATAATTAGATAGGTATAAAAATTAAATAAAACAATAAAATCCCTTTGTAGTAATCAAATTAAAAATCATTAATCTAAAAATTCCCTTTAGCCAAAAACTATCCTATTTAATAAATTACCTTACCACTAAACAACAAATGATAATAGCCACTTTTAAAAATACCACATGATAAATTGAACTTGCCCTTTTATCTACAACACCCAAGCAACCCAAAATAAAACAAATTAATAAAAGCTCCCAAGTCAAATGAGAGGGAACAAATAATTATACTAAATTCAAAAGAAACTAACCCTAAAAGCCAAATAAAATAATACTATCCTTAAGGGAAAAAGCCCTAAACCTAACTTGTCTCCTTAATCTCTTCTTTCTCCATCTCACAATTTCTCCATTTTCTCTCTCAAATTTTGTTTAGTGTTGTAGGTTGGATGATGGAAAGCTATGGATGATATTCAAAACTAGAGGTATTCCCATTTAATAAACCCATGCATTATATATATATATATATATATATATATATATATATATATATATATATATATATATATATATATATATATATATATATATATATATATATATAAACCCCTAAACCTAACTTGTCTCCTCAATCTCTTCTTTCTCCAGCTCACAATTTCTCAATTTTCTCTCTCAAATTTTGTTTAGTGTTGCAGGTTGGATGATGGGAAGCCATGGATGATATTCAAAACTAGAGGTATTCCCACTTAATAAACCTATGCTTTATGTGTGTGTGTGTGTGTGTGTGTGTGTGTGTGTGTGTGTGTGTGTGTGTGTGTGTGTGTGTGTGTTTAGCAGTGATAAATAGGAGGTATACAGATTTTACAAGGCTGAATGGCCACACCTATGGTAGCAAACTGTATATTATATATGCCGCAAGTGATATTGCAAAGTAAGTAAATTTTTGTTTTGTTTGAAACCCCAAGTTTTTGTGGCAGGCAGAAACATGGGGAGTGGGCGTTGTTGGAGGTGGTGACGAGAGGCAATGACGCGGCCTGCAGTGGAGACAAGGGCAACAGGGGGTTTTGGAGTGGTCCATGGGGGAAAGGGGAAGGGGGAGTGTGAGGAGGGGGCGGAGCCCCCACCCACATCCCATATAGTGGGGTGTGGGTGGGGGCTCCGCCGCCTCCCCACACCCATACACACAACAACGGCAATGGGGGGTTCGAACCCCCCCACCAATCATTTTTTTTAACAAATAAAAATTGTGTTCTGTATAATGAAAAACACAGTCTCCTCTCACTGTTACACAACATTTTTTAATAGATTTTAATTATATATATATACACAACAACACAAATTTATTTCAAAACCTCAATTTACTATTTACTTTTAGATGTAAGGAAGTATATATATATATGTATACTACTGTATATATAATTAAAATCCATTAAAAAAATGTTGTGTAACAGTGAGAGGAGACTTTTTTCATTATACAGAATGTAATTTTTATTTATTAAAAAAAATGATTGGTGGGGGGGGGGTCGAACCCCCCATTGCCACTGCTGTGTGTATGGGTGTGGGGAGGGGGCGGAGCTCCCACCCACACTCCCCCTTCCCCTTTCCCCCGCGGACCACTCCAAAACCCCCCATCGCCCTTGTCTCCACCACAGGCCACGCCGTTACCTCCTGCCACCGTCTCCTATAGGACCCACTCCCCATGTTTCTGCCTGCCACAAAAACTTGGGGTTTCAAACAAAATAAAATGTACTTACTTTGCAATATCACTTGTGGCATATATAATATACAGTCTGCCGCCATAGGCTTGGCCATTCAGCCTTGTAAAATCTATATACCTCCTATTTATCACTGCTATATATATATATATATATATATATATATATATATATATATATAATGCACGGGTTTATTAAATGGAAATACCTCTGGTTTTGAGTATCATCCATGGCTTCCCATCATCCAACCTGCAACACTAAGTAAAATTTGAGAGAGAAAATGGAGAAATTGTGAGATGGAGAAAGAAGAGATTAAGGAGACAAGTTAGGGTTAGGGTTTTTTCCCTTAAGGATAGTATTATTTTATTTGGCTTTTAGGGTTAGTTTCTTTTGAATTTAGTATAATTCTTTGTTCCCTCTCATTTGACTTGGGAGCTTTTATTAATTTGTTTTATTTTGGGTTGCTTGGGTATTGTAGATAAAAGAGCAAGTTCAATTTATCATGTGGTATTTTTAAAAGTTGCTATTATCATTTGTTGTTTAGTGGTAAGGTAATTTATTAAATAGGATAGTTTTTGGCTAAAAGGAATTTTTAGATTAATGATTTTTAATTTAATTACTACAAAGGAATTTTATTGTTTTATTTAATTTTTACATTTATCTAATTATTGAGAGGTATTTATTTTAAACAATTGGGTTAAACCTTTGCTTTCAAACTAAATCTGATGGGGTTAATATAAAACTAGTTTGTTATTAATTTAAATATTTCTTTTTTAATTATTTTAGAGCAAATTATTTAGCGAAATTAAATTAGCCAGTTTTAATCCCAATTGGAAACCTAGTAACCTATCAACCAAATCAATTTAATTGAAATAAACCCTATTAAAGCCCGTGAGGCATTATGCTGCCAAATTTTTCCAAATTTTAGAATTTAGCTATTTTAGTTAATTTAACCTTGCATAGTGTTAAGTTAGTGTTGTTACCAGCTTGGCGACATTGTTATTGGACTTTAGATTTATTTTCTTATGTATTAGAATTAAACTCTTGATTTTGACTTGGGTCAAAATCCCTTCTTCCACTTAGGCAAACCTAGGGTTTAGATTCTTGATCCTAAACCTATTAGCAACGTTAGACGCATTGCATAGTGTTAAGTTAGTGTTGTTACCAGCTTGGCGACATTGTTATTGGACTTTAGATTTATTTTCTTATGTATTAGAATTAAACTCTTGATTTTGACTTGGGTCAAAATCCCTTCTTCCACTTAGGCAAACCTAGGGTTTAGATTCTTGATCCTAAACCTATTAGCAACGTTAGACGCATCGCATCAACCCCCTAGTTGGCCTTCATCCCGAAGAGGAATGCGCAAGTGAACACATTACTCCACCTTTAGATGTCATGTTTATGCCTTATGTGTAACCCCACCGAGCATGCTTACACGTGCGAGGGGGTTTCTAGGGAAGCATGGTAAAATTTTTTATATTTCATGTCATGACCACATGACAAATGTGGACAGAACACATGTGATGTGTGTCGTGACCGCATGAGAAATGTGGGCATGACATTTGGTATCAGAGCCCAAGTTTAAACACTGGGCTTGGTTGGGCACATTACTTTTCTGCAAATTTGATTAATTAGTGCCTACCTTATTTTTGTAGGATACCTCCCTGACGAATTCAGTGAGTGCGATCATGTCACACTGCGTCTGCTGAGGTGCACAGTGGTTCCTCTGCAAAGGGTTAGGGACCAACAGCCTTATCAGATCAGTTGGTACCACAGGCACCACCAAGACTTGATATAGGACCTTAGATTTTATAGACGTTATAGGCCATGTTAGAGAGGCTACCGCCAGTTGTACTAGAGCCATGTGACGAGCCCCATGTTGATCCGTGAGAGGAGCCACGTGAGGAGCAGCGTGTTGAGTCGCGAGCTGAGCCACGTGTAGAGCCCTCTGTTGATCCGTGAGAGGTGCCACGTGTGGAGCCATTTACAGAGATACTAGATACTATAGTGGAGGAGGTAGGGTCAGCTTACAGAGTACAGAGTAGGAGTCCTTAGTGACATGTAAGATGAGATGAGACTATGAGGGTTGAGCAGGTACATCATGAACCTTATGAGTATGGTATGGATGAGCCGGTCATAGGACATAGAGACAAAGGAGATCCCATCAGAGACCTACTTAGGCTTAATCCACCTACCTTCGCAGGAGCTACAGAGGGAGCTGAGGCTAAGGCTTGGCTCATCAGTCTAGACAGATGCTTTGCATTGCGACCTTATGGGAGCAAAATGAAAGCACGCATGGCAGTACATCTGATGAGAGATGCAACAACTACTTGGTGGCGCACTGAGGAGTGCAAGTGCCGGTTATCATTAGACACACTCACATGGGACACTTTCATAGAGTGCTTTAATGCACGTTACTTGTTAGACCATTATAGGCATGGCTGGATAGATAAGTTCCATGATTTATAGCATAGAGGACTTGCAGTTGCACAGTATGAGAGCTAATTTATTGAGCTTTCACGTTATGCAGAGTATCTCCACGATGAGAAACTTCTGGTGCACAAATTTATCATAGGTTTGAATCAGGGGATAGCAGGACTAGTGCGTATGGCAGACCCCCAGACTATGAGTGAGGCTACTAAGAAGGCTTATATTGTAGAGGAGATTTAGGGACAAGGGCAAAGTTCATGCTCACAGTTTCAGGACCGTAGTCATCAGTAGCAGTAGAACTTTCATAGACCACCACCACCACCATAGAGAGGAGGATTCAATTCTCCATCATTACCTCCTAGGCCTCCATAATAGCAGTATCAGTATCAACAGAGGGCACAGGGAGGACATAATCATGGTTGGCAGTAGCAAGGCCCGCATAGGGATCAGAGATAGCAGGGACCACCTGCGGGACCCGTGAGATCAAAGCAGTCGTATAGGGGTTCACAGGGGTCCACAGGATAGATTGGACAGTAACAGAGTGTTAGGACATAGTTAGGGTAGATATAGGCTAGGAGCCCATGTTATGTTTGTGGTGGGGTAGGACATTTGGTCAAAGAGTGTCCACAGGGTTTTACGGCAGGGAGACAACCTCGTTCAGGAGAGTCAGAGTAGACTGTAGAAGATATGGGCAAGTCCCACCGCATGTTTGCAGCGGTTGACAACTGTCAGGCTGACTACCAGGCCTCAGTGATTGAGACAACAGGTATGATTGGGGGTGTTCCCATTTCTATTCTTTTTGATTATGGTGCTACTGATTCTTTTATATCTACACCATTAGTGGAGCGTTACAGGCTGGTGGCTTCTAGGTAGAACTTTAGGTGGGAGGTTGAGTTGGCCATTGGGGCTAGGATGTCAGTAGATGCTTTGGTTCAAAATTGTGAGATCTCCTTGGGGCCTTTCACTACATCGTGTGACCTTAGAGTTATGCCCTTAGGATCATATGGTGTCATGTTAGGCATGGATTGGCTTGCATCTCATAGGGCCAAGCTAGATTGTCACCGAAAGGTGGTTAGTTGTTTAGATGACCATGGCACGACAGTCGAGATAGTGGGCGTTCAGAAGCCCACAGTAGTTTGTATGATTTCTGCTCAGCAGCTTAAGCACTGCATGTGGAAGGGATGTTAGTCATTTGCCATTACCGTTAGCGATAGATCAGATGATGAGCTAGAGGCATCTTTAGATGACCATCCTATCTTGAGAGAGTTTGCCGATGTCTTTCCACCAGAGTTACCAGGTATGCCTCCATGCAGAGAGGTAGATTTTCACATCAATCTAGTGCCAGGTGCAAAGCCAATGTCTCATGCACCCTACATGATGACTACACATGAGCTCATGAAGCTCAAATTGCAGTTAGAGGAGTTTCTTGAGAAGGGGCACATCAGTCCTAGCATTTCACCATGGGGTGCACCGATTATCTTCGTGAAGAAGAAGGATGGGTCTCTTCGCTTGTGCATGGACTATAGGTAGCTTAATAAGGTGATGGTGAAGAACTGTTATCCTCTGCCTAGGATTGATGACCTCTTTGACCAGATGCAGGCTCAGTCAAATTATTCTCAAAAATTGATAATACTGTTATCCATAAGTATATATATATATATATGGATAACAGTATTTTCAATTATATATTTCCTTCACAATCTCATAGAATTTTTTTTTAAAAAAAATAATAAAGCAAAAGAACCATTTTTTTCTATTTTAGATTTAAATTGAGCAATGAATTTTTTTTTTGTAAAAACATAAAAGAACATATTTCCTCATAAACATTTCTTCAAAGAATTTATTCATTATTTTTTTTTGAAAAAAGTGGTAAAAAACCACTAAAATATATTAGTAAAAAAGATAATACAAAATGCCAGATTCAAGAAGGCATATCAGCAGGAAAGAATCGGCAAAGAAAACCTCCGGTTATAGCCTGATTGTGAAAAGATAAAACAAAAATCAACTCAAAAAAGAGTCGATCCAGTAGCAACATCTATAGCTTAATTCAGAACAGAGTTCATACAGTATTACATACAAAGCAGCTGACTAAGTTGACCAATATTCAGGACAAAAAACTATGAACTGAAAACAAAACAAAAAAGAACTCAACGCCCAATTAATCTGCAATCTCAATGATCTGTAAAGCACGACCCGCTTCAAGACCCTCCACGTCTGCATGCTGGGGAGGAGGAGGAGGCGGTGGGGGAGGGACATAGTTCAGTAAGAAATGTAATGCATTAAAAACTTCTATAGCCTTAGCTTCCACTTGATTCTCCAGCTCCCTCCTGTGACAATGGATAGAATTTTGGAAGGAAATCACACAATTGTTTTGAACCCCATGCATAAAAGCATTGAAGAGGTAGTGGAGTGCAGGCGTTCGGAACAATAACCTACAATCAAATAAACCTTCCACAAGAGCAGATCCTTCATGCAAGTAATAATCTTCTAATGCAGCATTATAAGAGTCAATAGAAAAATGCACATTCTGTATAAACGTAATACCCAAAACCCTTACCCTTTCACCATTTTGCAAGAGATCCATCGCATTAGAAAGAAAATGCGATGTAGCTTGAGAAGGATAAATAGCCACTAGAGAATGAATAAAATTTGAATCACAAACCTGAACAATCACTCTGCCAACAGAGGCCTCATAAACCTTAAAGACTTCCTGCAGAGAGTTTAGATTAGAGAGACCAAGGAGGGGCCGTTCCCAATTCCTAATTGGCCAAGAAATTCTGGAATTCCACTGAACAGAGCCCATGCTAAAACTGCAAAAACTTGGAGATTACCAAATGCAGCAAATAAAAGAAACTTGTGGAACCAGTACAGAGCTTAACATCGAAATAAAGGAGTAGATGAGTAAATAACAATCATAGCACAGGAATTAAAGAAAAAAATTGAATTGCCAGCTCCCTCGTGCAAACTCTACCATCCTGCACTTGTAACAAATATCAAGGTACATCACACCCGATGAAAGGATAAGTGAAAATAAATAAATGACGTCAGGGAATATGCACGGAAAACTGGAAGAGTAAGGATAAAAAAATTGATATATATCTAATAAAATCTACCAAAATTGCTCAAACTAAGTCGTATTATCCTTCTCCAAAATAGCACTAACTCTAGGGATCCTAGCAAAAGATTCAGAATCCCATTCAAGAATGTCAACATTAGTACTAAAAGTAAGGTTAGCCAAAAAATCTACTAAAACATTACCTTCACAATAAGTATGCATTATTTGGAAAGAATGAAATCGTTTCAATAAATCCCTTCCAAAATTTAAAATGTAACCGATTTTCCAACTTGGAGAGGAGTTATTAGAAAAAGCTCTAACAATATTTAGGGAGTCACCTTCCACGATAAGGCTTGTGAATCCACATTTAAAAGCTAAATTCAAACCAGCTATTAAAGCCAAAGCCTCAGCCTCCTTATTTGATATTATACCCAACTTGATTGACAAAGCTCTGAGAACTACTCCATGATGATTTCTAATAACACAACCAGCACTTGAATTTCCTAGATTACCTCTACTTGCACCATCGAAATTAAGCTTAACAAATGATTCAGGTGGAGGGATCCATTTGACAGAGGAACAATCAATCTTAACATCAGACATAAAGCAATTAGAATTAGGCAACTTTAACTGTTTCCAATTTTTTAATGTCATATCATCCCAATTTGTGAAGATTAAAGAGCCCTCCTTCTTTGAAAGAAAGGAAGCTAAAACCACTTCTGAAATGGATTTTTCAACTTTGCCCAAAACTACATGGAGAGGATTACTTATTTTCTTAAACAATCTGTTATTTCTTTCTAACCATAATGACCAAATAATAATACTTGGTGATACAACCCATAAGATAGAAAAAAGTAGACTTGGGGAACAACAAAGGCCAACTTTGGAAAACTTGAAGTAAAGAAAAAGGAAGTGGACCCAACCAATTCAGTTTTGAAAGAAGCCAATACCAGACTTGAGAGGAGAAGCTACAGTTCAATAACAAATGATCCACCGACTCCTCCACCTCAAGACAGAAAGGGCAGGAAAAAGAGTTTGTAATCCCAAGTTTAGATAGTCTATCACTTGTGAGAATTCGGTAGTTCAGTGCTAACCAAGAAAAAGCTCCTGCTTTAGGAAGACAAGGCTCACTCCAACATAGCTTATAGGGCCAACTAGAGTCTGAATTAGAGTCCTTACTAGTGAGACTTAAATAACCAAGTTTAACCGTGTAACGACCAAATTTTGAAGGAGCCCAAACCAGTTTATCCTTTTCACCTGAAATAAAAAGTCGTCTATCTTTCAAAATAGTCTTAAGCATAATCTTTTGCTCTTGAGGGACCAAGAAGTCATCAAAATTTTTCCATTTAGCTTTACTAATATCTGCATTATTATCAAATTCAAAGTAATCTTTAACTTTTGTTCCCCAAACCTGACACGGAAAAGACTTGATCTCTTGAAGACCCTCTGTATTAACTAGAGGAGGATAATTATTCCAAGAGTCATCCCAGAAAAGGGCAGATTGTCCATCATGAATAACCCATGTTAAATAGGGTGAAATAACTTCATGACAACTAATCAAAAAGTTCCACATGTGAGAACCCTCCTTTGGATTAAGTAATGTAAATATTCTTTCAGGAGAATAAGAATCTAGATATTTTGCATACATTAATTTTCCCCATTTAGAATCTGATTTTTGATACAAATTCCAAACCAGTTTGGCTCCAAGAGCTTTATTTTGTGCTACAATATTATGAATTCCAGCTCCCCTTAACTGTTTAGGAAGGCAAATTTTATCCCATGATATTAAGGGAATTTTTCTCCCATTTGAATTGGAACCATTCCAAAAAAAATTTCTTAGAATAGTCACAATATACCACAAAATGGTTTTTGGGACCTTCAGTACTGAAAGCAAATAGACTGGAATGGCTGATAGGACTGTTTTGATCATCAAAATTTTCCCTGCCAAAGTAAGCCATTTGCCTTTCCAAGAAGATATTTTAGCTTTAATACTTGTTATTAGCTTATCCCAGAACAAATTTTTAATTGAACCCAAAAATAGAGGAATTCCCAAATACCTCGAGGGTAAGGTGTCAACTTGAAAACGCAGAAATTTAGCTATCCTTTGTTGCACCAACACAGAAGAAAAGAAAAAGAAAATTTTAGATTTACTATGATTCACTTTCTGACCCGATACAAGACAATAACTATTAATAACATCCTTCAAGACTTTAGCTTCCTTCATCACAGGCTACCCAAACAACAGAGTATCATCTGCAAACAAGGCATGTGTAATAGAAAAAGGTACTCTAGGAATATTATCCCTTTCTAGAGGCCCATCAAATTCTTACTCATGATTAATCTACTTAAACCTTCAGCCATTAAGATAAAAAGAAAAGGGGAAAGAGGATCTCCCTGTCGTATTCCTTGTGAAGATTGAAAGAAATCAGATTGAGAACCATTAATCAAAACTGAAAAACTAACACTAGACACACAAGAATAAATCCATTTGCACCATTTTGAGGAAAAACCAAATTTAAGAAGAACTTGTAACAAAAAGTCCCAGGACACTCGATCATAAGCTTTTAACATGTCCAGCTTAACCAACATAGCTGGGAGTTTATGTTGGTGTATTGAGTGTAGAACCTCATGTGCAACCAGAGCACCTTCTGAAGTTTCCTTTCTTGGGACAAAACCACCTTGTTCATCATAAATAATTTTTGGGATTAGAGTAGCAAGTCTTGAAGTGATTGCTTTAGAAATGATTTTATAAAGAGTATTACAAAGTGATATGGGTCTGAAATCAACATAGGAGGAAGGAGAAGCAACTTTTGGAATTAAAGCAATAAATGTAGAATTAATTTCTTTCAGAATACTTCTATTTCTCTGAGCTTTTTCTACAGCCAGCCAAATATCCTTGCCCAGAAAATCCCAACATTTTTGAAAAAAGAGAGGAGTGAAACCATCTGGACCAGGGGATTTGTCTGGATCTAGGGAGAAGACAACTGCCTTGATTTCTTCTAAGGTAAAACGCTTCATCAACTCCAGATTATCTTCTTGAGAAATCAAGTTAGGAATGTGAGATAAGACTTCTACAACAGTTGAATTTGGGATGTGGTTTGAATCTTTAGATAAAAGTTTCTGAAAGAAATTAATTCCTTCTTTTTGAATGAGAGATTCTTCTAGTAATATATTTCCCATAGAATCTTTAATGGAAACAATGGAATTCTTTTGCCTTCAAAATATATAGCAACAACTAAATTTCTTTCTCTTAAGGAAAATGTAAAATTTTCATTTTGACTTACAACAATAAAACAACAACTATCTTATTTTTTGAAAATTAAACATACAAGTGAAACCAATATAAACATGCTTATCTTTTAGTGCTCTACTTTTCTTTAAAACATAAGACATTTAAAATCTACAAACTAAATCTTCTATTTCAAATGTAAATAGTTTATTTCAACACAAGTAAAATCATACTCTTACAACATGAGAAAGAGAACAAGGTTCTCCTATTTTGAAATCTAAAAATAATACAAAAGCTTAACTTGGCCATGCTCTCTCAAGAGCTAAAAAAAAAAGTTAACAACTCTTAAGAACAAGGATATTTTCTTCAACTTCATATAGCTCCAAATAGCCTGCAAAGATACAAAAAGGGGAAGAAGCCACAACAACTTGCTCTCCTCCCTACCATTGACTCACTCATGAGTCACCCCTGAGCTAGGAGGTCATCCTCACACTAGGAAAACTCAAACCACAACACAAAAATGCATTGAACACCCAAAAACAAATTACTCCCATGGCTATCACAACACAAAACTCACTCAAAGTGAGTTTAATGGGGTAGGGGAGTGGACATCACTCAACTCAAGAGTGCCACTCCAAAACTTCCCAAATACATAAATCTCTCAAGGCCTCAAGCCCACACTTTAAAACATGATTTCACAAACTTTCCTCTTGGCTCTCAAGCCATATCACAAATTTCTCATAAACACATATTGCTCAAATTTCACAAATTGCCCTCAAGGCTAAAACTCCATGAAAACAAAGATGTGACCTTGAGGATGTTCACTCCTCCCCCACCCCACACTTGTTGAGCATTTTCTCCCAAGTAGGAGAGGCTATCACAACTCCCATACCCAAATTTCCCACAACGACAATGTAAAAACAACAAAATGAAACTCACACACACACAACATGCAAGTAAAGAAATGCATAAGGAAAGGCTTATGCCTTGAATCCTACCTTAAAAAGCCCAAATGGAAGATATTTGAGAAGATCTCATCTAACTCCTTCTCCAAGTTGAGCCACCAATTTCTCCTCCAACTTTGTCCCCAAAAACAACTAAAAATTTAAAAATTGTCAAAGTTTCAACAACCCCTCCCCTTCTTCAAAAGGGAATAAAATAGGCTCTTCTCATGAGCCTTGAGGAATGGGGAGGTGACACATGTCACATCCTCACTCCTCCACCCAACTACTTGCAAGACTCTTGGAATGGGGTGGTGACACATGTCATCCACCCATTCCACCAAGTCTTGCTCCCATCCACTTGCTCTCTCTCACAAATGTGGGAGAGAAAGGTGGAGCCAAAAGAGGAGTGGGTACCACATGTGCCCTAATCATCTCCTCCTAGGAAAACCCACACAATCCCAAGGTACCCTCACCAATTGTGGGAGAGGCTTAGGGTTGAGTCCTCCACAATTAGGGGGTCTTGAAGACTCCCCCAACCTAGGAAAGTGGAAATGGAGAGGTTGAGTGTTTGACCCACTCATCTTGTCCCTCCCAAACTTCCATTTTCGTCACTTTACTTCAAGGTGAAGTTAAAGTGACCAAATAGGAGTTTATCTAAGCTTACACATGCCCAAATGACCCCTAGACCCTAGGGGTATAACCCAGGGTCAATTTTAACCCACTTAGAGCACCATAGGTTGAGTAAAAACACATAAAAAGGGGCTCAAAAATTTAGAACTCAAAAATAAAATTTAAAAGACATTACAACTTATAACACCAATTAGAAATCAAATAAAAGAAGGGTAGACCTAACCCAACTAACACCATGCAACAACATTACAAAAATTTATCATGCAAACATAATTGATCTTGGTTCCTCTTGGAACTAGATCAGCTTCACATGGGAAAACAACACAATGTGTGGGATGATCTCTGAATTTCTGTGGCTTCGTTAGAAACACCTGCGCACTCAAATGAAATGTTAATCTCACATGTATATAATAGCTGAAGCAAAGTGAAACATACACTCACTTCATCACATAATCATATAAGCATAAATGAATCACATCATAATCAAATTCTAAATTTGCATTTTCAAAAAAATCCACCCCAAGATAGAATCACATAATAAATTTCTAACTAACATCATATGAATAATATCCCAATAACAACATAATATAAATCATATATCTAACAACATTAGTGAATCAATATCCAGGTCTAACCACATTGTAAACATGCTAAACATAATAAATCCACATAAGCATAAAGTCTAACAATCCTACAAATTGGGATCAACAGTCCCATAAGTCTAATACGTGTCATCAACAATAAAATAAAGTAGTCAAATATAAGGGAATGAAAAAGGTAGGCCTCACACTTTTGGTGTAACAGTGTGGCTGACATGAATAGTCATTTCTTAGCTGCATTTTTTTCCCATTTTTTATGTATTAAGCTTTGTATTGTGTTGTTACTTCTGTAGTTTTTTCTCAAGGTATTGTCCTCATTAATCAATGTATTCTTCATCTCTTTTAAATAGTTTTTAGGGATGGAATCCTTATAGAAAACCTATGAATTTCATAAATTATCAAAATAATTTGATTTTGTTGTGCCACTGAATTTATAAGACCTTTTTTAAATATCTAGTTTTAATAATATTTTATTAGGGTAGACTATTGTAAAGGAAAATATTTTTTCTTTATGTGTAGCCTAGGCTAACCTAATAACATGGTTATACATAAGCACAATTAATTTGGACTAATTTAACGGTGATATTTAAGGGCGTGTGTATTATGAAATAAAATGCCAAGTAATGGAAGTAAATGTGAATAATAAATGTACTTAGCTCTATGATTGAAGAGTGAATGGTTCCTGTGAAGATTATGAAATCTATGATGTCTCAAAATTAGGAATGAATGATGAAAATTTGTAACTTGCCTCAGAATTAGAATATTGTCTACACTACAAAGGATCAAGTTTATAGATCTATGTTAGTTTTACTTGATTTACCTTTGCTTCCCCTACCTTTTTTGATAGCCAAATATTGATAGTATTTAGAAATACCTTGGAATAGTTGTCACTATGTTACAAGGGGACATGTTCTCCTAGGCCAACACATGAAAATGTGTAGTGATTGAAAACAACACTTATCGATCATGCATATGCTCCTAGAATGATCGTGTAGATTTAGGTTCCTTTTAGTGCACCAAATTCAAATGTTCAACTCCTTAGGATGAGAGATGATGAGAGGGTATGTAAAGATGTTAAAAATGAAAGCCTTGAGTGCCTTTAAATATAAGGATATAGTAATAAATTGTATCAATTTGTGTTAAGTTTGCCCTTGGTAGGAAGTGAATGGGTGGGAATTAGCCAAAATTAGAATTAGAATTTTTAATTTGAGATGTGGAGTTGATCCCATGACCTCAGAAATGCCTAAGGCATAAAGGGGTCAAATCAAACTAGATAACATAGGATATGTACATACATAGGTATAATAAATGTACAAATAGGGGAATGTATTGAGATGTGTATATGTGTGGATAAGGTGGGGATAGGTGTATTGTAATGCATGTAAATGGATAGGTAAATAGTATGGAGGAAGGGACCCAACCTTACACAAAATTACACCATTTGTCAATATATGAATACATCAAGTCACTCTCCTCAAAATAGCAACAAAAACCAAATAGGGTATAGCATAGGTATGCAAGTTTCACCATTAAAACTATTTTTAATGCTATCTTTTAGATGCCTCATAAAAAATTTAATTGAGAATCCTCTATATAAATCAAGAACAATACAAAATTACAATGAATTTTGATCTCTAGTGCTTTTACTTTTACAATAATGGAGTTTTGGATTTAATTTTACTTTTTAAAACTTTTTAAAATTATTTTAATTTTATCTTTTAAACTTTTTAACTTATTTTAATTTTATATTTTATATTATTGAGAGTTTTTTAAATGGAATTTGGCCACCTTGGGTTCCTTTAGCATTTTTTAAAGCCATCTAAACTAGCTAATGAATTCATTTTTTCCATGCATATATCTAAAATTAAAAATTTGAATTATGGGTTAGAAGCACCCTTGACAAATGAGAGAATGACTTTAACAAAAACAAATAGTTTTCTAATTAATTTGTTTTAAAATAATTATGCAAAGTCAAGTTCCAAGAAGGGCATGATTAAGTATCAAATGAGAGAACTCTTCAATTTTTACTATGAACCTTAGCCTAATATTTTTTGTTAACTAGTTTTTTTTAAAATTTTTTTGGAAAATTTAAAAATAGATGAATTAAAATTAAGAAGGTAGAGTAGAAAGCATATTTCTCCTCTATAAAACTTTATCCTTTTGTATATGCTTTTGGATACAATAAAATTATAAAATTATATTTTGTTCAATAACTTTAGTAAGTGTGTGTGTCTGTTAGAGATGTGGGGCTAAAAAGTGGTTAAAAATGTGTTTTAAGTAGAAATACAACTGCACTTGTAATAAGTATGATCATGCTAGTGAAATATGTGATTGCAATAATGATTTGTGAATCTCCAGTTATAACACAACCACTTAATAAATCAGTTATACTATCATAAAAAAAGGGTTACACAACCCTATTCTTCATTCTCCTAACAAAACATGAGTGGTTTCTCCTTGTCCCTCTCTCCTCCATGATTGCCACTAATGGTAGGAACCCAAATCTATTATATTAATGTGGAATGGATATTTTATACAATATTAGAGTTAGTTGATCATTATCAACTTATAACCTCCGCAGAAATACAAACTATTTAAAAATAGTGATAACATTATATTAACAAAGATATCCCCATTCATTATATGAGACCCCTATACTATATGATATAAGTAATAAATGCTAACAATAACCCCTTATTACATCATGTTCTCAAGATCACAAGTTAATAAATGTCAAAAATCTTTGAACTTCACAATGACAAGGGATTTGATGAAATTATCAACATGCTACTCTTACGCAGGACAAAATTGGAGTTGAATATCTTATTGTTAAACATGTTCACAAATGAAGTGGAATTGAGCCTTAATGTGTTTTGTATGCCCATGAAATATTGGTTTGTGAATAAGTTTCAACATGCTTTGGTTGTTGAATAACATGATTGTAGGTTGTTTCTCAATGAAAGAACCTTAAAGATGAACTTTTTTGTTTCGAATTGAGGGTTAGGTTCTTTTGGAGGTGTGGTTGTGTGTGCAAAAAATGTGAAAATTAAAGTTAACTAAGGCTATCTCCAACTATCCTAAACATAATTTACAACCCAAGAACTAGGACTCTCAATTGGAATATAAACTTGGCAAACTATGCAAACTAGGAACATGCAAGACTTGGAAATCAACAAAAAGAAAATTTGACTAAGTGTGGGAAACAAAAATTAGTGAATAAGTGGGTTTAGATACAACTATGTATATAAGTGTTCTAAATGAAACTTGCTCAGAATCAACTCGTGATGCTACCTATTAACTTTGAGAGTCGCTAAACAAAAAGGACAAGGTTACCTTATGCAAAACAACCTACTTGATAGTAATGAATGGTTCTTTTAGCCACCATGACTAATTGTTCATGGAGTGACCTTGACTAGAGGATGGATATAAATTTGAAATTTATTAATAAACCTATTGATAGGGTGTCCCGACTTCTCGGAAGTGTTCACTTATCACTGACCAATAGAAGGAAAGTAACTCATTGTGAGAATTAGGAAGTTCTAATAAACATGTCTAATAAGGTGAATGCAAATTGAAGAAATGGAAATGTTTCAACTGGTAAATGGAATGCAAATGGTTTGAAACTAATACATCATGAGGAAGCACCCCAATAGGTTTCAAGTTTGAATCTACAAGGGAAGAATGAAAATAATATGTAAAACTAGTGGTCCTAATTCATTAGAAAAAGTAAGATAAATTAAACAAATTAGAATGGTTTCACTTGATAAATTTATAATTTATGAGCATTGATGGATCCCTATAATTAATAAAGATCTCTAACAGAAAACTATGATTAAAAATCATCAAAATTAGGCATGAAAACAACAAATGGTACCTTGTATAGTGACCTTGACTACTTGGGGTAGCCTTGACTATGTCAGATAGATCTCTACAACTTCTATAAGGGCTTTCCTAGCTAATTTAAGGGGTACTTTGTTACTAGAACTTTTTTGAAAGTCTAGAATCTTCTAAAATTGATCTACAAGGACTCTTTCATAAGAGTGAACCTTGCAAAAATAAAGGTTAAGGGGCAGTCTACCTTAGTCAATCCCCTTGTGGATTTTCAAGAATGATTCCACATGGAAATACTAATAAATAATAGGTCATAAAATTAATCTATGTAAAGAAATTGTCTTGAATCAAAGCATAACCACTAAAACTTGTAGGATGATGGAAAATGACACATAGAAAGTCAACAAGAGTGGGGTGGGAGAATGCTTTTGGGAACAAGGTTTTGGTTCAATCCAAAAGGGTTTTGGGGTGTCAAAGAGGACTAATATGGAAGTGGGAAAATACAATTCTAAAGTAATGTAATGAGGTTTTTAGATATTAATGGCTTACAACTCCAACATGAATCATATAAAGGCTTGCATTTATAAAGGGTTGATAGGAAACACACTAAAATGATCAAATGGCTCCATGATGGCTTAAGGACAATGAAATAGGATAGTGTGAAGGTCTACAAATCTAAATTACAAAATTGGATTGAAGGTGGATTTTATAAAACACCAAGTGGAAATGACAAAACACTAAGGCAAATGCTTGTGTTAGTGCCCACATTTTCTAGCCCTAAACTTGCCAAAAATCTCATGTTTGTACCCCTTTGATTTTCCATGGCCCATTTGACCCATTACTAATAACCAATCTAAGACATGCTATGTGAGTCTCCCATGTGTTAAAAAATGTAAGGAAATTCCATAAAGTTTTAAGTCTAGGATGATTCTAGTCTTTTCCTTGGTTTTGTGCTTCATCAGATTTTCAGAGTTTGAAGGTCATCCATGCTTGTGTACCATCCTTATCATCCTTGAAACTCTACCTTGGATCCATAGTGATTCACTAAGGTCTTTCAGGATCGTGGTGTTGGTTCCCATAAGTGGAAGGAGATTTGGCAGACACCTGACTTGTCAAGGCCCGATGAATTTTCCTTCCTATTGTGGTGCCCTTTGTATTTCTTTAGACTTTAGGGAGTCTCATAGTCCCAGTCTAAGGAAATATAGTTTGGTGGAAGCCTAATTTGTCAAGGCTCAATGAAATTCCTCTCTGTCAAGATTCTATGTGAAGGCATGACTTCCTTCAAAATCCTGAAGGTTTCCTAAGGCCAATAATGTTTCATATCCATCATAAGGCTGCCAAGTCCAATGTGCTAAGGAGGTTTTGTTGGAGCTAACTTGTTTTCCTATGTTGTGTTTTTTAGAATTTAGAGTTCAAAAGATGCTTAATTCTCTTACTTAAGTGGAAGGATACTTGGCCAAGGCCTGATTTGTTGAGGCTCAACAAATTTACCTTCCCTATCAATTTTCCTTCCAACATGCGATGTGACACTCCAATGAATCTGTGGGCAACCATTAATGATCATTTTGGAGCCCAATGATATGATAGGTGAACCACAACTACCATATGTACCCATGCAACATATAGGCCATTTATTTTGAGCAGGGAGGTTACAGATGCAAAGGATCATTCAATGCAGAGTAAGGCACTACATCTAAGGGCTATAAAAGCAAACTTTGTATTCATTTTAAAGGGTTGTTCGCTAAACCAATTTTTGGATCTACATTTTCTCATGGTGGTTCTAGGGCATCAAACAAATCCCATCTAGTCTGCACATGGATAGAATCCATTCTGCAACTTGAAGGAAGGATCTTCAATGTACATTTTATGTAATGGTATGTCTCCATGGTATTTTGTAATGATTCAAGGAATATGTAATCACAGTTGTATATTTTCCTTGTCATATTTGCCAGCATGATTGTAATTGAGGTCAGATGTATGTGTGATAGAATCTAATGCAGTGAAAAACCTTTGTATTGGTCTCACCTTTGTTACAAATGGATTTTTGTATTTATGTTAAGGATTGTATGTCCATTCTATAAAATGTATCTTGGATTTGTATGTGAATATACTCCCTATTTTATTGATGGTTGTTGGATGTGTCTCCCTCTTCCCTGCATTCTATGACCCTATTGCCCAATGGAGTAGGCACCGGTCCACATTGGTGAAGGACCAAACACTCTTCATATATAAACCTCACCCTGTTAGTTGTAGGAGTAGGTTAGGTTTTACATGCTTTTCATGATTTTGTATTATAACCAGGGAATCATCTTATGCAATCCAAAATAATTCAAATCATTTGTGATTTATGTTCATGTGTACCTACACCCTGTACTTGTGTATGTAATTTTAAGTGGATTCATCTCAAGGAATATCATGATGTTATCATTTATTGGTGCATCTACAAGGTGTAGTAACCAATTTTATTAGAGGTTTTATGCAGCCAGTTTTGTCTTGACCTAGTGAAAAATATCTAGGGGTCAAGTGTATGTTGGGTATGGCCATAGCTATCAATTTGTGTTCTATTTCATGCCTCTAGGAATATCCCTCTTGGGTCTAGTTGAACTCGAAGTGTAGGAGAGCATACCCACTTTTGTTAGTTGGCCTTAAACATCCATAATCTATGAATAAGCCCCTTTCTGACCTTTTTCATGACACCCCTAGCCTGTAAGTGTAAGAGTCGATAATGGACTCAAGCACTCCTAGGATCACCTCTAATAAATTCAATCTTCCACAACAAGAGAGAAAAATAATATTTCTAAGAATCATGATGCATAACATTTATAATATGTAAAGCTTGACTTGATACATTTGAATTGATTTGTACAATGAGAAACCTTCCTTATATAGGCAAGGTGAGAGGTGGGGCATAAGGCTGACATAGTGGAAAAATAAACTAGATGACACAAATAATAAATGCACCTAGACACCACTAATAAATAAATACATGTGAGACAAAGTTGTAAGATGACAAGTGTCTTAATGCTATGACATGAGACAACTAGTGCAAAAATAGGATGTATGAGCTTCTAGAAGAGACTGTGTGTGCTTTTTTGGATTGACGTTTCGAATCACACTCTATGATTCATCATCAGGATGAAAAGAAGAGAATGAGTAAGTTGTAATTGCAGATAAAGTTCCTTAAAAGGGGAGAGATGGAGGTGTGGGCACAGAGTTTAATCTAAAGAAGAGAAATTAATAGAGTGATAGGAAAAATAACTAAAATGAAAAAGATTGAAGGACATCATAGGAGTAGAAAGAAAGAAGCAAGGAAATGAAGATCTAGGATAATTTCTAGATCTTCCTTTCCTTGCTTCTTTCTTTCTACTCCTATGATGTCCTTCAACCTCTTTCGTTTTAGTTGTTTTTATTATGCCTCTATTAATTTCTCTTCTTCATATTAAACTCCATGCCCACACCTCCATCTCTACCCTTTTAAGGAAATTTATCTACAATTACAACTTACTCATTCTCTTCTTTTCATCTTGATGATGAATCATGGAGTGTGATTCAAAACGTCAATCCAAAAATGCACACACAGTCTCTTCCAGAAGCTCATACATCCTATATCATGGATTGTGGAAATATCATGTTTATAATTAGTGCAAAAATATTAAATGCACCTAGATGTACATTATTGAATGCACCTAATGATACCTAAGTAAGCTTAAGTAGACTAGTGTGAAGAGGAGCTAGGAAATGAGTAACTAGGTAATATCTCTTTTTACACTAACACCCCCTTAAGTGCAACTTAGGGAGAAGCAAACTAGGTATGCATGAATGGGTCCCAGCTACGAGGCCATGTTAGGTACTCATGAACAATAAATCTCAAGTGGAGAAAAGGACAAAACCACATTGGACAAAACTCCTCTCCAATATTGAAAATGCAATAACAACATGTACAAGTGATGAAATGATGAAAGGACTCAATATCCCCAAGTACACCATCCATCAAAAATATACAATCAATATCTCCCCATAGGAGGAAAAGAATGAGACAAGATATCCCTCCTAGAATGAAGTAGCTCCTATGCCAATGGTGAATGCTCGAAGAAGAAGACCAAAGAGGATCCAAAATTAGTAAACAACATTTCTCCCCTTGGGAAGAAACTAATCCATTGGTAGACATAGAAGAAACTTCAACTCCAAAACAAGATATGAGGAAGGAAGTCTCATGAAGTATGATGTCTTTGAAAGTTGCTTATGTGTCTCCATGTCGATATTGAAAGATGCCACAATCAAATCAGGAGTCCCAGGCCTAACTAATGAAGGTGACAATCTAGAACCAAGTGGGAACTAAAAATCATCAAGCTCCAAAGACAAATATGAGGTGGCAATAGCTGTGCTATGACTGTCATCAAAGAGGAGAGTTAACCCCTCAAATGTGTCCTCCAAATTTGCAAGATGGGACTCACACTAGTAGAATTTGACAAATAAATGACTACATGAGTAAAACTTTTAGTCATGACAAATAAAAATGAGTAAATTCTAGTCATTTTTTGTAACACAACTATAAATGACTAATTTGATTGTTGGGTAAAAAACACAACTAAATAATTAGTCACACAAAAAAATTAGACAATATGAAATTAAAGTAGGTAGTTAAAAAAATATTTCATTGGTAGGAGTGGGAAATATTTCAAAGTCCGTAGAGAGGGAAATTTTTTCGATGAAAAATAATTCAAACAAAAGAAACCCATGTATCATCCTGAATTGATCAAGAATTGACAGAGAAGAGTCATGGTTCCTCGCCTTGTAATTCTTGATACTCTCAAAGACTTGGAAACTATGCCGGACCAAGAAGACCACCTCTACACTCAAGACATTGTTGAATTGGACGCACTGTCACCTTCAAAAATAGACAAGCTCATCAAGGGTTGGATTCCTATACTTTTTCAATGTCTCCAATAATTTTTGAAAAATTTCAAGTTCCGGTAACACCCATTTTGTTGAAAATGAGCAAAGGTAAAATGGTTGATAATCAATGTTGTATAGTTCAACAATCTGGCAATTTGTAATAGGAATGACAACATCCATTTTGTTGAAAATGAGTAGAGGTAAATGGTTGATAATCGGTGTTGTATAGTTCAATAATTTGGTGGTTTAAACTATTACCTTGGGTGTATAAGTTAGTAGCATGTAATAATTTTTTCAACCTAAAGTAACATGCCATGCAAACATCAAATTAGCTACCCAACTTATGCTACCCTTCCCTTATCAAGCCCTTGTAAGTTTTCCAAAACTAAATCTATCTTCTTCTCTTGACAAATGAGGGTTGTTGAATAAGGATTTAAATCCTACTTCTTTCCATCATTTTTAATCTGTAAATTTTCTTTGCTGGATGATCTTTGAAAACATACAAATGGTGATAACTAAACTACTATTATTTAATGCTCTTTTTGGTTGCACCATGTAATCATCTTTAGTTTATTAGCCACTATATAGTGGTTTTTAGTTAAGTTTTGGTTTAAATATAGTGTGCTCTACATTTTCTACAGGTGGCATTTGACCTGGCTAATAAGGATCTGATAAGTAGGAAGTATTTTTCGTAGCATGTCAAATTATGATATTTTATTTCAGGGTTTAACTGTGTAGTTTTTGAGACACCTTAATTCCCAACAAGCAACCCCAAACCTCTATCTCCCATTATCTCCCTTATCTCCCTATCTCTTTGGACATCTTACTCACTCTCTATCACCCTATCTCTCCCCTCTTTCTCCTCTACCTCTCCCTATCTATCTCCTCTCTCTCTACCTATCTATCTCTTGCTATCTCCATATCTCTTACCTCCTTCTCCCCTATCATTCCTCTATTTCTCTATCCCTCCCGTTCCCTTATCAATGAAGGAAATGGAAAAAAGAAAACTATGACTCTCTTTCTATCTCTCTCTCTCTCTCTCCCTATATATCACTTTCTCCCTATCTCTCTGCCTCTTAGAGAGGGAGAGGGAGAGGGAGAGGGGGAGGGAGAGGGGGAGAGAGAGAGAGAGTTGTTTAAGTTTACCATAACATGATTACGTTATGTGAATGCACAAAATGCGAGCGTGTTATAACACACTCGTGTTACACATTGCCTTGGTTATTTCCAAGTCTAAGGCTTGGATTATTCTTGGGCTTCCAACCCAATGTCTTGGACTATGTTTAGGATGTCCAAAGACATGTTTTTCTAGATTTTAGCAAAAACCACATAATCTGGAGCATGCTCCCCATCAGGTTTGCACTTATTTCGATAAAAACTCAAAAAAATACCACCATAATCTTGATCTCTCTGTTAGCTATCTAACCATATATTTTTTTTCACATTTTGAGTACGTTAAGGGTTTCATCTTTAATTTCTTTTGTTAGTGTATCCATTTTTTGTCAAAAACCAGTGTCTAGTATTTTTGACCTTTTTTTAACCATTCATCAAAATTTGAAATAAGTTACATTTTTAGAAACTAGACTCCATTTTACATGTATTAAAAAAAATTCAATTTTCAATAAGTTTTCAAAAAATTTATGGGGAAGCACACAAAATTTTCTATTTTTCAGGATGTATCCACTTTGAAAATTACTAAAAAATCAATTATTCATGAAAAAATTATCAGAAAAATCAAGGATAAACTACATGGTGTTAGCTAATTTCGCACTGAAGCAATTTTTGAAATACTAAAAAAAGTTAACATTTTAGGGGGAGCACACCAGACACTATGTTATGTTTTTTTAAGAAAAACAGGACCAATTTGTGTGCTCCCCTTTTTTAAACCCATTAATCTCAACCATTTTTGGAAAAAATTAGTAGTTTAGAAACTAGATTCGGAGCACTACAACTCTTGTTTTTGTTTCATCTTCAAATTTTGAGTGTAGCTATCTTCAATTTCTCATCCAACATCAATGTTTCCTAATTTCAGAAAAAAGTGGCATCTTAAGACCCCCTTTTGGTCCCCCATCTTTGTGCACTTACCCTATTGTTAAGGCTTCTTTATCCTGGTCTATTGTTTATACTTCGCTAAGGATAGCTTTCTAGAGATTTACACAAAAATCTTGTAAATAATTATACTAAACAGAAGATTCCATAGGCTTCTATTATACGCTCTTGCTAAGCAAAGGTTTATAGAGAGCTCCAAAGAAATCTGTCAAAACAGACAGATTTCCTAATTTTTCTTGACAAGCATAAATTTAGGAAGTTATAATAGGCTTTGTTTTATTGATAGGTTGCCTATTGACAATTTTAAATTTTGAGCTTTTCTCCATTTCCATCATTTATAGAATAGAGGATAGACTTGGAAATGTTGTTTGGCATGCTTCATTTTGTATAAAAGTGATTTTTTTTGCTAAGTTCTACTTGGTTGACCAAATCCTCGAATATATAAATTCTATACATAGACAAGATTACCAAGCATCTAAATATCCACCTATCTAATAGTTAAGTGATCCTTGTAACTTGGTAATCACCACTATGAATGGATAGCTCTATGCAAATATATAGTTTTGATAGTCAGACATCATTAAAGAATCCTTGATAAAGCTTCACAAGTCTTTCCAATTAGCATTTTATCTAAATAATTCCTTAGATAAGTATAAAGTGACAGGGAAAAGTCATACAAAGAAGAATGACTAAAAAGGTAGTAACTTAAGTATGGACTGTCTTATCAAGGACAATGTCAATGATAGTAATATGGATTTGAAAAGTTATTAAAAGGGGACATGACAGTCATATTTCTCACGAATTTGGTGATGACAGATGAGATAAAGAGAGGAGTTGATTGTCCATGTGCTCTCTAAGTAAATAATGATGAGACAGTGATCTTGTATCCTATGCAATTTTTCAAAGGTAGTGATCATTGTGACCATCAATAGAAGACAATAATAGTTGAGAATATCATGCTCATGCCAAAGGAAAATATACAACATCAATGAAGATAACAAACTGTGAAATAACCATGAAAAGGTGTTGATGCCATCAAGCATGACAGTCCATAAAAACCTATGCATGATCATGAGGGTAGTAGATAGGTGGACAATCCTTAGCCATAGATAATACATCATGACAGTCATATTCATTGCTCCGAGGACAATCATTTATAAACATAGTCACTATCAAATGAAGGAGAAAATAAAAAAGGACATGGTAGAAGATAGTGATGCAATTACTTGAAGGACTACTATGATTGTGATAAAAGCATGAGGATAGGTAAGCTCAAAAAGGAAGTGCACAAAAAGTTCAAATGGATAGTCATTTTCACATGGTAATAGTCTATGACATGATAGTCATGCAATCCTTAGAGATTATAGATAGATGAGCAAGATAGTCAAAACTATAATCAGCTGTCTATTATGAAATAAGGATTAAAACCCATCTTATTAAAACTATGTTTGAATTCATGAAGACACATTGAACATCATATCCATTCACAAGAAATAACATTGTATTGGTTGCAAGAGTATTGTCACTTTGGTAAAAAGGATTGTCATGTTTTATATTTCAAGTGGCAGTCATACACACAAACTACATTAAGGGACAAGCTATAGGAAGTCACAAACTACAAGAAGTGATAGTATTAGGAAATGGTCTAGAATTTAATGAGAATGATTGAACCTTTTCAAGTTTTAAAAGTGATAAACATTTTGGAGAGAAAAGAATGCACAGTCGACTTATTAAGTGGACAATCCATGGAATTAGGGATGGTATCACAGTGCATTGGGAGTTGGTAGGTAAAGCCCTTGAAGCTCTCCTATGCCTCCAAGAGATTGTTAACCATTTCAAAGCTTTAACACATATCTTATGAACATGGTAAAGGGGTTTTGGTAGTTTTGGAGTGATGGAGGTTATAATGAGCAGTTGAGAAGATATAGGGGTTAGTTGGGGTGACTTGGAGGGCAGTTGGCAAGCATAGAGGAGTCTTTTAATAGTTTCCAAAGAAAATTGAAAGGTCAAGTCAAAGTTTCTTAACTCAATCAAGCAAAGGCAATTTTGAGGTGCCTATGTCGAGATCAAGCAACCAAGTCAAGCTAAAAAATCATTAATTATCTTTAATTGATGACCTAAATTCTCTCTCATGCTCAGATAGATAAATAATGTGCCTAGAGACAATTAGAGTTAGTTCTTCCAATTGAACTTCCATCCACTTTTTGGCTCCATTTGTTCTTTTGTGTTTTTACTATCTTTTTCTTATTCAAAAAGTACAATATTGAAGACATTATGGAGAAGGTAGTAAAGCTTCTTGCATACATTGTGATAAAAAATATCTTTGCATATTTCTATTAGGAAAGAGGAAAAAAGCTAGCCCACTGGCTTCTATTTGATAAAAGTGCAAATGTTGATCATGAACAAGGTATCTAAGCAACAAAGTAGGACTTTAGACAATTTGAGAAGTTGGTTTCTAGTAAACTAAAAATAGTAAGTCATTGTAAGCCAGATTTTTCTTTCCTTTTTTGTACTAATTGTTAATGGTGGTTTCAGCATGCAACAACGCAGGTGTGATTGCTGGTTTCACACCTCTCTTGAAAAGTATCTTACCCTAAGTAAGACTACTCCAAGGATAATACAGCTAGGTCTTAGATCACTCGAAATCTCTCAGTTGGTATGTCTAGCTGTGCCTACAAGGGTCTTACATGCAATCTGTAAATCTTCAATTTTGGGGCAGCAAATACACATAAACCCTATTATTATTTTTAGCTGATAAACAGGATACAATGCTGCTAAGATTCCTAATCTAACAACTAATAATGATTTTAAAAGAAAAGGCAAAAGGTTAGGGTTTTTAAAGGGATCCTAAGTGACATTCACAATGCCAAGGTTATCTTCAGTAGACAAACATTCCACAACTTTAAACCATCTTTCTGAGTTACCAAACTGAAATGGATGTTACAGTGCTATAGAAAACGGTGCTATCTTCAATGGAGGTCAACAGATTTTTAGATTTGCATTCATTTGTTAAATACCCAATGAACAACACAACTTAACTTGTGAAATACAATTAAACTTTAGTGCAAATAATTAGCCCAGATTAACTTTACATAGCTATTTACCATCAACAAACAACTAAAAGTATGGACTTAGAATGTTCATCAGATACTTCAACAAACCATGAATATTATGAAAGCACAACTAAATCTAAATACGAGAGAGCAAGAAGCGAACCATGAAAACCAAAAGATGAATCAAGACAAGATACAAATTCTCAGATTTACTGCAAAAACTTGCTTTGTATTAGCTCAAATGGCATAGAGTCAACAATTCGGTATCAAAATCTCTCTCCTTAAAATAGTAGAAATGGCAGCCCTTTATATAGAAAGTAGCATACCCTAGTTTTCAAATGAATGGTGGATATTTGCTCAACATCGACGGTCCAGATTACATCAAAATAGCTTACATCAATTCTTGGATTACATTTTGTCCTTTACAAAAAAGATGAAAAATAGTCCCCAGATACATTGAATCTAGTCATTTTGACTAGCCAACTTAGTATATTAGTAGAAAAGTTCATTTTAAAAGCAAGAAGAGGACAAAACTGAGTCACATGATGCCCTGAATACAACAATCTACAATTGAGATGTGATTCAATCATTAGAATATTCAAAATAACATCATGACTCTTTTTCTAAGTCAATGTTGTCTTCACTTGCCAGTTTGTTGCGGTAAGTCAACCATGCCTCAAGTGTAGGATTAATGTCGAATGGGTCTGGATCCTTCAAATGATGTATCCTATAATCAAACACTTCCATTTCCTGACTAAATTTGCCATGTATTCTTTCTATCTCTACCCCTACCTTTTGAAATGCCTTGAATTCAACCTTGAGGTCAATTGCCTTATCCAACGGCTCCTCCATACTAAGCATGTCATCTTCAAAAATCATTTTATGCAACTTGCCCTTGCATTTTTTGACATCAAACGAGGCATAGTCATCATAGGACTCTTCCCTACAGTCCCTCAAGGAGTCATTGATGTCATATATAACTGATCTTAATTCTTCATCAGCTGGTTTGTATGCTTCCTTTATATGCTTGAAGGTTTCTTTTCTCAAAAGTAGCTGTTGATACCATTCAATAGCCTTTGGCAGCTGATTCCCAATTAAAATATTTTCTACAACCAAAGTTTGAGCTGGTAACTCTCTGATACCTTTTATTTGAGGATACATGTGTGAATAATACTCATCAAAAGAGTCACATTATTCCCGCAAGTCCTTCCATCTCGTGTAAATCCACCATTTTTTGGTGAGCTTAAGCAGAGGTGCTTATGGCTTCGCATCCCATTTCAAAAACCTTTCATAGCCAATTTTCTGTGCCTTGGAATTTTGATCTTACCTCGCCTAATCTAGCCATCTCATTGGTAGACAAGAAAGTAGGTATTGTCCTTATATCTCCTCCTGCATCTATTGGCTTTATCAAAAATTAAAGACATTCTTGAAGCTCTTCGTTTTGTTGTTTCAAGTCTTTCTTAGACATTTCGTCTTTGTCTAGTTGCTCCAAAATTGATGTGACTGATCCTTTGAAATCATCCACTCTTTTAGCACGAGTGGTTGGACCTAAATCAACAGTAGATATGATGTAATCTTCCACCTTGACTTGGTCTCTTGCTATGTCAGCTGGCGAGACTGCTATTTCTGCTATCCTAGATCCTAATTCATTCTTATAAATCCTTGATTGGATCTTAGCCTTTTTCTTCTTTTGAGGCTTTTGAGCCTATGACAGGATAGTGCTTAGGTCAAGCTACATTACTTCCACCTGTGGTTTGGGATATACCATTCTACCCTGCAGCCACTTAGGAGCAGATGATTTGTTCAATTCAGGAGCTCCATCCTTATCAGATACAATCAACTCTTTGGACTGTTCTTGTTCTTCATTCTTCTCTGTACTTTTCCCTTCTCCCTTTTCTTCTTGTGCTGAGTCCTTTAGATTTGCTACCACATTCTCCTGTGTAATCTTCAAAACTTCCTTCGTTGGATCCTTACCAAGGGGACTATCAGATATGTCAATAATTTCTAGATCAGCTGAAGCTTCATGGAAGCTATCGTCAGATACTATCTCCTTTTCCTCCTCAATTGCTAATTCAGGTTCTTTCAACCCCAATTCTGCACACACCTTCTCAATCCTGGGCAGTAGTGGTACTGCTAGTGAATCTGCAGGCATTTGTGAAATAGGGATAGCAGAAGAGATGGTTAGGGGAGGCAAACTAACCTATGTAAGGTTAGTTAAGGGTGGTGATAAGGAAGAAGAAATGGTAAGGGGTGAAGAAAAGGAGAGTGAAGGTAAGGAAAGAGGGGGGGAAGGATGGTGGAAATATGAGGTAGTGGTAAAGGAGAAGAAGATATAGATGTAGTGGAAGGGTCTAAGATGGGAAGAACGGAGGAAAGAGGACTGTTAGAGTCACTAGAGGAAATTGTCAGTGGACAAGAGGTGATGGTGATAGTGGAGACAGGAAAGGTGGCAGAGGATGTCTCTTGAATTATAGAGACTGAGGTCATGGATGAGGTGGATGCAGCAGAGGAAGGAGGGATGGAAGGAGGAGTGACAGTAGAGACAACGGGGGTTGAGGCAATAGTGCTAATATTTTGTGCAGGAGGTTGGGTAGTTGGAAGATTGGAATCATCCTCAGTTGCAGCAGCCTCCTTGTTAACTTCTTTTATTTTTACCTTCTTCGTCTTGGAGCTTTCTCTAGTCCCACTTGGCATATCTTTTCTCTTGGAAGTCCTGGTCCTAGCTGAAGGAGGTTGGTCTTCCTTCTGGGGAGACCTTATAGATGGCTTCTTTGCTTTCTTTGCCTTTTCTGTTGGAGATGTATGCTCTTCACTATCTGATTTCTATTTCTCAGCTGGCTCTATATCATCTGTAACTTGAATGGGTTCATCTTCCTCTCCCCCAGAGTCTTTGTCTGATTCCACTGCCATGTAAGTAAGCTAGACTCCTTGTTCATTTAGAATGGCTACTTGAGCTCTCACCTAGGCCTTAGTTAATCTGAAAGGCTCCCTCATAACCACATCTAGGGAACTCTCCTCTACATTAGTCCAATTTGGCAATGGGATAGGCTGATGGTTTTGTGCCTCCCATGGTCCTCTAACCATAACATTTTCATCATCTTACAATTGATCTAGCACTGCCATTACATAAAATCTCTTAATAAAATTGAGGGGCAGCCTTGCATGTGCCTTCTTCATAATCTCATAGTCATCAGGGCAATTGGCCCAAAAGTATTCAATGTGCACTTTGTGAAAGAGTTTCTTGCTTACAAACCTTTCTATCACTCTGTTTGGATAAAAATGACCCCTTGCATTGTAGTAGTGCAAATTCAAGAGTTGAATCTCTTTATCCGAGTGTTCTGCTAATGCTAGAGAAGGACATGCATAGAGTCGTTTGCCAAATTTGATAGGAAATTGAACACTTGGCCAATGCAGGTGCTTGAGCTTCTATGTACACAGTATCAGTTGCCAAGATAGTTCTAGAAGCATTGTCTTATCATCTGGATATCGAGGGAGTCTGTATGCCATTCCAGTGAAACCTTGCACTCTTATGTATGTAAATATTTCAAAATGGATATACCACCTACCATATCTAGTTATTTCATTCATGGCTTGGGTAGAAATCCTCAAGGCCGTGTTGCCCTACAACTTTATGGCTATATACATGGTGAATGCATCATTTACCCTTTTGAAATGTATTAATGATTGGGATGAGGTTAGTTGTGGAAAGCATTCATATACTTTGATCTGTGTCTTCTCATCATTCCCAATTTCACCAATCTTAGATAGTCCATCGTAGTAATTTCTTCTTGCCAATGCATAGACTACATATGATGTTCATCTGAAGTATTTGTTTTCATTGAAGTTGTTGAAAGGTTCATGGCTGTTGTCACTGAGGATTTGAGCCCAGTGGAACTTGGTTCCCTTCAATATCTCAGAGATTATGACAAACATCCAATCCTCAAAGGTAGAGGTTGTCGATAACCCATAGATTCTGCTAAAAAAGGTGACTATGTCATCGATCTCATCATAGAAATCACTTCTGTAGAGCATTCTAGGGAGCTTGATGAGCGTAACTTTCCTTCTTTTAACCCAATGGTCATTTATATGCTTCCTGCATCCCTCTACATCCTTATTGTATGCTACCTTTGACCCCTGCTTGTCTGGCATAGTCATAACTTTCTGCCAAGCGATGTCCAACATTTCTGCCAGTGAAGGTGGTGTCAAGTCAGCTAGAATTTCCCCATCTACCATTTGAATAGTCCTTGTCATAACATCATACCTATCTCTACAGGTGGCTATTAGTTCTGCACACTGAACTGAAGTAGGAAATGTAGCAGCCTGTCCAAGTCCACTATCTCTAAGTATTCTTGCTCTGGGGGTTGGATTTGGACCAAAGACTCTACGTCTGAAGTCATCTAGGTCTATGTGACCTAGGTCTGTGTCCCCTACATTACTCCATATGGAGAGAATCTTTTTTTTAGGGACACCTTTGAACTTGTACTTCATTGCTTGGGCCCGAGCAGTCATTTAGTCTGGCCCAAATGGCGGTGTGAATGAATGTTTGTTCTACACCAATAGGTCGCGGGTTTGAGCTCGGACAAGGTTGGCAAACGGTGAACAGAGCTCTAAAATTTTCCGTTGAAAATGTGATCAAATGAGTTAAAACTTGATTAATTTTCCTTATAAGCCTCGGCTAAATCTGCCATTAATGCACAGGCGTACGACCTATCAATTTCTTAGGGCTTGCAGGGATTTTCTCTAGTTCAGACCTAGCGGAGGATTTGGGTATGTAAGACGTGGTCATATTCTGTGCAAAGCTTGGGGTTCAGTTAAGAGAATTTTTGTGGAGTTTTTAGATTCATCCGACTTTGCGGGCCTTCAGGTTTGTCTGACCAAGTCGGTGACATGTCCTTTTAGCGCAAGTCGGTCAGGGCAATTTTTAGCGCAAAAACATAGATATAATGACTTAGCATTAGGTCAGTCAAACAAGGATTTAGCACAAGGTCAGAGTAGACAGTTTTTAGCACTAGGTCGGACAAGGCATTTTTTAGCTCAAAAGGTCCGACAAAGCGGTTTTTAGTGCTGAGGTCAGTTGGAGGGCAATTTTGTGCAAAAGACCATTTCAAGACCCTCAAAGGGAAAACAAGGATTCCTCCTAGTAGATTTTTTGAAGTGTTTTTTTGATATTACCTTTGAATCAAGGCCAAAATGTGCATTGACCACTCAATCACTTACGAGACGAAGAGATCCAATGATTCTCTAGCCAAATCAAAAAGAGGGGGGTCCTCATTTTAAATGGGGCATGTGTGCAAGGCACAACAAATGGTGACTCTGCTAGGGAATGCTCCTGAGCATTTTGATGATAAACATTCAGTTTGAACCCATAATCTTTAGCTCCCCACATATTAAACAGAAAAGCAAGGTACCTTATCAAAGATCCTAAGATTACTAATTAGTGCAACCATCCACATCCTGAAAACCTGAGTGTGTGCAATTGTATTCATTCCCATCCTTCAACAACTAAGTTCACCCAAGATCCCTTGAGACAAGCTAGAAAGATGAGATCACTCCACCACCAGGAACTAGCTCAAATTTTAAAATATGGTCAAGCCTCAGAATGGACTAGTAGAGTCCTTTCTAGTACTACTGATATTTGATATTAATCATTTCTAGATAGTGTCTTTTGTAAGAACTTTTTGCAATTGTGGTAATCTTTTATTTGCACTGTAATGGGTCTAGTGTTGAAAAACACCTTTTATTTTTACCCGATCTAGGCTAGGAACACTTAGTGTCACCTGCCTTTGTCTTGATTAATAGTGCATGTGGTAGAAGAGAAAATCAGCCCTTTTCACTCGACCCAAGATCACCTAGACTCACCTAGCTTCTTCAGGATTATTTAAAGTGAAAAGATATATGGTTAGAAAACACTTTAGATGCACGGACTAATAACTTATTTCCAGTGAACAGACACCATACTCCTTGGCCTAACAGTGGAAGCCACAACAAAGACTAGGTGGAAACCTTAGCTTCTCGAAGGAAAACTCACGAGTATTCACCCATCAAGGAAGCATTTGTAGGTCTACACAACTGCCACAACATAAAAAACAAAGACCCCACGGAAAGCAAGCGCAGCGGGCAAAAATAGAAGGACAACTAATCTAAGCAAAGCACCCAAGAAATAAGGAAAGAAAAAGAAAGAAATCAAACTAAACTAAAGGCAACCTAAACTAACCAAAGCAAACAAAACCCCTAACTATGTACACTAAAACGAGGCATGACTGCCTCTCAGGTCTGGAAGTAGTACTTTAGGAACTGGCCATTGATAGGCAATGGCAGCTCCTCACCAGTAAGGCTCTTGAGTCGATATGTACTGTCTCCAAGGATCTCATAGATCTGATAGGGAACCAACCAAAGTTTATCGAACTTACCATGTTCTCCTTTCTTTTCATGTGCCTTATCCCAATATAGGACCAAATCAAAGATACGGAAGGCTTTGATCTTGGCTCTTTTGTTGAACCATCATTTTACGACTCCCTGATGTTTGGCAAAGTTTTCTATGGCAAAGTCACATTTTTCTTCAAGGTGCAGTAATTGAGCCAACCTAGAGGACACATGATTGTCAGTTTCAAGGTAGTCTTGCATGAATTGAAGTACAAGGATTCTCAAATGAATGGGAAAGATGGGTTCAATCCCATAGACTAGGTGATAAGGAGATGTGTTTAGAGTGGCTTTATGTCAGATTCTATCATCCCATAAAGCAAACCTAAGCTGAATATGCCAATCCCTAGTATTTTTGTCCAATAGTCTCTTAATAACCTCAAGCAGATTTTTGTTTGTTGATTTAGCTACCCCATTCCCTTGTGGATAGTAATTAGATGAGAACTTGAGTAATCCCATAATTGAATGCCCAGTTAGAAAAATGTAATGACAAAAAGGCAAAACCATTATCACAAACTAAAGCAAATGGACAACCAAATCTAGTGATGATATGCTTTTCAACAAATTCAATAACTACCTTTGTGGTGCATTGCTTACAAGCTATTGCCTCAGACCATCGAGTATACTAATCAGTAGCGGTCAGAATATACTTGTGGCCTGCAGAGGAGGGTGTATTGATCATATCGATAAAGTTGAGGCCCCATTGAGCAAATGGTCGTACCTCCACTACTGGTTGTAAGGGCATGGCTGCGTGTCGTTCTCTATGTACAGAAGTCTAACAGATATGATAGGTTCTTACATGTGAATGTGCATCTTTGAACAAGGTTGGTCAGTAGTACCCAGCATGAAGAACTTGGTTAGCTGTTGAGTGGGCTGATCCATGACCTATCTTGAATCTTTTCTGAAAACTAGTTAGAACCTGATCAACCTCTGACTTGTCCAGGCATCTCAGATAGATACCTTCATGATTCTTCTTGTAAAGGATTGATCCTTTTATCATGTAACTACTATTTTTTAGTTTGAGAGCTCTCCTTTGCACTGAATTCAGCTATGGTGGACAATGTTGATTGAGTAAATAAAATATGATATCACTGTACCACTCATCTTTTGAAGCATCTTCCAACAGGTATTGCTAGGAAACCAGGTCTGGTCCTACTTCAGCCATTGTTTTAGTCAAGGCCTGACCTCTTACCAATTTCATAGGTTGAATATCTATGTCAAACTCTTGCAATATGGTGACCCACTTCCCTCTTCTTTCTCCTAATTCACTCTGCATCAGCAATGCTTTGACTGCTGCATCTGGGACTATGGCAATCACTTGACTTCTTAGGATGTAGTGGCAGAATTTCTTAACTGCCTTCACCATAGTGTACGCTTGTTTTTCCACATTTGGATACCTTAACTCTGCATCTTTCAATGGGGTACTCATGAAAGCAATGGGTCTTTCATCATCAACTGCCCTCTTTTATATTAACATTGCAGCACAAGTGTGCTCAGAAGCAAACGAATATATGTGAAATGGCAAAGTGTAATCTGGACTCACTAGTACAGGTGCATTAGATATAGATTTCTTAATTTCTATGAATGTTGCCTTGGCTTCTGGAGTCCAGTCCATTTTGGCATCCTTTTTCAGCATAGCATTGAGAGGTTGAACAATCTTAGCAAACCTCGTAATGAATTTACGTACAAAGTTGATCTTACCAAAATATGACTTAAGTTCTTTCTTGCCGGCTGGGGGAGGTATCTTGAGTATCACTTGGATTTGGTCTAGGTCAATAGATATTCCTTGTTCAGATATTACATGTCACAACAACTTTCCCTCAGTTACTCCAAAGATACACTTTTTGGGGTTGAGAGATATGCCATAATCTTTGCATCGCTGCAACACCTTTCTCAGATCTGTTACATGATCCTCTCACTTTTTCAAGAAAACTGTGAGGTCATCCATGTAGATGATAATACATTTTCCAACCAATCCTTTAAAAGAAAAATCCATCGCATGCTGGAAAGTGGCACCAACGTTTATTAATCCAAATGGCACACGACGGTAGGCAAAGAGGCCCCATTTATAGGTGAAGGATGTCTTCAATCTATCTTCATATTCTACCATCACCTAGTTATAACCAGAATATTTGTCCAGGAATGACATCATCTGAGACCCATTAACAATCTATAACACTTCGTCCAAAGAGGGTAGTGGGTAATTATCCTTTTCAGATGCTCTATTCAGATTACGAAAATCAACACAAAGTCTGATTTCTCCATTTTTCTTTTGGACTGGAACTAAATTTGCTACCCATGCAGAGTGTCTGACTGGAAATATTATCCTTGCTGATAGCAGTTTCTGTACTTCTTTCAAAATTAGTGGTTCCAGCAAAGCATTTACTGGCCTCTGCCTTTGTCTAAAAGGCTTTGCTTCTGGCTTCAGCGGAATGGTGTGTGTGATGATCGAGGTATCATAGGTCTTTAGATCTTCATAACTCCAAGCTATAACCTCATGATAGTCTCTTAATGCATGTATGATTCGTTTCCTCTCTTCTTCTATACTAGCTTTCCCAATGAACACATTCTTAATATTTTCTTCTGTTCCCAAATTATATGGTTCACACTTTCCTCCTGGAGGCTCCTCCTCTTTTCTTTGAGTTCCTAAATTATCTATATCAAACAATCTTTCCAATTCCACCATTCCTTGTGGGATCGTATTTGTCTTCAGGTTGAGTACTCCTTCTAAATCCATTTCAGCAGGTTCCATTTCCTCTTCATCTATTATCTGAGGAGTGAACACATCTGATGAAGTAAGGAAATTAATGATGTGTTGATCATCTTTGAAAACTTAGAAATTGGTGATATTATCAGGTACAGACGGAGTAGATACAAACTCAACAGAAAACTTCTTTAGCCCCGCCATGGATGTTGGCTCTAATGTACTTGTTGTTTGAGCCAGAGCATTTGCAATATGGTTCTGTCTTCTCAGAATAACTTGGATGTTGAAACCATCAAAGCACTCTATCAAATCCTAGGCTCTATTTCTATACCTACTCAACCTCTTATCATTGCATGAGTATTGTTTCCTCACTTGTTTTACTACTAACTCAGAATCACCAAATACTTGGATAATTCTAACTTTCTTCTACAGTGCCAGCAACAACCCCTGCACTAATGCTTCATATTCAGTGACGTTGTTCGTGCATGGGAACTACAGTCTTTGTGATGCCAAATATGAACTCCCAGTGGGGCCAATCAATTTGACCCCAGCACCAGATCCCTGTCTGCATCTTGAGCCATCAAATCTTAAGGTCCATAGGCAAAAATCTTTGCTATTATCCTTCTGTTTTCCAAACTTCTCCTAATCAAGCAGAGGTTCAAATTCTTCCTTCTTTTCAACAGTTGGTTCCTCTTTCAGGATTATGGGGATCTTCAGTTGTCTTTGCACTTATATAATCACTTCTTGAAATAGTTGGCAAGTAAATTCAGAATGAGATACATCATGTATACAACACCAGTTGGGCAATAATAGCTCTTCCATTTGAACTTGCTTTCCAACAACATTTTGATCTTGTACAAATTTGGCCACAAAATCATGAAATCCCTCAAATATCCCTGTTTCATCTTCATCCGAAGAGTCTCCGTCATCTGATTGAATGTATGCTGCTATACTTTCTAGTCTTTCTATCAGTGGTTTAGGAGGTCTTAAGCAGCTCAGCATGAGAACTTCTTTTGATTGACTAATGTGTGGAAGATAGACTCCCAAATCAACTTCTGAGAACATGATTTCGTTGGGCTGATTACATTCTATGATCATATGCCTCATCTTAGGCTCCCTTTCAATACGGATCTGATTTGCCAATCCTTTCCATGGCAACCACATGTGGGAAAAATCAGTTGCCATATAACCATTCAGGGTTCTAGACCAATCTTTGCTCAACAACATGCCATACTGATATGGAATATCCACCCCTTGAATATCTATATATTGTTGTACCCTAGGATCAGAGGCCAATTGCATATGTATCCTATTCAACTCACCCACTACATTCACTTTAGTCTTATCTAGTTGTGTTACTTTCTTGGAAGACTTGGTGGGAGTGAGCCCAAGTGCTTTACAAACTGACAGTGGCATTACATTTGTAGAAGCGCTGGAATCTACTAGACAGTTATGAAGGTTCTTGTTGCATATCCTGAGTGTTAAGAGGAAAGGAGGACTTTCTCTTTTATCTTTATACAATGTCATCTTTTGCTCTACATCGGTCACATGTATTCTTTCTTTCCCTTTATCAATGTTGTCTCTGGTGGCATTCTCTTTTGGTATTTGATTAGCCTTAGTTCCAGTTCCTATGTCTTGAAAGAAATATGTCCTAACGTTAGGTATCTTAAGAAACTCATATATAGAAAGACTGACTTTCATTTTCTTAAGTTCTTCAGCTACATACTACCCCATTTTTGCTATGTCAGGTCGTTGAGAATTTTCTGCAGTGGTAGGAGCACCCTGATATACTGATTGGTGGGGAACTTTTGGTGGTTCAGGATTATTGGTAGCTTTTGGGTCAGGTGGAATCTAATAGCTATTTGGAGGGATGGAAGTGGTGAAAGGACCTTTGGGCTTACTACTTCTCAAGTTGTAAGGAGTCTTGTTGTACAGCTAATATGCGTTAACTTCTTCAGACTCTTCTTCCTTAGGCTGATTATCATCTTGGAAAGGAAATGTGTAACTATTAAGGACTAGGGCAGTATCATACCTTTGAGAAGGACCGATTTCATATCTTGTTGGTGGAGTATCCTAACTTTCAGCGTTTTGAATCTCCATCTGGAAGATACTGGATGCAATCTAGAATTCTGGATAGTCTAGTTCAGAGTGAGCATTTGTGTTGTGCAGTCTGCACCAAGTGGATAAAGTAGCTTCAGCCAACATCACACGACCCAGGGGCCTAGTATCATTGTTCTGATTCTCCAAAGGTGAAGGTACTCCTCCATTGTTTGGCCTGGTGTTCTAGGATTGATTTGACCATTACTGAAAGTTTTGATTTTGATATTGATTCTAATTTGAGAACTGATTCTGATTCTAATTTTGGGAGTACTGTGTATTCTAGAAATGTTGTTGATTCTGTCCCCTTTGCTGTAGATAAGCATTTTGGTTCTTGAGGTGGGTAAGTTTAGCGGTGAGTTTCTTCATTTGCTCAACTAGTTCTCTGATATCATCTTTGTCTTCTTTAGTCTTGGCTATTTCTGAAAACTGTAGGAAGGGCATTTGCACTGGAGGCATTTTTGCTACTAGATTACCTGGGTGGATTACCAAGGCTTGTCTTGCAGATGGGTTTGGAATTGGATTCATCACAGGGGTATGATTGGCCAATGCATGATTTATCATGGGTATTTGATTTGGCATGGTGATGGGCCCCATATGATTTAATGGACTAGAAGTTGTTTGCCCTAGCTGGGTGCTTACCTCAACAGCAACAGAATATGCTTAAGCTAAACTAGCAAGTATTGGGTTAGCTCTCCTTGCAAACATGGAAGTAAGTTTATCTAGGGCAGCATAGTAAATGGGTAGGGTAGTGGCCTGATCTACAGCATAAGGAGCTTGCAAACGACTGTAGGCTTTTTGGAATCTATTGTTGAAGGAACTTATCATCTCACCTTCTTCTCAGTGAATCTCCACAAAAGACCAATAGAGATCAGCTGGGGTGGTGGGCATACGAAACCTATCTAGAAAAGTAGTTTTCAAGTTCCGCCATGAATTTATAGATGTTGCAAGGAGGTTAGCAAACTAGTAATAAGCTTCTTCCTGGAAAGAATAAGGGAAAAACCTGCATATCACATCCTCATACTGTACTTACAACATGAACATGTTAGATTCAAAGATTTTAATGTGCTCATCTGTAGTCCTATCTGGATCATTCACTCTTAATTTTGAATAGAACTTATCTGGGTTCTTCGGCATATCAGGGTAATCATTGAACAGAAAAGGAGACTGGTTATTTTCTGCAAAGAAGGTCATGGTGGGGGGATTAATGGGAGCTGCAGTAGTGTTCCTAGGGGCCAACTGAGCTCGAGGGGCTTTGGGTATTCCTTGATCCTTTCTTGTTCATTTGAATTCTGCTAGGGATAGTAACTCTTTTCTAGCTGAGCTAGATCTAGTGTGTCTCTGTCTAGTCCATAGACTTACTAATTTTTAGCAACAAAAAATAGGGGCCCTCCTTCTAGTGCCAATTCTGTTGATGGTGGTTTTAGCATGCAACAACGCAGGTGTGATTGTTGGTTTCACACCTCTCTTGAAAAGTATCTTACCCTAAGTAAGACTACTCCAAGGATAATACAACTAGGTCTTAGCTCACTCGGAATCTCTCAGTTGGTATGTCTAGCTATGCCTACAAGGGGTCTTACATGCAATCTACAAATCTTTAGTTTTGGGGCAGCAAATACACATAAACCCTATTATGATTTTTAGCTAATAAACAGGATACAATGCTGCTAAGATTCCTAATCTAACAACTAATAGTGATTTTAAAAGAAAAGGTAAAAGGTTAGGATTTTTAAAGGGATCCTAAGTGACATTCACAATGCCAAGGTTATATTCAGCAGACAAACATTCCACAACTTTAAACCAACTTTCTGAGTTACCAAACTGAAATGGATGTTATAGTGCTGCAGAAAATGGTGCTATCTTCAATGGAGGTCAACAAATTTTTAGATTTGCATTCATTTGTTAAATACACAATGAGCAATGCAACTTAACTTGTGAAATACAATTGAACTTTACCACAAATAATCAGCCCAGATAAACTTTACACGGCTATTTACCATCAGAAAACAACTAAAAGTATGGACTTAGAATGTTCATTAGATACTTTAGAAAACCATGAATATTATGAAAGCACAACTAAATCTAACTACGGGAGAGCAAGATGCGAACCATGAAAACCAAAAGATGAATCAAGACAAGATACAAATTCTCAGATTTACTGTAGAAACTTGCTTTGTATTAGCTCAAATGGCATAGAGTCAACAATTTGGTATCAAAATCTCTCTCCTTAAAATAGTAGAAATGGCATCCCTTTATATAGAAAGTAGCATACCCTAGTTTTCAAATGAACGGTGGAGATTTGCTTAACACCGATGGTCTAGATTACATCAAAATAGCTTACATCAATTCTCGGATTATATTTTTTCCTTTACGAAAAAGATGAAAAACAGTCCCCAGATACATTAAATCTAGTCATTTTGACTAGCCAACTTAGTATATTAGTAGAAAAGCTAATTTTAAAAGCAAGAAGAGGACAAAATTGAGTCACATGATGCCCCGAATACAACAATTTACAATAGAGATGAGATTTAATCATTAGAATATTCAAAATAACATCATGACTCTTTTTCTAAGTCAATGTTGTCTTCACTGGCCAGTTTGTTGCGATAAGTCAACCATGCCTCAAGTACAGAATTAATGTCTAATGGGTCTGGATCCTTCAAATGATGTATCCTGTAATCAAACGCTTCTAGTTCCTAACTGAATTTGCCGTGTATTCTTTCTATCTCTACCCCTGCCTTTTGAAATGCCTTGAATTCAGCCTTGAGGTCACTTGCCTTATCTAACTACTCCTCCATACTGAGCGTGTCATCTTCAAAAATCATTTTATGCAAATTGCCCTTGCATTTTTTGACATCAAATGAGGCATAGTCATCATAGGACTCTTTCCTACAGTCCCTCAAGGAGTCACTGATGTCATATATAACTGATCTTAATTCTTCATTAGCTGGTTTGTATGCTTCCTTTATATGCTCGAAGGTTTCTTTTCTCAAAAGTAGTTGTTGATACCATTCAATAGCCTTAGGCAGCTGATTCCTAGTCAAAATATTTTCTACAACCAGAGTCTGAGCTAGCAACTCTCTGATACCTTTTATCCGGGGATACATGTGTGAATAATACTCATCAAAAGAGTCACATTTTTCCCGCAAGTCCTTCCATCTCTTGTGTAAATCCACCATTTTTTGGTGAGCTTGAGCAGAGGCGCTTATGGCTTCGCATCCCATTTCAAAAACCTTTCGTAGCCAATTTTCTATGCCTTGGGATTTTGATATTACCTCACCTAATTTAGCCATCTCATCGGTAGACAGGAAAGTAGGTATTGTCCTTAGATCTCCTCCTGCATCTACTGGCTTTATAAAAAATTGAAGACATGCTCAAAGCTCTTCATTTTGCTATTTTGTCTTTGTCTAGTTGCTCCAAAATTGATGTGACTAATTCTTTGAAATCATCCACTCTTTGAGCACAAGTGGTTGGATCTAAATCAACAGTAGATTTGATGTAATCTTTTGCCTTGACTTGGTTTCTTGCTATGTCAACTGGCGGGAATCCTATTTCTACTATCTGAGATCCTGATTCATTCTTATAAATCCTTGATTGGATCTTAGCCTTTTTCAGCTTTTGAGGCTTTTGAGCCTGTGACAGGATAGCACTCAGGTCAAGCTGCATTACTTCCACCTATGGTTCAGGATATACCATTCTACCCTACAGCCACTCAGGAGCAGATGATTTGTTCAATTCAGGAACTCCATCCTTATCAGATACAATCAATTCTTTGGACTGTTCTTGTTCTTCATTCTTCTTTGGACTTTTCCCTTCTCCCTTTTCTTCTTCTTGTACTGAGTCCTTCAGATTTGCTACCACATTCTCCTGTGCAATCTTCAAAACATCCTCTGTTGGATCCTTACCAAGGGGACTATCAGATATGTCAATAATTTCCAGATCAGCTGAAGCTTCATGGAAGCTATCATCAGATACTATCTCCTTTTCCTCCTCAATTGCTAATTCAAGTTCTTTCAACCCCAATTCTACACACACCTTCTCAATCCCGGGAAGTAGTGGCACTGCTAGTGAATCCATAGGCATTTGTGAAATAGGGACAATAGAAGAGATGGTTAGGGGAGGCAAATTGACCTGTGTAAGGTTAGTTAAGGCTGGTGATAAGGAAGAAGAAATGGCAAGGGGTGAAGAAAAGGAGATTGAAGGTAAGGAAAGAGGGGGGGAAGGATGGTGGAAATATGAGGTAGTGGTAAAGGAGAAGAAGATATAGATGTAGTGGAAGGGCCTAAGATGGGAAGAACAAAGGAAATAGGACTGTTAGAGTCACTAGAGGAAATTGTCAGTAGACAAGAGGTGATGGTGATATTGGAGGCAGGAGAGGTGGCAGAGGATGTCTCTTGAATTATAGAGACTGAGGTCATGGATGAGGTAGATGCAGCAGAGAAAGGAGGGATGGAAGGAGGAGTGACAGTAGAAACGAGGGTTGAGGCAGCAGTGCTAATATTTTGTGTAGGAGTTTGGGCAATTGGAAGATTGGAATCATCCTTAGTTGGAGCAGCCTCCTTGTTAACTTCTTTTATTTTTACCTTCTTCGTCTTGGAGCTTTCTCTAGTCCCACTTGGTGTATCTTTTCTCTTGGAAGTCTTGGTCCTGGCTGAAAGAGGTTGGTCTTCCTTCTGGGGAGACCTTATAGATGGCTTCTTCGCTTTCTTTAGCTTTTCTACCAGAGATGTATGCTCTTCACTATCTAATTTTTGTTTCTCAGCTAGCTCTATCTCATCTGTAACCTGAATGGGTTCATCTTCCTCTCCCCCAGAGTCTTTATCTGATTCCACTGCCGTGTAAGTAAGATGGACTACTTGTTCATTCAGAATGGCTACTTGAGCTCTGACCCAAGCCTTACTTCATCTGATAGGCTCCCTCATAACCACATCTAGGGAACTTGTCTACATTAGCCCAATTTGGCAATGGGATAGGTTGATGGTATTGTGCCTCCCATGGTCCTTTGACCATAACATTTTCATCATCTTGCAATTGATCTAGCACTGCCATTACATGAAATCTCTTAATAAAATTGAGGGGTAGCCTTGCATGTGCCTTCTTCATAATCTCATAGTAATTAGGGCAATTGGCCCAAAAGTCTTCAATGTGCACTTTGTGAAAGAGTTTCTTGCTTACAAACCTTTCCATCACTCTGTTTGGATAAAAATGACCCCTTGCATTGTAGTAGTACAAATTCAAGAGTTGAAGCTCTTTATCCGAGTGTTCTGCAAATGCTAGAGAAGGACATGCACAGAGTCCTTTGCCAAATTTGATAGAAAATTGAACACTTCGCCTATGCAGGTGCTTGAGCTTCTCTGCACATGGTATAAGTTGCCTAGATAGTTCTAGAAGCATTGTCTTATCATCTAGATATCGAGGGAGTTTGTATGCCATTCCAATGAAACCTTGCACTCTTATGTATGTAAATTTTTCAAACTGGATATACCACCTACCATATCTAGTTATTTCATTCATGGCTTCAGTAGAAATCCTCAAGGTCGTGTTGCCCTACAACTTTCTGGCTATGTACATGGTGAATGCATCATTTACCCTTTTGAAATGTATCAATGATTGGGATGAGGTTAGTTGTGGAAAGCATTCATATACTTTGATCTGTGTGTTCTCATCATTCCCAATTTCACCAATCTTAGACAGTCCATCGTAGTGATTTCTTCTTGCCAATGCATAGACTACATATGATGTCCATCTGAAGTATTTGTTTTCATTAAAGTTGTTGAAATCTTCATGGATGTTGTCACTAAGGATTTGAGCCCAGTGGAACTTGGTTCCCTTCAATATCTCAGAGATTATGACAAACATCCAATCCTCAAAGGTAGAGGCTATTGGTAACCCATAGATTCTGCTAAAAAAGGTGACTATGTCGCTGATCTCATCATAGAAATCACTTCTGTAGAGCATTCTAGGGAGCTTGATGAGGGCAGATTTCCTTCTTTTAACCCAATGGTCATTTATATGCTTCCTTTGACCCCTATTTGTCTAGCATAGTCATAACTTTGTGCCAGGGGATGTCCAACATTTCTGCTAGTGAAGGTGGTGTCAAGTCAGCTATAGTTTCCCCATCTGCCATTTGAATAGTCCTTGTCATAACATCATACCTATCTGTATAGGTGGCTATTAGTTCTTCACACTGGATTGAAGTAGGAAATGCGGCAGCTGTCCAAGTCCACTATCTCTAAGTATTCTTGCTCTGGGGGTTGGAGCTGGACCAAAGACTCTGAGTCTAAAGTCATCTAGGTCTATGTGACCTAGGTCTGTGTCCCATACATTACTCCATGCAGAGAGAATCTTTGTTTCTGGAGGGACTCCTTTGAACTCGTACTTCATTGCTTGGGTCTGAGTAGTGATTTAGTCTAGCCAAAATGGTTGTGTGAATGAAAGTTTGTTCTGCACTAGTAGGTCGCGGGTTTGAGTTCAGGCAAGGTCGGCAAACAACGAATGGAGCTCTAAAATTTTCCATTGAAAATTTGATCAAATGAGTTAAAACTTGATTAATTTGCCTTATAAACCTTGGCTAAATCTGCCATTAATGCACAGGCATACGACCTATCAATTTCATAGGGCTTACATAGATTTTCTCTAGTTCAGACCTAGCAAAGGATTTGGGTATGTCGGATGTGGTCATATTCAGTGCAAATCTTGAGGTTTAGTTAAGAGAGTTTTTGCAGAGTTTTTAGATTCATCCAACTTTGCGAGCCTTTCGGGGTTGTCTGACCAAGTCGGTGACATGTCTTTTTAGTGCAAGTCGGTCAAGGAAATGTTTAGCACAAAAAGGTATATACAATGACTTAGCATTAGGTCAGTCAGACAAGGATTTAGTGCAAGGTCAGAGCAGACAGTTTTTAGTGTTGGGTCAGACAAGGCCTTTTTTAGTGCAAAAGGTCTAACAAAGCGATTTTTAGTGCTGAGGTCAGTTGGAGGGAAATTTAGTGCAAAAGACCATTTCAAGACCCTCAAAGGGAAAACAAGGATTCCTCCTAGCAGATTTTTTGAAGTGTTTTTTTGATATCACCTTTGAATCAAGGCCAAAATGTTCATTGACCACTCAATCACTTACAAGACGAAGAGATCTAATGACTCTCTAGCCAAATCAAAAAGAGGGGGGTCCCCATTTTAAATGGGGCTTGTGTGCAAGGCACAACACTAATAACCTTAACTATTTCTATGATAGGTTTATCTACATGTTTCTTGGCATCATCATCATTGCTTGCTCAAGAGTTTTCATTGATCCAATTTTCATAGTGATAACAAATGGCTATTGTTAATGCTTTGTAATCTTGATTTTTATCATGCATTGGATAGTTTCTTGATTTACATATAAAACATTTATCATTAGCACTACAATCTTGAGAGCACGTATTGCCAAAGCAAGCTCTTTACATATTGTTTATACTGAACACTGAGTTGTGGATTTTTGAGCTTGGTAGATTTGTGGAAGCTCTTTATGTAAGTTAGCCTTTCATTTACTAAATATTATGTTTCATGTTCTCAGGGAGACCATAGGAATTTAGGGGTACTTCTATTGAATGGAAGCTATAGTAAGAGTTTCAACCATTTAAATTTATGGTTGGAACTATCTATCAAGTGTTCAGAAAACATTTCTTTAATTCCCTTTTATATGCTTCTAAACCCAAGATGGCCTCATTTGAGAGGTTTGTCGCATGCCTATTGTGCACTCATGTATAGATTTGATGATAATTAATGGAATGGAAAAGTATAAGACAATTTGATAAGGTGGTCAATCCATCTAGTAAAAAAAGTGTAAATATGGATTTTGATTAACTTATTTAATTGACCATTTAGCTTTGTTGTATGTTGTGTTGTTGATTGATTATAGTTCACATTATTTAATCATTAAAATCAATACCCAATAGCATGGTGTCTTCAACTGGATACTATGTCCTTAATTTTACATATTTTCTGTATTTTGTTACCCTTTGAATAATACTCAATTATTATATTTTCCATCTTATAGAAGATGTATGTGAGCACCACACATTATGGATGGATATACTTCTATTACAGTAGGTGCTCTGATGTTTGCACAAAATAATAACCAGATGCCAATTCAACACAAAGACTCATGTTGTAAATTTAAAATTTTCATTTGAATTCTTGTGCCATCTGTAATTTGTTGTAATTTAGAAGTTGATACTATGTGATTTCACCATCACCTCTTCGGATGATTATGAGTTGACAAATGAAATCAGCCTCCCTTTCATTGACTGTTATAACTTTGTTTCTTGCCATACCTTGTCCTTTTTCCTCTAGATTTTCCTATGCTTTATGTAGTATATTCAAAGCCCAATTTATGATGATTATCTTTCTAAAGATTATTTGATTTTGGTTCACTAGTCATACAAGGTGCAAGCCTTTACACATACAACTACCTTTTAGACTTCTTTTCTTTAATCATTAAGACCTCCATGCTACCACTAATACTATAATTATGACCATTTGTATGATGAACTTTTAATATTGGCATGCATGATCTTTGATCACAATCAACAAGTAATTTTTTGAGAGATCTTCATAATCACTCATGGAGTTGAATCAAGCAATTAGAATTTTCTCTTTGGTTTTGTTAAGGGAAGCTAATAATTCTCAAACCAAACAACTGCCATCTTACCCATACTACACAAGACACAATCAAAACTTGAAGATGTATTTGCTTGATATGGACTTTGTGGCTACTTTCATGCTACAAAACCATTGTGTATTCCCCTTCTGATTGTACATTCATGATCACTCGTGATTTCTCTTCTATAGTCTCATTATGCTAGTGTTTTCTTCATATGTTGTCCTTCTAATCTCAACTCGTCTTCAAGGCTTTTTCAACTCAAGCTAGCCTATCCTTTTATGCAAAGAGTAATTCAAAAACATGTTATCAAAAATAGAGATGATTTTAGTCTCATACCCTCCTGTGAAATATTTTCATCCATGTTTGAGATCTCTACAAGGTGATGAAAAAGGCCTTAGGGTTTGGTAGGGCTTTGAGTATCCTTATTGTTTTAATGGTAATGTTGTCCCTAAGTTCTCTCCTTGCCCAAATATAGTCACCTGATAAACTGCCATGATGCTCTTGATTGTAAATTACTTTGTTTTCCCTACCTTCTCACTACAAGTCTGATTCTTCAACTCTACCAGTTGCCCTTCCATCTCACTGTCTTTTCATACTCTTGCATCTATCCTGTTAAGAATTTATTCTTATGACTCTAAAAGCTATCACTAGGTCTATTATGATTGTTAGGTCTTTGAGGGTATATGATTTTCTACTATGAACTCTTAGACTATCATACTTTTGATGACAATTCTCCAAGGATGTTTGCTCACTGACTGAACTCTCTGTATATTCTCCATTATGCATTGAAAATTCATGGTTTCTAGTTAACTATTTATTGGTGTAACCATTGCCATGTTTCTTGGGACTATCATCCCTATAGGATAGTTTATTTATAGATCTGAATGTAATTTAAAAGGTGCCCATAAATATTGACAAGTTTAATAAGACTGTTGTGTCAAGGTAGTCTAGATGGTTTTATTTGAGAGATTAGGCCCAAAAAATCAAATGGTTCCAGGAAATCTTGGTCACATGAGTCCACATCTTTATTATGATATTTCCCCAAGAACCTGTTAGGACTAATAAAATTAGCCTCCACTACCCACAAACATCTATTATCCCATCAAATATCCTATCATCTAATATGTCACTCAAAACTTTATCCTTCAAATACTCCATTTACCCACCCTATAATTGTCACCCATCTAGATGTACATTTACCATCATACCCATTTATCAAAAGATTCATGTCAGGGAGACCATGTTATTTCGACAAGAATCATTTCATGGTCCCTTCAATAGAGCGATGAAATAAGACATTGAGAAGGTCATCAAAGAGAATACACCATATTGGTAGGACTTGTCTCAGTGTCCCTTCGACAGTCTGAATAAAGCTTCATCGAAGACACTTTAAAATGTTGAAAGGAAAGGTTTTGAAGTCTCTTCGATAACTCAGGAATGCCCTGTTCATTTATTGAATCCTATGACTCAAGAAGAGGAGATTGAAGTGATCATTTCATGCTTTAGGGAGTAATGGCGGCATATATTATGAAGCTATTTATAGAATTTGAGATCTGAAAATGTCAAAATTAGCTGATATCAAAGTGATTTCATTATGTGAAGGGGAAGAGAGACTTGTAGAGTTAAGAGTAAATTGAAAACTTGATAGGGAGATGCGTAGAAAGATGGAATATTACAAGAGGTGGGAGGTTACCTGCATCACCACAAGAGGTCCCTGGATCCAGTGTGGTATCACGGTAGAGCCTCCTACATCACTGCAAGAGCCAAGAAGACACAGTGTGGTGTAGCGGTAACATCCCGCATTACCAAGAAGGCCGATCAATAAATATGTGGTATGGTGGTAAATCAAATACTTTTTGGGCCACATCACTGCAAGGATCAAGTCAAAATGGTGAGGTATCATGGTTAAACTATAAAACAATTTATATCACATTTCTTTGAGGCATTTTTTGAAACAATTCACTTGCCTTGTTTATGCTTCCACATTTTCATGTATCTCTAGCGGGGCACTTGTAACTACAAAATATGACAAAAAAATCCCTGTTGTTATTCTTTGATGGATGTCCCTTTATTATTACTAGATATTTGATGTAGTGCACATTATTATAGTGCAAGCCTATTTTTCAGATTGTTTCATTTAGCATCACCAATATTCTCCACAAGAACATTGTCCCTGTTTAAAATGATGGAAATGGTTCACATCTCTCAGAACAATTTCTCTTGCAACAATCTTGGAGATGAATTTAGATGCAGTGTGAAAATCAAAACATACTCGAAGGTTCGTAACAAATCTAATAGTTGTACCAGGAGCCATGTTTAACAAACCAAATGCAATTGCTAACTTTTCACTATGGTGGTAGATAAATGATTCTTTTTTCTTCTATTCCACATCATTAAGTAAAAGTCTTGAATCTAGAAATACCCTACTACATTCATTTACCAAGCCAGTTTCTCCAATTTTGCACAGCTCTCCCATGTTTGTGGATGTGATCTATCTCCTAGACAAAAAAGCATGTACCATTTTATGCCCTTCAATCTAACTACATGTAGGTATCTTTTTAATTCATCTATCCTTCATCAATCTCCTTACTATTTGAACCTCACCACACCTACCCGCTTCTACATAGATGTTTTAGAGAAGAACATAAGTTGCAACATTTTTAGGATCCAACTAAAAAAGTAGTGTTGCTGGAATACTCAGCCTATATTCATTTATGATCCATAGGCACCAAAGTTTTAACTGGCATCTTAATAATAATGTGTAGAGTGTCCTCAAGATAGCTAGCACGAGCACGAAGGTCAACCATGCACACCTAATGATCAACTATAGATGTAATGCCATAAGGGTTACTGATGTGTGAAGTGTGTACAGCCCTCATCCATTAAACCTGCATGACTGCATGCATCTAGAACACAAGCAAAGCTTACAATGTCGGTGTTCTAGAGTGCTTCATTAATTCAAAGATTTTGAGAGCTTCCTTGAAAAATCCATTTTGTGCACATTCTGCAATCATATCATTTCATTCCATGAGATGACATCTCTTTGAGGCATTCTATCAAACAATTCATTTTGTACTACATTTTGGTGTCAAGTCTTTGGTAATTATGGTTAGTTTCATTACATTCAAATTCTAAATTCTGGGAAATTATATATAGTAAATAGATTGATGGTTGTTTGGATAGTGAAATTAGCTCTCTTAGAAATTAATTGAAATATCTTGTCTTGAAATCTCTAGAAATATCTAGAAGGACTCTGGCTAAGTTCCATTACATTATCTTTGTAAAGTTTAAATCAGAGTAAGGGAACTGCAACTTTTTTCCAAAAGGCACTATGCTCGTAATTGTAACTAATACAAAATGTTGCCACATTATAGAGTGCAGTGGAGATAGACAATCAGGAAACTCAAATTACCAATTACTATTGCTTAATCATGCATAATGTTGAAATTGTGGATCTAACATTTCATGTGTTATGAATGGCAGCACAAATACCTAGCACCACTTAGGATCATCTACAAATATTTAACATTGAGATGAAGTAGAAAGTAAAATCGTATCAGTTGTTTGAATAGGTATTGACATTTTGCCAACTTGGATTATTTCTCAGCTCAGTTTGTATCTACTAATGTTGTTTTATTAACACACAAAGATAGTTCATGATCTTATATATTACAAACTTGTAATTCATAGGTTGTGTTTTGGAAGTAGATCACACCAAAGATGTTGGGACTTGTTACATAGAGTTCAGTGTAACATTGGTCATTGGAAGGTAATGAAAAGCTCTAGAAAATTCAAAAAAAAACTTTTTCTTTTTACATGCTCTTTATGTTATAATATTCCTAAAGCAAAGCAAGGTGCAATATTGAATTTGACTGAAATTCTATTTTTGTGTACTCATGCAAAGCTTCTTTTCTGTTGCCAATGTGCTTTCTTCTATTTTTTCTTTATTTTTAACATGTCAAATTATTGGGGCATATAGGGGATTCTAAACTTGTCCGAATGTTTGAGCGAATGGCCAATGTAACAGGCAACCAGATAATAAATTATCGATGTGATCCTATTGAAAAGTGGCTTATTTTGATTGGAATTTCTCCAGGAGCACCTGAGGTGTGTACTATCTAATGGCTGTGATATTATTATATTCCTTAATTGATGGGGTTTACGATTGTTATTAAAGTCTATGGATAGAGGCTACAACTTGTCAAGGGGAACATGCAGTTGTTTTCTATAGAGCAGCAGCGAAGTCAAGCTCTAGAAGCCCATCCAGCCGAATTTGCATCATTTAAGGTAAAACTCTCTTCCACTCTTTGAGATTATTTTCTCTATCATATCAGATGTTTTTGTCTTGTTGTATTTCCATTTTCATCTTGCCTCTAAAATCTGTGGAGTGTTTCCTAACGTTGATTTTGTTTTTTTGTAGGTTGTAGGCAATGAAAATCCTTCCATCCTTATTTCCTTTGCTTCAAAAACAATCACTGGAGGGCAACTCACTTCAAAGTTACACATGATTGAGCTGGGTGCATAGCCAGGCATGGTATTCTATCGCTTCTTGATTTGCAATTTGAACTAGCTTAAATTTTGTAGAGTTGTTAGTTTTTTCTGTAAAATAAGCTCTCTTTTGATATTGCAGATGAACTATAGGAACTATAATCCTATATGCATTGCATAAACTTGCCTAGGGTTTGATCTTCTTGCAAATTCACTATTTTTGCTAACTGCCCTCTTGAATAAGTGAAGACCTCCTACCTAGCCCACTATCCTCTCTCCTTGTGAATGATGACTGCCTTGTGAAAAGAAGGCTACCTTAGATAAGTGATTGTTTTTCTCTCTGAGTGATTGGTGATTGCCACCTTTTAAACTCTTTACACCATTATTTACTATGACAATCAACCTTTGTAACAATCACATACAATCCTTAATCTAACAGATTAAAAGAGCATATACATTTCTCATTGACCTAATTCTTTATTGTAAACAAAAGGGGAAATGTTGGTCTGCTTTTACCCATATTGCATTATGTTCCTTTTGATTGACCATGGCAATATTTTCTCCTTAACCTGAGATCTCACTACCTTAAACTCAAGGCTTCATTAAAAAGTCAAAACCCTAATATTGCTCCTCAATGTTGTCTTAGGCCTGCTATCCTTCAACCTTACTATCACTACTTGATAGTCTACATGGTATTATTCACTATCACTCATGAAGCTCAAAGACCTTATTGTACTTGGATTTAATGATCAAGACTCACATATTTGCCTTCTATCAAAAATCAACTTTGTATGACTATCCCTCTACTGCCCATTTGACTTGCATCTTGAGCTTGTTGCCCTCCATTGTAGTGACCATATTGAAGTGTACTCCTCAACAATTTTCTCATTTATGACAGACCCTACCTCCATAATACAGTGAAAACAATGGAATGACTACCATTACTCATACACTGTCACCTTTAGAAATGATATCCTAATGACATGGTTATTAAGTCCAAAACATGAGCTTGTTGCTCCTACATTTACACCCTACACAGTCACTTCTTTTCAACCATCCTATCACTACTTCTATTAGTGACAATCCTTAGATTGTTTGCTCCAATGTAAAAACTCTAATGGATGATAAAGCCACTATATCTCTTTACAAACTACATGTAATGTGATAAGAACCTTTGACTATACAATGGCAATGAATATACCAAGGGCTTTACTATAATCTATCACACATTTTTTTTATTATGACCTAGATTTTATGCTTGTCCTAACATCATTGCTTAGTTTGAAAAGGTTGTTGATGGGCTGGCTACACGAGGTAAATATTGTAATCAGGGTGCTTGTCATTCTCTAATAAACATAAGGCTTGTTTATTCTCTTGTAAGTTTGAATGTCAATTACATTCTATGTTTAAATCTGGTGTGTTAGTTCTCAATCCGACTGGATGCTTATTCCCAGTTATCCCTACAAGGTAGCCATCAATGATCAACAGGATCTCTGGGCTAGTGACCAACAGTACAAGAGATAGACTCTATAGATATCTCCTCTTCTTCTTTAGGCTCTGCAGAACCAAGGGGGTATTCCCTATTCAACATCCATAAGATATGCTTGTGAATTGGGGGGATGTTGACACAAATCAGATAAATCCTCCTTTTTGTAGACCAAAACTATGAGATAAGTGCAAAGGGGCTAGCTTTGGGCCTATGTTTAGTTGTGAGATAGAGGATTTTGGTCCTAAACTACTTCTAATATCCTAATGGTTTGGTTTTGAAGTTTAAAGTGTGATTTTTGGTGTTTGGATGCAAAACTAGGACCTGGGGTGTAACCTCAATACAAGACTAGACTGGTGCCTATCCAAGGCTCGGAGTCAGTAGACATACATATGTGAATGGTCAGCATAAAAATATACCAATGACTAGATTTCAAGGGGGTTTTCTTAGCACCTGCCTTACAGATACTTCCCAAAAACTAGGTATTTAGTCATTCATACTTAATGGCATCCCTACTGCAACATACTTTCTTAATAATTAACCTAAAACATTTAATTTGTTCCTTGAACAAAGGTAAGAGATTAAACATTTAATACAGAAAAACTATATTCCTAAATCTTAACAACCCTTAGCTATCATGATTCAAAAGAAAGCATGCCCACAACTTGGGATAAATGATTAAACACATGCAACATAGCATTTCTCATATAAAACAAAATGAAACTAGTGAATTTATGCATGAAACATACAACATGAGATTCATAAACTCATAAGACATCTAGAACAGGGCCACCAATGAGGTTGTATTGTATCACAGTACCAGAAGTTTGTCCAGTTTTTCAACAACCTTACAAATGAGCAACACAGCCTACTATATACAGCAAGGAAGGTGCTCAACATTAAGCACATGGCAATTCAAAATCTGCCAGATACAGTGCATCATGAGAAATGGCACCCAAACATTCAATGCAATAGGTAGAGGAGGAGACAGAGAGTGGTTGATCTTGAGCCCTGCGCCATTGCCTGGGAATTCATATCATAAATCTAGTGGTTGATCCATCCATGAGGTCCATACCCTGTAACATCTGCCATTAATGCCCAGCCAACCCGTGGGATGCAGCAGTTGTGTGCTCCACCACTTTTCCCGCCAAGAAATATGACTGTAGATGCATGGAAAACCCTCCATTTGAATAGAGCCGTAGATCTCCCTCTTTCCCGCTGAGATTTGCAGCGTTGATCATGCTGATAAATCGCCAGCCAATGATATCATGCCACACAGGCATATCCTATTGACCGCTGGCTTTTCAAAATATGTGGGAACTAATTATCCCACATTCACCCCATAGCGACCTCCTCAACACTTTATAAACTAGGTCATGAGCATATATGATGTCAGTGATTTTGCTCCCGACAATGCCAGCTTAGACCTCATCATCATCCTCCTGCATGATAACTTGATATGAAATATCACCCTAATATTTCACATCGCCCTGATGCGAAATATCACCCTGCGAGAAATATTACCCCACAAGAAAATCACCCTACTACATCACCTGATATTTAAAATATCACTCGGATGACCACCTTCATTGGTGTAACCTGATGCATTGGAGAAAGATCCTCCTCATCATATTCAAACTGCATACCTCACCGATGATCTTCCTGCACTTGTTCATGTCATCATCATATTCATCTCCTCAGTGATCGAGGGGAATCCTCATAATACCTGCTGATAACAACCAACATGCCGAAGACCTCATGATGCACCCCACCGATCCTGATGACATCACCGTCATATTGCAATATCAGGGGGACCCTTGCAAGATGACTGATATTAGAAATGTGACCCCCTTCTCCTTTGAAATATTAGGCGGGATAGAAAATTTGAACTATGACCCCATCGGACTTAGATGATGTCATCATCATATTGGCACCAGGGTGATATTCAGAAGATCACCTGATATTTGAAATATCACCCCCTGCAAAATATCAAGGTGAACTGTAGCTTTGTTGTACATTGGGGTTATATTTGGAAGATGACTGATAATTGAAATATCACCCCCCTTTCAGAATATCAGGTCGCCAAATAAGTAGATATCACCCTCATGTAAAATTGACGTCTGTGGCATCGAGGTGATGAGGTGATAAAACAATACGAGGGTGATCCTCACTAAGATCACCCGATATTTAAAACATGACCCACCCTTAGGGATATCGGGTCATATTGAAGTGTTGCAGCAACTTCGGGGTGATATTCATAAGATGACTGATATTCAGACTATCACCCCCCGGGCAGAAGATCAGGTCATGATGAAATATGACCACCCACAAGAATATCAGGGTGATACTTGAAAACATGATGACCCCCTCTGCAAAACATTAAGTCATATTTGAAATATGCTAAGGAGGCCCAAAGACTATGAACTTTTTTGGATTTTTTGGGAGGAGGCCTACAGATTTAAATGCTTGAAACCTGACTGCTCATGCAGGCACCAACAGTGGCTTTGATTAGGGACGTGTAGGCACAAGGCTGCAGCGAGAACCAGATCACCTCGAGGCAGACTGGGCAAAACACAAAAAAGGTAAAACACCAACTATACATAGAAATTTACAAATGTGCACAGAAGAAATTCACTTATGAGAAATAAAGCTTAAGGAATTGACCATGCACAGGCAATTCCAGTACTTCACCATCTAGGGCTTGGAGAAAGTAGGAGTCCTCTCCATGAGTATTTCTAATCTGATAAGGGCCCATCCATAAGGGCTCAAACTTACCATGCTTGCCCTTATCCTGACCTTTTGCATTCCAAATAAGGACTAGATCACCTACCTAAAAATTTCTTTCTATAGTCCTTCTATCAAATAGATATTTAACACCCTGTTGTTGCTTGATGTTTGTCTTGTGTGCCTCTCTTCTGACTTAATCTAATGCAACTAGCTGATTTATCCTTTTAGTCATTGGATCTTCAATCTCTTCATCATTTTCTTGTATGAATCTATAGAGTGGAAAAAGATTGTTCACCGGCAACCTAGCTGTTGTGCCATATACTAGCTCAAAAGATGACCTCCCAATTGCTTTCTTTACAGTCACTCTATCAGCCCATAGTGTCATCTTCAGCTTTGAATCCCATGCTCTTTTGTTCTTGTCTACCATCCTTTTGACGATTTTCATGAGGCTTTTGTTACTTGACTCTACCTGACCATTTCCCTATGGATGGTATGGTGATGCATATGACAAATTAATTCCATATTTGTTGCAAAAATCAACAAACTCGCTAGATTTGAAGCACATGGCATTATCTGTGACCACTTTGAATGGTACTCCAAACCTGATAATAATGTTTTTCAAAATAAAATCCATCACCACCCTGCTTGTAGCTTTCTTAGTTGGAATGGCTTCAATCCATTTGGTGAAATAATTAGTAGCAACCAAAATCCAACTATGTCCTCCACTTAATTTTTTTGAAATCTCCCCTATAAAATCAATTCCCCACTGTTGAAATGGAGCCTCCATAGTTACAGTTCTAAGGGGTAATGCACCTTCATATTTTAACTTTCCTAAGAACCTTTGGCAAGGATCACATCTCCTCACTAACTTTTGTGCATATGAGAAAAGAGTTGGCAACCAATATCCTACCCTAAGAATTTTATGAGCTATTGTTTGGGTAGTATAGTGTCCACCACACACTCCTTTGTGCATGTCATTTAAAACATTCTTAGCCTCACTTTCGTCCACACACCTAAGTAGTACACCATCAAAATTCTTCCAATACAACTCTCCCTAAACAATGATGTACCTGATTGCATGTAGCTTCAAGGTCCTTTCCCGACTATCACTGAAATGGGAAGGACAATTCAAATTCTACAAATAATATACAATATCCTTATACCACTCAGATTCTAACATATTAACAATTTCATTCTGGACTACATTGACTTAGCATGCTTCCAGATTTGACTGTGTCATCATCTTAGCTAACCCCTGCCCCCTTACTAGTTTTGTGATCTGTATGTCTATGTTGAATTCTTTTAATTTGTTTATCCATCTGCACCTTCTTCCTGTTACCTCCTGCTGAGTAAAAATACCCTTGACTGTTGCATGGGGCACATATGCAACTATATGAGATCCTACCAAATATGGCCTAAAACTTTTGACTGCGCTAACCAATGCATATGCCTGCTTTTCCATGATATCATACTTTAACTCAGCAACCTGCAATGACATACTAAAGAAAGCAATAGGATGCTCAAAACCATCCTCATTTTTCTGTAGTAAACATGTAGCAACAGTATGGAAAGAAGCAAATGAAAACAATTGAAATGGCTTAGAAAAATTAGGAGATTTTAGCACAGGAGCCATCTTTATAGCCTCTTTGATGTTCTAAAATGATTCAATTGCTTCACCTTCCCACTTGACAGTTGCACCCTTCTTCAACATTTTAGAAATATCCTTTGTGATTTCTACAAAGTTAGGAATGAATCTTCTAACAAAATTAATCTATCCAAAGAAGGACTGAATACCTTTCACTATTTTGGGAATCTATCCTAACTCCACTTTTGGAAACAATGTGCCCCAAGAGCTTTCCTTCCACTACCCCAAAAGTACATTTCTTTGGGTTGAGTGAAATGCCATATTCCAATGCTCTAATAAAAATTTGTTCTAGGTGCATACAATGTTGCTCCTCCTTTTTTGAATAGGCAGATAGATCATCCTAATATACAGCCAAAATTGAATCAATCAATCCTGCAAAAGCAACATCCATAGCCCTTTGAAATGTGGCACCTGCATTTGTTAATCCAAATGGAATTCTTACATACACATAGGTTCCCCATGGAGTGGTAAAGGCAATCTTGTATTGTTCAGATTCTTTTACCTTGACCTGATTGTAACCTGAAAATCCATCCATCATGGATAGAAGTTCACAACCAGTTACCTTTTGTAGCATAGCCTCCATGTTGGGAAGTGGATAATTGTCCTTCAAGGAAGATACATTCAGATTTCTAAAGTCAACACAAAGTCTTATATCACCATTCTTTTTTCTAACTAGGACAAGATTAGACACCTAGGTTGAATGTCTGATAGGCACAATTATTCTAGCCTCCCTGAGCTTCACAAGCTCTTCCTGCATTTTTGGAGCTAAGGTAGGATTGATAGGTCTTTGTTTTTGCCTGAATAGCTTAGCTCCAGGCTTCAATGGGATCTCATGTTGGAATAGGTCTTCTCTATAAGCCTTTAGGTCCTCATATGACCAGGCAAAGACATGCTTATACGTCTTCAACAATGCAATCAACATGTTCCTAATGTGTGGTTTGAGTTGTTTGCCAATATATACCTTCTTGGGGGCATGAGATGTCCCCAAGTTTATCTCCTTCAAGTCATCCTTGTTTGTAGGAGATGCCTTTGTAACAAACTGATCTCTATTATCAAAAGCTCTTTCTAAAGCAACTAACCCTCTAAGGATTTTATTTGTTTTGAGTTGAATTACCTCTTTCCCCAAAAGAGTCTCTTTTCCATCTACAACCTCTACAAAATTCTAAAAATCAATTTCTTGGTTCTCATATTCATCTATGTAGTGTAGGAACCTCAATAAGTCCTTATCATCATCAAATACTTGCCAACTGCATATATTTTCTTGCACTGCAGGTCTTATTTTAACCTCAACATTTGTAACATCAGATAGAGTAATATCATCTGGCCTTATGGCCACATTAGCTAGAAAATCTGCCATGACATTTTTTGATCTTTCTATACATTTTATTGAAAATGCATCAAACAATTCAATTGTGTCCCATACAACATGCTTATATTGTTTTAACCTTTTATTTTTTTAAGCATACTTATCTCTAACCTGGGAAACAATTAACTCTGAGTCTCCAAAGACTCTTAACATTTTAATTCCATGCTTCAGAGCCATATTTAATCCTAGTAATAAAACTTCATATTCTGTAATATTGTTTGTGCAGGCAAACTTTAGCAAGAAAGAGAACTTTAGGAGCTTACCAGCTAGGGACAAGAACACAACTCCAGCACTAGATCCTTCTTTTGAACAAGCTCCATCAAAGTACATAGTCCATAGACCGTGTTGGTCAATATCTTAAGTGCAAATGTCTCTCCCTTTACCCTTTTGATCATCTAAGATAACTCTAAAACTTTCACAGTCAGTGTCCACAAAACAGATGTGCTCTTCTGAATCCTGATCCTCCACTGTTTCTAATGATCTCTCTTCTCTGACCAGTTTGACATATTTTCCATTCATTAGGATCATGGCATATGATAGATCTAATTGCATACTTCCACCAATCAATGCTGCCCATCTTCTTGACAACAACATACCATATTGTGGCTTTATATCAACCACTGTTATGTTCATTCTATATGTTTTTTTCTGGATATGCTGCTAATCCTTCATGATTCCAATAACTGGTACTTATCTAGCATCCATGGCATAGCACTTCCCACATGCCTTGTCTATTTTTAATCCATCTTGTTGCATGATAACCAGAGGCATGATATTTGTTCATGCTCCTGAATCAAGCATACAATTCTTAATCACTTTTCCATTGAAAACAAGGGAGACATAAAATGGTTCAACCTGTGAAGGGCATTTTGTCATGGTCACCCCCAGATACACTTCAGGAACTTCATCTTCTTCATTATACAAGGCTTGTTTGTTGCCTTGAACCTCAACATTTTGCTTGGCCTAACAAGGTAGTCCTAAAATTAAGGACATTGCCTTATTCCTGATTTCTTCAACCTTCATCAGCTCCATCAATGGAACAGAGACCTTGACCTGGGATAATACCTAAGTTATGTCAAAGGGAGCATAATTTTGTATGGCAGTTGTAGCCTGTGTTGTGGTTTTACTTCTATCTTGCACTGATCTAGCCTTGATTTGAGTGGTCTTCTGACTGTCATCCATTACTTGAGAATTTCTGTTTTGATCCTCAACATGGGGAACTTCATTTTCTGGTCTTTGAAAATCATGACCTACTTTTTTCTTAAAGTTTTTCTTATTGTTGTTCCATTTTGTCTTATGCAGTTCAATCCCTTTATGATTATGCACTGGCTGATTCACAGAAGTGTCTTCTGGTTAATGTGGATTACAACTTGAGCCTTACCTCTAAGGTTATAATTGCTCTTGACTTGAGCTACTACTATAGTTGTGAGGGCTCTAATCTCTTCATCAAAAGGTCTCCTCAGGTTATTCAGAAAAATGTGTGAGTCCTGAGCATATGCATAGTTATCTTCATCTTCCTCATCACTTGAAACCTTTTGGCAAACCTGAGTTACATGGCTTGTGCTTTCATTAGCATCATAAGAGGAATACTCACTAGTTGTAGACAACATATTAACATTATCATCCTATATATAATGCGGCTCATTGCACTCATCACAGGTAATAGCATTATCATATAGAGATTGAGCAATCATACATTGTGATTGGGAATGAGGCATTTGACATATTATGCACCATGGGGTGTCATCAACAATATTAACAACCTTCTTCAAAGGATCAGGAGTTTCCTTAATATTTTGAGCCCTTTGATTTGTGTTGTTATGTGGAAACATGGGTTTACCATTATGCCAATTAGTGTTATATGGCATATCATGCAATGATGGTCTCTTTTCCTGTCTTTGGTAAACCTGCCTATCAGGACCTATCCCTTTTTCATTTCTAGCAAGTCTATAACTTAGGTCCTTGACAACATTTGTTAATTTATGTATTTTTTTCTATAGGGGCAGATGCATTACCTTGAGTATTTTGAGGCTTATTTGGATTTTGCAAAATCTTCACATCACCCCTTTTGTTTGTCTTACGAGATGCTTTCCTATTATTCTCAATATTTGTTGCAATTCTAAAAGCATCCCTGAGGCTATTTGGACCCTTATCTCTTAATCCATATGTTGTTTTGGCATCAAAAGCATTTATATAGAGCACCACACACATTGTCTCATTAGGTCTCATGTGAGGTGGCAATTTGTTTAGCACTTTAGTGAATCTAGCATTGAAATCTGCAACCTGCTCATTTGACCCCTTAGTGACACTAGTGAATTCATTTACAAAAAAGCTTTGGTCAGTTTTTTCACCATACTGCTCCTTAAAAATCCTTCTAAAATCATCCCATGATGAGATACTCTGGTCAGGCAGACCTTTATACCATTCTCTAGCTTCATCAATCAAGGACTGCATAAACAACTTCATGAAAACATCTTCATGCTCAACCTCAAAGTTGTCCATGACATTCTGAAAAGCCTTCAAGTGGTCTTCACCTAATACAACATTATTTCCTAAAAATTTTGGCACCTGTGGCCTCACATGTTTGTCAATGGGATTAGGGTAACTAGGAATATCATCAAAAACTAAATGTCTGAATCTGTCTAGCTGCATTGGTTGTCTACCAAACTGATTTACATTTACATTCTTATCAGCATTTTGATTTCTAACCTTATTTTGTGGTACTCTAGCATTGTTTACATTCTGTCTTTGATCATTTTTTCTGATGATGGGCTTCATCTCTATGCTGGTTTCTCAAGATATTTGCATTGTCAAGGGTGGGGACTGCATTATGTTGAGCAATTCTCAGAGCCTGCACCTTTTGTCTCTTATCATCTCTAATCTTTACTGCCTACAGATACTCAAATTCAACCCTCGGGTTCTTAATTTCCTCGGCTAATTCTTCATCTCTTGGCATAGAAGAGGATGGTTTCATTCCATTCTGATCATCATCATCATCATCATCCCTTGGAGATTCAGCCTCTTCAAATCTGTCACTAGGATCTAAGAAAGGGCATTCTTGAAACACTTTTGACCTCATTCTCAGACTACCACCTTGTTGTTACATATCTTGAATCTCAGCCTCTGTATTTGAAAAATAGGATGGCTGCTACCCTGAAGACCTAGGATTATCTTGGACATTATCATTATTCCTGGGAGAACCCTCATGACTAGCTTGAACAGTCCCTTTTTTCCTATACATCATTTTTCTGAGTAATTCTTCAAACAAAGGGTTATGCAGGGATCTTCTCCCTTGCATACAATTTTTTTACTTTATCAGTTGGGAGATTGTTTAGAGTCACCACCTACACTTAGGAATTTTCTTTTAAATTAGGGTTCTTACACAAAGTTCCCCAGCGGAGTCACCAAATTTGTTAGTTCTCAATCCAACTACATGCTTATTCCCAGTTATCCCTACAAGGTAGCCATCAATGATCAACAGGATCTCTGGGCCAGTGGCCAACAGTACAGGAGATAGACTCTATAGATATCTCCTCTTCTTCTTTAGGCTCTGCAGAACCAAGGGGGTATTCCCTATTCAGCATCCATAAGATATGCTTGTGAACTGGGGTAATGTTGACACAAAGCAGATAAATCCTCCTTTTTGTAGACCAAAACTGTGAGATAAGTGCAAAGGGGCTAGCTTTGGGCCTATGTTCAGTTGTGAGACAGAGGATTTTGGTCCTAAACTACTTCTAATATCCTAATGGTTTGGTTTTGAAGTTTAAAGTGTGATTTTTGGTGTTTGGATGCAAAACTAGGACTTGGGGTGTAACCTTAATACAAGACTAGACTAGTGCCTATCCAGGGCTCGGAGTCAGTAGACATACACATGTGAATGGTCAGCATAAAAATATACCAATGACTGGATTTCAAGGGGGTTTGCTTAGCACCTACCTTATAGATACTTCCCAAAAACTAGGTATTTAGTCATTCATACTTAATGGCATCCCTACTGCAACATACTTTGTCAATGATTAACCTGAAACATTTAATTTGTTCCTTGAACAAAGGTAAGAGATTAAACATTCAATACAGAAAAACTATATTCTTGAATCTTAAGAACCCTTAGCTATCTTGATTCAACAGAAAGCATGCCCACATCTTGGAGACAAATGATTAAACACATGCAACATAGCATTTCTCATATAAAACAACATGAAACTAGTGAATTTATGCATGAAACATACAACATGAGACTCATAAACTCATAAGACATCCAGAACAGGGCCACCAATGAGGTTGTATTGTATCACAGCACTAGAAGTTTGTCTAGTTTTTCAACAACCTTACAAATGAGCAACACGGCCTGCTATATACAGAAAGGAAGGTGCTCAACATTAAGCACATGGCAATTCAAAATCCACCAGATATAGTGCATAATGAGAAATGGCACCCAAACATTCAATGCAGCAGGTAGAGGAGGAGATAGGGAGTGGTTGATCTCAAGCCCTGCACCACCGCCTTGGAATTTATATCATAAATCTGGTGGTTGATCCATCCATTAGGTCCATACCCTATAACATCCACCATTAATGCCCGTCCAACCCACGGGATGTAACAGTTGCGTGCTCCAGCACTTTTCCCGCCAAGAAATATGACTGTAGATGCATGGAAAACCCTCCATTTGAATAGAGCCGTTGATCTCCCTCTTTCCTGCCGAGATTTGCAGTGTTGATCATCCGTATAAATCACTAGCCAATGATATCATGCCATGCAGGCATATCCTGCTGACCACTGACTTTTCAAAATATATGGCAACTAATTATCCCACATTCACCCTGCAGCGACCTCCTCAACACTTTATAAACTAGGTCGTGAGCATATATGATGTCGATGATTTTACTCCCGATGACACCAGCTTAGACCTCATCATCATCCTCCTACATGATAACCTAATATGAAATATCACCCCGATATTTCACATCGCCCTGATGTGAAATATCACCCTACAGGAAATATCACCCCACAAGAAAATCACCCTACCACATCATCTGACATTTAAAATATCACCCTGATGACCACCTTCATTAGCACAACCTGATACATCAGAGAAAGATCCTCCTCATCATATTCAAACTGCATACCTTGCTGATGATCTTCCTGCACTTGTTCATGTCATCATCATATTCATCTCCTCAGCGATCAGGGGGAATCCTCATAATACCTGCTGATAACAACCATCATGCTGAAGACCTCATGATGCACCCCACCGATCCTGATGACATCATCATCATATTGCAATATTAGGGGGACCCTCACAAGATGATTGATATTAGAAATGTGACCCCCTCCTCCTTCGGAATATTAGGCGAGACAAAAAATTTAAACTATGACCCCATCAGACTTAGATGACATCATCATCATATTGGCACTGGGGTGATATTCGAAAGATCACCTGATATTTGAAATATCACCCCCCCGCAAAATGTCAGGGTGAACTGTAGCTTCGTTGTACATCGGGGTGATATATGGAAGCTGACTGATAATTGAAATATCACCCCCCTTTCAGAATATCAGGTCACCAGACAAGCAGATATCACCCTCATGTAAAATTGACATTAGCGACATCAGGGTGATGAGGTGATAAAATAATACAGGGGTGATCCTCACTAAGATCACCTGATATTTGAAACATGACACTCCCTTAGGGATAATAGGTCATATTGAAGCGTTGCAGCAGCATCGGGGTGATATTCATAAGATGACTGATATTCGCACTATCACTCCCCGGGTAGAAGATCAGGTCATGATGAAATATGACCCCCCAGAAGAATATCAGGGTGATACTTGAAAACATGATGACCCCCTCTGGAAAGCATTAGGTCATATTTGAAATATACTGAGGAGGCCCAAAGACTAAGAACGTTTTTAGATTTTTTGGGAGGGTGCCTACAGATTTAAATGCTTGAAACCTGACTGCTCATGCAGGCACCAACACAGTGAACACTTCAAAGTTCTCAATGCTCAAATGACAAACATGATTGTTATAGTGCACATACCATAAGAGGAAACCTTATGGAAAGATTATTTTAACTTCCCTAGTGGAAAGATTATTTTCTTTCAAAATAAAATAATATTCAATATCTTGAGAAATTATTTTTTCTTGCAATAAATCTTTAACCCTAACCTTTTGTTCATCTCATCGCACTTCAGTTTGAACATTTTATTTTTCATTTTATAAAGTCCACCACTAACCTGCATTGTTCATGGTCTGATATCCGTGGGGATCTAGGAAATCTTACAAATTCACCCGCCATCCTGCAAAGGTGCTAGGGTTTCCTAGCGCAGCTATGGGAAGAGCTCGCCATCCCGTAAAGGTACTAGTGTTTCTTAGCGGGGCTATGGGAAGAGCCTACCATCCCGCAAAGGTGCTATGATTTCTTAGCAGGGCTATGGGAAGAGCCCGCCATCCCACACATGGTTTGCTCTAGCTCTGTGGGAACACAGGAAGGCTGTCTCTTATACAGTATGAAACACCATGGTGATCCAAACTCTTCTCAACATCTTCATTCTACAATCATTTCATTCCATGCGACTAGATTACTTTGAAGTATTTGCCAAATCGTTCACAGGCCTTGTATGATGCACCCACATCTCGCATGTATATCTACCAGAGCATTTCAATTATAATATTTGACAAAATCTCCTGTCCATTATGCCTTGATGGATATCCAAACCTTGTTCCAAAGCTCTCATTCTAGCATAGGCCAGGAGTATGCTTACAAATGTGTACATATTAGGTTGGAAACCTATTTATTGCATATGATGAAATAATGTGACTATCACGGGAAGGTACCTATGCCTTCTATACATTGCATTTTCATGTGGTTAAACACTTTAGAAGCATTTATCAAACTTCGCCACTTGTCATAATGTGCAGCGCTTCCTTCAGTTGGCCCTTTCTACATAATGCCTGTGAGATTGAGATGAATTGTCGATGGCAATGGTGTTTTATGATTGTGATTGGAGTGTAGAAAATGTGCAGTGTTACTTAGCATTCGTCTCCCATAACAGTTTCACTTGCAATAGCCTTGGAGGTAAATTTTGTGTTGCATTGTGGCAGCAGCACGCACTCGAAGGTTCTTAAAAACTATAAGAGTTGTTTCATGGGGCGTATGTTCAAACAAACCAAATGCAATTGCAGATTTTAGGGCATTTTATTTCCTCTTCCCTAGACTTTAACTTTTCTCAGGTTTACTTTGAATTCTTGGCTTGTTTACCTTATCACCATTGCATGTTAAAATGGACTCTTGTTTATTTAAACCATTGTTGACCTCTCCCACAGGGCTTCTATCATCAACAGCATTGCCTAAATTTCCCAATAGTAGATTCCTTATAACGGCACTGGCACTCCCCTAAAGAATGGCTTGAGCACCATCATTTCCCCAAGGTGTATCACTAACATTAGACCTTTGGTTGAAACTAGAATTTGATAGCCTTGAAGACCAAATAGTTCTATTGAGCCAATCAGGAAGTCCCTTGACTTTGGCAGTTTCCTTGACTTTATCAATGGCCATTGCCTTGAAGGTCGAAGTTCCCTATATGCCTTCTTCAGAAATAAGATCATGTACAAGGTCTTATATAGATCTGATAGTTCTCCTTGGTATTGTTGAGTATTCATTCATTAAATCACATAATTTATCCTTACAAGGGGTTTCTTTTTCAATCTTTGATTGACCAACACCATATTCCATATTACTTAGTGAACTTTCTAAATTTTCCTCTTCATACAAATGTGAATGCAAAGTAACAAGAAAAAAGAGTAATTCCTTATTTCTGAAGACATTAAATTCATCTAACTGCATCATAGACTGCCCCAATGTGAAATTTGAAATGATTCCTTCATCAATTGAGGAAAATTTTGAATTCTCAGAGGATTGGGTTACTGAAGCAACCAGTTGATCAACAATTTTATTAGCTTCATTTTCAAAAATAGGATAATTCTACTTGAGATTTTATCATGAGTGTACTCCTCCAAGTCAAATGATATCATACGATCACACTCCTGATGGTGAGAAAGATACTGCATCTCCCCCAGGAAAGTGCCCAGATTATCTTGTGTTGGAAGGCACTCAAGATAACTTTAAGTGAGGCATAAATCTCTAGAAGTACTTGCGTCCAGGGTGCTTTTGTCATCTGAAGCCCATTCCTTTGAGTTATTTTTACATCCTTAGCCCATGGATCACAAAATTGTGCATAGCTGAATTGCAATGCCAATATAGAGTCTACATTGCCATCCTGATAAAACCTTCTTGCTTCTTGAATCTTTTGGACATGCATTAAAATCATACTTGAACTGCACTAGGTGATTTCCTTCTACCTTAATTTGCCAAGCCAATTTCTCCAATTTTGCATAGCTCTCCCATGTTTGTGGATGTGATCTGTCTCCTACAGTTTTTTAATTGATTTATCTTTCGATTGTGTTTGGACTTACTTTTATAAACTTGCAATATACAATGCACTTTTATTCTTTCTAAATTGAGACTAATAGTAATTTTATTGGTTGTATTGAGGCACATCTTCATTCATGGTAGGAAAGGCAACACCCTGTTGCTCATATTAGATGGCACATTGCATATAAAGGAGGAAAGATTATAGGGTTATTGTTGGCTGCATTGAAGAAGAGAGCTTCATATATGGGACACGATCAACACTCTCCTCCTTGGATTCTACACATTACAGCTTGCTCCAAAAAGATTGCCCACATTGTAGAAGTTTTAAGAAATGAAAGGGGCATGTGCTCGTATTGAAGGGCTCCAAGCATGTGTTTCCATCATTGCAAATTTTTTTTTGGAGAAGTTTCTTTCTTGTCATTTCTGTGCATTGTAACTCAGATTTTCAATCTTGTGACTAAAAATAAAAATTGTAATACTCTATTTCTAAGCATTTTTTAAGCAAGATAGATATTTCAGACTTGTGCAAGCTGTAAGAACACCTTTCTTTTAATAAAGTTCATCAATTTTGCCTTCTCAATGGTTGTCTTATTGTGTGCAATTGATGATTGATGTGTGTTTCTATGTTTTATGTTTAAATCCTCAAATATCAGTCAATTAAATTGACTAAATATACTACTAATTGATGTCAATTAATAATTAAATTGACTAAATATACTATCAATTGACAGAAATCAGTGAACAGTGAATAAAATGACTAAATATATGACCAGTGAAATCAATGAATAAAAATGTCTAAATAAGTGACCAGTTAACAACAATCAATGACTAAATATATCGATGAATAAAAAATGGCTAAATAAGTGACCAGATTACAACAATCAATGACTAAATATACTACCAAATTGATCAATCAAAACAACCAATAAATGACTAAAAATGGTTTAGTCATCAATTTGGTTGCGTTATACATGACTGGCAATAAACTACTAGTAGTCACATGACCATGTGTAGTCATTTATAAGTAGTTTTTAGTAGTTTTTTCAGTCATATATTATTGTTTTTGTACTAGTATCAACAAACAAATATGAAACACTTGTCAAATACTCATCCCACAAATTTGTATCTGAAAGACAAGAAACATCCTATTGAACTAAACCATTGAACTCTGAAGAAGTAGGAGGTGGAGGAGATGGAAGTGTAGCACTAGTCTCAAAAACTAAAGAATATGAAAGAATACCAAGGTTCAAGTGACCAAACATCTCCTCAAAAGTATGATTCACATAAGGAGTGTGAATATCAACCAAAAGATCTAAATCATCATCAACAGAGAAAATATAAAAGGTGTATAACCAAGATGCATGATCAACCACACCAATAGAAATAATCTCTATGCTCTGCAAGTCTCTGATAATAGCCATTTATCAGATGTGAACTCCACCATCTTCCCTGTACCATTGTGAGTAATCTAATAGATGGAAAGAAGATTATTAGTCAAAGAAGGCACACAAAGTACATCATTGAAAGTATATTCACCAATATCAATAGTTCCCTTCCCAATTGCATTCATGTATATGTTTTTACCCATCAAAATAAGTGGCATAGTACAAGGTTCAAAAGTAGAGAACATAGACTAAGATGAAGCCATATGATGAGAGGCTCATGAATCAAGAAGCCATTTACCTATTCCAAAAATTGTACTTGCACAAAGTACATGGCATTTCTATTTGAGTTTGTTCTTATCTTTCCTTGCATGACCTAGTTTAGAAGATTCTGACTGATTAGATGTAGTAGAAGGAGAAGAAGAATTAGGCATTTGAATAATGTTCTTTTGAAGAAGATGCATCAATGTATCAATTTGTTTCTTAAAACAATTATGCTCATCATGCCTTGATTTCTTACAATTACCACAAATTAATTTCTCCTTCTTAGATGAGTCCTCTTTGGAAGAGGATTTATGTTGTGTTGAATCTATGTGTGGATTTTTCATAGATTTCTTTTGTTTCTTGTCAGAAGGACCTGACTCTTGCTGTTCCTTAGGCTAACTAACCAACAAAGCTTGTGATTGTGATGGTTTGATGATACCCATAGAAAGAAGCTTATATTTTTAATGCATTATCTCAAAAAATATGCAAATTATGGCATAGCGTAAGCAGGCTGCATATTTAACCTATGAGTGTGAAAACTAGAAACAGAAGTTGCATATTCAGGACCAAGTTTGTTCAATACATTGTAGATCAACTGAATGTCCTTTTTGTCAATACCACATGCTCTACATTGTGCTCTTAGATCATTAACCTTAGTTATATAATCCTGGATGTTGCCAAAGTTCTTAGGATCAAGGCTCATGAGTTCATTTTCAATTTTGATAGCCTTTGACTTCATCTGTTGTACCATACAATATTTTCAACTTTTCTCAAGCATCATGTAAATTTGTGTATGCCTCAATGTGAAACATAAGATCAAGGGAAACAAAACTATGAAGACATCTAAAAGCTTGTGTATGTTCAATCATCCATTTTATACTTTCCTTAGCATATGTGGGTTTAGGTACCTTTTGTTCAACATATAGATAATACCCAAGATCCATTAGTGCATTCCATGCTTGTTGATCCCAAGTTGCATAGTTATAAGGTGTTAGCAAAGAAACCCTAGAATTATCCATATGTAGAGAAAAAGAAGAGCACAAGAAACTAGATCAAAACACACACCAAGAGACCCCCCCAATTTCACTTAAACAAGAGAACCCCGCAAAAAAATATGATGATGGCATTTTATACTTAGTGTAATCACAATTGCCACAACCTAAAATAACTAAGTGATCTTTGATCTTAGTGCATGCAAATGCCAAAATAGGCCTTATACTAAGAGTATAATTTGGGTACAAAATGAGATCAAATGGATCACAAATGTAGGAAGTACACAAAAAATCATGCACTTTCAAAAAAGTTTCACTAAAAAATGTTACCATACGAGCCCAAACGGAGCCCCAAAAGTTCCAAAAATGGAAACTGCTTAGAAATAATGATTAAGATCTACAAATTCTAGACAAACCAGGCACCAAAATAACAATATGATTACACCAATGTGAAGCCTATGAAATTTTGGCTCAAAACAAAAAAATCTCAAAAAATAAAGAAAAAATGAGCAAGATAGAGGGCTTCAAAGTTAGACTGGCACCAAAATGAAAATTTCACTAGAGTAGGGGTAAATTAGGGCCAAAAAGGTCATTGATGTCAAAGTGCCATAGGTTGATGTCACTTGACACAAAAAAAGAATATTCTCTCATGAACAAAATATTCCATCAAGATCCCAAAATTGTTGTTCATTTTTGCAAAACTTCCTTTATTCACCTCAAACCACCATTTTTCACCTGGAAACTACCTTAGAGGACTCATAATACCACTAGCCAGAGGGAAGAGGTGGTTTACATGTAGAGAAGGGGTGAATCCCCCAGAATATGCTTTCGTCAAGGTCTGTGGATCGCTGACAGACTAGATTATTGTCAGTCGGAGGTATTGTCTGCTAGGCTAGGGAAAGGGCCCACACCACATGGTGCCCCCACAGTCACTATAGTACTTGTGGGTACACTACTGATGCAAGGACTTGCAACAAAAAAATAGTAAAAATAATTTGAACTAGAAAATAGAAGTTTTACCCAAAGGATAAAAACTTTGTTGACACAGAAAATGACAAAGAGTGCACAAGTAATGGTGCAAGCATATAATCTAACTATATGGATGTATGGATCTGTACAACTATGTACAGTTGTATGGAGTTTACCAAAGCTGAGATCTAAAACCCAAAAAAAATTACAAAATTTTCTTGTCTCTGATTTAGGTGTTTAAACAGGTGATCTTTAGGTTTTGATGCCTTTTGATCACAATCATAGAGTTTGTTTTGCACCAAGATGCACCAAAAATTAGCTCTTAGATGAAACTCTCAAAAAAGAGGGAAGAAAATCACATATTTAGCACTCTTATACCATGTAAGAGTCGATAATAGACTCAAGCACTCCCAGGATCACCTACAATCAATTCAATCTTCCACAACAAGAGAGAAAATAAATATTGCCAAGAATAACGATCCATAACATTTACAAGATGCAAATCTTGACTTGACACACTTAATTTATTTGTACAATGAGAGACCTCCCTTTATAGGCAAGGTGAGAGATGAGGCACAAGGCCGACATAGTGGAAAAACAAACTAGATGACACAAATAATAAATGCATGTAAGATAAACTTTTAAGATGACAAGTTTCTTAATGCTATGACATGAGACAACTAGTGCAAAAGTATTAAATGCACCTAGATGTACATTATTGAATGCACCTAATGATACCTAAGTAAGCTTAAGTAGACTAGTGTGAAGAGGACCTAGGAAATGACTAGCTAGGTAATATATCTTTTTACACTAACAAGGAGGAGAAATACTCTAAGATTTTGGACCTATGTTTTTGAGACCCAATAGATTGGCGTCATTACTAGGGATGTTATACTTTGGTTCAGATCTTAAGGACCTTTGCAACACAATCGTTGAAGATAGTTTGTAATTGTTGTGAGTGCATTTTGTTGTTTGTTGAAGTTGGTACCCCATCAACTTGCACCAACAGATTAGTAGTGTTGCCATGGATTGAAGTTACTTTAGTCATTACTAGGTTATAGGTAGCTGGAGATATTTTTAAAGCCAGTAATAGAGATTCAAATTTGTGCATTATGTTTGGGTGAGTTGGCAGCCCATTAATTGTTGGCAAGAGACATTGCTTTGTAGAGACTTGAATGTTGTCATTGATGGAAACAAGGAAAAGAGAATCCATCAGTATGGCAAAGAGACACTACTTTGATAGACAATCTTGAGTTGGCAACAAGGAACAAAGTATTTTGGTCTGGAAGCCCAAAATGGCTAAGTATGGGAAGTATTCTAAGTAAGGGATAGAAAGTGAATCAGTATGCCTCTGCAATTGAAGACTTGCAGATATGATTTAGGTATGATGTTTATAGCTACCTATTGCTATTATATTCTAGTGATCAAGATCTGACTTCCTTCGGAAGTCATCTGGTGAAAAAGTCTAAGTCTGGGTGGATAGTGTTAAGACAAAGACAGTGAACAGTACAGAGTAAAATGGTCCGCACTCCTTCACAATAGTATATTTTGTTCTATGGTTCTAAGGAGACCTAGAGATATGTCTTGACTACCTAAATCCAAGATTATAGCCTATGAAGTTCAACAGATAATATTTTACAAGCTTCCAAGTATTAACTTCCAGTTTGACAATGTTTCAGTGTGACAGTGCAATAGTTCTAAGATCTGCATTTTGGCATACAAAATTATTTTGTTCTATGGATTTTAAGGCATGTTAAGAGGTCATTTATGAATGTTAGATATGGATTGTGGAGTCCCATATGGTCTGTAGCATAAGTTATGATGTGACAGAGGAACCTATCATATATGTTCTTAAAGAACAATCAAATAGGCCTATAAGATCCTTATGTGGAGAAGGTATAATATATAGACAATCAATATTAAGTGATTGCATGATTAGAGCCAACCTATTTGAAGACTTGTACATGTTTGTTTGGGTCCACATTGTAGATTGTACACAAGATCAAGCTGACATAATACAACACCATGTGTACACATTTCATACTTTGCTTGCTGACCTGATTAAGAGTTAGATAAAATTATGGATATATGTAGAGGATGGATTTTAGTGTTTGAAGTATGTATGACATGTGATGAGAAGTGTGTGAATGCAAAATATGAAAAGATAAGGGACAAGAGTAGAAGAAGAGAGATCATATGTAAAAGCAGAGCAACATAACAGGATAGTTAGAGATGAAGAGTTTTGAGTCAATGTTTCTGTGCTTCATTAGAACTGTAACCATGCATATGTATATGCAATCTCAGCAGTTCATCTTGGCAGTGAGCTACCCTTCTACTTTCTTCATTCTTCTAATTAGCAATGAGCCTATTCTTTGGCAGTGAGCCATAAGGTAGTAAGCCTCTTTATAACTCGGTATTGTACTATCTTAATATATTGTGAGCTAACACTCACCATGGTTTTTCCCTTTTTGGGTTTTCCACGTAAAAATCCTAGTGTTCATGTATTATGTCTTAGTGGTTGTTGTTCCTATGCTTATTCTAATTTCATGTTATTAATTTTGGAATTTAGACAAATAAACTTATTAAGAAGTGGTTTTGTGGAATACTGATTCACCCCCCCTCTCAGTATTCATTGCTATCAACAATTGGTATCAGAGCAAGGTTTCTTGGAAGAAGTCTAACAACTTAAGGAAGATTTGGGGTTCTGAAATCATGACAGCAAGAAGATTTGGAAATTATGAAAGAAACAAGGAACTAGAAGCAACCCTTATTGATCTTGAAAAATCTGATGTAGAAAATAGGGATCTAAAAACAAATATTCAAGAAGCTGATGAAAGCATCCTAAAACTAAGAAAGCAAGTCAAGAAATTCAAAGAAAAAACAAGGAGATAAATCATTAATTTTCCACAGTCCATATCGTTGTGATGAGTGCTTTTGGATTTGACTGTGTTCAAGATTTTTCCCTCAACGTTTTAGATCACACTCCGTGATCCATCATCAGGAAAAAGATAGCCAGAGAAGAGAATGAAAATGATCAATTGCAGACTAAGACTGAATAAAAAGAGAGGTGTGGTGTGGTAGGGGATCCAATGGATCCTCTGGCTCTTCTCCCAAGTGACCCATTGGATCCCCTACCACACCACACCTCTCTTTTTATTTAGTCTTAGTCTACAATTGATCATTTTCATTCTCTTCTCTGGCTATCTTTCTCCTGATGATCGATCACGGAGTGTGATCCGAAACATTGAGGGAAAAATCTTGAACACAGTCAAATCTAGAAGCACTCATCACAAGGAGATAAATGATCAATTAGATGAAGTACAAGAGCTCCTAAATGGGTTGACATTGGAAGTTGAAAAGAAGGAAGAAATTGAAAGGCATCTGAGCCAAGTTATTAAGAATAAATCAGAGGAATGTGAAAATTTGGGCAAAGAAGTGCTACTTCTAAAATTTGATCTGGAAGCAGCTAAGAGCTATGAAGAGAAGTTCAAGCTAAGTTCTGCAAATCTTGACGAAATGATTGCTGGTCAAAAGAGTACTGATGATAAGCAAGGTTTGGGATTTGAAAAAGGAGAAAGTTCAAAATCTAGACAAGCATATTCTGGATTAAAGCAAGATAGAGGGAACCAATTTAGAAATCAAAGAAGAAGACCTAGAAGACCCCCGGTTAAACAACCAAATGCTCAAAGGTGCCCATGTTTCAATGGTCATTGTTTTAATTGCAATAAGTTTGGTCATAAAGCTACTCAGTGTGGGAGTAGAACAAACCAGAATCAAAATGTTTCATCATTCTCTAGTCAATGCTTCAACTGCAAGAAAATTGGTCATAGATCAAATGAATGCAGAAGTCCAGTAAGAAATAGATTTCAAAAGTCAAAGAATAGTCAATCATTTAATAGAAAGTGTTTTGCATGCAATAGAATTAGACATATGGCTAATCAATGCAGATCAAATCCAACTAATAGAAGGAATCAAAGTCAAAGGTCATAAAGCTACTCAGTGTGGGAGTAGAACAAACCAGAATCAAAATGTTTCATCATTCTCTAGTCAATGCTTCAACTGCAAGAAAATTGGTCATAGATCAAATGAATGCAGAAGTCCAGTAAGAAATAGATTTCAAAAGTCAAAGAATAGTCAATCATTTAATAGAAAGTGTTTTGCATGCAATAGAATTAGACATATGGCTAATCAATGCAGATCAAATCCAACTAATAGAAGGAATCAAAGTCAAAGGAATGTTATGTACTACAATTCCAACAAATATGGACATATTGCAAGAGTTTGCATAAGAAAGAAAGTAAAAAGAAACTACTATGATGAAGAAAGGAAAACAGAGTAGAGGAATGATAAGAGAAAAGAAAAAGTTGATCTGATTGAAACTAAGAAAGAAATGAGCAATATTTGGATCAAGAAAGATGTGATTGAAGTCAAGGATGAATCCATACCATCATCTAGTGTAGATACTTCCTCCGAGAAGTAAACTAGGAACTTTGGCTCAAGGGGAACTATGTTGAAAATTCAAATCCCCCAGCTAGAAAGTTAGTACTAGAACCCAGTACTAAGATATGTGTGAAGATTCTTATGATAAAATCTCTAAAAGAAATTCTAGTAGAAAAGGATTTGATTCAACACATTGCGGAGCAATCTTGATTGACTATGCCTAACAATGAAGTGTTTGACAACTTTTTGAAAACAACATTTATGATGAGTAGGTTTTGGTAAACAAAGGTTAAAAGGGTAGCATTTGAAGGAATAATCACTTTGTATTTGAGCCTTCAAGTGTCTAAGGTGTGCAGAAGTATAATCATAAGCGATATCAACAATTTCTAGTGATTCCAAGCAGAGAAAACCCTAATCCTACATTAAGAGGTATTTACAGTTTAAAACCCTTTCTAAAATTTGCTTGATTATCCATAGAAATGGAAACACCCCAATTAGTGGATATCACTGAGTGACCAAGACCTAAATTCAAGAAACATCCTTTCAAAGCAACCGAAGTTGATCCAATGGGTGCATTTTTGAAAATGCCATATGGAGTTCTATATGTGGAAGATGTTAGGGCATATATCCATGTTACCCTAGATGAGCTCGGTGGTGACAAATTCTCAGATCTATACTTGAAGTTTCTAAACAATGATCAATTTGACCTAAAGGAAGAATACAAAGTCTTAGAAGAGAAGAAATTCATCTAGTATGTAGAGTTTTCTGATTTCACAAAGGATGAATGGGTCCAGTATATCCTAAGTTGAATTCACAATGAATTCATGTGGTTAGGGCAGCCTTTCAAAATCACCAAGGAAGAAATTAGGGCAGTAACAGGGTTAAATTCCATTGGAGGTGTACCCTTGCTGAAAGCTGTGAAGAATCAAATTGTTATAGAGGCCACTGGAGCCCAATTTGACAAGAGGGCATTAACCATAAAGGACATCATAGACCATGCGGTAAGATTTGCTTCTATGGTCATAGGCTACAAAATCTATTTCTCAAACTGAGAGAACTCTGTCTCCGATACCGCAATATATACCGCATATCAAATGGTCAAAGAGAGTATGATTTGAGTGAGTTGCTAAGAATCCAACTACTGGAGAATCTAAAGAAGATCAAGGAAATAAAAACTATCCATTCAAATTTAGTACATTGATCATATGTCTATTCTTCTATTTTATGAATGAGTTACCAAAGATGAAGAATCTATTCTAGTTAACTAGCAAACCGGTAGCTGTCCAAATTAGAAATCTTTTACATAGCATTGGAAGCCATGATGAGCAAAAGGCAGCATTGTGGGGGTATTTAAAAAAATTTCAAAGCATGATGGAATCAAGAGAGAATCCTGGGGAAATTTATTGAGAAGTATAAGGATACCATATGTTTTATGGTTACAAAAGATCAATGCTTGATGGAAACTGTGGAGCCCAGGACAGTCTGGATTATGCCAATGGGTTATGAGGTAGATGGATAAATACTTGAAAACTATGCCCAACACCTGCTCAACAAACCTAGAGACACTAAAGAAGAGAGGTTTGAGACTCATAAAGAACTAAGTTTAAAAATTCATGTTGAACTCAAGAAGCTAGAATCCACTAGGAAGGTGAAAAAAGAAGTAGAGGAAATTGCTGCAAGATATGGGTTCAAAAAGAACAAGTGACAAAGGCAAGGGAAAAAGTACAAGCTACTAAGGTAGCAAAAGAAAAGAGAAAAATTGAATCAAGTGGAGCTCCAGAAGAACCCAAGGTTGAACCGAAAAAGCTAGAGATCTCAAGAAAAAGAACCAAAGGATCCACCTCTATAGAAGTTGCATCCATTCCCTCTAGTTCCACACCATCTGCAAGTGTGGAAACTCCTACCACTAGTTCTAAGAGAAAGAAGACTAAGGCCAAGAGAATGCATGTAAGCATAGTTGTTCATGAAGAAGCAACAAAATCAGATGAGGAAGTAAAGAAGATGAAAACTGAGGCTACAAAAGCCTCTGAAACTAGCAAAAAGAAACCCTCTAGTAAGGGTAAACTTGGAAAAGGGGTAAAGCAAGATGTGCCTCAGACAGAGGAAGCAACTATAAGCCTTGAAGATGTTCTCAAAGCCATAACAGTGGATGGAAATCTAAAACCCATTGCTTAGTTGTATGATAAGTATAATGATCCAAACAAGAGGATCATTGAGACTACTATTGTAGAATATCTAAACATCTACAATAAGGCTCTGATTGAAATTAGTACTGATTGTATACACCTAAAATTGGCTCGTGTCAAATTAAGTAAATATTTTAATATCTATCTTAATTCTTATTTTCTTCTATCAATTAAATAAAATATTCTAAGTTTATTTGATTGGTTCATTATCCCATAATTAAATAAAATAAATTTACTTAATTAAATTCCCTAAATTTTTCTAATGTCTCACATAATTAAATAATCATACATTATTTAATTAATCATAAATTCCTCTATCCTAAGTCCAAATTTCATAAATCCACCTCACCAATCCACCTCATCTTTCCACCTCACCTTTTCCACCTCACCATGTTGCACATGTAATTAAATATTCTAAATATTTAATTAGCTAATATTCCCTCACCCACATGTCCTATTTCTCCTCTAGTCAAAATTAGTTAACTCATCAATCAAATTAGTTAACTAATTAATCAAACAGGTTAATTAATCAATTAATTCAGTTAACTTCCCAATCAATCCACTCAACTGGTTGGTTTATTTTGTTACTATTCAATCAATTGTGTTAACTCCCCTATTACATGAGGGAGCTTGGACACTTGTCCTCTTTCTATTTGTGCACATTCCTCAACCATTCTCAACTTTTGATCTTTTTACTTCTTCTCAACCATTGATCTTCTCTCACACATTTCTATAAATGCAACCCTCTTCTTCTTCATTTCATATCCATCGTTTGAGTAAACTTATGCTGCAAAAACACTAACACGCCTTTGGCACCCCCATTTCCATAGCACTTCATTATCATCCATATCATTAGTGTATTAAATCTCATCTTCAAACACATAAAGTATCATAGCCAACTTCATCTTGTCATCTTGAGGACTTTGAAGAAAAGAAGCAAGCTTTCTGAGGGCCATATTCATCTCCATCAAGATCAAGACAAAAAAGGCAAACAATGGAAGATAAAAGGTGAAAGGTTGTAAGTATCATTTGTTTTTTTATTTAAATCTCCTTTTCTCCTTCATATTCTATTGATGTTTGGGTTTATTATTGTTATTAATTTATCCACATTTTACCCTCACACTGATCTTCCACATAGCCTGGCAAATATAATGAGCATAAGAAAATAAGCAGCTATGGCAAAGGATGTTGAGCTTAGGGAACACTCATTGATAAGATTATGTCTGGAGATCACCCCTGAGGAGAAGGCCAAAATCTCTAAAGAGGTCAAGGATGCCTTCAAGACCAAGAGAAGAATGAACTCATTGATGTTGGGAGAAATTGATAAAGTGGTCAAGGAAACAGAGGAGATCACTTTGGTAGCATTAAAGAAAAATAATATTCCTACTATCTATGACAAGGAAGGAGCAAATGATGAAGACACATCTCTACCAGAGATGAGCTAGGATCAAGGACTGGAACAAAGTGATCAAGTCCTTGACATAGACACATTGGATATGTTAGATCAAGGCAAAACTGAAACTAATCTGCCTCCTAAGAAATAGGCTGGGGTTGAAGAGAATAGGGAACATATAAGGAGCCCTACACTGGAACAAAACATTGATCAACAAGAAAATGTAGACATGGATCCTCTGGAACGTAGTCAAGAAGAAGTATCTGGGAGAACAAGAGACACTATAGATGTCTCAGTTGGTTCTGGAAGACAACAAGATATAGATGAGTCTGAACTTCTTCAAGGACCAATCAACCTGGCCTCATTGTCACCTATGCAAAAATTCAAATTAGTATCTATTGTCTAGGCAAAGGCACAGGAAGAAATGCTAAAATCACATGACCAAGATAGTAAATTGATCAATGATGCATCCAATGTGTTGACATTTCTTCTGAATCAGCATTAGGGTTTGCCATTTCTAATGCACAGGCAGATTCAGGCCAACTGAATACAGGAGGTTGCGTGAGCTCCTCCCCTTCACTTCTGGTTCTGCCGCACCAAGGGGGGTATCCCTATAACTTGAGATGTAACCTTGACTAGCTCAAAGATAGAAAGGTCTAACTTGACAACAACAGGCAGAATACTCTCATGTATGGACCAAGATCTGCATGATAGATCACAAGGCTGGCAACATTCTTGGACATGATGTCTGGTTGGGTATGAGAGTATGCAGGGGGTTCCTAATCCTACTCCTACAACTAACAGGTGGAGGTGTGAAATGGTTTGATATGAATTTGGATGCAAAGCTGGACGTGGTGTATAACACAAGAACACAGCATGATTGGTGCCTATCCAGGGCTTGGAGTCGGTAGACATACACCTGTGAATGATCAGCATGAACAGCTAGAACTGGATTTCAGGGGGATACACATGATATCTGCCCTACAGATATCTCCCAATATAGAGTGTTGAGCTATCTCTACTTATGGCATCCCTACTGCAGTATACCCTTCCCAATGTTCAACCTGAAAACAGTTTAATCTGCCCCTTGAGCAGAGGTTAAAAGATCAGACATTCAACATAGGAATTCTATGCTCTAGAATCTAAACATAAGCAAACATCCAGATCCAGAAGAAGGATACATGCAATACTGGAGACAGAATTAACACAACACATGCTAAACAGCATTACTCATATAAGATCAACCATGAAACCAGTGGATTCATGCCAAGTCGTACAACAGGAGATACATAAACTCACAAGAAAAAACTGTACAGAGCAACCAGATCAGCTGGTTTTGGATTACAGAGCCAAAAATCTACAACTTTCAACAACCCTAAAAGAATAACACCATCTGCACTATATAGCAGGAGGGTATCTTCAGCAATTAATTACATTGTTGACCAAAATTTCGCCAGATACACAGTATCATGAAAATGGCGCTCAAACACAACCGGATTGGCGCCCAAACTTGAATGCAGCAGGTAGGGGAGGAGACAGGAAGATTTCTCGAGCCCTGCGCTCCTGCCCGCTGATTGACACCTCTAGTCGGGTACAAGATCGACCCACGCCATCGCCCACACCTCTGCAACAATCGCCATTAATGGCGCACCAACCCGCGGCCTTGGGAAGAACATCAAACAGACCATCGCAAGCTTTTCCCGCTGAGACTCATCATCATGATATTTCGAATATGCAGGATAACAATATCCCACATGCACCCCGCAGCAACCTCCTTAACACTTTATATACTAGGTCATGAGCATATATCATGTCGGCTCTTTTGCTCCTGACGACACTAGTATAGGACTTCATCATCATCATCCTCCAGCAGCATGATATCCTGTTGTTCAAAATATCACCCTGACGTCATCATGATATTTGAAACATAACCTTCATGATAATCGGCACAACCTGATCCTTCGGAGGAACATCCTCCTGCTGAGCTTATAACAAAAGTCTGGCCGATGAACATCCTGATGACGTCATCATCATATCCTGCTGACGTCATCATCATATCCGCCTACTGCACACCTCCTCATATCCGGATGACGTCATCATCATGTTTGCAAATATCAGGAGGTCTCTTCAAGATGATCAATGTTAGAAATACGACCCCCCGGACCTTGATGACGTCATCATCATATTAACATCATCATGATATTCGGAAGACAACCGGATATTTGGAAATATCCTCCTGATGTGAAAATATCAGGTTGCACTGTAGCTCCTCTGTAAGATCGGGGCGAAAACTGAATATGATGATGCTGCTTGAAAAGATCACCCCCAGTAGATAATGCGCGAAGCCAGCAGGCGGATATCTCCCTGATATACGGATGACGTCAGCATCATCAGGATGAGAAACAAAGAACAAGAAGTGATACAACATCATCAGGATGATATTGACTAAGATCATCCTGACGTTCGAAATATGATGACCCTAGTGAATATCGGGTCGCACTTAAAACTCTTCAACATCATCATCAGGATGATCATAACCAAGATCACCCGATGATAGAAATATCACCCCGGCGAAATATCATGAAGGCAGAAAATATGATGACCTCCACAAGCAGCAGGATGACAACTGAAAAAATGATGATGATGACGACCCTTAGGATAAAACAAGTTAGGTCGAACAACTCAAAGAATAAGCAACATCATCATCATGCCTGCGCAAGGTGATAAATGGAAGATCACCGGAGACTTTGAAGAATCACCCTCGCAAGCAGATAAGGGCGCACTGTAGCTCGTCAGCATCATCAGGATAAAACCCGAACATCACCCGACAGTTGAAATATGATGATGACGTTGAAAAACAAGTCGAAGGAGAACATGATGATGCTGACCTTCATGGAAACAAACATGATGATGATGACCTCCTCCTCAAGAAAATATGATGATGCAGCTGAAAAATACTGAGGAGGTCCGTTACTTAGAGCATTTTTTTGGATACTTAGGGAGAGTGCCTGAATGAAAATTTTTCAAAAAACTACCAGTCAATTCAGGCGTCAACAGTGGCTCTGTCTGGGGACGTGCAGGTGAAAGACTGCAGCGAGAACCCCAGATCTCTGGGATGCAGACCAGTCCCTTATCCATTGGGCACAGAGTCAAATACTGCACTGACCTGCATCACCAAACACACTTGATGGCCTAAGGCCACCAAGAAAAGAAAAACATGTATCTCCCCTTGTCAAATATCTTGTTTTCATCTGCATGCACTGGGTCAAGCTTGGAGATACTACAGAGATCCACCCACAAACAAATCTTGTCATCTGCATATTCAACCCTCTGATTTGGCTTGTCATCATCACCCTTGTGCAGATAACCCTCAGCATCATGTGACATGTGGGTGCAGAATATATCAAACAATGCATGTTCATATGGCATATAGCACTTATCATCTATATCATCATCATGCATTGCAACATGATCTCCTAGCTGGACTGAAAATAGGAAACACTCAAAGTCTACCACACAACTAGGAAGATCAGGGCTCATTGTATTATATGCTGGCTCATCAAAAGAAAAGCTTTCAAAATCACAATTGTGTACATCATGTACACAACAATCAGCAGCACCAGGCTGGAAAAGATCAGGCTCTGGCATCTCTTTCAAATCAGTCACATCTTCACAGTCACTTACCTGATGTATATTGTTTCCTCTTTCATCTGGATGAGAAACAGAATCCAAGCCAAAAATAGTGTCTAGATCCCCACCATACTCAGACAGATCCTCATCACCATATGTGTCATAAATGGGTGACCCAGGTGCATCAGTTTCATCATAGTATGCCATTTGTTCATGGGCAGCAGAGCACATCTCTTCATCATCAATGGATTCATTCTGTGGAGGAGTATCAGCCTGTGTGTCATAAGCAAAACAGCCATCAAATGAAAAACAATCATGCTCTGAACTAGCATTTATTTCAATTTCTGACTGCTCTTCATGATCTCCATGTGTTAGAAAGGTAGGCAATGGGTCACACATAGGACTGCTTCTCTGTTTGCTTATATCTTCTCTGTCTTGAGTACAATACTCACAATTGTCTCCACAGGTCCATTCTAAAAATTGCTCATTGCTGTCCACAACCTCATTGTTGTCTTCATGGTCAGATGCCTCATGATTGCAATGGGAATCCTCATTAGTCCTTTCACTGGCATCCTCAACATTCATCTTTTCATCTTCACATGATGCCTTCATGACTTGGTCATTTGCAGCTTCATAACCATTTTTCACACCAAGGCCTGGGGAGAGGGGTTTCAGCAAGTGCATATTTCTCATTTCTTCTACATTCTCAATGAACCTGTATGCCATCTACATACTTGTCACCTTGAAATCCCTCAGTAATGCACTAGAGCCCTCCTCAAAAGCTTCAAAGAATATGCCAACACAGGCTGAAATATCAGGTCTGAAACTTTCAGGGACATGTGAAAGGGCTACTGCAAACCTATGACTGAAATCAGCACATGGCTCTTCATCTTGTTTTCTGATTCTCATCAATTCTGCAACAAGATCAGCCGGTTCTTTTGCAAATTCTTCCTTGAAACAGTCAGCAAGCTCAACCCAACAGGCAAAGGACTTCTTTGGAAAGCTCAAATACCAGTCTTTTGCTTTTGCATCAAAGGACCTGACAAGAAACCTCATCCACATATCCTCATCTCTGAATGAATATTTTCCCATAAAACTTTGAAAATTTTGGATATGTGCATTCCCACCACATACATTGTGACCACTAAATCTAGGCATCTGACAGTATATCCTAGCAGGCATAATTTCTTCTTCATAATCCACCCATGACAAATCCAGTTGGTCATACAAAGGATCAAAAGGGCTGACAGGAGGTTTAGCTTTCTGACTGGCAGACACAACAGGGTTACTGCTTTTTAACTGGGCCTGCTCAGCCTCTAAGAATATCAACCTATTTCTTATCTCTTCTATTCCTTTATCCAACATTTCACCACTGAGCATGGGATAATTCATACTTGGATTCATAAAAATCCTACTCTTAGACATCCTTTGTCTGTCTAAGACCTAAGGCTTCCCCTGGCATCTAACTTATGCAGTAAAACAGCAAATAAAGGGGAAGTAACAAGGTACCTTTTCTCATACAGATGCAGAAATATGTACATCTTTCAACCAATAACATACATCTATCTTTCATGTGCATTTAGATCTGTTTTGCAGAGTCGCCACCTCTCCAGAGAGGACAAAATTTTCAATAGCTGAAAGCTACTTTTCCAGGTTCATTCCACCAGCAGAGCAAAACTTCACCAGAGACTGTGGGATATCACTTTACATTAACTTCCCCAGTAGAGTCGCCAATTTGTTGACATTTCTTCTGAATCAGCATTAGGGTTTGCCATTTCTAATGCACAGGCAGATTCAGGCCAACTGAATACAGGAGGTTGCGTGAGCTCCTCCCCTTCACTTCTGGTTCTGCCGCACCAAGGGGGGTATCCCTATAACTTGAGATGTAACCTTGACTAGCTCAAAGATAGAAAGGTCTAACTTGACAACAACAGGTAGAATACTCTCATGTATGGACCAAGATCTGCATGATAGATCACAAGGCTGGCAACATTCTTGGACATGATGTCTGGTTGGGTATGAGAGTATGCAGGGGGTTCCTAATCCTACTCCTACAACTAACAGGTGGAGGTGTGAAATGGTTTGATATGAATTTGGATGCAAAGCTGGACGTGGTGTATAACACAAGAACACAGCATGATTGGTGCCTATCCAGGGCTTGGAGTCGGTAGACATACACCTGTGAATGATCAGCATGAACAGCTAGAACTGGATTTCAGGGGGATACACATGATATCTGCCCTACAGATATCTCCCAATATAGAGTGTTGAGCTATCTCTACTTATGGCATCCCTACTGCAGTATACCCTTCCCAATGTTCAACCTGAAAACAGTTTAATCTGCCCCTTGAGCAGAGGTTAAAAGATCAGACATTCAACATAGGAATTCTATGCTCTAGAATCTAAACATAAGCAAACATCCAGATCCAGAAGAAGGATACATGCAATACTGGAGACAGAATTAACACAACACATGCTAAACAGCATTACTCATATAAGATCAACCATGAAACCAGTGGATTCATGCCAAGTCGTACAACAGGAGATACATAAACTCACAAGAAAAAACTGTACAGAGCAACCAGATCAGCTGGTTTTGGATTACAGAGCCAAAAATCTACAACTTTCAACAACCCTAAAAGAATAACACCATCTGCACTATATAGCAGGAGGGTATCTTCAGCAATTAATTACATTGTTGACCAAAATTTCGCCAGATACACAGTATCATGAAAATGGCGCTCAAACACAACCGGATTGGCGCCCAAACTTGAATGCAGCAGGTAGGGGAGGAGACAGGAAGATTTCTCGAGCCCTGCGCTCCTGCCCGCTGATTGACACCTCCAGTCGGGTACAAGATCGACCCACGCCATCGCCCACACCTCTGCAACAATCGCCATTAATGGTGCACCAACCCGCGGCCTTGGGAAGAACATCAAACAGACCATCGCAAGCTTTTCCCGCCGAGACTCATCATCATGATATTTCAAATATGCAGGATAACAATATCCCACATGCACACCGCAGCAACCTCCTTAACACTTTATATACTAGGTCATGAGCATATATCATGTCGGCTCTTTTGCTCCTGACGACACTAGTATAGGACTTCATCATCATCATCCTCCAGCAGCATGATATCCTGTTGTTCGAAATATCACCCTGACGTCATCATGATATTTGAAACATAACCTTCATGATAATCGGCACAACCTGATCCTTCGGAGGAACATCCTCCTGCTGAGCTTATAACAAAAGTCTGGCCGATGAACATCCTGATGACGTCATCATCATATCCTGCTGACGTCATCATCATGTTTGCAAATATCAGGAGGTCTCTTCAAGATGATCAATGTTAGAAATACGACCCCCCGGACCTTGATGACGTCATCATCATATTAACATCATCATGATATTCGGAAGACAACCGGATATTTGGAAATATCCTCCTGATGTGAAAATATCAGGTTGCACTGTAGCTCCTCTGTAAGATCGGGGCGAAAACTGAATATGATGATGCTGCTTGAAAAGATCACCCCCAGTAGATAATGCGCGAAGCCAGCAGGCGGATATCTCCCTGATATACGGATGACGTCAGCATCATCAGGATGAGAAACAAAGAACAAGAAGTGATACAACATCATCAGGATGATATTGACTAAGATCATCCTGACGTTCGAAATATGATGACCCTAGTGAATATCGGGTCGCACTTAAAACTCTTCAACATCATCATCAGGATGATCATAACCAAGATCACCCGATGATAGAAATATCACCCCGGCGAAATATCATGAAGGCAGAAAATATGATGACCTCCACAAGCAGCAGGATGACAACTGAAAAAATGATGATGATGACGACCCTTAGGATAAAACAAGTTAGGTCGAGCAACTCAAAGAATAAGCAACATCATCATCATGCCTGCGCAAGGTGATAAATGGAAGATCGCCGGAGACTTTGAAGAATCACCCTCGCAAGCAGATAAGGGCGCACTGTAGCTCGTCAGCATCATCAGGATAAAACCCGAACATCACCCGACAGTTGAAATATGATGATGACGTTGAAAAACAAGTCGAAGGAGAACATGATGATGCTGACCTTCATGGAAACAAACATGATGATGATGACCTCCTCCTCAAGAAAATATGATGATGTAGCTGAAAAATACTGAGGAGGTCCGTTACTTAGAGCATTTTTTTGGATACTTAGGGAGAGTGCCTGAATGAAAATTTTTCAAAAAACTACCAGTCAATTCAGGCGTCAACACAATGTTCTAGAAAGATGATGCCAATAGTTCAAAAGGATGCCTCATTATCCTCTAATGATAATTTGAAAGGGCTATTAAACTCTGTAAGTACACATTTTGATTCTTTTGAAAAATCTGTAGAAGAAAAAGTTAGAAAAGAGTTTGATGAAAAGAGATTGGTTGAGTTAAAGGCTATGATAGCGAAAGATAAAACTATTTTAGATAATGGAATAAAAGGCATACAAAGTGCCATTGAAGAAGTTGGTAAAATATACAAATTTTGTCTATCTTGGCCAAAAATCACAAAGGAATTAGAAGATAAAATCTGAGACTTGGAACTCAAATTGCTTAATATCTCTGAGACATATAATCTAGCAGTTGAGTCAATAAATGCCAAAGAAAGACAAGTTGTGAATATTCATAGTGATTTGAACTCTTTGATGAAGAAAAGGGAAGAAATCAAAGATAGGTTGTGCCAGCTAAGGGGACTAGTAAGTCCAAAAATTGATTCCATGACCAATCTAGCAGATGAAGCCTTGAAATCACAAGCACTAATTGATACACCATCAGATGTGCAGAAAGCAGAGAAGTTAGTTTTTCTAATAAATGGCTACATCTATATTCTAGAAAGTGCAAGGAATAGATGGAATGGAGAGATAGCTCTGATAAAGACTATCTATAATGATATTCTACCTTCAATGACAAATTGAGATGAAAATGTGTATCTGTATATATGCAGTAGAATATAACATTTTTGAACATTTTTGACCAATTTTTCTTGAAGTCACACCTTTTCCATTGATGGAAAAGAGGGAGAGGAAAACCAGTGAAAAATTAAGCATACATCTGAAGGAGAATAGAAAAACAAAGTGTACAGAGTAAGGGGGAGCAACACAAGCATTTTTCATTGAGTGTTGCCATCAATGCCAAAGGGGGAGATTGTTGGAAAGAGACACTGCTCTGCAAAAAACTTGAACGTTGTCATTGATGGCAACAAGGTAAAGAGAGTCCATCAACATGGAAAAGAGATACTACTCTGGTAGACAATCTTGAGTTGGCAACAAGGCACAAAGTATTTTGGTCTGGAATCCAAAAATGGCTAAGTGTGGGAAGTATTTTGAGTAAGGGACAAAAAGTGAATCAATATGCCTCTATAATTGAAGACTTGTAGATGTAGTTTAGGTATGATGTTTATAGCTACCTGTTGCTATCATATTCCAGTGATCACTTGATTTGACTTCCTCTGGAAGTCATCTGGTGAAAAGTCTAAGTCTGAGTGGATAGTGTTAAGACAGAGACAGTGAACAGTACAGAGTAACTAGTCCACACTCCTCCACAATAGTATATTTTGTTCTGCAGTTCTAAGGAAACCTAAAGATATGTCATGACTACCTAAATCCAAGATTATAGCCTCTAAAGTTCAATAGATAATAATTTACAAGATTCCAAGTATCAGCTTCTAGTTTGACAGTGTTTCAGTGTGACAGTGCAACAGTTCTAAGATCCGCATTTTGGCATACAAAATTATTTTGTTCTACAGATTTTAAGGCATGTTAAGAGGTCATTTATAAATGTTAGATATAGATTGTGGAGTCCCATATGGTCCTCAGCATAAGTTATGATGTGACAGAGGAACCTATCATATATGTTCTTAAGGAACAAGCTGACCGGCCTGTAAGATTCTTATGCGAAGAAGGTATAATATCTGGACAATCAATATAAGTGATTGCATGAGTAGAGCTAGCCTATATGAAGACTTGTACTTGTTTTTTTGGGTTCATATTGCAGATTGCACACAAGATCATGCCAACAGAATACAACACTGTGTGTACATATTTCATACTTTACTAGCCAACCTAATTAAGAGTTAGATAAAATTGCGGATATATATAGAAGATGGATTTCGGTGTTTGAAGTATGTATGACATGCGATGAGAAGTGTGTAAATGCAAAATATGCAAAGATGAGGGACAAGAGAAGAAGAATAGAGATCATATGTAAAAGCAGAGTAGCATAACAGGGCAGTCAGAGATGAAGAGTTTTGAGTCAATTTTTATGTGCTTCATTGGAACTGTAACCATATATATGTAGATGCAATCTCAACAATTCATCTTGGCAGTGAGCCACCCTTCTACTTTCTTCATTCTTCTAATTGGTAGTGAGCCTCTTTGAGTAGTGATCTCTGGGTAGTGAGCCCTAAAACAGTGAGCCTCTTTGTAACTCGGTATTGTGCTATCTTAATACATTGTGAGCTAACACTCATCGTGGTTTTTCCCATTTTGGGTTTTCCACATAAAAATCCTGGTGTTCATGTGTTATGTCTTTGTGGTTGCTATTCCTATCCTTATTTTTCTTTCATGTTATTAATTTTGGAATTTGGACAAATAAACTTATTAAGAAGTGGTTTTGTGGAATACTGATTCACCCCCCCTCTCAGTATTCCTTGCTATCAACATCAACTTATGCCAACAGATTGGTGTTGTTACTGAGGAAGAGATTGAAGGGTTCATGAATTTGAAGACTCTACTAGTGAGTTGAACCCAAACCTATTTTTGCCATTGAAGATTAGTCACACTTCAAGTAATTCCTCTTTAGAAGAGGTTGTGACTCTGCTGTCAAAGAACAAAGAAGGTTTGTTGTTGTTGTTGCTTTGTTTGTGGTTGGTGACTCAAAGACCCCATCTCAATGTGTAGAAACTGGTGTTTAAAGGTACATGGTTTTCTTCCTACTCTTAAGATATTGTTTATTTCTTGGTAAAGAAACATAATTTGTAATACCTCTATTTTCTACCCTGCATTGTAGAATGTTTTAGTCATGGCCTCTAGGTGTGAATTTGAAGACTCTATGGATGCTCATTCATATGCATCTTCCTATGTTTTAGACCCTAGAAAATACATTGGATTAGATACCTATGACCATTCTACTAATGCCTATTCTAGCCATAGCTCTGTATTATATACAAGCCTAAACTTATATACACCTGTGCAAAGTCAAAATGAACTTGCTAGGTAGCAATATGAATTAGAAAAAAGAAATCAGTTGATAGAGTCCATGTTGTAGCAATAAAAAGAAATAGAAAATCATATTAGGCTACTAGAGTCTAGGGTGCAGTTACATGCTTGCTCTACTGCCCCTATAAATTATATTGCCTAGTCCCCTGTTATTCCCATGGACATAATTTATAAATAGCTAGACCTTTCTTGGGTTTATTACAAAGTGCAAAACATGCCAACCAAGGTCTACAATCAGATGCTTAGATTTGTATAATATTTAGGATGGGGACACACATGTTGATGACTTCTCTAATTTCATGGATGAGTTTAAATTTGAGGATGAGGGCATGTGAATGAGATTTTTTGTTAGGTCTTTATGTGGAAAATAAAAAGAATGGATTCAGGTAAGTGTATGGAAATCGCCTGATACAAAAAGTGGGTCAAAAGTAGCCACTTTTTTCCAGAAATCAACTAAACATGAACTTGGATGAGTAATTTGAGATGCATGCACTCAAAATTTGAAGATATGAAAAGAACAACAATTGTAGTACTCTAAATCTAGTTTCTAAACTACTAAAGTGTTTAAAAAATAGTTAAGATTAAGAGGGTGAAATTTTGCATTCACACAAAAGTGTTCCTATTTTTCTCACTAAGAAATAACATACTGTCTAATGTGTGCCCCCTATTTTTTGTTGCATTTATTATTTTTTTAAATGATTGGCAAAAATATAGCTAAGAGTGAGTACTAGAAGTTGTGTATTTTTTGTGATTTTTCAAAGTGGATGGATCCTTAAAACTGCATAACTTAGTGTGTGCATCACATAACTTGCACAAAATAATCAAAAATGTATTTTTTTAATGTATAAAGAATGAAGCATAGAATAATCCTATATAAAAAATTTAAATTTTGATAAGTGGATCAAATGTTATAAAGAAAAATCAATACATATGTGATTGAAGAATATGAGGACATTGTTCAAAGAAAATAAAAATAAACATCTTAACTTATTCAAAATAAAAATAAAAAAATTATATGGTTAGTGAAAGGAAGCAAGGTACGTGAAATACGCTTCCTACACCAATCTAATGAGGGAAGTAAAGTGCAAATTCTTTTAAATCCTTACAATTATAGTTATGTTGTATGTTTAACATAGAGATTATAGTAGCAAACACAACACAAGAATACAAGAGAGACACAAGATATATCATGGGGAAAACCTTTTTAGGTGAAAAACCCCACACTCCAAAACTTGCACAATGTATTATCAAAACTGAAATGTTTACAATACAATTGCAGTGCAAGTTCTTCCAGGAGTCTTCAAATATCATTTATAGAGTAATTCTGGCAGCATAACAGTAGCTATATAAACACTATGCATACTACATTTATCATACATGAAAAATTTGACTTCCCAAGATGGGGTACTCTATCCCAAGATAGGCTATGACAGATGCTCTTACACAACTTATAACTCTCATAGAATCCGTCATACATGACAGCTCTTACAGTTGTAAGAGAATCTGTCATAACTACCTAAAAATAGCATATTCCTCTTCCAACATGTCATAACCCATTTTGGGCACCCAAAGATGTCTTCCTCACATGCAAAGATGCTTTCTGACACTTGTCTTCACCTATCATAAGAATCTCTATACTTGGCTCTTACATGTCATTGAATTTGTCATACGTCATAAGACCTTACACACATTACAAGATGCCGACACATGGCATATTAGTGCCACCTCAAATGGGACACCTATATCCATATGGGATGATTTGACCATCCTAGTCACATTACAAGTTGAGTGACAACTCACCATGCCACTTCACACTAAATGACAAAACATGATGTGCAACATAAATTACATCATAGACAAATAAATAAATAAATAATCAAATAATCAATGCTAGGAATTGCAAGGTTGAGAGACCTTAATTCCCAACAGTTAGAAAGCTAAGAACTAGCTCATCATTTTAATGGTGGTTTCATCAAATTTTGTTATAAAATGAAGAAATATGATGATGTTGAATATCAAAAATGTTATTGACTATAAAAAACATGTCTCTAGGAGGTATCATAGAGGTCTAATCCTTAGGCTCTGTTGCCACAGCCAATTCCAAGCCTAAAAAGGTGGGATAAAAATTTGAGAAAAATAAAACGTGAGCACGTTTTGTGGAACATGAGAAGTGTCATCTCTTCCCTCCATTACACGTCGAAGGCCTATTTAATTTTGGGTGTAGAGTGCTCCTCTATCTATTCCTACCTTGTTCTTATTCGCCCTTTTCATCATTAATACCCAATGTAACAAAAATATTTGTCTTAATCCAATATAAAATATTTATGTAAAACATGTTTTTTGTTTAGAATTGAAAGAATATTAAGTTAGATTCTAGTAAGGCTTGTGTTTTTTTAAACCTTAAAAAATAAAGTCATGTGAAATCTAGAACTAAAAGGATTGGGTAAATTCAAACACATTAGCTTTTCACATCTATGGACAACCTCAAGAATATTCATCAAGTATTTAATTATGTAGTTAAAATGTAGGCAATCCTTAAAAGAATCTCACATCTTCTAGGACCCCTTAGAGAATTAATTGGCTAACTTTAGACCCAAAGTGACCAAGTGAGCCCAAATTTAGAAAGTCCTTGCATCCTTGGTGCACTTTGGGAGCCACTGATAAGTAAAGCTTGAACCCAATGGAACTTACATTCCAATTCATAAATTACACAGGTCCATGGGAGTCATTAGTAAGTCTGAGACATTTGGAGAGGCCAACCAACTAGATTTGTGTATATGTCCTTAATAGGGAAAAATGTCCAAGGGTAGATTCATAAACTTTTAATGTATCCATTTAACCTTTTACCTTAATTGAAAGACGATCAACTTGTGTCATTTATTTCCAATGGAATTAAGTGTTTGAAAACCCTAAATCCTTTAGAGATGAAATAAATGATTAGCTCATTTAAATGTTTTATGGCTCTTAATTAAGTGTTTTAAGTGATTAAATTATACAAGAAAATATTTTTTTGGTTTGATTTTTGGTAGCCCATTTGGGGTGTTACATACAACAATTTGAGACACATCTACAATAATCATCAATTTTCAAACAGTTCACTTCCATGAGTTAGGTTCACTTCTACAGGTGTGAAATTAAAGTTTATATCCATGGATCTTAACTTGAGAAAGATAGAATCAATTTAGATATTCTAAGGCATTCGTCCGATAATGACCTAATTTATTGCACATCATCAAATCAATTATTGGCATATTCATCAATATATTCTTCCATTTAGATTTTGAACTATCATATTTAAGGTTAAGTGTGAGGTGACCTCATCTTAATTGATCTTTACCCATACCCAACCATAGCAGATCTAGTAGCACCATTTTTTTACCCTGCTTCTCCACCACTTGTAATGAATCAAGATTTAGATAAAGATGCAAAAGGAGCTAGAGTAAAGACATTGACTAGGAGGTACAAGGATGTGATCAATGAAAGTATAAGAGTTGGTCAAGCACCTATGTTTTGTGTATGAGGAGGTGTTCAAGAATCTATGGTTTACGATTGTGGCCCCCTCTTTTCTAAAGGGTCCCAAACTTCTCTTAGTAGGGCACAAGCAATAGTGGAATTGAACTCATAATAGGGAGGGGTTCTCCCTCAACTAAAGAAGCCCTAATTGTTGAAAGTATGTGTAATCGGTGTTGTCATTGATGTCAACAAGCTTGTGTTGTCATTGGTGTCAACTGTGTCAACAGTACGAGTAGTTGGTGGTGTAAGAGTATGAGTAGTTTGTGTTGAGCAAAGATCAGAGATAAGGTTGAGCAGAGATGAGGATGTTGCAATGATATGAGCTATTTGAGTAAGTTTCCTTGCTAAAGGTGATTTGGTTTCTTTGTAGAGGTGCTGAAGATGTTAAGAATATGCTTCTAATGGTTGGTTTCCAAGTGCTTTTGAGAAAATTTGATTAACAAAGGAAAAAGTGTGTTGAAGAGACTGTTTAGCTTAACAGAGTAGTATTCTATTTTTTCTCTGCATTTCTCCTATTTTGAAGATCTATCTTTGTGGTTTGGATATGTTGTTCAAGGATGTTCAAAGATGTCATATTCCAAGTTTTGTGCTCCAGTTTATTATACAAAGGAAGTAGTGTTCACCAATATGTGGACTATGTTTCTGACTGTTGTAGAGGTGTTTGTGTCATGCCCACATTTCCCATGTAGTCACGACACGTAACACACGTGTCATGTGGTCATGACACAAAATATCAAAAAAATTCCATGCATCCCTAGAAACCCCCTTGCACGCATCAGTGTGCTTGGTGGTAATACGCATAAGGCGTAAACATGTCAATTACAATGCGAGGTAATGCAATCACATGTGCATTCCCCTATGCGATGAAAGCCAACTAAGGGGGTCGATGTAATGTGAGAAGCATCACCATTAGGGTTAGGATCAAAAGGTCAAAACCCTAGTTTACCTAAGTGAGTGAAGGCATTCTGACATGCGTTGAAATTGAAAGGCCAATGCAAAAGCATAAATGAATTAAAAATTATGACTTAATTACGATCACCAAATTTGTGGAAATGTCAAACATTACTCTACACAAGGTTTAAATTACTATGGAAGGTTGACCCAGAATTCTAAAAAAATCTGACAGCATAACGCCTCACGGGCGTGAATAGGGATTATTCTAATAATTAAAATTAAATCAAAGGTTCCCTAACACACTAATTGGATTAAAAGACTTATTTAATTAATTAAATATTCACACTTGTTTAAATCAACTAACACAACTAATTTAATTAAAAATCATATTAAACCTCTAGATTAATAACCATATACAATAAATTAATTTTAATTGATTAATAATTAATTATGTTACAATAATTAAATTTGAAGGAAAATAGAATAATTAAATCCCAATTCAAAATAATTAATTAAAATAAATTCTCTAGCTTAATAACTAAATTTTTAAAAGTCTCATAAAATCAAATAGTAAAATAAATCCCTAACCCCAACATTGGAAAATAATCTATTAAATTAAATCACCCTCTTATAACTTAACTTTCCCATAAACCCACTTAAAAATAAAAGGTAAAAAAAAGCATAAGTCAAAAAGGGAGAGGGAAAATATAAAATCTAATTTAAAATTCTCCCTTGCCCTAAAATCTCTCCACAATAGAATAATATTATCCTTATGAAAGAAAAATAAAACCCTAGCCTCCATTTCCTCTTCTCAATTCTTCTCTCTCCATTCTCTCATTTTCTCTCTTCTCTTCTTTCCATTGTTTTTTTTTTTGTTTTGCAGGTTTGATGCAAGTATCCATGGAGGGAGTCTCCATTTGGAGGTATACACGTGTATTTACAATATATATATATATATATATATATATATATATATATATTTGTTGTAAATAGAGTGAATACACAGCAATATATATATATATATATATATATATATATATATTTGTTGTAAATAGAGTGAATACACAGCTATATATATATATAGTTGTAAATAGAGTGAATACATAGCTATATATATATATATATTGTTGTAAATAGAGTGAATACACATCAATATATATATATATATATATATATATATATATATATATATATATATATATATATATATATATATATATATATTCTAACAAAATTCATCAGATTAAAGAGTAGAGGCCGAATGGGGAAATGATGGCTGAGGGAATGGAGACATTTTTAGGGTTGCCGCCGCAAACTACACGCAACGATCTTCTTTTTTTTGTTTAAACAATAAACAATGAGGGGAGCTAAGGGAATGGAGGCATTTTTAGGGCCACCGCCATGGACTGCACGCAGTGATCTTCTTTTTTTTTGTTTAAATAATAAACAATGAGGGGGATGGGGTAGATGCCCCACCCCTCACTCCACACATAGTGGAGTGGAGGGCGAGGCATCCGCCCCACCCCCACCCCAACCCCACCAACACAACAAAAAAAAAGGAACGACGGGACAGCCCCAAACCCCATCCCTGTATGCCCTCTATGCTCACAGCAAGGAAAGAGCGTCGGTCGTTAGCACAGCTGCAGAATTTTTAATGAGGTTTTTCCTTTATTTTGAAATATTTTCTGTTTTAAAGAAATATAGTAGATATGTACCCATTTTTCTCTATTTTACCTGAGTCTCTAGCAAGTAAAAAGAATAATGGAATTTTATAAAAAAAAGGATATAAGTATTTATATATAAATATACACCTAATTTTTTTATTTTTTTAATTAAAAAGCGAAAATGCGAATAAAAGCAGGCAATTAGAGACAAAGCATAGTTATCAAGAATGCCAGGAATGAAACTAAACAAGAACACCCTAGCAGCATTATACAGGGGAAGGAGAAGGTGTTCTATAGGGGCAGGGCTCCCCCTCCACATCATCCTGACGAACAGGGATGGCAAATGGTGAAGAGTAGAAGGCAGCAGAGGGGAGTTAGGGCAAAGGAAACATCAAGAGGAACAGCTCAAGCCAGAGTGCCAGGAATTTGGGCTATCCCAATTACTACAATTACCCCAACATTTGCAACAGGAGCAAATCACACCACTCTAGGCCGGGAAAGAAGCTGCATTGCTCGACAACCCCCTGTTGTCCCCTACCCTTCCAATCCAAGACAAGGATATACAGAGGGTTTTTCAAAACTGGCCCCCAGAATCACCCGCGCGAAGGCAAATCCCCATACAGGTAGCAGGGCGAACTTTAGGGCACCCTACCAAGGGCAAATCTCTAAAAAACCTAAATTTGGTAATGTGGCCCCTAACACTCTTGGGAAGGGCAAGGATCAAGTAACAATCAGAGAACAAGCAAACCCTAGAACCCCATGGTTGAGGCCACAAACAAGCCCAATGTATTATCAGACATCGATGGCAAGGAAAAGAAAGCCGCGATAGATATTAGAAGTATCTACACAGGTGGTTTGGGGATTCACTGTAAAACCCATGGCCTCTATATTTGATGGTGTGGGATAGGGCAACCAGTGAAGGATATTGCAAAGTGGGTCCAAGGCCTCTACAAAGATTAGGTAAGTATCACTATCACTTCTGAAGATTTCATATTCATTGTTTGCAAAAGTCCAAACCTAAAAAAAGAAATCTTAAACAACAGAAGTTTGTTTTATAAGGGTCATAGTTTTGAGTACCTAGACTAGCTACCTAATTTTGATCCCAGGAAACTAAAACTTAAAATAGCTAGGTGGATCAAGTTACCGAATTTACCAGTTGAGCTCATCTATAGTAAAATCTTAAGGGAAATTGGGAATCACTTGGGAGAGTTCGTGGGAATGGAGAAGGACTTCTTGTCTCACTCAGATGTGCTCCTATTAGTCAAAATGGATATAGGCATGAAAGACCTAGAACCCCTAGAAATAAATACTAATCTGGCCAATTATTGCATCAAGCCAGCCTTCCGTCATGGCCCTTCCTGTATAAACACTAACAATAGAGTTCTAAAAATTCTTGCTAAGATGAAATCCACTCTCCAGTTTGGGGGGGTAAACATCAGATTCAATGAGACTAAAGGAGGTTTTATTGTGGATTATCAAAGGACTAGCTTCCCTCCCCTCAAGAAGCACCCCAATGCTAATAAGGATTTGTCTGGACAAGATCGAGCCCCGAGTGTGGTATCAGCTCAGCCTAAGAAATGCCATAAACCCAAAGAAGACCCCCAGAACCACAATGTTAAGGTAACTACACATAATATGAACCTGGCACAAGTTAGATCAGGCAAAGAAATTATCGCTGTGGTTAGGCCTCTGCACCAAATTGATGAAACACAGTTAGACAAAGAGAAAATGGAATTGGAGGAGGGGGAAGTGCCATCAGAAGATGACAAAAGTAATAACCCCACAGCTGTAGAAGAAAATGTAAACCCAGAGGCTTTAGAGACCCCAGAGTGGGTTCCAAATACTTTTGAACTAGAAGAAGACCATAAAGACTCTGAGAATCAAAAGAAACCCACAAATAAGCTCAGCCATATGGACCTAGAAGAGATTTGCAATGAGATCCTAGATAAGATAATAGAGGAAGTGGTAATTGAGGAAGCTAACAAAGAAAAAGAAAATCTCATCTCTAAGATTCTAGAAATTGAAGAATGGGAGAAAAGGCAAGATAGGAAGAAAGAGGACCCAAAAGTTTAGGGAGATAGAGTGGTGGATGAAGCAGATCTGCGGTTGGGAATTGCCATAATTGACTTCAGTAGGGCTACCCCAGACTGTGCCAAAAGTAACAAGAAAAGGAGGAGGAAATTAGTATTGGAACTAAGAGAGAAAGCAGGCGAGGCTACTGATCAGACCAAGATCACCACAATGCTCTATGTAGGGAAGGCAAAGTGCCTTCCCACGTTGCCATGAGAGTATATATATGGAATGTTAGGGATCTCAACACCCCTAAAAAATAGTGTATCATAAAACGTTGTATAACCAACACAAAACTAGACATACTAATGCTCCAAGAAACCAAACTAAATGAAGATGAGATAGACACTCTAAATAGGAAGCTGGGAATTTGGGAACTAGTAGGAGTCCCAATAGAGGGTGCCTCAGGGGGCCTTGGGGTAATCTGGGATCCTAGAATGGTGTCATTTTCAGTAACAAGTTGTAAAAAGAACTGGATGGTAGGGAATGCGAGAAGCATCAGAAGCAATCTACGCTTCTATCTTATTAACATCTATGGTCCTTCCCAGAACCAGTACAAGAGACTAGTCTAGACAGAAATAGAACAATTCTTGGGTACCTTACAAGATCAGGTCTATATTCTGGGCGGAGATTTCAATGTGATCTTAGACCCTAAAGAAAAGCTGGGAGGATCTATCAGGTTATCTACAGTAGCAATTGACTTCAAGGACTGGGTTCTTAAGAACAATTTAATGGAAATCAAAACTGCACGAGAAGGTTTTACATGGAATAATAGAAGGAAGGGTTTCAACAATATTGCAGAAAAATTGGATAGATACCTAATCAGGGGCAACTGGGCACAACTCTCTTCTATTCTGAAGGCTAAGAACTTACCATGCTCGGGCTCCGATCACTACCCAGTCCAGCTAAGTTTATCAGAAGACTGCCAACCTAAATGATGCCCCTTCAAATTTGAACAAATGTGGGTCAAAGATAATAAACTTTTAACCTTAATTGAGCAATGGTGGAAAGAAACTAGAGTTTCTGGATCTAATCTTTTCTATTTAGTATCCAAATTAAAAACTATCAAATGTAAGCTTCTTAGTTGAAATAAGGCTAACTTTGGTAATATCTTTGAAATCAAATCTAGGTAAGAAGAGGAACTTGAAAATCTTAATAGAAGTGTGATAACTAAAGGCATGGATGCAGAATCATATGCAAAAGAAAAACAGCTGAAAACAGAATATGAAGACATCCTAGCCAAAGAGGAAATCTTTTGGCAACAAAAGTCTAGAGAGACGTGGCTGGAAGCGAGTGATAAGAACACCAAGTTCTTCCACAATAGCATGAGAGCGCGTAGAAATGTAAATAGGATCCTTAAAATTAAAGATGCGAATAATGCCTAGATTGAAGATCCTCAACAAATTGTATATGAAATGGTTAGGTACTTTGAGGATATTCTTAACAATCAGGAAGGATCTAATTGGCTGCACCAACAAGCCATACTGAAAGATATTCCAAGGATTATCTCAGAGGATCAAAAAAAAGACCTCAATGGTAAATTGACTAAAACTAAGGTTGAACTGGTGGTCTCTCTAATGCAGTCGGACAAAGCTTCGGGACCAAATGGCTTCCCAACATTCTTTTTTCAGAAATGTTGGCACTTCATAGGAGATGAAATAGTTGATGCTTTAGAAGGGGTAAGAAATTCGGGTAGCCTTCTAAAAGAATTAAATAATACTTTTCTCTCTCTCATACCAAAAAAAGAGAAGCCAAAAAATCTGGGGGATCTACGACTGATCTCTCTTTGTAATACTATATATAAGATAATCACTAAAACCTTAGGTAACAGGATTCAGACAATACTACCAGACATCATAAGTGATGAGCAAACAGGGTTTGTCCCCAGAAGATCCATATTTGATGGAATTATTATAGCCCAAGAAGCCATTCACTCCATATAGCAAAACAAAAAGCCTAGCATGTTAATTAAATTAGATATCAGTAAAGCCTACGACAAGGTTGACTGGCATTTCCTTTGCAAAACTTTAGAAGCCTTTGGATTTTCTAAACAATGGATAAACCTCATTTATGCATGCATTTCTAACCCCAAGTTTTTAGTTTTACTCAACCGAACACTTGAAGGTTTTTTTAGTATTTCAAGAGGATTGAGACAAGGGGACCCTATCTCTCCTTTTCTCTTTATTATAATGGTAGAAGTTCTAGGGAGAATGATCACCAAGGCAAGGGTAGAAGGGAAGGTTCAAGGAATCAAAATCACTTCGGGTGTAGATCCTACAACTCATCAACAATTTGTTGATGATACAATGCTCTTTGGTATGGGAAGCATCGAAGAAGCTAAGGCGTTCAAAGATATCTTGGACTCTTATTGTATGGCCTCTGGACAAGAGGTTAATGCTAATAAATCAGCAATTTATTTTTTCAATATAGAGCTGAAAATTGAAAGGGAAATCTACAAAATTTTGTCTTTTAAAAGAGGGGAGATGTCCTGTAAATATTTAGGTATACCTTTGGGTAAAAGCAACAAGACTATTGCTCTCTAGGACCATATCACTTCTAAGATCAGGAAAAAATGTAGAATCTTGGAAAGGTACGTTGCTATCATCAGCAAGCAAAGTAACAATGCTAAATTCAGTTCTCTCAGCTATCCTAGTATACCAATTATCCTGTATGAGTCTGCCAGCAGAAAAATGTGAAGAAATCAACAAAACTTTAAAAACTTTCCTATGGCAGGGTTCGGAGGATAAGAAGAAAATGGCACTTGTTGCTTGGGATAAAGTCTGTAGACCAAAAGATGAAGGTGGCTTGGGTGTGAAAAACCTCAAGGAGTAGAACATGGCATTAGGTGCTAAACTCGTATGGAAAATGTATCAGTAGCCTAACTTAAAGTGGGTTAAAATCCTTAGATACAAATACCTTAGAGGTGAGGAACCGGCCTTCCTATTCAGAATGGCCAATCCCCCTAAAGGCTCTCACCTTTGGAATTTCATGCTTGATTGTAGAAAGCTCATTATGGACAAACTGACCTGGAGTCTTGGTGATGGAAATCAAGCACTTTTTTGGGGTGACTCTTGGGGAGGGTTCAAGATGATAAGTAGCTTGGATAACTTAGAAAATGCCAAAAGAATCCTAGAAGCTTGATGGGGAAAGCAAGTAAAAGATTACATAGATTTCCCCAATAATGGAGAGAGTTAGGGTTGGAATTGGAAATCTCTGGAAAATATGAACTTACCGTATAATGAAAAAAAGAGATTGATAGAGATCCTTAATAACAGGAAGGTACCCCTCAAAGGAGGCTCAGATAGATTGGTTTGGGACGGGGCCAAATCAAGAAACTACAAAACTAAGGATGGTTATAAAATTTTAATCAAACAATAGCTCAGACCAAAATCAGAGATCCCACTGAGACTTTGTTGGGACAAGTACTATCTTCCAAAAGCTAGTATGTTTGCATGGATGGCCTTACAGAAGAAAATACTAATAGTGGATAGGTTCACGAAGATGGGTTATGAAGGGCCTAGTAGATGCCCTCTATGTGAAAATGAGCAAGAAACAACAGATCATATTCTTCTCGACTGTCAATTTTCTAATAAATGTTGGAACTGGCTAAGCAATAAGATGGGATGGATTACAGCCCTTCCTAATAACATATTAAGCCTATTCCAGTGTTGGCCTATGTTATTCTCAAAATTAGCTGTGCTCGGTTTTGTAGACAACCCCCACGAAACTTGTCCATTTCGTGAATCTACACTCTAATCTCGCAAATTGAGACAAGACTCCCTTGATCTCGTGTGAAGTCATTTGACATTCTAAACTGGTCTACGACATTCCCTTGAATTGGTTTCTCGATATTTGTGAAGATCTTTCAAGTCGTAAACTGATTAAAATGTCAATTTTAGCCATTTTTAGGAGTTAGTAAATTTTTGAGTTTTTGACATGTAATGGCGGCATTTTTCGCCTCTCTTACATGTCTCTCTCTTTAAAGTTGTTGCATATGTAACGGCGGCAAATTTCGCCGCCCTTACATAAGTTTTTCTTTAAACATGCAATGGCGGCAAAATTCACTGCCATTACATATTTCTCCAATGTATACTTGCATTGTTGGCGAAGTTCGCTACCATTGCATGTGCGATGCTACTCGTGCGGGGTCGGCCGATTTTGCCACCCGAACAAGATCTCTAGGATCTTGATCTTGGAGTGCCATTAATGGCCACTCGTGCCACTCATTAAACATTTGTTTTTGAGTTTTAAATATACCTTTACCTGTTCTTTTTGTTATTTCATCCTTCTTAGCTACCCGCTGGACTTTCTTCGCACCGTTCGAGCACGCCGAGTTAGGATTCAATCAAACTCTTCATCATCGAACTTAGGTTTCCAACTATTTGAACAGGTAAATCTATTTGTCATTTTCTTTTCTTTCCTAGGGTTTACATTAATATGATAGTTTGTATAGTTTTGTTATTATGTTTTGTTTGATTTTCAAGTCTTTGTCTTTGTTGTGCATTTCAAATTTGTTTTGTTCTTCACGTCAAATATGTTTTAGACTAGACCAATATTGGTGCCCTAAGTTTTACTATATAGAGGTCGGTGGTTTCACCGCTCAAACCTTTGAACACTTACCATTTACTAAGATGTGTGGGGCGGTGAATTTGTATACCCTAACACGAATGATCCCCTAACTCCTACCATGAGCAGTGTCACTAGATTTCGCCATCCCTACCTTATGTTACTTGGTAACTGGTGATATGCATTGTCGGCCATATTTGCCGATGGAACATCATGGAGACACTTTTATCTCACATACAAAGCGGTGAAATTTGCCGTTTGTGTGACTAAGGATTTTTCAGAATGGACATGTATGGGCGGTGAACATTGCCGCCCTTGCATGAAGATCTTTCAGTTCCTATCCTATGCAATGTTGGCAAAAAATGCTGCTCCAACATCCAAACTCTGCAAATTCTTTCCATCTGCAGTAGTGGTAAATTTCACTGCTCTGACACAAATTGCTCCTTACCACATGCATGGGCGGCGAAATTTGCTGCCAATGCATATACAAAAAATCCCTCATATGCAAGGGTGGCAAATTTTACTACCCATGCAAACACCCTCCCAGATTTTCCTAACTCTAGGAAATTTTCATTTTTGATTTTCCGAGCTGCTTTCCTCTGGTTTTTGGCCTGCTCGCTCTATAGCCCTTTTTCAAGCACATTTCCATAGTCGTGATCATCAACATTCAATTTTCCCAAATTGTCAGTATTCTCCCTAATTGCATGATCACGACTTTTTGCTACAGTTTCTTCTGTGGAGCTTTGTTCTTCATCAACTTCCTCCTGGTGAAAGCTCATCCAGATGACTGAGTTGTCTCCAAAGAAATCAAAAGCAATGAAGTACAAATATCAAGGTATTTTCCCAATCACCTCAGTCACTTCTAATGTTGATGACATTAGAGATACAGAGATTGGCCATGTTGATATGGCTAAGTTTGTAGAGAGAACTAATTCAAGCAACCCCAGTGCTATGATGAAGAAGATAATTGAAAGTAATATTCATCTGGTGTCGTCTTTCCCAGTGGCAGCTCACAACACGAAATTTGTTCTTCAGTGTGCCCATTTGTATAACAAAGATATTAGGGCTGTGGTGGACGCCAGTGGCAATGTGATAATCAGGTTGGATCTTGAGTTCATTGATAAGGTGTTCATGTGTCCTCCTACTACAGAGGTATTGAAGCTTGACTTTGTTGAAGCGCAGAAGGAATATGACAAGAATCCAGAGAAGGCAAAGAAGGTAATCAACAATAAATGGTTGAAGACTGCAAGGTCGAATTTATCAAGGTGGCCACATAGATTCCCTCGAAGTGATTTTGTAGAGGAAGTTGGTGACCTGATTACTCTCCTCAGCAGGATAAGAGGTTTGTCTTCCTCTTCACAATTTCATGAATGGATGTATCCTTTCATTAAGGTCATACTCCAGGGTAAGCAAACCATTTTCTAGGGAGAACAAATCAGTAACGCCTTGCATGAACAGCTGACGAAGGTATCCACTACCTCCAAGTTCTACATGACTTCCTATCTCGTGTACATTGCAGCCTCTATGAGGATTTTTCCAGGATTAACATCAGAAGGGGATAGGAGGGTAGTTCCTGTATACCAATATTATTCCCAGTTGACATTGAAAGGCTCAATTCATCATTTCAGAAGAGTGAATGATGCATTCTTTGTTGTATTCTTGTGTCTTTTTGATCCCCAACTGGAACAGAGAAGAGTTTCAGATGAGGCATGGATAGTGGTAAATGACTTCAGGTGTATGTTCTTGCAATTTCCTTCTTTTTCATACTTAAGGGTTGGATTTTTCCAAGGTTACCCTTATATGCTTCCAAGATTCCCTTCAGACAAACTAGTCTTAATGGAGTTGTGCAGACAAATGATTGTCGTGCATAACAAACAAATGGAACTTAAGAAGCCTCGTTTTAGATTCTCAGTTGAAATCGGTAGATTTTTAGTATTGACTACCGCAAAGGCAAGGGCCATGGAAACTGAGATATAGCTAGTCACTATGAAGCAATTCAAGAGGAGGCCAAAGTTTGACTACAGGGACGTAAAGGATAAAATCATATGGAAAACTCAATTTCATGAACCCATGGTAGAAGATGTCTGGGTAGACTTGAGGACAGAGGAAGATATCAGGAAGCTAGACTACAATAGGTTGTCCCTTGAATAGATTAAATATCTAGGACTTGCTGATATTCCAGAAGACCTAGTGGATGATGGAGAATTGGTTGATGATAGGTATAATACTGAACAAGTTGCTGACACTCCTCTCCCTCCTATTCAGTGGTCTCAAAGGAGTTGACCTCTTTGAGGAAAAGATTTGAGCCTATATTGGCTAACACCAATAACTGGCTGGCAGATAAAGGAATTACTCTGAAAGAATTCCTCACTGGGTCAAAAACTGAAGTTCAAAAGCAAACTGGTAAAAAGGTGGAAAACAGAACAAAAAACAAGAGTGATGTTCCCTCATCCTCTAAAACACATAAGCCTAAGATCAGATTTGTGACAAAGAATTCAAAAGTTGTGGAGGAAGAACCTGAAATAAAAGATATGGAAGTTGAGGAGCCAGCTACTGAAGAGCCAGCCATAGAAGAGATGGATGTTGAAGATAGTACTACAGATCAACAAGACGAGGAGGCTTTGTCTCCACAGGAAAATACACAACAAGAAATGAGAGTATCATCCCTATTGCTTGATACACCTGTTGCAGCTCCTGTGTCTGTTTCCCCTATTGATATTCCCTCTTCTGAATCTCCCTCTCCTAAAATAATTTTTGATAATCCTCAACCCATGGTAGAAGATCTCCGTTCTTCAGGGTCTATTCCTAGTTTGTCTTCTTCATCTTTTGATATTGGGGATGCATCCATTTTTTATCATTTTATAATGAATATTGAGCAAGTCTATAGTGCAAATGTAACAGGTGCAGTTTTTACTAACACCCTGCCTATTGTTTCTACTACCAGTACAAGTACAATTCAGGGAACACCAGCAGTAGGAATGGATCCTAATGTGAGTACTTCTCTGCTCCCACCTTGTTTATTAGCTTACATGCCAAAAAGGAAAAAGCAAGTCATCTCCCCATATGACTTTGATTTCACTAAGCTGGTACTTGCAAAGCCTAAGGCCCTGAAGAAACCAAAGATTCTTTCCAGGGTACTTGAAGACAAGGGACACAAATTTCTGGAGATAGCAAAACCTCCACAGGATGCAACTATTGAAGGTTTTGATATGAATGACTACTCTATTTATAGAGTTGAATTGGGCAAAATAACCCATGAAAGCGCTAAAATTGATATGCAGTTAGCCATGGACATCCTAATCTAGAAGTTTGACAGGGAAAAAGAAATGAAGGATCACTACAAGGCAATGGTAGAATAGCTAACTAGGGTGGTAAGAAAAATCACTTTGAACTCAGAAGCAGTTACTCCAGAGGCCGTTTCTGTAGAAGACCCCATCATCCTGAAAGCGGAAAGGACTCATCTCAAAGGGAAAGTACTTGAAGAGTACTTAGACAGGATGCATGCACAAGGAGTCTCTTTGCTCATAGACGTGTCTGAGAAGACAGATAAAATGAGGAAAATAAGAGCAGAACTTGGTGACCTCATTGATACTATCTCTCAAGATATTGAACGCACAGAGAATACTCATGATAAATGGGTAGAGATGAGGAAGTTGAAAATAAGCACCCTAATATCAATTGGTGCCATCTCTAATAGGGATTCTTATACAGAAACAAAGGAGGCTTTGATGTACAGGAGCAGTATGCTTAGAAATTTGATCAATGATCTTGAAGCTGCAAAGGAAATCAGTGAACAAAGTGATGTCAACCTTTTGCATAAGTTGGAGGAGTTGCCTTGTAAGTTGGTATCACAGGACAACCAATTTCTTTCTGTAGAAGAAATGGTTCGGGAATTTGAAGACATGTTCCAGAAAGAACTCAAAGATAAAACATTTTCAATGACTTCTATGGACAATGTTTTAGACAACCAGTTAACTTTGGATAATCTAAAAACCAAGTTAACTGGTCATGCAAAATCAATCACTACAGTGAGGGATGCCATAGTGAGAGCCAAGATGATCTTTAGGAACACATTCAATCCAGATAGCATTGAGATGCAAGCGGCTTTCACTATGTATGATGGTCACATGAGGAGAAGTGGCGACACAAATTGAAGCAGTTTTTCCTTAGTTTATTTTCCATTTTTCTGATGCACTTTCAAAACAATTTCGGACATTTTTACATGTACATTTTTCATATGTAATTACATGTAAAAATATAGGAAGTCCCAAGTCAATAAGGACTCCTATTTTTGAATAAGTCAAAGTAGTTAGGTTTTTCCTAAATTTTCTCAAGGCCTCTCCCTATAAATAAAGAGGGCCTCTTTTGTAAATATGATCTTTTATCTATTGTAGCAAAACTCTACCGAATTGAGAAGCAAGTTGAGACTTTGTGCTTATTTGTGTGAATCAATTTTCAAATATTTATCAACACAAGAGAACAAGTTGACTTCCAATCTTTGTCTTGGAGTGATTTATTTTATGATAGAATTGTTCTTATGTCTTTGCTATCATATTATCTTTGATAAGTAATTGAGTGTGAGGGTTATTTCAAGTGACTAAAGAGTATTCTAAATCTGATTTTAATAGACTTTGAGCTATAAAATCATTTGTGAGAATTGTGTTGCGTTCGTGAATGAGAAATAGCTTGAAGACTTTGTGCCGCAAGTTGTTATCTTTAATCTATTTATCTCATCTTGGCATATAGTGAAGACTTTGGGCTGCACTCTACTTCAAATCATTTTATTTTTCGTTGGTGAACAAAGTAACGGAAAACTTTGCGTTTCCATGGATTTTGTGGTAACTTATAAGTTTTTGGCATTGTATCAGTTTTGTTGAAATCATTATATATTGTAAACATCATTTTTGAAAAAAGGGAAATGGATGATATGATCTTACCCCCAAGTTATTTTTTAGTTTAAAATAAAGTTGTAAGAATTAATAGGGAACCTCCCCTTGCTGAGAGGAGAGATTTATCTCATTGTACTGTGGTTGATATAACCATTTTACCTTCAGTTAGTTGAAGACAAAATATTCACCCAACAGCCTGATACGCACAAACAAAGCATTTACCATATGTTATGGACAATTACCCCTTCGATTATGATATGGGAAATTTGGAAAAAAAGGAATAGAAGGATATTCAAAGACAGAAAACTATCTTTTGATCAGCTTATTAGTAAAATTGAAGCCGTTATCATAGAAATCGTCAATAGCAGGGTACTTAGTAACCCAAAAAATAATACCTCAATGTCTCACTGGGATGAAAAGATGCGCGAGAAATGGATAGGATTAAAATTGCCCTCCTTTGTGGGACTAGGCAGCCTTAACACCACCAACAAGAGGCATGAATGTAAGTGGCAACCTCCTAAAGAAGGTTGGTTCAAGCTTAATTTTGATGGGGCATCTAGGGGCAACCCAGGAGCAGCAGGTATAGGCTGTATAATTCATGACTTTGAAGAGAGAGTAATCACAACCTTAGCCAAACCTCTAGGAGAAGCAACAAACTATATAGCAGAACTGACTACTCTGATTGAAGGTCTAAAAATTTGCAAAGACCTAAAATTTGAAAAAGTTGAGGTTGAAGGAGACTCAGTAATTATCATTAACGCCTTGCGTAAAGGAAGTATGCCTAATTGGAGACTAAATTCCCTTCTAACTATTATCCTAGACTCCACTGCTTCTTTTAGAAGGTGCACATTCAACCATATTTACAGGGAGGGTAATAGTAAAGCTAACTCCTTAGCTAATAAAGGTACTGATGGCATATGCCTTTCTACTAAAGGCCAACCCTAAAGAAGGATTTTTTAAACTCCTTCTGAAAATCGGTAGGAGGGAGGCTCACTTTTCTAGTTAGCACTGCTTACAGTCTCACTAGACACGTATACCTTTATGGAACCATTAAGATCTTCACTAGTTCAAACACATAATTGAACTAATACTGAGTCCCCATAGAGTCCTAGTCTTAGGACAGCATTGGAGAAGGTAAGAACAACGGGGATGTAATTAGATTCTTTTTATCAGGAGTAGATCACCTCAAATTAAAGATATGAACACATAGCATATTACACAAATCCTCTCGTTATACTTGTTCTTTGGCTTGTATATTGAAACATATAAAGCATCTTGTATATCGGCTTGTATATTGAAATATAGAAAGCATCTTGTATACCGGTTTGCACATCGAAGTTATACATTGTTTTTTATACAAGCATTTTTGGCTTGTATATCAAAGACATATTGATTATGCAAATGGTGGAGCCCACATTGCTATTTATACAAGCCCGATATATCGGCTAGAATATTGAAATATATAAAGCATCTTGTATATCGGCTTGTAGATTGAAGATATACATTGATTATTTATACAAGCATTTTTTAATAACGATAAGTATAACCAAGACATACATTGTTTTGTTACACATGTCAATATACAAAGATTCTTGTATATCGGATTGTATAACATAGATATACATTGCTATTTAGACAAGCTCGATATGCATTGTATGTTTATTGAAACGTATATACAGTGCATGAATCATGCAACAATAAAACCTCATTTCATAATATCTTTGGTTCCGCAACATGCATATAGCTTTATGCATCTTATCCCTCTCTTATACGTGAAATATACAAAGATTCTTGTTTATCGGCTTGTATATTGAAATATACAAAGCATCTTGTATATCGGCCTGGATATATCGACTTGTATATAAATTGTTTTGACATGTCAATATACAAAGTTTTCTGTATATTGGCTTGTATATCGCAAATAGACATTGCTATTTATATAAGCCCAATATGCATTGTATGTTTATTGAAATGTATACACAATGCACAAACCAAACAACAATATACAGAGCATCTTGTATATCGGCTTATATATACATTGTTTTTTTACACATGTCAATATACATAGTTTCTTGTATATCAGCTTGTATATCGTAGCTATACGTTGCTATTTATACAAGCCCGATATGCATTGTATGTTTATTGAAATGTATATATAATGTACAATTCATACAACAATAAAACCTCATTTCATAATATCTATGGTTCCGTGACATGCATATAGCATTATGCATCTTATCCATCTCTTATACGTGAATCATACAAAGCTTCTTGTTTATTGACTTGTATATTGAAATATACAGAGCATCTTGTATATCAGCTTGTATAAATGGCATCTTGTATATTGGCTTTTGTATTGTTACACATGTCAATATACAAAGCTTCTTGTATATCAGCTTGTATATTGTAGATATACATTGCTATTTATATAAGCCCGATATGCATTGTATGTTTATTGAAATGTATATACAATGCACGAACCAAACAACAATATACAAAGCATCTTGTATAGCGGCTTGTATATACATTGTTTTGTTACACATGTCAATATACATAGTTTCTTGTAAATCGGCTTGTATACCATAGCTATATATGGCTATTTATATAAGCTCGATATGCATTGTATGTTTATTGAAATGTATATACAATGCTCGAGTCATGCAACAATAAAACCTCATTTCATAATATCTATGGTTCCGCGACATGCATATAGCATTATGCATCTTATCCCTCTCTTATATGTGAATCATACAATGCTTCTTGTTTATCGGCTTGTATATTGAAATATACGGAGCATCTTGTATATCGGCTTGTATATACATTGTTTTGTTACACATGTCAATATACAAAGTTTCTTGTATTGCTATTTATACAAGCCCGATATGTATTGTATGTTTATCGAAATGTATATACAATACACAATATACAGAGCTTCTTGTATATCGGCTTGTATATGCATTTCTTTGTTTCACATGTCAATATACAAAGTTTCTTGTATATCAGCTTGTATATCATAGATATACATTGCTATTTATACAAGCTCGAGTTGCATTGTAAGTTTATTGAAATATACATACAATGCACAAATCATACAACAATAAAACCACATTTCAAAAAATCTTTGGTTCAACAACATGCATATAGCTTTATGCATCATGTATCTCGACTTGTATATTGAAGATATACAGTGTGCTTATACAAGCTTCCTTTATATCGGCTGGTATATTAAAGATGTACACTATTATGTTATACTTTTCAACATACAAAGCATCTTGTATATTGGCTTGTATATCAAAGTTGTATATGGTGGTGTTATACATTTCAACATACAAAGCATCAAGCACCCCGATCATACAAAGACTTTTCAGGATTTAACTTTCTTTTCGAATTTGTATCTCTTATTTGCATATCAGTTTGTATTATTAATACGAGATCGATAGGCATTTGGTGGAGCCCACATCATTTTCTGAGTTTATCTTCCGATTAGCATCTCCTCTTCGGATGTATTTTATAAACCTCAGTCTACTTTTTTTTGGTTCTACGATGGATACCAAGTACAATGCATCTAGTCATGATGCATCTTTTTAACCAATTTCAACCTTTTTTTGAGGTCTGCCTTGTATGTTTGAATTGTATGACCTCACATACAATGCATGATATTTCCTTTATATCGGCTGGTATATTGAAGATGTACATTGTTATGTTATACTTTTCAACATACAAAGCATCCTGTATATCGGCTTGTATATCAAAGTTGTATACGGTGGTGTTATACATTTCAACATACAAGCATCAAGAACCCCAATCATACAAACACTTTTCAGGATTTAACTTTCTTTTCGAATCCAGTTTGTATCTCTTATTTGCATATCAGTTTGTATTATTAATATGAGCTCAATGGGCATTCGGTGGAGCCCACATCATTTTCTGAGTTTATCTTCCAATTTGCATCTCCTCTTCAGATGTATTTTATAAACCTCAGTCTACTTATTTTTTAGATCTGCGATGGATACAAAGTACAATGCCTCTAGTCATGATACATCCTTCTAACCAATTTCAACCTTTTTTTGAGTTCCACTTTGTATGTTTGAATTGTATAACCTCGCATACAATGCATGAAATATACAACGTTTAAACCTCATTTCATAATCGTTTGGTTTTGCGACATGCATATAGCCTTGTATATCGCCTTGTATGTTTCCTCGGCCAAACTAAAATTCTTTCGGTGGACTTGACCAACTATTCATTTGAACCCTTAACTCTGTCAAGCCCGGTTCTATGAAGAGTCTTAAGGTCCGGATCTCCATGCTTATTGGTGCAAGCCCAGCCAAAGCACACTTCTTCAATCTGGGAGACTTTAAAGTATCAAAAACTCCTTGTTTTCTTTTCAAGGATAAATCTCTTGCCGATGACTGCTAGTCCCCTTCGTGCCATTGGATGCTTCGATGAGAGTCCTACTGGTCTCGACCATTGGCATGACTTACACTATTCAGAGGGCTTAAAGAGTTTTTTGCTGATAACTTTATTCTATGCCAATCTAATTAATATGATTAACAGGCAACACGTTTTCTATGATGGGTTAGAATTTAGTTGATTCAGGATATCTTGGCCTATCAACATTATCTAGTAAAATAGTTGATCACTTACTTGTGCCCATAGGTAGATACATATAATACAGCTTATATATCTAGTTGTTGCAATGTGTAGTGGATCAGCCAACCAAAATGGGATGTCCCACATAATCCAGATTTTAGTTAACACTGAAACAGGTATGTTTGATTAATTTTGATAAGCTTGGCAACAAGCAAGTATTTTCTCTTCCTTCTTAGGCAAAGATTTTTAAAGAACTAATAGATGTTAGCAGGAGAATGAATGTCATGATTTTTGTACAGCTAACTTGCAAAAAAAAGTGGTAGCTTTCATGTGGTTTCAAGTTAGATAGGTATGTTGGTAGGAGCAAGATAGAAGAAGCCCTTTTAATGTTATAAGCCAGGGAGGTCTTCCCAGGAGTCGAAGATCCTAAAGACATACAGCAAGAGGATATCAAAAGAAAGGCCATGAATAAGGACAATGTCTGTATTTGTATCTTAGCAATTGTATAACAAATTATATTTCCCTGATGGGCTTGTCTCTGAATAAATAAACAGTATGTACTAGACTGCTAAAATGTTGGGCTAGACTAGAGGTTTTCTTCGCTCTATTCTTTCCTACCGGTGCCCACACTGAATAGAGCTATATTTTATAACTGATTTTATATATTAATGGCTTCAGCCTTTTACCAATCAAAAAAAAAATATACACCTATATATATAAACATACTATCCAATGGATAAACTCATAGAGGCAAACAACATATATATATTTTAACAAAACAATGGTAAGATAAATAGATAAAATCTTTTTTTTGAAATGAAAACAAATATATTAACTATCCCCCTTTTTCTTTCTTTTGAAAATATGCTTACTACTCATAAATAAAACTAGCAATATATATTATTCTCCTTTTTTTGAAAGGTATATATAGTGGAAACAAAACATAACATATTTTTCTATTCACAAATTCTTCTAACAGTCATGATAAAATCAGAAACATAATATACTTTTTGTTTCCAAGTTCAATACAACTAAATACAACTCAAAATGTAGGCATTTACTTTTACAACTCAAGAGAAAACAACCTACTCTCATTTCAACAACACAAATACAAATAGGCCAACTTGACCATGGCTCACAATAGCCAAAATGGAAATGAACAACAACTACAAAATGACTTTTTCTTCCACTCTCCATAGCTTCAATAACCTACAATAAACACATAGAACGGGGAAAAAGCCACTAAAAAATACTCTCTTCCCTACCATAGACTCACTCATGAGTCACCCTGAGCTTGGAGGTCATCCTCACACAAGGAACACACACCACTTCACAACAAAGACACTCAAACACAAAAGCAAGATGTACTACCTTGGCTTGCACAAAACAAAACTCACCAAAAATGAGTTTAATGGGGTAGGGGAGTGGACATCACTCAACTCAAGAGTGTCACTCCAAATAACTCCCAAAACAAAAATTTCTCAAGGCCTCAAGCCATCACATAAAAACCAATTTTCACATAATTTTCTCTTAGCTCTCAAGCCATTCAAATATTCACATTTTCTCATCTTTCCCTCAAGGCTAAAATACCATAAAAATTAGGATATGACCTCAAGGAGGTTCACTCCTCCCTGACCCCACACATGTTGAGCATTTTCTCCAAATGGAGATGCTCTCACAACACCCATACAAATTTTCCCACAACAACAAATGTAAAACACAATATGGAAACACACACACACAAGCATCACACATGAAATGAAAATACATAAGGAAAGGCATTAGCCCTAAATCCTACCTTTAATAGCCCAAAAGGAAGATAGTTGAGAACAGCCCTTCCAACTCCACCTCCAAATCCTCCTCCAAAAATGAGCCTCCAAATAAATCCTCTAACTCTCCCCCAAATTCAAATAAAAATGTAAATTCAAAATAATTCAACAATCCTCTCCGTCCCTTCAAGAGGGATTAAAATAGGCTCTTCTCATGAGCCTTGAGGAATGGGGAGGTGGCACATGTCACCTCCTCACTCCTCCACACAACCACTTGCAAGCTTCATAGAATGGGGTGGTGACACTTGTCACTCACCCATTCCACCAAGTCTTGCCCCATCCACTTGTGCTCTCTCACACATGTGGGAGAGAAAAGTGGAGCCAAAGAAGGAGTGGGTACTACAAGTGCCCCAATCATCTCTTCCTATAAATGCCCACACAACCCCAAGGTACCCTCACCAATTGTGGGAGATACTTGGAGTTGAGTCCTCCACAATTTAAGGGTCTTGAAGACTCCCCCTACCTTGGAAAGAGGAGTGGATGAGGTTGAGTGTTTGACCCAACCTTCCACTCCTTCCCAAACTTCCATTTTCGTCACTTTACTTCAGGGTGAAGTTTAAGTGACCAAATGGGAGTTTACCTAAGGTTATACAAGCTCAAATGGTCTGTAGACCCTAGGGGTACAACCTAGGGTCACTTTTAACCCATTTTGAGTACCATAGGGTGAGTAAAATCACATAAAAAGGGGTCTCAAAAATATAAACTCAAAAATAAAATCAAATGAACATTACACCTTTACAACACCAAATAACAATAAAATATAAAAGGGGTAGACCTAACCCAAACAACATCACACAATAACATTACAAAATTTTATCATGCATCACATACTTGATCTTGGTTCCTCTTAGAACTAGATTGGCTTAACATGGGAAATCACAAGGTGTGTGGGATAATCTCTAATTATCCATGGCTTGGTTAGAACACCTACGCACTTAAACAAAATATTAATCCAACATGTATATCATAGCTGAAGCAAAGTAAAACATACACTCACATCATCGCATGATCATATACAACATCATAAAATCACATTATAATTAAATTCATAGTTTGCATTTCAGTAATCCATCTCAAGATAACATCGCCTAATAAATCATCACATAATCACATAACTAGTATCTCAATAAAATCATAATGCAAATCATATGTCAAATCATTGTCAGTGAATCAAATCAAGATCTATTCTCATCACAATCATGATAACATAATAAATCAAAGTAAAAGCATATAGTCTAATAGTCCTACATATTGGGATCAATAGTCCCTAAAAGTCTAAAATGTGTCCACAACCATAATCTAAAATGATCAAAATAAGGGAGAGAAAAAGTAGGCCTCACATCCTCCCCCCCTAAGACTAAACTTCCTCCTAGAAGTCATCAAAGAGGTGAGGATAAAGTGCCCTCAATCTAGCTGCATCCTCCCATGTTGCCATGACCTCATCGTACATGTCCCACTGGACCCTAATCTAGTCCAGCTCTCAACCTCGAAGGCCCAGCGTCTGATGAGCCAATATGCGAATTGGCTCCAAAGCTAATTGTTTGTCTGCCTCTACCTGTAGAGAACTCCAATCCAATACATGACATAAATCAGATATGTAAAACCACAAAATAGATACATGAAAAGCATCGTGGATGCGCGACAGGCTAGATGGTAGGCTATGGGTCATATCCTCTCCAAGATCTCAAAAGGTCCAACAAAACATGGTGCAAGCTTAGAGTCCTTTCCATAATGGATTGGACTCTTGTCCAGTTGCACTCTCAAGAATACTCTGTTCCCAACCAAGAAGCTCTGATCAACTCTCTTAGCATTGGCATACTTCTTCTGTCAATTCTGTGTCTCCTGAAGTCTCTGCCTAATCAAGGTCACCTACTGCTCCATATCCTACACCAACTCTGTCCCTATCGCAACCTTGTCCTCAATACAGTCCCTACTCAAAGGTGTCCTACAAGGTCTGTCATACAAGGCCTAAAAAGGAGGCATACCCAACGAGCTGTGATGCCTATTATTGTAGGCAAACTCAACTAGATACAAGTACTCCTCCCATCTAGACTGGTGATCCATGACATACATATGGAGCATATCCTCAAGAACCTGAGTAACCCTCTATGTCTAAGCATCTATCTCAGGATGATAAGCAGAACTGAAGTTGAGCTGGGTGCCCAACATCTGCTGCAATGCCCTCCAAAAGGCTGATGTGAACACTGAGTCCCTGTCAGAAATGATACAGCGAGGTACTCCATGTAATCTAACATTCTCATCCAAGAATAATCTCATCACTGATGGTGCATTGTACGTTGTGCGTACAGGTGAGAAATGTGCCACCTTGGTCAACTTGTCAACCGTCACCATGATGGCATCATGGCGACAAGAAGACATAGGAAGACCAACAATGAAATCCATGGAAATGGCATCCCATTTCAACTCAAGTATCTCGTGAGGGTATAAAAGACCCATTGGATGTTGATGCTCGGCCTTAACCTTGTGGCACTCAAGGTAACGAGCAACATACTCTGCAATATCTTGTCTCATACCCGCCCAATGGTATAACTTTCACAAGTTGGCATGCATCTTCTTCACCCCCAGGTGTGCTGCATAAGGTTCTCTGTGAGCCTCTAAAAGGACTATTCCACATAGGTCACCTACACGGGGTACATAGTTGCACTGTCAATTCTAAGCAAACTATCTGTCTCAAGAGAAAATCCTAAAAATTTGCCCACAAGGGCCCTTTGTGACTGGATCTCCTGCTGCACCTCAAGAAACCACTCATCCTCAAGTAGATGCTAAATTATACTCTCTCTCAAGTCCAAACTCAAGGTCAAGTTCAAGATCTCGTGGTGCCTCTGACTCAATATGCCAGTGACCATGTTCTCCTTCCCTTTGATGTAGTGGACATCAAAGTCATACTCACAAAGAAACTCCATCCAATGCTGCTGGCGAGCATTCAAATTCAGCTATGTGAATATGTACTTCAAACTGTGATGATCCAAATAAAGCTCAAAGTGATGACCCAAAAGAAAGTGTCTCTAATGAACAAGAGTGTGAACCACTGCTACGAGCTCTAAATCATGAGTGGGGTAGTTCAGCTCAAGTGTCTTGAGCTTACGCGACTCATACACGATCGTTCTACCACTCTACATAAGCACGACTCCCAAACCCTCAAGTGATGCATCTGTACAAACCATAAAATCCTCTGTAGGATTAGGAACTATTAAGATGGGAGTGCTAATAAGACACTCCTTCAGAACCCCAAAGGCCCTCTCACACTACTCAGTCTAAGTGAAACTCTTCCCTTTCTGCTGAAGGGAAGTGATGGGGTGTGCTATCTTGGAAAAGCCCTCTATGAATCTACAGTAGTAACCGGCTAATCCCATGAAACTCCTGACCTCTGTCACACTAGTGGGTGCTGGCCAATCCTTGATAGCCCTAATCTTCGATGGATCCACAAAGATGCCATCACCAAATAGGATGTGCCCCAAATACTACACCTCAGTCCTAAAAAAGGCACACTTCGCCAAGTTGCCATAAAGCTGCTACTCTCTCAAGCACAACAAAACTTGATGCAAGTGATCCTCATGCTCCTCCTCGGTCAGTGAGTAGATCAAAATATCATCAAGAAAAATGATCACGAACTGATCTAAATAAGTGCAGAACACCCCATTCATGAGACTCATGAACACTGCAGGGGCGTTTGTTAAACTGAAGGGTACCATAGTGAACTCATAGTGGCCATATCTAGTCCAGAAGGTGGTCTTATGAATGTATGCTTCTATGATGCATAACTGGTGGTAACCAGACTTTAGGTCTATCTTAGAGAACACTCTGGCTCCCTACATCTGATCAAAAAGCTCATCAATCCTAGATAGAGGATAACGGTTCTTCACCATCACCTTATTAAGCTACTTATAGTCCATGCACAAATGAAGAGATCCATCCTTCTTCTTCACGAAGATAACTGGTGCACCCTATGGTGAAATGCTAGGTCAGATGTGCCCCTTCTCAAGCAACTCCTCTAACTACAATTTAAGCTCGATGACCTCATGTGTCATCATCCTGTATGGTGCACAAGACACTGACTCTGTGCCCGGCACTAGATCAATGTGGAAATCTACCTCTCTGCGTGGAGGCATACCTGGTAACTCTGGTGGAAAGACATCTACGAACTCCCTCAAGATAGGATGGTCATCTAAAGATGCCTCTGGCTCATCCTCTGATCTATCACTAACTATGAGAGCAAACAGCTGACATCCCTTCTGCATGTAGCGCTTGAGCTTTTGAGTGGATATCATACAAACTATCATAGGCTTTTGAATTCCCACTACCTTGACTATCGTGCCACGATCATCTAAACAAATAATCACCTTTCAGCAACAATCTAGCTTGGCTCTATGAGCTGCAAGCCAATCCATGCTTAAAACTACACCATATGATCCTAATGGCATAACTTTAAGGTCACATAATGTAGTTAAGGCCCTCAGAGAGATCTCACAATCTTGAACCAAAGCATCTACTGACATCCTGGCCCCAGTGGCTACCTCAACCTCCCACCTAACGCCCTACCTAAAGGCCACTAACCTACAACGCTCTACTAACGAAGTAGAAATAAATGAATCAGTAGTGCCAAAGTCAAATAAGATATAAATGGGAACATCCCCAATCATACATGTTGTCTCGATCACTGAGGCCTAGAAATCAGCCTAGCGGTTGTCAACCGCTACAAACATACGGTGGGACTTGCCCACATCTACAATTTGCTTTGATCCTCTTGAATGGGGTTGTCCCCCTGTCATAAAGCCCTGTGAGCACTCTCTGGCTAAATGTCCTGCCCCACCACAAACATAGCATGGGCCCCTAGCCTGTATCTGACCAGTCTAACGCTTACTACTCTACTATTGTCCAGTCCATCCAGTGGACCCCTGAGAACCCCTATAAGGCTGTTGTGATCTCATGGGTCCCGCAGGTGGGTCCTGCTGCTGCCAACCACGATTCTGTCCTCCTTGTGTCCTCTGCTGAGGTCTAGACCTCTACTAATACTATTGTTGTGGAGGCCTAGGAGGTAAAGATGGAGAACTAAATCCTCCTCTCTATGGTAGTGGTGGTGGTCTATGGAAATTCTGCTACTACTACTAGCTACGATCCTAAAACTGAGGGTGTGAACTCTGACCTCATCCCTAGATCTCCTCTACTATATATGCCTTCTCAATAGCCTCACTCAAGGTCTAGGGTTTGCCATGTGCACAGGCCCTGATATCCCCTGATTCAAACCTCTGATAAACTTGTGAACCAGAAGCTTTTCATCATGGAGATACTCTACATAATGTGATAGCTCTGTGAACCTGCCCTTATACTATGCAAACGTAAGTCCTCTCTACTACAAGTCATGGAACTCATCGATCTGATGCTGCCTATAATGGTCTGACAGATATCATGCATTAAAGCACTTAATGAATGCGTCCCATGAAAGTGTATCCAAAGATAAGTGGTGCTTGCACTCCTCAGTGCACCACCGAGTCACTGTTGTGTCTCTCAATAGGTGACCTGCCACACATGCCTTTGTGTTGCCATCATAAGGACACAATGCAAATCACCTATCTAAACTGATAAGCCAAGCCTCCTCCTTGGCTCCCTCTGTGGTCTCGGTGAAGGTAGGTGGATTCAGCCTCAGGAAATCCCTGATGGGGTCCCCACGGTCTCTGTGTCCTCGGATAGGCTCATCCACACCATAACCATAAGGCCTGTGAAAAACCTGCTCTACTCTCACTGTCTCCTCTCACCTAGCATGATGTAGAGGGCTCTTGCTACAAGCGCACTGCCTGCAAGGCCTACAAAATCTATGGTCCTATATCAGTTGTGGGTGGTGCCTGTGGTGCCAACGGTCCCTGACCCTCAGCTTATGAGTCACTATTCACCTCTATGGACTCAGTGCGGCGTGAACGTGCTCACCTTGTTCTAGGTGGCATCCTACAAGAACAAGGTAGTCACAAAATAATTGAAATGGTAGAATAAGTAACGTTCCCAAACAAGCCCAGTGTTTAAACTTGGGCTCTGATACCAAATGTCATGCCCACATTTCCCAAGTGGTCACGAAACGCAACACATGTGTCATGTCCACATTTTTCATGTGGTCAAGACATGAAATATCAAAAATATTCCACACATCCCTAGAAACCCCCTCACATGCATCAGCGTGCTCAGTGGCAATATGCATAAGGTGTAAACATGTCAATCACAATGTAGAGTAGTGTGATCACATGAACATTCCCCTACGTGATTTAAGCTGACTAAGGGGGTCGATGCAACGCAAGAAGCGTCACCATTAGGGTTAGGATCAAAAGGTCAAAACCCTAGTTTACCTAAGTGAGTGAAGGGATTCCAACATGCGTCAAAATCGAAAGGCCAATGCAAATCTATAAATGAATTAAAAATTATGACTTAATTACGATCACCAAATTTGCAGAAATGTCAAACATTACTCTACACAAGGTTTAAATTACTATGGAAGGTTGACCCAGAATTCTGGAAAAATTCGGCAGCATAACACCTCACAGGCATGAATAGGGATTATTCTAATAATTAAAATTAAATCAAAGGTTCCCTAACACACTAATTGGATTAAAAGACTTATTTAATTAATTAAATATTCACACTTGTTTAAATCAACGAATGCAACTAATTTAATTAAAAAGATATATTAAACCTCTAGATTAATAACCATATGCGATAAATTAATTTTAATTGATTAATAATTAATTACATTACAATAATTAAATTTGAAGAAAAATAGAATAATTAAATCCCAATTCAAAATAATTAATTAAAATAAAATATAATGTTCTCTAGCTTAATAACTAAATTTTAAAAAGTCTCATAAAATCAAATAGTAAAATAAATCCCTAACCCCAACATTAGAAAATAATCTATTAAATTAAATCACCCTCTTATAACTTAACTTTCCCATAAACGCACTTAAAAATAAAAGGTAAAAAAATGCATAAGTCAAAAAGGGAGAGGAAAAATATAAAATCTAATTTAAAATTCTCCCTTGCCCTAAAATCTCTCCACAATAGAATAATATTATCCTTGTGAAAGAAAATAAAACCCTAGCCTCCATTTCCTCTTCTCATTTCTTCTCTCTTCATTCTCTCATTTTCTCTTTTCTCTTCTTTCCATTCTTTGTTTTTTTTGTTTTGCAGGTTTGATGGAGGCATCCATGGAGGGAGTCTCCATTTGGAGGTATACACACTCGTATTTACGTTATTTTTTCTTATTTTTGATAGATACCTCTGTGTCGAATCTAGATAACAAATATATATATATTTGTTAGCTGGATTCGACATAGAGGTATTTCTATTTTTTTTTTTGTAAACAGATTGAATACACAACAAAATATATATATATATAAAAACAAATATCTTTATATTTTAACAAAATTCATCAGATTAAAGAGTAGAGGTTGAATGGGGAAATGACGGCCGAGGGAAAGGAGGCATTTTCAAGGCCGTCGCACAACGATCTTTTTTTTTTGTTTAAACAATAAACAATGAGGGGGATGGGGCAGATGCCCCACCCCCCACTCCACACATAGTGGAGTGGAGGGTGGGGCATCTACCTGTTGTGTGGTTACACAACACACCCCATTTTGACTTGGCAAAATAGGGACCTAACTTTTTGGCTTGGCTTGTTTGTTCTCTGGCGGTCTGGTAAAAGTAAGTCAGGTGCATCATCATGTAGAGTCAGGATGAGGTAAGTCACCATTATGAGGTTAGTTTGTCAAATCTCGTATTTCATTTCTGTGACCTCATAGTTTGAAAGAGTATTAAAATTCACGCAGGTTTGTCTTTTACATCATCCTGATATTCCTCAAGATGTGAGAGTTATGAACGGTCAAAGTTTCGGTCAAACCTGATATTCGTAAGAGGAGGGATCATATATTTTTTTATAACCTGTCATCTTTTTGAAGATCATCATCATATTTTGAAATATCCCCTGACAATATCCTACGGCTCAAATATCTGGACATCAACTTTAAGTGGTAGTAAGTCTTCCCCGTCAAGCGGTCTTTTGTATCGCGAGCGTCATGTTTTTGAATGTAACCCGATATTTCTTAATATCCTCCTGACGCGAAATATCACCCTTAGCAAATATCCTGGTGACGTCATCCAAACTGGATAAATGAAGAAGCAAACATGATGATGACATCATCATCACATTCACATTTCGACAGGATATTTTTCCAAACATGATCATGTTCGCCTAACATGACGATGATGTCATGATGCCTTTCCGATACAAAGAATGAATATCAGGATGACGTCATCCTGATATTCCGAAAAGAGACATGTAAGTTTGTCTCATCATCATCATATTTTGAAACATCACCTGATGCATCGAAATATCCTTCTGATGTACTAAACATAAACAAAGGTGCTTTTGTCACCCGAGTCTTGTCGCGATAACAATTTTAATATGAGGGAGGAGGATGATATTGAAACTCAACCCGATATTTGTGAATATCATCCTGCCCTCATGATATCCTGTCATATGGATATCCCCCCGCTCCCGTTGCCGCCATTATCATTTAATGCACGCGGACATGGTAGGTAGTTCCCGCCGACCCCGGAACCCAATGAAACACCTGGCGAGATCCTGCGTTTTCACACGAATAATCAAGGAATGTAATCTAACTTGTCAGAGTTGCCCTAAGTGTACCCTAACTGCTAGGTTAAAAGGTAATTCAACTGCCATTTTCACATTTACCTTGCGATAAAATCATTTTTACAGAGCACCAGCTTCCATATCCGCATACCAGCTACTGTTGCACGATTTGAGCTCACAGACAGAAGGAAAGAGGTGATCATCAGCTGAATTAGGAGCGTCGTTGGCAATCCACTGGTATAAAAGAGAAATTTGCATAACCAGGTAAGTAAATGAAACCCTCATCATGTCATTATTGTTCAGGTATGATGATGGAAGTTTTGGTTTATGCATCCATATGATTAAGTAATGATAAAGAAATACAGTAGGCATAGTGATTTTAATTGCAATATGTATGCATGTATATACCTGTTGTGAGTTAGGATTGTTGTTAATTGCAGGTACTCATGGCCGACAAGCGATACGTTAAGTGTCAAGAAGAATTCAGTAGGCCTATGTTCTCTTCCCAGAGGGGGGTCTTGTTCAAGTATGGAGCAATTACTGATACCCATTAGGGGAGCACAAATCTGGAGACCTGGTCAACTAAACTGAATGATGGGTAGGACAAGAGTCCTGTGTTGGACGTAGTATTTGTGTCGGGAATGTGGAACGCTGCTGGTTTCCCCTATTCCATGGAATCTCCGGAGCTGGTTATAGAGTGTGCCCGGAATTATAATCCTCAGATGAGGCAAGTGGTAAAGCATGGGAGAATATATGCAGACCTCTCTATCAAGGGTCTCTCCCAGACATTTGGACTACCGTTGGGCAGTAAAGTAAAGAGTGTGGACCTGAGAAAGGCAGAAAAAGAGTATGAGGCCAACAAGAAATCGGCCAGAAAGAACATGTATCAATGGCGAGCAGAGAACAACACATATCCTGTAGCGGCCAAACTCCCAATGCACATGTTTAAATATGATTTTAGTGAGGAGTACCAGTATATGATTGCACTCCTGAGTCGAGTAACAGGCCAACCTGATACTGGTAGTTTTAGGGATTGGATGTATGGAATTATAATGATGTGTTTGTATTCGAACACCAAGCCACTATGGGGTTAAATAATAAGTGATGCTTTGCATGAGTAGCTGATGAACCTAGGAGGTTCAAATTGTGCATTTTATATGACATCTTACATTGTTTATTCTTGTGCTTATAGAGGCACTTTTGATGCCTTAGTTACAGATGGAAGGCTCACAGGCACAAATGCTACATACATCTGGGATCATCATCCCCAGCTACAGAGAACCAACTACTTCAGAGACTACAAACTAGTCAATGATGCATTCTCTATGCATCTGGTAAGGACCATGGAAGAGGACAGAACAAAAAGATTGAGCAAGGAGGCTCAAGAAGTAGTTTACAGGCATGGAGCCTGGTATATCCAGTTTGTAACCTTTTCTTACATAAGGGTTGAAGGTTTTGAGGAACATCTCCTCATGCTGTCGAGGTATCCTACCGATGCAGTGATATTAATGGAATTTATCAGGCAAGGCTTCGTGATGATAAAAATGTACAAGGATGCCAAGAAGCTGCCACCAATTTTGTTCCCAGTCAGCATTGGCAACTATATGTGCCCAGATTCTGACAATATAAAGAAGGTGATGGTCACCCTGAATAAAATGAATTTGCAGCCTTTCCCAATAACAAGACCATATGATCCTTACGACAGGATACAGAAGATACTAGGAAAGCCTATTCACCAGAGGCACCTAGAAGATTTTTTGGCTGACTGCGAAGATGAGGCAGAAGCCAAGAGAAGAAGGTATCAGAGGTTGACTCTGAACCAAATTAGGACTTTTGATTGTATCTCCCTTCCCCAACAATTGAAGAAGGATGATGGCAGGATAATGGCAGATGAATATGAACAGAAAAAGATATACAATGACACTATCTCTGCACCTGACCTCACCATGCAGGAAGATATATCTTTGGACCCATTCATTACTAGGACCATACAGCTGACTCAAGCTTGGGTCGATGATCAGGTAGAGGCATTGAAAAAGAAAGGTGTTGCCATTATGGTGGACAACAAAAAGAAGGGACAGGATATTCCTGGGGAGGTATATGATGACTTCCTGCTTGAGAAGAGGAAGACTAAGGGAGACAAGTTACCTCCACCACAACAATAGAGCAAAAGACCCCCAAGGGGTAAGAAAGTGGATAAACAACCCAAAGGGGTTATAATTGACAGGGCAGTGTTTACAGCTGAGGAGGCGGCAGGATCAAGATCAGGATCAGGATCAGAGTCGGAATCCCCTCCAAAGAAAGAGAAGCCCAAGAAGAGTAAGACAGCTAAGGCTGGAATAACTGGGACCCTGGAAGTGGGTCAATCCTCAAAGAAACCTGGAGAAGAGGATATCCTTGTGGAGGAAGAGCCTGAAGAAGAAGAGGCTCCGTTAATAATAAAAATAAAGAGGAGAGCTCCACAGGTGTTGGTCTCTACCACACCTAAGAAATAAAGAACCTCCATGAGAGGTGGAATAAGTGAACCCCCTACACTATTACAAGGGGCAGGTAGTGAAGTGCCGAAGGAACTTCAACATAATGTTCCACTTCCTACCATAGTCAAGTTCAAAACTGAACTTGCAGAGGAGCAAATAAAAGAAGCCTCTCAGACACAAGCAAAAGGACATGTCTCGCTTGATGAGACAATAAATTTGTCTGACGATGAGGTAGTGCAGGATGTGGCTGCACAGAAGATGGAAACACTTGCTGCTGATATTACTATGACTCCCCACAAGCCTCCACCAGTTCAAACTATGCTTGAGGAGATGAAACAAGCAGAAGAAGAGAAAGAAAAGATCCCAGAGTAGGTAGCTCAAGAGATAGGCGTAGAAGCATTAATCACAGAGGTGACAAGTCCAGTAGTGGTGGATCTGACAAAGAAATAGGATGCAAGTCCTGAACAGCTAGTAGGATCACTTGATAAAGGCCACCCAACAGAAGATGTAGAGATGGCAAAGTTAGAGGGCCATGCTTTTGAGTTAGGCCAACAAAGTCCACCTGACACATCAGAAGAACCTGCTATAGTAGAGGTTTAGGAAGCAAGGGCCGATGAGAAGAAGGAAGCACTAGAGGATCCAGCTGCCAAAATACAAGAAGTTGATAGTGCAGGCTCGGAAGAAATAATAGCTGTAGAACAACCGCCAGCACCTCATGCAGAATCCCCAGTATCTGGTGCAGTGGATAAGCAACAAGGGGAAGAATTGGGAACAGATGAAGTGATGATAGAAGAAGGTCATGATCATCATGATCAGCAAATAGATGCGCCACAGGGTTCCCCACACCAAGAAGATGCTCCCCCAGAGAAGGAAATTCTTCAACAGGAGGAGGTGCCGCAAGATCAACAACAAAGTGAGCATTAAGAAGAAGAAAAGGAAAAGTCACCATCTCCACAACATCTATTGATAGAAATGGGAGATATGGGTGAACATCATGATGATGCTGAAAAACATGATCAGGTACCTCCATGGTTAGCAAAAGAAGTGAATATTGAGGAGGAGTTTGAAATTCAAGAGTTCGACATCTCCACCTTGTTCTCCGCTGATCTAATGAAACCCAGGAGGAAGGCCAGAATGACTTCGGCCATCAAAAGAGATCCGGCAACAGGGAGAAGGACCGCACAAATTGCCATACGTGCGGTGGAGAAAGAAAAAGGTAAAATCACTGTAGATGAATTTCAAATCAGCACAGTTGATTTGGGCTTTGCCAATGAGGACCAAGAAGATCAGGAAGGCAAAGACATCATTGACTCTCTAATTCAAAAGGTGAAAAGAGAGAAGGAGAAGAATAAGCAACATAAAGAGCACATTGCTCAGTTGCATGCCTATATCAAAGGGCTGACCGATCCTGATGATACCACAACTGAACATGCAGTCCCATTGACTGCCATTTCTCAGGAGGAGGTAAATAAATTGGACCTCATGAAGCATGAGCATCCATAATAAGGAAATGGATGTCATCCGCATTGGATGATGCTGTAGAAATAATGAAGGCCTCTTTGAAGAGGTGGAGCATTTTGAGCGACTCCAAGACCAAAGTGGATAAATTGCAGATGCAGACCAGGAAGAGGTCTTACAAATTAGAGAGTCCTGAGCCTTTTAGGGGAAATAAAGGGGATAAATCCTCAACTGCTTATCAATAAGCAGGTGCTAAATAGTAATGCCGCATTATTGATAGATATCTAGTATAAAGACACTCAGTTTGAGTGTGGAGTCCTCAAGAGGTGCAATAATAAGCTGAGAGATATCAGCATGAGGCTACGGGATTTAATGGCTGAAGAAGCAGTGATATTGGAAGCATTGGAAGGCAAGGTGGAAGGTAAAATAGAAAATCAAGATGAAGAGTCCGCCATTAAAGCTGTACACAGCAACTTCCAATTAGAGACAGATGGTCCACCTGTCCACTTGACAGAAGAACTTATAGATAAAATAATGAGAATCAAGGTCCAGATGGAGAAATATAAAGAAACACTGCAGGACAGGAAAAATAAGCTTGATAACAGTAGAGACAAATATGAAGCACATAGGCACGCCATTATCAAAGCAAAAACTCAAGATGGCAGAGGGATAGATCAAGTTGTGCATTCCTATGAGCAGGTCCGCAGTAGTATGCAGCCCCATATGCAGCAGCATCATCATCAGGATAGTGAAAGCTCAGGAAGCGACACACATGATGATGACCCACATGAATCAGCTGAGGAGCATGATGAAGATACATCATGAAGGGGATAGTAGCATGAGTAGTATAGATAGTTGCCAGCTGGTAACTTGTGCCATTTTGTAAAGGTTGATGAAGTGAGATGAATCGTGACCGTGGATCTGTATTGATAAATCAAGATCGTAGATCTTTTTGTAACGGATTCCTCACCTTATTCTATAAAAGGTGGTGGAATGCCTTATTTTAAACATTCGAAACTTAATTGAAATCTATTTCCTGAAGTATTCAGGGCTCATTTCAAAGCTATTGTACATGTACATGTCTTTTGCATACTTAATAAAAGAGAAGAGTATTTCGATTACAAATCTTAGTAAATCCTGAGTAATCTGTGTCTGAATTCTGGATATGTGCTTTGATTTGCTGTGTCCCTTGGAGTGCTCATCATGTTGCATGTATTGTTTTCATTCCTCATCCTCTGAAGTTTGCATCAACTGTATCTAGCTGTGGAATATCCTGGTGAACATATAGTTTGATTTCTTCTCCTCATGACAGTATCAAGTATGTATGTGGATCAATAGCTAAAGGTTCAACATTAAATAGAAGCATTTCTTCAATTTCTTTTAAATTTCAGAGCATTTCATCTCCATAATTGCAAATAATTGATAATCTTAAGCAAATAACACAAATATGCAGACATCTCGTAGATAATCGTAAATATTTAGCATATTTGAATACAAAGCATGTAGAATTGAAAATATCATACAAAGATTGAGGTATTTCCACATCTTCTCATCAAATAACTACATAATATGACACATCTGTAAAGAATTTCTGCAGGAATGTCATGATGATGATAAAATTCCATGTAAGGCCCCAAAATGGAAACAGCAACTCACATTAACCTCTGAGCGACTTCAGACGATTAAGACCTAATCACCGGAGACTTGGGATCCTGAATTCTTTGAATTCATAGTATCTTTCAAGATGAATAAAGGTTAATGTGTACTTTTTTTCTATGTTTGTTTGTGACTAACATCATGACCAACACTACCCCACCCCCACCCCACCAACACAACAAACAAAAAAAACAAGGGCCCCAAACCCCATCCCTGTATGCCCTCTATGCTCACAACTAGGAAAGAGTGTCAGTCGCTGCCTTAGCACGGCTACAAAATTTTTAATGAGGTTTTTCCTTTATTTCAAAATATTTTCTGTTTTAAAGAAATACAGTATATATATATATATATAATATACACAGTTTTAACAAGATCTAATTTTTTCTAGTTTATTTAAAATAATAACTGTTATAAATATATATACCTAATTTTCTCTATTTTACCAGAGTCTCTAGCAAGTAAAAAATAATAATAGAATTTTCTATAAAAAGGACATAAGTATTTATATATAAATATACACATAGATTTTTTTTTATAAACATACTCTCCAATGGATAAACTCATAGAGGAAAACAACATATATATATATATATATATATATATATATAACAAAAGAATGGTAAGCTAAATAGATAAATCTTTTTTTTGAAATGAAAACAAATATATTAACTATCCCCCTTTTTCTTTCTTTTGAAAACATGCTTACTACTCATAAATAAAACCAGCAATATATATTATTCTCCTTTTTTTCAAAGGCATATATAGTGGAAACAACAACATAATTTATTTTTCTATTCACAAATTCTTCTAACAGTCATGATAAAATCAGCAACATAATATACTTTTTGTTTCCAATTGCAATACAACTAAGTAAAACTCAAAATGTAGGCATTTACTTTTACAACTCAAGGGAGAACAACCCACTCTCTTTTCAACAACACAAATACAAATAGGCCAACTTGGCCATGGCTCACAATAGCCAAAATGGAAATGAACAACAACCACAAAATAACTTTTTCTTCCACACACCATAGCTTCAATAACCTACAATAAACACATAGAAGGGGGGAAAGCCACTAAAATCCACTCTCCTCCCTACCATAGACTCACTCATGAGTCACCCCCGAGCTTGGAGGTCATCCTCACACAAGGAACACACACCACTTCACAACAAAGACACTCAAGCACAAAAACAAGATGCACTCCCTTGGCTTGCACAAAACAAAACTCACCAAAAATGAGTTTAATGGGGTAGGGGAGTGGACATCACTCAACTCAAGAGTGTCACTCCAAATAACTCCCAAAACAAAAATTTCTCAAGGCCTCAAGCCATCACATAAAAACCAATTTTCACATAATTTTCTCTTAGCTCTCAAGCCATTCAAATATTCACATTTTCTCATCTTTCCCTCAAGGCTAAAATACCATAAAAATTAGGATATGACCTCAAGGAGGTTCACTCCTCCCCGACCCCACACATGTTGAGCATTTTCTCCAAATGGAGATGCTCTCACAACACCCATACAAATTTTTCCACAACAGCAAATGTAAAACACAATATGGAAACACACACACACAAGCATCACACATGAAATGAAAATACATAAGGAAAGGCATTAGCCCTAAATCCTACCTTTAATAGCCCAAAAGGAAGATAGTTGAGAATAGCCCTTCCAACTCCACCTCCAAATAAATCCTCTAACTCTCTCCCAAATTCAAATAAAAATGTAAATTCAAAATAATTCAACAACCCTCTCCATCCCTTCAAGAGGGATTAAAATAGGCTCTTCTCATGAGCCTTGAGGAATGGGGAGGTGACACATGTCACCTCCTCACTCCTCCACACAACCACTTGCAAGCTTCATGGAATGGGGTGGTGATACTTGTCACTCACCCATTCCACCAAGTCTTGCCCCCATCCACTTGTGCTCTCTCACACATGTGGGAGAGAAAAGTGGATCCCGAGAAGGAGTGGGTACTATAAGTGCCCCAATCATCTCCTCCTATGAAAGCCCACACAACCCCAAGGTACCCTCACCAATTGTGGGAGAGGCTTGGAGTTGAGTCCTCCACAATTTAGGGGTCTTGAAGACTCCCCTTAAAAAGAGGAGTGGATGAGGTTGAGTGTTTGACCCAACCTTCCACTCCTTCCCAAACTTTCATTTTCGTCACTTTACTTTAGGGTGAAGTTTAAGTGACCAAATGGGAGTTTACCTAAGGTTATACAAGCTCAAATGGTCCATAGACCCTAGGGGTACAACTCAGGGTCACTTTTAACCCATTTTGAGCACCATAGGGTGAGTAAAATCACATAAAAAGGGGTCTCAAAAATATAAAATTAAAAATAAAATTCAAATGAACATTACACCTTTACAACACCAAATAACAATCAAATATAAAAGGGGTAGACCTAACCCAAACAACATCACACAATAACATTACAAAATTTCATCATGCATCACATAGTTGATCTTGGTTCCTCTTGGAACTAGATTGGCTTAACATGGGAAATCACAAGGTGTGTGGGATAATCTCTGATTATCCGTGGCTTGGTTAGAACACCTGCGCACTTAAACAAAAGATTAATCCAACATGTATATCATAGCCAAAGAAAAGTAAAACATACACTCACATCATCACATGATCATATACAACATCATAAAATCACATCATAATTAAATTCATAGTTTGCATTTCAATAATCCATCTCAAGATAACGTCACATAATAAATCATCACATAATCACATAACTAGTATCTCAATAACATCATAATGCAAATCATATGTCAAATCATCATCAGTGAATCAAATAAAGATCTAGTCTCATCACAATCATGCTAACATAATAAATCAAAGTAAAAGCATATAGTCTAATAGACCTACATATCGGGATCAACAGTCCCCAAAAGTCTAAAATATGTCTACAACCATAATCTAAAATGATCAAAATAAGGGAGTGAAAAAGTAGGCCTCACAGTTTGGGAGAAATGTATGTGCTCTGCATTTCTCCGCAAAGAGATTTTAGATCTTGCAGTTCTACAATTGTGCTTATAAGGTTTATATATTTCTTTTGTTGAAGTACTTCATGGTTTAGTGCTCCACAAGTTGGTTTCTTGAGTAGCAGTGTATGACAAAGTTGGTTGAGTGCTCCAATATGAACTTTAGGTGAAAGTTGTTGTGAAGGAGTTTGTTGGGTTTTAGGCTGCTTTGAGTTGTTTGTGAAGGATTCTAGAGTGTTCTCAAGAGTTATGTGTGGTCCATGTGCCATATCTTTCGTTGAGGAAGCGTATTCTTAAAAGTTCATTGTATTACACATGTTTGGCCAACCTTGTGTGTTTGCACTAACTTTGGAGCTACTTTGGTGATTTTGAAAGCATGGTGAAGCATGTATGAGTGAATTTAGGTGCAAGCTAAGGTGTGTTGTGGTCCGCATTCATTCCTTTCCACTACATGAATGTTTAGGTCCAGACCTAATTTGAATTTTCTAATTAATATGTGTTTCTGACCTTGGAGAATGTTTTCAAGGTTGAAGTTGGTATAAATAAGTATCAAGGAATCATGATTTGGAGTGTGTGCATGATGGATGTGATGTGAATAGTAGAGTGGTTGAGTGTGTGGTGTAGTATAATCTTTCATGTGTTAGACCACTAAATGTAGTGAGCAGAAGGTATCTACTATTCTTCAGTGATGCTACTGAGGTGATTTTTGTGTTGTGATGAATATTGTGCTTCATTGGAATTGTATTCCATGCATATGTTAGGTGCAATTATAATAGTTCAACCCTAGCAGTGAGCCACCTCTTCTATCTCTTTCTTCTGGAAAGTAAGCCCTCTGGCAGTGAGCCTTTCTTTTGGGCAGTGAGCCCTCTAGAAGTGATCCTTTTGTAATTTGGTGTTGTTACTACTTTATATTGTGATCTAATCCTCACCTTGGTTTTTCCCTTCTTATTTTTTGCATGTAAATCTAGTGTTCATGTGTTATGATGTGTGACTATATGTTTTATGCCTAATTTCCTTCACTGCAATTTGAATATGCTAAATGGTTTTAAATGTTTGATGTGTAAATGGTTTAAGGGAATACTGATTTACCCCCCCTCTTAGTATTCTGGGTGTTCAACACTAATATCTATAAGGGTGTAGAGCCCCCCTCTCTATAATAAGAGAAGTTCACAAAGGGGTAAAAACCTTTACGAAAGCAATAGAAAGCTTGACCCATAGGAAAGAATACTAGAGAGAGGAATGTGAATCAAGAATGTTGTGCTCCCTCAGCTACTATAGACGGAGTAATGCTCAATTTAGAGTTAAAGGGACCTAAATGGTCTATAGGTTCCAAAGATCATAGGGAGAGTAAATAATCCACCTATCTATATTAGGGGGTAATATAGAGGTAAGGGCATTGATTACACCTTGATCAAAAAATTTAAGGAAATGATTAAACCATTCTCTCAAATATCAAGTAGGATATCTAAAGTGTCAAAGTTCCTAGCCTCACCATCTTCTCATTCACATAGTCATCACTAATGACATAGGAGACCAAGCTGAGTATGACAATGGACAAAAGGAGAAACCTTCCAGATACTTTGCAATCCACAAATTTTATGGAAGTATACTCGTGGTGTATTCCTTGTATCCAAGCTCATAACCCTTCCCATTGTCCTAAACGGGTCCAATTTCATGATGAAGCAAATGAGAGTGGAAATTCTATTTAGAAAAAGGATGAAAAAGCTGACCTATCCAAATTATGGTATAATCATTGGGATGATGACACTTGGATTTGTGCTATGGATGAAAAAAGGAACTATCCCTATATTTATAGAGTTAGTTGAATTTATCTAGCCTAGTTCAAGGTTTATCTATCTTCAAAAGAAATATGACTTGCATAAAAATACTAGGACTAAATCTAGTCCAAAAGATCTTGTAATTCTTAATGAGATGATTGCTTAGGTACATTCCACTTATGAGTCTAGGCATAGGAAAGTTGGAAAACCCTCGAATGGATAGACTAGAATAAGATCAACCCTCACCTAGTGATAGTGTTCTTATTTTATGGTCATGGATATTGGCAAGAAATCATTGAATCTATTGTTTGGGCCCATAATAAATTGAAGGTTTCTCTTGCTTTCCTACCTAGAGCCTTGAGTACTATCCAAGGATGTGCTATAGGAGTAGCTTGTTACCTTCTAGGTGGAATTACCACAACATGGGAATTCTTCCTAGCAATAATTATTATATTAGGATAATGGATAGGAGGATTTGAAAATCATTATGGCATAAAGATTTCCAAAGTTCAGCCAAGGCCTGGCCCAAGACGCAACTACTAATCATATTTGGTTTGGTATTTCTACTACACATGACTTTGAGAGTCACATGTGATGATATTATCAAAGAACACCTTTATTAAAAGGCTTTTGCTTCTCACTTTGGTTAGTTATCTATAATATTTCTATGGACCTTTGGTAATTTATCTTTCTATGAGTAATTTGGTTTTCACTATAGGCTCACTTGGTCTTATAAATTGTGAATTCTTCTTTCAAATATTTTTCCTCATACCACTTGATACATTTATCTAACATAGAAGACATTTCTTTACATTTTTGTATCCAAGGTCTACCAAGTAAAATACCAAATCTCTTCAAACAAGGATTAATGTGGCATAAAATTTACACTATTTTTTAACCAACCTATAAAGGCAAGATAATGCATCCAATAATTTTATTCAATATGTCATTTATCATTTTTTATGAGACTTTAGAATGTGCATAATCTTATTGTTGAATATGATAATTAAACAAGAATTCCTCCATGCAAACATTAAATTGACATGCTGGAAAAGGATTACTAGAAATTTTCAAACTTTGAAGTGCTTTTTGTAAACTCTCTCTCTCTCTCTCTCTCTCTCTCTCTCTCTCTCTCTCTATATATATATATATATATATATATATATATATATATATATATATATATATATATATATATATATATATATATATATATATATATATATATATATATCCTCTCTCTAATTTCATCTCTCTATCTCTATCTCTTTCTATCTCTCCCTTGTCCCTATACCTCTCCCTCTCTATCTATCTCTATCTCTATCTCTCCCTCTCTTTATCTTTATCTCACTATCCTCTCTCTATCTTTGCCCCTTTGTATCGCTATCTCTCCCTCTCTTTATCTCTATATCTTTATCCTTGTAGGCACCTTAAATTGACCATGTCACTTTCATCACCTTGTTGACACCACCTTGCGACACTTTGCAAAACTTTTGTCCTAGGAGTCCCATTTACCATATTCCTTTCCCAAATTAATTAAATAAATTATATTTATTTAATTAATTCATTCCCTCCATCATCTAAATTAAATAAATAAATTATATTTATTTATTTAATCCATTTATTCCCTTTAGCCAAAATTAATTGAATAAATCATATTTAATTAATTAATTTATCCTCCCATCATCCCCTCTCCAATAATAAATTAAATAATTTTATTATTTAATTTAATTATTGAGAGTCACATGACTAACTTTTCCTCGTCCTCATCCACTTGCCACAATCAATAAATGAGCTTTTCATCTCCACCATCCATTTCATACTACATCTTCTAATTCTAGCCATTCACATAAGGATAAACTCTAGAAGCTTCCTTTGTTGCCCTAGAAATCTTTATCCTTTCCCTAATGTGCACTCAACCTATTTCAACCATTGACCTAATCTTTTAATCCTAGCCCTTCATTCATCATAGTCAACCTCTATAAATCAAGCCTCAACCAAGCCATTTTAGATCACATCTTCATGCAACACCATGTTGTCAAAATCATCCTAGCTCTTCCATTATCCTATCCATTATCATTATCTAGTGTTATGCTACAGGATCAAGAAACCAACATATCAAAATCATTATCAAATATCATAGGATTGTTTAGTCATTTTCATTATGTTTCTTAGTCCTTTGATCCCTAGATGAGGTTGTTCAAGTATGGAAAATTCATACTTTCATTGTATTGTTTCCTTATTTGTGTTTAGTATGAAAAAGGAGGAAATGATAAAAGGGTTAAATCCTCCTTTCTCAACAAAAATTCAAGGACATATCAACTGAGTTAAATCACACTTTTGCAAGAGGATTCACCTACAGGTTAGGCTATCACTTGGAATGATTTGGAAATTCATAGATTGTTAACTAATGTATCAATTTAATGCTCAAATACCCTTAAAACCCTAACTATACAAAATAGTAAGTAAAATGTTAAATTATGACAAATGCTCATAGACTAAGGTAGAAGGCAGAGATTAGTTACTAATAGTTTCTCAAAGTTTGAGATGTGGAATAATCGGAGACACTAGAATTAGCGCCCCTATCCAAGGTAGTGTTTTCTTTGTGGAATCTTGATCTCCTTTTGACACTGATGTTCACTGTATTTTTTGTTTCCGTCCCAAGAGATGCAGAGGACACTAGAACTAGTGTCCGAGTCCAAGGCAGGGTGTTCTTTAGGATGTTAGAGTCTCTTTAGATGTTGATTATCACTGTCATAATGGTTTCTATGTTTTCAGCCTCAGAGGACACTGACATTAGCACCTGAGTCTGAGTAGTGTTTTACTTCAAAGATCTGGAATCTACACAGTGTGTTATTGTTCCCTACAACTCCACTCCATCAAGATGTGACACCTGTACCATGCAATCACAAGGAGTGTGGTTGGGGGTTGTGGTGTTTAGAGGCTTGCCTCAATCAAGCCCCAGAGAGACATTCATGTCTTCTAAATACTATTGTCAGATAGAGAGTGTGTATCCCTATGGCATAGAGGCAAAAATAAATTGATAAATGATTCAAACACAAATATATATCACCTTGGAGGTGTAGCTTGCATGTAGATGAAAATCCTTCAATCACATGAGAAGATGAAGCTAAATCTGCAATCACAAACACAATAACACTGCTCTACTCTGCAACAATGAATATCTTGAATGCTCTAAAATCATAAGTTCGCCAAAAGTTCACAATCATCTTCTAGTTTACAAATGAAACCCTAAACATGCTTATATATGCAACTAAACACATTCCCACTAAGAATTTTGTAATTCAAACATAAGATGTTGGCATGGAACCTAATTAATGGTCACAAAACCAACATTCAAATTTGGGACCTGCCTGAAATAGGGTAGGACAAGGGTGCTAGGGCCCATGTCCACAGGTCCTTTTTCAAGGCAGGACTAAGTGCCACAATGTCCTTCATGCCCCATGTGACATGGGTTTCAGGCCATTTTCTTCCAGGAGTCAAAATGAACATGCAAGATGCAAAACAAGGGACTCAGGAGCTAAACCTAGGAGGGAAAAGTCCATGGAGACATTTTCCAACATAACATTTAGCCCCCACTTTAATGTATGTATAAATTCAAGACTTATACATGCATTAAAGTATGGTCAAAACACAACAAACATGCTAGGCACTTAGAGCTAATGCATACACTAAGATTGAGGAACTATTTCTAGCCCCCAGTCTTAGGTAGACATTAGAGAAAACACATTGCAGACACGCCAAACATAGTGAAGACAGTAACAAGCACGCAAAACATAGAGAAGATAGCATTGAAGACACCCAAAAAATAATGAATACAGTGAATGTAGTGATTATTTCTTTTTCATTTTCATATATATAAATGAATGCAGATGCAAGTACATGGAAAGTAAACACACAACCAAAAATGTAGGAGGGACTCATCACCACACATCTTTAGACTACATATGGGGCAATGGACATGCAATACAAATCTTAGAGTGTAGGAGGGACTCATTGCCACACGTCTTTAGACTACACTTGAGAACAAACACACCATACAAATCCCAAAGCATAGGAGGGACTCACTACCACACATCTTTAGACTATGCTTGGGAACAAATGCACCATATAAAAGGGAGAAAATCATGGAAGACACAGAAAACATGAGTGTTGTATAGCATGCCAAAGACATACTATACGTCTAAAACACAAAAAACAAGCGATGGAAGGAGCCTATTGCTAGGTTCACCACCATCTATGGCACATTACAGACACACCTAATGGTTGGACTAATGCCACAACAACCACAAAAGACACACTTAAGGGAGGATACACCAACCCTACCTACTCATAGGACTTTTAGAATAAAAAGGATGTGCACTAGCTCAAGAGATACACCATCCCCACCTCTGCAGAGGGCTTAAAATAAAAGGATACACACTAGCTCAAGAGATACAATATCCTACCTCCGTAGAGGGCTCAAATAAAATGATATGAATGATATCTCACCTCTATAGAGGGATTTCTCATTGCAATATAAAATGAAGATGTGCACTCCCGCGGAGGTACAACATCCCACCTTAGCAGAGGGCTTACAAACATGCTTCGTTAGTATCAAAATCATTAGATAGATTACCTTATACATGCCCCCACCTTAATGTGGTTGATATCATGTTACAATATCAAGCACATTATGGTAGAGAGAAAACACATGAGGGAAAAAGAGCTTTTGCAAAGACCATGCCCCTAGAAGTGACATGTACTTTACGATTGCCGAATGTTCCCAAAAACACATAATTTCCTGCAAGAAGAGAGGTTATAAATCTTTCTCTAAGATAATAACCATATTACATAATCCAAAAACAATGCATGAAAGTAATCACATGAAGAGCTGAGGTTATACTACAGATTCAAAACCCAAGTATAAATGTGGGGCTATGCCACAGAGATCTTAGAACTGAGTGTAACCAAGGTGAGACTCAAGATAAACAAAGTGCACAGAGCAACAATATTGTTATGGTTTGTTATTGTGATAAGACATCATCAAAATATCACATGGAATGATTCTACTAGCCAATCATCAGATAATATATATCAACCTCGTCTTCATGTATAGACTAGGTCCATTTTTGCTTACTCACTGAAGGGACATGTGGTCTGTATCAATCTTATTTGTTTTTTCAACATCCACTAGCTAGATAGAGCCACTAGAGGAAGGTAAACAATAAATGAAGAGAGGAGAAAAAAGTGTCTTAGGGACTTCACATAGGAAGGTGCCCCCAGGTCACCAACTGCAATGCTATGCCCCTAAGACACATCACACGACAATGAAAATAGAGGAGAGGCAATATAGAAGAATGATGATACAAATAGAATAAGGGTCACAATAGAGGTGGTCTCATGGTATCCTTGACCTTACAAGAGTATGAAGGCTCATCCAAGGAGGCCTAAACAACACATAACAAATCACAGAGGAAACACAACATAGAGGTAAAGGGTTATAAATATTTACCTAATACAACACGATGTTAATAACATCAATATTTAGGAGGCCACCCTTGAGAGCAATAGGTGCTACAAAAAGTGTGGCTTAGGGGAGGATAAATACTCACATGATTCAATGAGATGCTTCCTAGTGGATAATCCATGTCTCTCATCTCAGGATATATCAGATTTAGCATTGAACTTATTGGTATTGTAGTAGCATTAGTACGCTTATTCACTACACTCTTAGGATGTGGAAGAAGTGATGTGTTTTGAGTGATCTCAACATCCATCCATAATGGATTTAATGTGAGAGACCTTTCCTCATCCACAAGTGTTGCATCTTTTGAAGAGGGGGCATAGGAATGAAGGGAAGGTAAGGTGTTGTGAGGATAATTGTTAAATTTTGTATCTTTAGTGATGTTCAAAGAATATGCAACCAAAGGAGAGGTAGTCAATGTTTTTAAATCCTTGGTGATATCCAAATGACTTGATTATTCAATCAAAGGAGGGAGATTAAGGGTCTTCTCTTCCTTAGTGATATCCAAGGTGTGTGAACTATCAACTAAAGGAGGAAGGTCGATGGGATGCTCATTATCTATCCATGGAATATTCTTTGTTAGAGGGGGTTCTTCATTCACTAATGCTTCATCTTTGCCAGAGAGAGAATTGGAATGAAGATATGGTGGTATGATGCTAGGGGATGTGTCAATGAATTTATCCTCTTTCACCAAAGTGTCCTCATAAGTGGGAACAACTTTTGGAGAAAGATCATAAGGTAAAACAAAGTTATCATCACATGTATTAACAATAGGAGGTAGAGTGGCATGTTCAATAGAGATAAAGTCATCTAGGGCTTCATCTAACATATTGAAGTCATCACTACTAAATGATGCAACATACTTGTTATTATCTACGAATTTAGTGAGATCATCTAATATCAAAGGATATATTCCCATGAGATTTCTGAAACTATCAAAATTAGATATGTAGCAGAGGATTTCATATGTGGGACACAGAAATATCAACATCGTATATGCATACTATTTGTTTCAAGACTTGAGGATATTAATGAGTAAATTTAGAAAAATTATCAATGTCTATGATGTATGCAAGCAAAGCTTCCAAAGATGAATAACAAGAACTATCCATGATGGTAATTTGAAAAGAACTCCAATACACACAAACTTCACAATGATCAACAAGGCAAAATAAGTGAGACTATTTCACACCAGAGCACTTGTTTGATGGAAATGGGTACTAAAAGACACATGGAGTCCACAAAAAATATAGTGGGTAGGAGGAAATAATATGACACAGTAAGGCCCAATTGATGATTATAGAGGTTTTGATCAAGAGATGTGAATGAAGTGTGTGAACACCTAGTGTTGAAATACACTATGTAATTAAAAAGATGCCAATTTTCACACAATTTAATGAAATAATACCAAATTTTCAAATAATAATTGAATGAATGGTTTAATATAAATGCAAGATCTGAAATGAAATAGATTTAAGGTGAATGTAATGAAACAACACCAATTTATGTTCACTTATATGCCTAAAAATGCTAAAATTTTCTACTTTTTTTCAATTTTTTCAATGCAAATGCCTAAGAGAAGAGGTGTTGTGAAAAAATTTAAGAGGGGAAGAGAATAAAAAGCTCAATATAAATCTAATAATGCAACAATATCCTTCACAACACACCTATGATGCAAATCTAGATAGATGCCAAGGAAAAATCTAGTGAAAATGCAAGGTTTTCAAACCCTAGACATGAAATTTATGCAAAAAGGACACTATGATGAAACACTAAAATTAGAAATTAGTCCAAAATGAGCATTTGAAAAGGGTAGTAAAATGTAAAACAAGATTTTAACTACAAACCCTAGCTAATGCAAAACTAGGTTTTTATGAAAAATGCACAATTTCAAGCAATTTTTAACAAATTAAGCATGAGAATCCAATGCAAATGATTAAAATAATGATGAATTTATGCAATTTAAATCAGATCTAATGAAAATAATAGATATTAAATGGAATTAAGTTGAATTAATGTAAATTATGCCAAAATGCAAGCCTAAGATGCCAATTTTTTTCAAAATTTTCAAGTTTTTTGTAAATTTTCAAATGTAATAAGATGAATGAATGCAAATACAGAGTACAACACTCAAAAAGGTGCAAAATTCAAATAAACATGGGTTCACCAAAATGTTTAGTGTGAAAAATGGGGAAATGATAAAAGGGTTAAATCCTCCTTTCTCAACAAACATTCAAGGACATATCAACCGAGTTAAATCACACTTTTGCAAGAGGATTCACCTGTAGGTTAGGCTGTCACTTGGAAGGATATGGAAATTTAGAGATTGTTAACTAATGTATCAATCTAATGCCCAAATACCCTTAAAACCCTAATTATGCAAAACAGTAAGCAAAATGATAAATTACGACAAATGCTTGCAGACTAGGGTAGAAGGCAGAGATTAGTTACTGACCGTTTTTTAAAAGTTTGAGATGTGGAATACTCGGGGACACTGGCATTAGCACCCCTATCCAAGGTAGTATTTTCTTCATGGAATCCTTATCTCCTTTTGACACTGATGTTCATTATATTTTCCATTCGAATCCCATGAGATGCAGAGGACACTGGCATTAGTGCCCGAGTCCAAGGCAGGGTGTTCTTTAGGATGTCGAAATCTCTTTAGATGTTGATTATTACTATCACAATGGTTTCTATGTTTTCAACCTTAGAGCACACTAGCATTGGCACCTAAGTCTAAGAAGTGATTTTCTTTAAAGATCCAGAATCTGCAAACTATGTTACTGTTCCCTGCAACTCCACTCTGTCAAGATGCGACACCTGTAATTTGCTGTTATGATGAAAAATGTCCCCTTGGGGGCTTTTACCTATCAAGGTTTAGCTATCGGGTCCTTAGAATGCATTTAGAGCATCTTGCATGATAATTATGAATCCTAATGAGAAAATCCTAAAGTCTTATGGAAAATAGGACTTAGGGGATGACATTTTGATGATCCCTGAGAAAAAATGGGAGGGTGGACTTTGGTGCTAGAGCCCTATTCCTACCCTATTTTGGGTCTACCCAAAAATTTTATGTTAGTTTTATGACCATTATTTGGGTCCTATGCCGACATCTCAAGTTTGAATTACGAAATTATTAGCAGGAATCTTCGTAGTTCCATATATGAACATGTTTAGGATTTCATTTGTAAACTAAAGATGGACATTATGAACTTGTGACTTTATGCTAAAGTGATTCAAGGAATTCATTGTGTTGTAGAGCAATATTTTGTTGTTATTGTGTTTGTGATTATAGATTTGACTCCATCTCCTCATGGCATCAAAGAGCTTCTTCCTTCCATGAGATCTACACTTCAAGGTGGCATCTATTTTGTTTTTGATCATTTATCATTTAGCTTTTTACCTCTATCCCGTAGGGATGCTCACTCTCATCTAACAATGGTGTTCGGAAGACTTGAATGTCTCTCTAGGGCTTGATTGAGGCAAGCCTCTTACCATAACCCCCTCCCACACTCCTTTATGATTGTAGGTTACAAGTACCAAGTTTTGCGGAGTGGAGTTACAAAAGGAGGTCATAGACAACAAGGATTTAGGATCTGAAAGAAAGAAGACAAAGTTTAACATTTCAGGACTTGGGCACTCCCACCAGTGTCCACCTTTTCTGGGGTAGAAACATAAGATATAGTGAATATCAGTGTTGGAAGGAGATCCAGATTCTGTGCAAAAAATAATACCTTGGACAAGGGTGCTAGTCCCAATGTCCCTAACTGTTCTGTATTCTAAACTTTGAAAAATAGTGAGTTAACAATCTCTGTCCTTTACCTTAGTATGAAAGGATCTATCATGATTCATCAATTTGCTTATTGTTTTGCTTATTTAGGGTTTTAAGAGCACTTAAGCATTAAATTGAGATTTTTTTTATAACATCTGAGCTTCCACATCATTCCAAGTGACAACCCAACCTATTAAGTGAATGCTCTCGCTTAGTGGAGAGTCAACTCGGTTCATATGTCCTTGAATGTTTGATGAGAAGGGAGGATCTAAACCAAATCAACCCCATTCACAAACCCCTCCTTTTTTATATAAAACATTTTCATGAACCTATTTTTTTGAACTTTTTTTTGCACCTTGCTGAGTGTTGTTTGATAGATTTGCATTCATTCATCTTAGTGCATTTCAAAAATTACAAAAAAAAAAAAATTGGATTTTTTTTTTAAATTGGCATCTTAGGCTTGCATTTTAGCATAATTTGACTTATATAACAAGTGCTTCTGGATTTGACCGTGATCAAGATTTTTTCTCTCAATCTTGAAAAAATCTTGATCATGGTCAAATCCAGAAGCACTTGTTATACAACTATGGACTGTGGAAATTTAATGAATTCTATAATTTGACTTAATTGGCATTTAACTTCATTTAAATTTCTATTATTTTCATTAGATCTAATGTAAATTACAGAAATCCATCATTTAGTATTCACTTGAATTGCATTTTTATGCTTAAATTATCAAAAATTGCTTGAAATTGTGTATTTTTCATAAAAAACTAGTTTTGCATTAGTTAGGGTTTGTAGTCAAAATCTTGTTTCAGATTTTACTACCCTTTTTAAACACTCATTTAGGACTGATTTCTAATTATATTGTTGCATCATAGTGGCTTCCTTGCAAAATTTCAAGTCTAGGGTTTGAAAACCTTGCATTTTCACTAGGTTTTGGCTTCTCATCACTCTAGACTTGCATCAAAGGCGTGTTGTGAAGGATATTGTTGCATCATTGGATTGTTATTAGGCATTTTATTTGCTATCCCTCTTGAAATTCCTTACAACACCTCTTCTTTCACTCATTTTCATTGAAAAAAGGTGAAAAATCAAGCATTTTGGATCTTAAACATATCTTTGTCCTAGGGTTTGTTCTATTAGTTTGTGCATTGAGTGTTGCATGCTTTTGCATAAGAATTATAACCTACTACCCTAAAAGAAATATCCCTTTAAGAAGAAGTAGATGACTCATGGGATCTAGTGCTCCTAAAGAATATGCTATTCCTTGTTGCAAGTATGAGCAATAAGTGTTGTCATTGATGTCAACAACTAAGTTCAACATCAAAGGAATTGGTTGAGAAGTTAGTACAATTACAGAACTGTTCTATCTACCAGAGCAGTGTAGTCTTTTTCTCTGCATATCATGTAGATTGAATATCTTTGTTTGTGGTTTGGAAGTTATGTTAAGGGATGTCTGTAGTTGCTATGTTTCAAGTTTGAGCCTCCAGTGTGAAGATTTGAGTGAGTTCTATTCACCAGAGTAAAAACTCTTTTTCTAAATATTGAATGGTGACAGGAAGAATGTATTCTGCTCCATATTTCTCCACATTTATGTTTTATAGTCTGCAGTTCTAGAATTAATTTTGTAATGATGTTATGTGTCTTTGGTTCAAATGGTTCATGATTTGGTGCTCTGCAAGTGATCTTTCCTTTATGACAGTGACCGACAGTAATGTTTAAGTGCTTTGATTTGAAGAATCTTCTAGATAAAGTGTTTGGGGGTTGTACGGAAGTTATTGGTGATTGTAATGTTCTTGTGGATGTCTCTAGATCATGTTCCTACCTTTGGATTGGTCTGCAAAGTATAATCCGGATCGTGCATGAAGCATGTTCCTAAAGGTCTTAGTGTTAACACCAATTTTAGCCAACTTGGTTGTTTTCACTATTTGCGATTATGCCTTGAAGATTTTGGAAGCATGTTGTTGCATGGGAGATTGCATTTGAGTCCCAGCTAAGGAGTGGTGTGGTCCGTATTCATTCTTTTCCTCTACAAATCTGTTTTGGTCTAGACCTATTCTAATGTATGTATGTATGCCGACCTTGGAGATTGTTCCAATGGTTGATGATTGTAATGCCGACCTTGATGTACATTCCAAGGTTGATGAATTGTATAAATGCATGTAATGAAGGCATGAAAAATAAAGATGTTGTGCGAAGATGCATAGATAAGTGTGAAGTGAAAAAGTAGAGCAGAGGAGATTTATTGTTCTTTAATGGAACTAAACTTTGGCATGTCATAGATGCTACTATCTTAGTTCACCAACTCTAGCAGTGAACCACCCACCGATAGTGAGCCACCCCATTGGAAATGAGCCTCTGGTAGTGAGCCTTGTAAATTTTTATATATCATTTATATTGTTAGCTAACACTCACCGTGGTTTTTCCCTTATTGGGTTTTCCATGTAAAATTCTGGTGTCTCATGTGTCTCATGTGTGAATGCATTCAAGTTTCTGATTATATGCTTTCATGGTTAAATCATAATGAAGTGGTTAATGTGTTGATGTTTGTAAGAAGTTAAGTTTTTGCTACAACTAATTCACCCCCCCCTCTCAGTTGTCTTGTGCATTTGAACATTCCTACCTCTGAAAATCCATTGAATACCGTCTTTACAAAAGGAGAGACACAAATTTTGCAAGACACTATCCCTCATATAACCACTATGGAAGATCAAATATTTCATGATGTAGAGGACACTATTGAGGTGGTAACACATGTACCTAATGAGCAAATAAACAAACTCGATAGAGTTAGCCGATTTTCAAGCATTTGTTGAAAATGAAAGGATAGCGGAAGAAGCTATACTTGTGATTCACAACATAAGAGAGTTGATAAAAGAACAAGATGGTATTAATGTTATTTGAGATTTAACACATATAGTACACAATAATGTTATGCCAGTGATTGAATGTGTGAATGGTATTAATCACATGTCATCACCAACCCATACGCAAGTATCGACACTTATACCCACAACGAGAATATCTACATTTACATCAATGATTTTAACTACTAATGCAAATGCTTGTAGTAATTATGCTACCACTGGTATTGGAGTATCTAATGGCAATAATTCACAAAATTATAAATCTATGGGATTTAACTATCAGAACTTGGTATCTAAGGTGACCTCTTCGATGAATACTTATTCTCAACCACCTTCCACTTATCACTATGTTCAACCACCACTCTCTTATTCACAGCCTCTCCTTGTCACTACTCATCCTCAATCACCACAACACTTTGGTTCCAATTCCTCACAACAAACTGCATCTCCTAATGATGTCATCTTAAACCAACTCTTACAAGGCATGACTTCTTTACAACAAAAGGTGACAAATTTGACAAATTCTTCACAACCTAATATACCAACCTATCATGCCTGTAATCCCCTATCATATGTAATATTAAGAACTCCTATGCTTGAGAGGTTTGAAACTCCTCACTTTAAAAAATATGGTGGAAAAGGTGATCCTAATACTCATGTGGCACCATTCATGGCTATGTGTAGTGATTTTTACTTTGAAGAGGATTTGTTAGCAAATCTTTTCCCATAGTCTCTCAAAGATACTTCTTTAGAATGGTTTTTCTCCCTACCTCTGAATTCAATACATGCTTTTTCATAGTTAGTTGACCAATTTTTACAACATTTTCAAAAAAACATTAGACCTCAAGTCTCCTTGATTGATTTAATTAATTGCAAGCAAGGTCTAAAAGAGAAAAAATAATTGAGTTTATTAGTCGGTATCAATCTCTCTATGCGCAAATTCAATATTATATGAAAGATGAGAATGTTCAGAAGGTGTTTATTACAAATCTACAACCTAACATCTGTGATAAGATTATCTTGATGAAGTATAACTCTTTTCAACATTTATGCACCACCCTTCATGATTATCATCGGCTCAAGTTGGTCAGTCCACAGGTGGACCTTCACAAAGCAACTTTAAGAGGAATAATAAGAGTTTCATCAAGGTTAATGGGCCGAATGCAAACAACTTTTCACAAGTATCTACTATTACTAATTTGAAAAAGACATCATTTCAACAAAGAAAGTTTACTCCAATATCTGAATCCTATCATTCTATCATGAATCAAGCTATGAGTAATAACCTCATGAAACTTCCTCTAATTAAACCATTGGATCCTAGTAGAATGCAAGGACTTTATTTCTAGGGTAATGTTTTTTTCCATTACCATCAACAACAAGGACATGATATTGAATGATGTGTGCGTCTTAAGCATGAAATACAAGACCTCATTGACTCAAATGTTATATAGGTATCTAGTGTGAATGATAATGGAAATAAGTCGATTGCTCCGCCAAATCAGAATTTACAAATCTTTACTAATCCATTTCCTAAGCATAACGATAATAACATGATGGAACAAAATACACTTGAAGTAGAAGATGACTATCTAAATTACAATGAGATAATTGCTACAATAGAAGTGGATAAGGAAAATATTGAAGTATCACCTTGTCCACGAACAAATGGTATTTATGTTGAGGTTCCTCCTTCGTTATCCCTTCAAGGATTGGGAGACAACCAAAATGCATTGGAAAGACAAATGGAACAATCAAAGAAAGAGACTTTGATAAAAGGAAAGATTGAAATAACACAAAATAGTCCTTCTCACTACTATAGACAAAATTAAAAAAATAAGAGAACTAAAAATTGGAAAAGAGAAAGACGGTTATCATCAATTAGAAATAATAGTGGTTCTCCTTCTCATAAGCAATAAAAGATTTCACATACACAAGGATTTGAGAAACAAGCATCACATGGACTTCCTGACAACAAACAAAACTCTATTGCAAACCACTCAAACTTTGCACAAAACTTGATAGAGCATCTCTCCAAGATGCTTGCAAGTTCTAAATTTTAGTATAGTTGTCCCTATAGGTAATTATTTCTAACCCTTTACCTCCGTGTTGTGTTTCCCCTGTGATGTGTTATGTATTGTTTAGGCCTCCTAAGATGACCCTGGATTCTCTTGTTAGGTCAAGGATACTAGGAGACTGCCTCTGTTATGACCCTTCTTCTATTTGTATCATCATTCTTCTATATTTTTTCTCCTCTATTTTCATTGTTGTGTGTTGTGTCTTATAGACATAGCGTTGCAGTTGGTGACTTGGAGGCACCCTCCTATGTGACTATCCCTAAGGCATTTGTTTCTCCTCTCTTGATTTATTATTTACCTTCCTCTAGTGGTTCTATCTAATTGGTGGATGATGAAAAACATATTATACTGATATAGACCTAGTGTCCCTTTAGCGAGAAATCAAAAAATAGATCTAGTCCATACATGATGACGGGGTTGATATATATTATCCAATGCTTGTCTAGTAGAATCAATCCATGTGATATTGATGTTGTCTTATAGCACTTACAAAACATAACAATATTGTTGCTTCATGCACTTTGTCTATCTTGGATCTTTCTTTCCTCGACTCTTTGTGTGAATGATTACATACATTGTTGATTATATGGATGCTAACACCTTTTCTTGCAAGAAATTATGTGTTTGTGGGAACATTTGGTGATCGTAAAGTACATGTCGCCTTTAGGGGGTATGGGCTTTGTGAGAGCTCATGTTCCCTTGTGTGTTTTCTTCCTACCTTAACGTGCTTGATATCGGTACATGATATCAACCACCTTAAGGTGGGGGCATATAAGGTAAGCTATTTGATCATTTGATACTAACGAAGCATGTTTGAAGCCCTCTGCAGAGGCAGGATGTTGTATCTCCGAGTGAGTGCACATCTTTCTTTTCTATATTGCAATCACTTAAGCCCTCTACAGAGGCAGGATATCATGCATATCCTTTTATTTTAAGCCCTTCTACAGAGGCGGGGATGGTGTATTTCTCAAGGATATTACACATCCTGTCATTTTCTAAAAGTCCTTCAAGTAGGCGGGGAGCAGATCTGAGACTATCCTAACCCTTAAGCATGTCTTCGTCGATTGTTGTGGCAAAGCCCAATCATCGATGTGTGCCTGTAATGTACCTAATATGGCTGCAAACCTAGCAATAGGTTTATTCCATCACTTGTTTGTCATGTTTTCTCCGTGTCCTCCATGTGTGTGTGTATGGCGTGTTTGTTCCCAAGCATAGTTTCAAGACCGGTGGTGATGAGCTCCTCCTATGCTTTGGGATTTGTATGGTGTGTTTATTCTCAAGTGTAGTTTCAAGACTGGTGGTGATGAGCTCCTCCAACACTTTGAGATTTGTTTGGTGTGATTGTTGCCCCTTATGTAGTTTCAAGACTAGTGGCGATGAGCTCCTCCTACATTTGGTTTGTGCATTTACTTTCCTTGTACTTGCATTTTGCATTTCATATATGAGAAAATAAAAAATGAAATAATTATTGCATTCACTGTATTAACTATGTTTTGTGTGTCTTCAATGTTGTCTTCTCCATGTTTTGCATGACTGTAATTATCTTCTCTGTGTTTTGTGTGCATGTTACTATCTTCAATGTCTTTGGCATGTCTTCACCATGCTTGGTGTGTTTGCTGTGTTTGTTGACCATACTTTAATGCATGTATTGGCCATGTGTTTATACATACATTAAAGTGGGGGCTAAATGTTATGTCAGAAAATGTCCCCTTGGGGGTTTTTCCCTCTTAAGGTTTAGCTCCTGGGTCCTTAGAATGTATTTAGAGCATCTTGCATGATAATTATGAATCCCAATGAGAAAACCTTGAAGTCTTATGGAAAATAGGACCTAGGGGATGACATTTTGATGATCCCTGATCAAAAATGGGAGGGTGGACTTAGGCGCTAGAACCCTAGTCCTACCCTATTTTGGGTCTGCCCTAAATTTTAATGTCAATTTTATGACCATTATTTGGGTCCTATGCCAACATCTCAAGTTTGAATTACAAAATTATTAGCAGGAATATTTGTAGTTGCATATATAAGAATGTTTAGGATTTCATTTGCAAAATAGAGATGCACATTATGAACTTGTGACTTTATGCTAAAGTGATTCAAGGCATTCATTGTCTTGCAGAGCAGTATTTTGTTGTTATTGTGTTTGTGATTGTAGATTTGACTCCATCTCCTCATGGCATGAAAGAGATTCTTCCTTCTGTGAGATCTACACTTCAAGGTGACATCTATTATGTTTTTGATCATTTATCATTTGAATTTTTGTCTCTATCCTACATGGATATGCACTCTCATCTAACAATGATGTTTGGAAGACTTGAATGTCTCTCTAAGGCTTGATCGAGGCAAGCATCTAAACACCACAACCCTTTCCCACACTCCTTTGTGATTGCAGGTTACAAGTACTAAGTTTCATGGAGTGGAGTTGTAGAAGGAGGTTGCAGACAACAAGGATTCAGGATCTAAAAGAAAGAAGACAAAGTTCAACATTTTAGGACTTGGGCTCTCCCACCAGTGTCCTTCAACTTTTTCAAGGTAGAAACGGAAGATACAGTGAATATTAGTGTTGGAAGGAGATCCAGATTCAATGCAGAAAATAGTACCTTAGACAAGGGCACTAGTCCCAGTGTCCCCAATTGTTCCATATTTTGAACTTTGAAAAATAGTGAGGTAGCAATCTCTGTCCTTCACCTTAGTCTGAAAGGATATGTCATGATTCATCAATTTGCTTAATTTTTTTCTTATTTAGGGTTTTAAGAGCACTTAAGCATTAAATTGAGATATTTTTTTATAACATCTGAGCTTCCACATCATTCCAAGTGATAGCCCAACTTGTTAGGTGAATGCTCTCGCTTAGTGGAGATTCAACTCGATTGATATGTCCTTGAATGTTTGATGAGAAGGGAGGATCTAAACCAAATCAACCCCATTCACAAATCCCCCCTTTTCATATAAAACACCTACAATCACAAGGAGTGTGGTTGGGGGTTGTGGTGTTTAGAGACTTGCCTTAGTCAAGCCCCAGAGAGAAATTCAAGTCTTCCAAACACTATTGTTAGATAGAGACTGTGTATCCCTATGGGATAGAGGCAAAAACAAATTGATAAATGATTTAAACACAAATATATGTCACCTCAGAGGTGTAGCTCACATGTAGATGAAAATCCTTCAATCACATGAGAAGATGAAGCTAAATCTGCAATCACAAACACAATAACAATGCTCTGCTCTGCAACAATGAATATCTTGAATGCTCTAAAATCATAAGTTCGCCAAAAGTTCACAATCATCTTCTAGTTTACAAAAGAAACCCTAAACATTCTTATATATGCAACTAAACACATTCCTGCTAAGCATTTCGTAATTCAAACTTAAGATGTTTGCATGGGACCTAATTAACGGTCACAAAACTGACATTCAAATTTGGGACCTGCCTAAAATAGGGTAGGACAAGGGCACTAGCGCCTGTGTCCATAGGTCCTTTTTTAAGGAAGGACTAAGTGCTACAATGTCCTTCATGCCCCATGTGACATGGGTTTCAGGTGATTTTCTTTTGGGATTCAAAATGAACATGCAAGATGCAAAACAAGAGACCAGGGAGCTAAACCTAGGAGGGAAAAAGTCTAGGGAGAGATTTTTTGACATAACAATTTGATTTCCATATTTCTATATACATATTTTGGCATGCCTAGTGGGATCCATGTCCCTTGATCTAGATTGTTTTTGTAGGTTTTGTTAACTTTTTGTTGCAGGTTTATGCCTTTTTTGGATAAAACCCTAGTTTTACAAGATTTCCTCATATCTTCCAAATGGATAATATTTTTTATACAATTTTTTAATTGACATTTATAGATCATCTACGAAAGCTACAGTAGAAAAATCAAGTCCATATCATCAATTTTGGGTGAGTTATGATGATTTTATTATTTTCCGTAAATCTACATTTTTAGGCTCTAATCAACAAATTTTTCAAAAAAATTTACATTTATGAAAATCCCTTGAAATTATAATAGGGATCTATTCTTTTCCATTTTATTTTTGAGGTCAAAAACATTGCAAAGAAATCAAATCTAAGTCAACTAGGGCTTTTTAATAAATCTACTCTCTAGGTCGCAAACGAGTGAATTTTTTAGACATTTTTATATTTTTGGAAATCGCTTGAAATTATAATATGTGTCTATTGTTTGCAGTTTTATTTTTGAGGTCAAAAACATTTCAAAATAATCATATCTAAGTCGACTATGTGAGAAAAAAATCTGAAATTACAATCTTGTGATGATTACATCTTTTATATCCATCTAATTTGCTATATCTTAACATCTATTTCTCTGTTTTTTACAAATTTATCCTTTTTTGAGTGAACACTTGTTTTTAGGTTCTCTTGTCAAAGATCATATCTCAAACTACTAACAAGTGGGTTGTAGGTTTCACTTGTTAAAGACATATCATTTGAAACATTGTGTTTGCTTTGTCTTATGGACTTGATTGTGGCTTGAGGCATGTGTCGTATTATTAGATCTGAGATGGATTTCTAGGTGTACTTGTTTAAACTTAACTATTTAATCTATCATTTTGATAAAAATACTTGTTTGCAACATCACATTTGGATTTGGGCATAACAGGAGTTGTGTTTACTTTGTTTAGTGAGCTTGACTATTTTTGGAGGTGTGTGTATGCCCTTCCCTTACATTGCAAAATTATCTTGGGAATCAAAAACACCCTTTGATCACCTTCATATTCACATCACACATTTTAATTTCTAAGGGTAAATTAACATTGCTTGTCTGAGTCAAGTGTGTGTGTATGCTCTCTCCTCACAATACAAGGTGATCTTGGAGATCAAAAACACCATTTGATTCACTTTTGTCACCCTTTCTTAGGAGGCCTACCTTGGAGATACACCCACTCCAAGGGGGTGACCTCAACTCTAGTGATCCAATGGAGTATAAAGAGTGGGGAGTGAATTGAAAGATACACCTCTTGGAAGTTGTAATTTTGTCATTCGGGCTAAGCCCCCAAGAAATTTATACCTTGGGGAAGTGAAGGGGAAGGGTGGGTTACCCTCTTGTCCTAACTGCTTGGCATTATTTTACTTTCATTTCATAGATTTGGGCCTCACGTACCTAGTGTATATCAAGGACTCCCTTAGATACTTGTGCATCCTAGCTTAAGAACTCTTCACCACACCCAATTGATTAATATTAGGATTGTTCATGTGTCTTGAGTGTCTTCATAAATTACAATAATCAATTTTAGAAGTCAGGTTTTCCATTGTGTCTTCTTGTGTGTTTGAAAAAATCCTTATCATTTGCAAACCTTATGCATGTGTATATGAACATTGTGTTTGTCAATTTTCCATTTGTCTAAGTCAAGCTTTCAATAATCTAATCACCTTCTTATCATCTTCATCCTCGTCCTATTTAATCCAACTTCATCCTAATCACCTAATCCCAATCTATTCAAATCCAATCCAAGCCATCATCTAGGACCCTAATGATCCTAATCAATTTGCCTAATCTAATTAAGGTCCTAGTCCACCTAATCCACTTCATAATCATAATCATATCATTGAGCCTCATCCATTGCCATTTATAATCCACACCATAATCCAATTCCCAAAGCTTAATCCAAATCCATCATCCGATTCCATTTTCTAAAATGGTTGTGATATTAAAAAAATCCTACTAAACTCATATAATCAATAGGACACTGAAACTCATCATAGGAGGTCTTGAATTTGGAACCAATGACTCTGAGGTTCTTGTAGATCATGATGCCAATTTTAAACACATCTAATCTAATGTGAATTTCATGCATCCAACTCAACCCATATCCCCATCAACCTCTTACCAACCTTCATCCTCTTATAGGGACACGCCATCACAACCACTCTATCCATCCTATCAAACCAATCCATCAATACCTCAAATTTATCCAAAAATTCCTTATATATACTTAATCTAAATCAACTACATCTCCATCATATACTCCATATCAATCCAATCCTACATCAACCTATCCCATGAATACTCCTCAACGTCCATATCAAGATCCATTGAAAGAAGAGCATGCTAGTACTAGCTACCCCTTTAGCCACAATCCAACATCCATGAGTCCTCCTCATGATACTTTTGACAAGGGAAATCAAGTTCATCCACCATCCTATCCTTTTCCATACCCTCCATCAAATCCACCATCTAATCCCCCATCAACTACTCATCCTAAATTTAAATCACCTCTCTTAAATGACCTCTATAGACTCTATGAATAATATTACAAAAACCAACCTATGGATTCATCCAATGCTACACATCCAATGTCATCCCACTCTAGCACAAGCACTTCCAATCCTAATTTGTTTCCTCCTATTATCCATCCACCCAAATCCTAATCGAAATACTACAACATCTGTCATTATTGTCCATCCACTATATTATCCATCTCTTACCTTTCCTAATCCATCCACCCCTAAACCTATGAAGGATGTGATCCAATGGCTATTAGAAAGGAATCAAACCCCATTATACAATCCCATACCTATCTTTGAGCTCACCAAAGAGTCTCCAAGGATCATGCCTATTCTTCCAACACCAACTATTGAGCTTATTGAAGAACCTCCTACCATCACTACAAGTGAAACTCCACCATGCACCAAGTTGATGAATATCCAATGCCTAGCATGACCCTCCAAGAGTCTTCCATTTCCATCCCTATTCCAATTCAATATCTATGTCAAGAGTCAAATCTAAAGCATGATCAACCTTGTCCTTCACCGAGTCAAGATCAATCTATCCAACCTACTCAAGTCACCATCCTCCATGATTAAGAATCAATTACTTCCCCTCGTGAGTATCCTAGCAGTGAGCATGATAGTCTTGTTGATCAACTTGAGCACTCACCCCACTTCATCACCTTTCTTCAAAGCAAAGAAACTTATCCTTCTATCCATAATCCCACCAACACTAGTCCTATCCATCCTCCAACTAATCCTATCCATCATCCAACAACATCCACTTCCTTTGATGAGACAATTGGTCCCCAAGAAAACATAGACAATCAACTTCTTAATGAGCATAATGTTGATCAAAATCTTCATGATCCTTCACTATCCTCTATTGATCCCATGCCAAGTCCATCTTCTTATCCTCTTAGTGTTACTACCTTCATCCATGGTGGATCTCTTAAAGGAGAGGAATGACTTATATCCACTACCCCCCCTCCCAATATAATAATGGACCCATGTCTTGTGTCTTAAGAAACAAACATCCCATTGCCCATCGCATGCTCCAAAACATGAACTGTCAAGGAAAAGGACTAGGCATTCATGAACAAGGTATCTTGGAGCCCATCCATATCAAAGTCTCTCCATGATCTCATGGATTTGGCTATACATCCCAAGGAAAACAATCCAAAGATGTTGGTACCACTTCCATGCCTTCTAAATCCACTTCTTTCCATCCCAAACCCATTGCATTTCATTGCACCTCCAAATCATATGCCGACATCCCTCCTCCATCGTCATACAAATCCTTAAAGTATGTGACCATACATCTTCCTCCATCCACTCTACCTCCACTTCTCCCAACACCTGATATTCCCATCCTCAAATCCCTTAATTCCTTCATCCACAAGTCCACTAATCCTTCCATCCATAAATCTCACTCCCTTAAATCCCCTAATATTCTAATAATGATCAACAAATGCACAAATCATCTAAACCTAAAGCTATCAAAAAACCCATGGGATTCAAAACTAAAAATTCAGATGTCTCCCCACATAAATAAAGAAATCTATCAAAGCCTAAGAATGATCATGCCACAAGACATCGCTCCCTAATGTCAAAACAAAATCCATCCACAAAGTTACCAAATCTCACACCTTCAAAAGAACCATCCAAAACAAAAATGGTGTGGGTACCCGAGCAAAAATCCATTAATCCGAGTGGAGCATCCCAATCCCACTCCATCCAAAAATATCAAATTCTTTCATCCCGTACCCAATGCAAAGATTAAAAAAATCCTAAATCTATTTGGGTTCCTAAATTCATAATAAATTCCAAATCTCCATTGCTTCCTACACCTCTTCCAAATCAAAAGCTTCAACATCCATCACAATGTGTGCAACCGTTGGTCTTGGTTCCTCTCCATTCTGTGACATTCCCACATACCTCCATCTCTCTGTATTATATTCAATAACCTACATATCTTCCCCATAACCTTCCTATGGTCCACACTTTTGCATAAACCTTTCATCCATCCATCCATAATTCACATCATAATCATTTTTCCATCTCCATCTATGTATCCATAAGCCATTTATACTATATACCCCATCTATTTCATAATCCAATATTCTCCATCCATCCATAATCCAATTAATTTCCATCTCATGCAACCATCTACCAACATCCATGCACATAATGACACTTGACATAGTCTATGTGTGACATCCATCTATAATGGGACACTATCATCTTTCATGGAAGTAGATGCTTGAGTCCCCATCCTCTTCCAAATCCCTCTTATCCATATCCACCTATCCCAACTAAAAATGCAAAAATATTAAAAAAATCAATTTAATAGTAAAGAGAAATCCTTCGTCCATTGGTGAAAACCACCTTGGTGGCACCTTGGATAAGTACCATGATGAAAACCTGGCAAATAGGCATCATGTGTAGACTAATTGTCTATGCACCTCACACTTAGGGGCATGTTGTCTCATCTACTCATATCCATTATCTCCATCCTACTTATGCCATTTACCCAACACACTTATCCTCCATTCCTTCTTTTGATCTTGATAAGGACAGGGACAAAATATTGAAATATGCTTTGGATGTATCTTGATGTACCTAATATTTTCTAACTAATCCTATCACACTATTATCATCACAAGCATTGTCATGCAAAGTCCTAAGCATACTACCTAGACTAGGGAATGTTATTCCTATGCAACATAGTCCTTGGAGATCACATCCTAACCCCCTTCCTCCATCCATTATGTATCCTCCATCCTTACCATCTTTTATCCATAATCCTTTTGACCATCTATCCACTCCTTTTATCCTTGTCCTTTGACTTGGTGATTCCATTTTCATTGGTATCTAGCATCTAGACTATCCAAATTGCAATCCACTACCATCCCAAACCATTTCAAAGATTAAAAAAAATCAAAACATCTCCAAAATCCAAAAAAAAATCAAGTATCCAAAAAATCCAAGAAATAAATCCAAATGCAAGCCATCCTTCTCCCATACCAATCTAGTCAAGCACTCTAGACAAATTATCAAAAACATCCTTGGTTTTGTTTCCAATCTTGTTGTCAACCCAATCAATCAATCAGTCATCATCATCATCATCAATGGGATATAATGTTATCGCATCATTGTGTTGATCTAGGGATATATCGTTCCCCACAATGACAACACTATCTCTATCCAATCAATCAATCAATCATTGGTTTGCACCTTGACATGGGCAATACCTTGTTTGTCTTTGAATCATTTGTTTGTGCTTTCTTTCTTGCTTGTGTGTGTTATAATGTTTATCTTGCATTGGTTTCACGTCCTTACAACATATCGCTACAATGACATCATGGTCTTCCATATCATGGTGTCCAAAAGCATATGTATGCATGTGAAATTTTATCTTTTTGAGTCATTCCTTTGATGCACATGACACATCATCATTCTGGTCTTTATACCTTAGTGCATAATGTCTAGTGCTATATCAAAATATATGGTTGTTCATTTATGCATCATAACGTCTTTCTCATCCATTTTTCTCCATCCCTTATCTTTTCATCTATTTCAAGAGCATACTTGTGTTCTTCTAACCTGCCTATCCTCTCAAGGGAGCATCTTATCCTTACATCATTCCTCCTTTTCACTCCTTCAAGTGGTTGGGGAATCCTTTTCCATCCTTTTTTCCTCCACCCATACCTTATATTCTTTGAAATGATGTTGTAATCCTATCTCTCTATGTTTTCCCCTCTCTATCTCTATCTCTACCTAGAGAGGGAGATAAAAAGGGAGAGATAGAGAGAGAGAGAGAGAGAGATGGAGGGGGAAAGAGACATAGAGGAAGGGAGAGAGGGAGGTGTTGAACACACAATGATATTGAGAGGAGGGGGGTCAATCAACATATATTAAAACTTAAATACTTCATTTGCATATCAGATTCATTTACTTAGATAATAGAAAGTAAAACATGCAACACATTCATCAACACAATGACACCAAGATTGTTACGTGGAAAACCCACTGTGAGTGTTAACTCACAATATAATGCTCACTACTATATAAAAGTTTACAACATTGTTTTAGGGCTACAACCCAAGGAAGCTACAACTCCCTAAAAATTTTGATTTAGGGTCACTCCCAAGAAATCTACAACTCCCTAAAGAATTTTTTTTAGGGTCACTCCCAAGGAAGCTACTACTCCCTGAAGCTCACTGCTACAAAGAATTATAATGATAAACAAAACTTTGAACTACTTTGAAGAAAGCATCTGACTCATGTTGATATTGTAGTCCTCTTTTCTACACAATTACTCCATCATATTGATTATGCACACTTCATACTTCTCATTCTACTCTATCACATTCACACTCTATTCTCCACTTCACAAATGACTTTGATCTCCTATAAATACTCTCTGAAACACTCCAAAGCATTGATTAGGTCAACATCATAAAAACCTTTAGATGAAACATGTAATTCTTCAAGGGTCAGCTTCAACTCATACAATATGTCAAGAAAACAAGTTGCGGACCACAACATCTCATAATAAAATTCAATGGACATCATTACACATTTTTAATGTTAAAACAATTGATCAAGATCCACTCCACATGATAGAAACTAGACTGTCAACTCAAACTACACAAACATTGATGACTGTTCATCTTCATACCACTAGGGACAAGCCAAAAACATCATGTGGACTAGTGTTTCAACAATGTATTTTCTTAACAACATCTATAGACCATTCTCCCAAAATATCTAATCATTCTATACATCTACAAACCAAAGAACATACTGAACTGATGAAAACAAGGTATTTTGGGCATCTTGTAACACAGATCACAACTTAGAATATTGTATTGCGGACCACCAAACCATTTGAAACTTATTAGGAAGGAACTCATATATCATTATGCATATATTCCCAGGTCTGCACATCCTTATTTATCATTTTCGTAGAAAATCAAGGACTTGACTCAAGTATACTGTAGTCCGGAGGATAGTTATATTCAATTCTTCACTAACTGACTTAAATGTCTTATGTGGTACCAGAGATAAGAAAGATTTGCATGCAGTTCAAACCTAAGATACATTAAATCATGTAGAACCTCCACACAAGCTCCTATAGCTGATTTGTATACTTATCATCTTCTGCATGTGCTCAAACCTATGTTATGTAGAGTACTTCTACATCTGAAACTATGCATTACTTCTGTTACTTGAAATATGATCTTGTAGACCATAAGGACACTTGATACTATGAGGAAACATGCATTACACCTCTCTAAACATATTCCCAAAACTGCATAGGCACTACTTCTCTTTCAGAGGAATACAGAGCATTTCAACAGGTCTCCGCCATTGTTTTACACTGTCAAGTCGCAGTTCAGAACTCTATTGCTAATAACTTTCTTTGTTGAAGGAGTAAAGACCTGAGATCTTGGATATAGCATGTTAATATTAATGTTAACTTAACTACTAAACTACAAGACTAAATCTTGCACTACAGAGGAATGTGGACCAAAATGTTGTAACTCTGCCTTAGGATATACACTGTGAAGACATTAACCAAACTTCTACTACTTTTCTCTAAGTGTGGTACTCCAAACTGATAGGATATAATTGTATATATATAGAAAACATGTTAGAATAGATTTATACACCTCCGTAAAACATTTAAATATCAGGAAGATTACCATTCTTATACTTGGACAATTTTTCTCCATCTGTTAGGTCTTCTAGACTGACCTCCCTTAAGAATGTTGATCCTAAGTCTTTAACTTAGTCAAGTTGTCTCTCTCAAATCTCCCACTATCTCTCAGCTTCCCTAGCTACTAAAATCTAAACAAGTCTGACCTTGGATTGACACATGTTATGTTGACATCAATGACAACACATATTTCCAACAATCTCCCCCTTTGTCATTAATGGTAACACCCAAACAAAATGTGTACAAAACTCCACCTTAGATGTATACTCCTCTCTCTCCCCCTTTGACATCAAGGAAAAAGGGCCTAGCATCTTACATTATCCCAAAATTGTGTAAACTCCCCCTTACTATGTAATTTTTACACAAATTGCTCCCCTGAGATGGAAATCCCTCAAAAATTGATACTATGTACACTATTGTCCTCTACACGTCTATATACATTCAAAATTTTCTTCTTTACAATACTCTACAACTCATTTAGAAGGTAGAATGGATTTTTATATTACCTTGAGTTGTATTAGAGTAGATTCCCAAATGGCACTTTCTGAGGCAAGAATATGATTTTGACATTCACATTGCATTTATAAGTCCTCAGCTTCCTCTATACTGCTTGGGGTCTTCATCTTCTGATCAACCTTCTTAGCTTCCCCTAGCATCTCAAACAATGGAGTAAGTCTTAAGTTTAGTGCTTCCCTCAGCATCCTGGACAATGGAGCCACAATAATGGGTTACACTTTCTGGGACATCCTAATTTTTGCTGAAATAGCATATTTTTAGAAAATATAATGATTTAAGCCTTGAAAGGTTCCATTTAAAGGATTTTAATTGAAGAGGATTTGATTAAACCTCCTTAGATTCAAACCCCCTTGGATAAAACCCCGCTAGTTTTAAACCATATCTATAATGGAGTTTCCTCTACACCTATCAAAATGCTGATAAAAAACTACTTTTGATTTACCTTTTGGGGGATCAAATGAATTCATTTAAAATTTATGTTTTGTAAGTATGTAGTCCTTATCATAAGCTTCCCAAAAAGTATAATTTTAAATACATTTAATTTGATTATTATATTTATTTTTAATTCCTTGTGAATGTAGGTTTTTCACCGAACATCAAGTTCTCTATTCTACACATATGGAAAATTAGTAAATTGGTGAAAAAAAATTTGAAAAATATCTATGCCCCTGGTATTGATGTCCTTGTTTTAACAAAAAAATAAAAATTGATTTTCTATACATACAGAAAAAGTTATGTTTTACAGAATATGCCTATGTCTAAATCAAATAGATCTTTGAATGAATCAAACCCCAAAGAACTCTGACCCAAATCTTCCACTCTTTTTATCTTCTGTTTCACCTTTATCTTTTTCATCTTCTTGTTTCTTCTTATCTTTCTTAGTTTCATCTTGAGACTTCTCATCTTGTTTCTTTTCACTCTTTTCTTCCTCTTCATATTTCTTCTTAGGATTATCTCTTCTTTTCTTTCCTCATCATTCCCTATATTCTCTAAAGGAGAACTATCATGCTCTGTATTGGTGTAAGTGTTCTTCAGAGGAGATGTACTACATTTATCCTAACCCTCTGTATTTTGTGTCTCAGTAGTTTTTGGAGGGGAAGGATCATGTCTTGCACTAGTATCAGTATCCTATGGAGGAGAGACATTCTCTTTAGCTTGATCTCTTAAGTTATGTGCTTCTGTATTATCTAGAGAAGGAATATTCACTTTATCTTGATCCTTTGTACCTGGAGTTTAATTTTTGTGAGAGGATCAATCTCCTTATTTTGTTTATCATCTATATTGCCACTTTCTACAACATTTACAAATGCTGACAAATCTATATTTTGAAGGGGTTCATCTAGTATTTCTATAGGAACTTGTTCCCCGACTTTCACCTTAGCATTTTTCAATTCTTCAAGAATCTTTGTAGTTTTCTCTATGGTTTCTTTCTCTGATCTGTCTATTTCTTCCTTATCTCTTCCCATCAAAATATTAATTCTCCTTTTTGTTCTGAACTCCTTTGCTTATTCTTGAGATATTATGATCTTTTCATCATCTGCGATGGAAGATCCCACCTTTTCAATTACTAGTTTCCTCATCTCGGCCTCATATGTCATAGCTTTATTTATTTTTCAATGAGCAAGTCTACAAGACTTGTAGGAAGTTGGTCAAAGATATCAGCCAGGGCCACATTAAAGGCCATCATGTACCTAATTATTGCCTTCTCAATAGTATCCTTATCATCAGCATGCATCTTGTCATAGAGATATGCAACTTGTTTCAGAGCACCATGTTCTATTATGGCATTTATAGTGGCCTCAAGCTATTGAGGTTCATGCTCCAATTCTTCTTGAGAAGATTGTTTTGATTTCTTTTCTTTTCCCTTTCCTTTTCCTTTGGATGTTCCTTCATCCTCCTTTTCTTCTTCTTCTCTTGTTCTCTTCTTTCTTCTCTCAAGCATGACAAATTCGTCTTCCTCCTCCTCCTCTACATTCATCAGATTCATTTTTCCTCTTTTTGCAAGCACCTTAGGTTTGTGCTTGTTTGTCTCTGCAGTCTTGGTTTGTATCGGCACTTCAGTGGTAGTTCTTTTCCTACTGGGAGGTGTAAGAGCAAGTTCGAATGATTGTGAAGGGATAGCAGCAACAAAAGCAAATCTACTAATCCTTTTAGGTGCTTGTGTAGCAGAGGAGGTCTAGGCTTTAGAAGTGTTAAGCATTTATTCCAAATCTGACTTCATCTTTTCTACTTTAGATTTAACATTCTCTACTTCTTGTTCTACCACCTATCTAATTGTTTTATTGATGATTTCATCATAAGTTCCAAATCTTTCAGTAGCAAGATCCTTAGGCTTGCTGAGAAACATATCAACATAACCAATCAAGTCATGCTCAAACACTTCATATGGCAGGGCGGTTATCCAAAAGATCCTTGGCTCTACTACTTCCATGTAACAATTATCCTTATCCGCCATAAATGTAATGTCATTCTTATATTTTTCAACTACTTCTCTTGGTATTCTTTCCCTCCTTTGCATATCATCTTGGAAAGTTTTGAACAACCCCCAAAATAATGAGTCACAATAGTTATGGTCAGAGAAACTGAGCATGTAGTCCTTAATTTGGTGTGCAACAGGGGTGTCACTTTTCCAATTCATACCCTTCATTGAAGGTAGTTCCTTCAACAAATAGAACATAAGGCAAATGATTAAGGAACCATACTAGAATTTGTACTTAGTCCCATTGGTTCTCTTCAAATTGTCCAGCAGCTACTACTGCAGCATCTCACAGAGATCATAGTCCTTTCCTTCTTTCACCATTTGATGGGTAGTATAGATGGTGGTGGCAATGGCAGTCCCTTCTCTATTTATGTAGTACACTTTATAAGCAATGCCCATGGTGGCATACCAGACCCCTAAATTAATGATATAATCTATTGTTAGGATTCTCTTATCAAATTTTGCTCTGGTAAGTCTAATTACTTCTTCATTCTTCACCACTTTCAGTATAGGTACTGGTCTAGAGGAGCATAGTCTGCTCACAACCTTGATAGCTTCTTTAGTGATCATATAGGGTTGATCAAGGTTGAAAAAACATGAATCTGACTTAGGAAAAACCCGACCTAATCTCCCTCATACTAGAAATTAGGGAAGCCCTTCCAAATATTAGTTGTTTTGTTTTAACACTTGCAAACTCTGACTTTAGTTGAAAACCATCACCTAATAGATGATCATTCCTAAATTGTTCCAACTTTAGGTGATCATACTCATCCAGCTGTGAATGGATGTATATCCAGACATCCTTGGTGTTCAACACATTGATGGGAATGTGGGAAGACACACCATCTTTGTCAGTCTTAGTGGATTTAAATGAGTTTTTCTTAAATTTAGGTCTTGGTTTCTCCATAACATCAATCACTATAGGTGTTTCCATGATGATTCACTCAGAAAACTAGGGTTTAACCAGTGAATATGAGAAATACCTGATAATGCGATAGATAGGGTTTGCACCAATGCTCTACTGAAAAGCTTCATTTCTTCTTTGGATCTTCAACACTCTTGACTTCATTCAAAATGAGATCAAAATGATCAAATATTGCCTATATAGTCTTCTTACCAACCATGACTGCTCTGCATTAATTGCAATATCTATTTTGACCTAATCAACTTTTTATTATGCAGAAACTTGTGATCATTTAGTAATCCTCCGCAAATAGTTTGATTGCTCTAGAAATTTGATCAAACATCTTCATAATATTATCTTAACATGTTCAAACCATTTTAAACCAATATGCTGAGGATTTCAGCATCTTGTGCATTTAGGAGTTTTGAAGACATTTGCAGTTGCAAATCCCCCTGAACCAATCCTTCCTCCCTTTTAGTTTTCAGAAGATCCATCTACACTAGGTAGAGGTACAGATCCTTCCTTTACTTTATTTTCTTCCTTCTTCCTAAATGTCCTTTACATTTCCTTCTTTTGAGGAGTAGAGGACCTTACATTCTTTCCCCTACAAAATCTTGCAATGAGTCTTGTTTTATTGCAATTGTAGCCGGTACTATTGGACTACCGAGCATAACCACCTCTTCTTACATTACATCTGCAATCAACAGCCTTATGACCATACTTGTTACATGTGTAATAATAACCATAGAAGGACTGAGAGGTCCTAGCATTGTTCTTGTTCATAAACCCACTCCTCATCGTTTTTCTTCTGTATCTATTACCCTTATAATTAACTTTGTTACAAGCATGAAACTAACCATGAGATTTTATAACATTGTACCTAGGAGGCCTAAATGTATTTTAATTCATTTTTCTTCTATAGTCAATAGCCTTGTGGCCAAATTTATTACAATCATAGCAATTATCATTGAAATCTTGAGGATACCTAATAGGAGTAGTTTGTTTAGGTGTAGGCTTTCTGAAATTCTTCTTCTTATTCTTCCTTTGTCTTTGAATAGGAGTGAATTCATCTTATTTTGCATCTCTGGAGGCATTCTTCTTAAGCTCTTCATTGTAGGCTTCTTCCTTCTTTGTTTACGACTTTCCTTCTAATTTGAAGTTATCATATAAGTTTGTAGATGCACTGATTATAGGACTTTTCCCTTTTTCAAAACCAAGGCCAGATTTTTCTTTTGCTGGCTTTTAAGAGTTAATTATCTCATCAAGAATTTCAGATCCTCCTTTCAATTTTAGTCCCTTGTCAATCTGTTCTTTTGCCTTTCCCAGTTCTTTCTTCATAGTGACAACTTCTTCCTCAATTTTTGAACATTCAGTTGCTTTCTTATTGAGCTTCATATTTAGGCAATCTTCAATTCTTTATCCTCCTTCAACCATGACTTTCAAATTAGATATCATAAGTTCTACCTCCTTGAGCTTAATGTCATCTCCTTTATTTAATTCTATTTGATCTTCAGTTTGTCAATTTCTTCCTTTGATTCTTTGGCCTTTGTCTTCAATTTCACAATTGTCTCCTTTGATTTTTCAAGCATGTCCTCATATTCTTGATTTAGTTCTCTTGCTTCATCCAGATCCTCTAGAGTTGACTGAAGTTCTCCTTCAAGGTCAACTTCATCTAGGTTAAGGTCCCAACCTTTAGGCCCCATAGCTTCTAGGTCTAGTTCTAAAACAAATACATCATTATCCATAGCATTAGATTACATGTGTTCAAGTGCAGGATCTACCTCAGCTATTATGCTTCTCAAAGGTACTTGGCTCTGATACCAATTGTTGAACACACAGTGATGCTGAGAGAGGGGTTAATCAGCATATATTAAAACTTAAATACTTCATTTGTAGATCAAATTCATTTACTTAGAGAACAAAAAGCAAAACATGCAAAACATTCATCAACACAATGACACCAAGATTTTTATGTGGAAAAACCACGGTGAGTGTTAACTCACAATATAATGCTCAATGCTATATAAAACTTTACAACATTTTTTTATGGCTACAACCCAAGGAAGCTACAAATTCCTGAAAACTTTGATTTAGGGTCACTCCCAAGGAAGCTACAACTTTCTGTATACACCTAAAAATGACATGACTCTACATAAATAAATATTTTAAATATTTATTTCATCTTAATATTCCTCTATCAATAAATAAATAAAACAATTTATTTATTTGATTCATTCTCTCTCATTAATTGAATAAATTACATTTATTTAATTAATTCCATCTATATCAACTTTATTCTTCTAAAAATAATTAAATAATTTTAATTATTTAATTAAATCTTTCATTCTTCCAAATTTAAATAAAATACAAATTTATTTCAATTAAATCTCCAAAAGTAAAATATATTCAAATATTTTATTTATTCTTCCAATTTATCCACAAATAATTAAATAAATTTATTTATTTAATTATGCTTTTTTATCTTCTAAAAATAAATTCTTCTTGTCATACAAAAGCAAAAGCTGAGTTACAAAAGCAAAAGCTGAGTTAAAGCAACTTTGTTCTTAAATTAGAAAAATATATTCTAATTTAAAGAAATAAAAACTCATCCTCATCAAGAAAGAATTTATCTCAACAAATCTTCTTTTTGAATGACACATGTCCTTATTCTATTCGCGCATGTTCGCATGAACATTCTCCTCCGTTGATCTTCTTATTTCTTCTCAACCATTGATCTTCTCTCACCCAAATCTATAAATACAACCCTTTATCTCTTCATTTCATATCCATCATTCGAGTAAACTTATGCTGCAGGAAATATACCACACCATTGGCACCCCTACCACCATTCTCTTACCATTCATTATTTATTCATATTGTGTTGAAGTTCATCTTCAACACAATCAAGTATCATAGCCATTTCTCCTTGCCATCTTGAGGATTCAAAGTGAGGAAGTAAGCTTCTTGAGGGTTAATCTTCATCTCATCAAGATCAAGAAAGAATAGGCGAGCAATGGAAGTCGAAAGGTAAAGGTTGTAAGTATCTCTTTTGTTATTTTAAACCCCTTTTCCTTCATATTTCATTGATGTATTGGGTTTTGTTATTGATTTGATTAATCCCACATTTCACCCATCACATTTTGGCGCCCACCGTGGGGAACCAGAAATGTGATGGGTAAAAGTGGGAATAATCAAATCAATAATATAACCCAAAACATCAATGAAATATGAAGGTAAAAATGATTTCAAAATAATAGAAAGATACTTACAACCTTTTACCTTACACCTTCCATTGCTCGCCTATTATTTCTTGATCTTTCAGTGATGAATATGGCCCTCAGGAAGCTTGCTTCCTTGCTTTGATTCCTTAAGATGACAAGGAGATATGGATGTGATACTTGTTGTGTTGAAGATGAGCTTCAACACAATATGAATGGATGATAAGTGAAGTGATAGTGGGGGTGCCAAAGGCACACTATTTTTTCTGTAGCATAAGTTTACTCGAATGTTGGATATGTGAAATAGAAGAAGAGGGTTGTATTTATAGAGTTGGGTGAGAGAAGATCAATGGTGGAGAAGAAGTAAGAAGATCAATGGAGGAGAATGTTTGAGAGAACGTAAGCGAAGAGAAGAAGGACATGTGTCATTCAAAAAGAAGCTTTGTTGAGTTAACTGCTTTCTTGATGAGGATGAGTTTTTATTTCTTTAAATTAGAATATTTTTTTCTAAATAAAGAACAAAGTTGCTTTAAAGTTGCATTAGCTCAACTTTTGCTTTTGTATGACAAGAAGAATTTATTTTTAGAAGATAAGAAAGCATAATTAAATAAATAAATTTATTTAATTATTTGTGGATAAATTAGAAGAATAAATAAAACATTTGAATATATTTTATTTTTGGAGATTTAATTTAAATAAATTTACATTTTATTTAAATTTGGAAGAATGAAATATTTAATTAAATAATTAAAATTGTTTAATTATTTTTAGAAGAATAAAGTTGATATAGATGGAATTAATTAAATAAATGTAATTTATTCAATTAATGGGAGAGAATGAATCAAATAAATAAATTGTTTTATTAATTTATTGATAGAGGAATATTTTGATGAAATAAATATTTAAAATATTTATTTAGGTAGAGTCGTGTCATTTTTAGGTGTATACATTTTGCCCCTCTTTGATGCAATGTGTTTTATCACGTTATTTCAAAGTAAAAGAATTTTTTACAATGATACATGCCCCAGTTTGTCGTTAAACTTGTACCAAGGGCAAACTGGGGCATGTATCATTGTCAAAAAAAAATTTCTTTGAAACAACGTGATAAAACACATTGCATCAAAGAGGGGCAAAATGTATACACCAAAAAATGACATGACTCTACCTAAATAAATATTTATTTCATCATAATATTCCTCTATCAATAAATAAATAAATAAAACAATTTATTTATTTGATTCATTCTCTCCCATTAATTGAATAAATTATATTTATTTAATTAATTCCATCAATAATCAACTCTATTCTTCTAAAAAAATTAAATAATTTTAATTATTTAATTAAATCTTTCATTCTTCCAAATTTATATAAAATGCAAATTTTTTTAAATTAAATCTCCAAAACTAAAATAGAATTAAATATTTTATTTATTTCTCCAAATTATCTACAAGTAATTAACTAAATTTATTTATTTAATTATGCTTTCTTATCTTCTAAAAAATCTTCAATATCTTCTAAAAATAAATTCTTCTTGGCATGCAAAAGCAAAAGTTGAGTTAAAGCAACTTTGTTTTTAAATTAGAAAAATATATTCTAATTTAAGAAAATAAAAACTCATCCTCATCAAGAAAGCAGTTAACTCAACAAAGCTTCTTTTTGAATGACATGTGTCCTTCTATTCGCGCACGTTTGCACGAACATTCTCCTCCGTTGATCTTCTTATTTCTTCTCACCCATTGATCCTCTCTCACCCAACTCTATAAATACAACCCTTTATCTCTTCATTTCATATCCATCATTTGAGTAAACTTATGCTACAAGAAATATAGCGCACCATTCACACCCCTACCACCATTCTCATACCATTCATCATCTATTCATATTGTGTTGAAGCTCATCTTCAACACAATCAAGTATCACAGCCATTTCTCCTTGCCATCTTGAGGAGTCGAAGCGAGGAAGTAAGCTTCCTGAGGGCCAATCTTCATCTCATCAAGATCAAGAAAGAATAGGCAAGCAATGGAAGTCGAAAGGTAAAGGTTGTAAGTATCTCTTTTGTTATTTTAAACCCCTTTTCCTTCATATTTCATTGATGTATTAGGTTTTGTTATTGATTTGATTAATCCTACATTTCACCCATCACACTTCCTAAAGACTTTATTTTAGGGTCACTCCCAAGGAAGCTACTACTCCCTGAAGCTCACTGCAACAAATAATTATAATGATAAACAAAACTTTGAACTGCTATGAAGAAAGCATCTAACTCATGTTGATATTGCAGTCCTCTTTTCTGCATAATTACTCCATCATATTGATTCTACACACTTCATACTTCTCATTCTGTGCTATCAGATTTGCACTCTCTTCTCCACTTCACAAATGACTTTGATCTCCTATAAATAACCTCCGCAACACTCCAAAACATTGATTAGGTCAGCATCATAAAAACCTTTAGGTGAAACATGTAATTATTCAAGGGTCAGCTTCAACTCATACAATATGTCAAGAAAAAATGTAAAGGGTAAAATTTGGCTAGTTGTGTTTTTGGTAGTTTGTGTGTATATCCTCCTTTCACCCTTTCATTCAAGGACCTAGGGTCGAGTTGCAATGTACTATCATACCCTAGGTCACTATGGGAATGTAGGGAAACTTAGATTTTTATGATTTGATTGCCAATTATCTTCTCTTATGCTCAATTATACATCAAAAGCCTAATCATGCAAATATGACAGCAAACAGACGAATATCAAAAAATGTTGCTACAGAAAGATGTAAAATAACAAATAACTATATACCTGTTTTCATGGTTCGGAAGCGGAACAGTCAGGGACTAAAGAGTGGGCGCCCAAGTCCAAGGCCCTACTTTTTGTCAGGATCTGCAAACAAGATCTACAACATGTTCCTGTTGTACCAAAGGTTTTCCCGTGATGGAACTTCGAGGACTAATGAGTGGGCCTCCTAGTCTAGGGAGCTATTTTCTTCTCTGATCTACAATTTTGACACTCTATTGTACCCTCTTGCAACTTCACTTTGTCTGTAGCTTCAATCTGTAGCCTGCAATCATGAAAACTTTTGGAGGGAGTTGTGGTGTTTAGAGGCTTGCCTCAATCAAGCCCCGAAGAGACATTCAAGTCTTCCAAACACCATTATTAGATAGAGAGTGTGTGCCCTTGTGAGGCAGAGGCAAAAGTCAAATAATAAATGCTCAAAAACACAAATGATGTCACCTTGTAATGAAGATCTCATGGGAGGTAGAAGCTCTTCACGCCATGAGGAGATGATTACTCAAATATGCAAATACAAACACATAGACAACACGAATTTGCTCTTGCAACACAATGAAGGCCTTTAATCACCTTTAGAATGCTTGAGAATCAAAATGTCCATCTAGTAGTGCTCTAATTTACAAATGAATGCCTAAACATGATTTTATATGCAACTACAAACACTCCCGCCAAGAATTTTAAAATTCAAACTTACCGTGTCAGCATAGGACCTAAATAATGGTCACCAGCCAAAACCCAAAATTTGGGACTGACCTAAAATAGGGCAAGACTAGGGCACGAGTGCCCAAGTCCTCCCCCCCTATTTTGGGCAAGGTAAGGTTCAAGGGGTCCCCCTAGGTCCCATTTGACATGATACCCAAGGCTCATTTCATTGGGATGTCAAAATATGATGCAAGATGTCCTAAATGCATACTAAAGACCTTGGAGTGAAACCTTATGAGGGAAAAGCCCCAAGGGAGACATTTTCTGACGTTACATTTAGCCCCCACTTTAATGTATGTATAAATGCAAGGCTAATACATGCATTAAAGTATGGTCAACAAGCACAACAAACACGCCAAGCACAGAGAAGACAATGACAGGCACGCAAAACACGGTGAAGACAGTTACAGTCATGCAAAACATGAAGAATACATTGAATGCATAGAAGACACATTAATGGATAGAAGACAGGAATGATTTATTGTCTTTTCTTTTTCTCATATATATGAAATGCAGATGCAAATACAAGAAAATAAACAAACCTCCCATAATGTAGGATGTACTCATTACATAGGTCTTTAAACTACATATGGGGAAACACACATGCAAGACACACCAAACCTCCCATAATGTAGGATGCACTCATCGCACAGGTCTTTAGACTACATATGGAGCAACAGACATGCTAAACAAAGCAAGCATGCCAAAACACACACTTTGAAGACATGGAGAAAACACGGTAGACAAGCGACAGAGTGTTCCTATTTCTAGGTCCAACATAATCTTGGGCACATTACAGGCACACACTGACGATTGGGCTTCACCACAACAGTCACCGAAGACACACTTAAGAGTTGAGTTAGTCACAAAACCGCTCCCTGCCTCCACAGAGGACATTTGAAAATGGCAGGATGGTGCAATTTTCTCTGAGAAATACACCACCCCCGCCTCTGTAGAGGGTTTAAAATAAAAATGATATACATGATATCCCACCTCCGCAAGGGGCTTAAATGATTGATTGATTGATTGAAAACAAACTTAGAGTGCAATAAGTACTCGTCACACTAGTCTTTAAACTGCACCTGAGGACAAGCACATTGCTAACATCTACAATAGATAGCTTACCTTATATATGCCCCCACCTTAAGGTGGTAGATATCATGCATCGATATCAAGTTCGTTAAGGTAGGAAGAAAACACACAAGGGAACACAAACTTTTGCAAAGCCCATGCCCCCCAGAGGTGACATGTACTTTACGATTGCCAAATGTTCCCACAAACACATTCCTGTAAGAAACATGTTAGTGTCTACATAATCATGATAAACACCAACATCAATGCATATGAATAACCACACAAAGAGCCAAGGTTATACTATGAATTCAGAGTTCAAGGATAACTGTGGGGCTATATCACAAAGATCTCTGAATCAAGTACCACCAAGGCTAGATTCAAAGACAAACAAAGTGCGGAGAGCATCAGTATTGTTATGATTTGTAAATGAGATAAAAACATCATCAAAATCACTACGTTGAAAGCAAGAGTGCTTCCACTAGCCAAGTGTTGGATAAGATATACAACCCCATCATTATATTAGGAACTAAGTCCAATTTTTGATTTCTCGCTAAAGGGATGCTAGGTCCACATCAGTATAAATGTTTTTCGTCATCCACCATCTAAATAGAAACACTAGAGGAAGGGAAACAATAAATAAGAGAGGAGAAACAAGTGTCTTAGGGATAGTCACATAGGAGGGTACCCCCAAGTCACCAACCGCAACACTATGTCCATAAGACACAACACACAACAATGAAATTAGAGAGAGAGGAAATATAGAAGAATGATGATACAAATAGAAGGTCACAACAGAGGCAGTCCCCTGGTATCCCAGACCTTACAAGAGAATCAAGGGTCATCCCAGGAGGCCTAAACAACACATAACAAATCACAGGGGAAGCACATCACAAGAGAGATAAAGGGTTAGAGATACTTACCTTGTAGGATCTTTGTAACAGGTTTTTGAACTTGCAAACCTCTTAGAGAGGTACTCAATCATGTTTGGTGCAAAGTTTGAGTGGTTCTTATGATAGTCTTGTTTGTTATCATATGATGTTTGTTCCTTAGATCCTTGTGTAAATGAGACCTTTTGTTTCTTATGAGGGGGAGAACCATTATTATTTCCAACTGTTGACAATCATCTTACTCTTTTTTGATTTTAGCAAGTTTTCATTGTTGATGTCGTCTAACACAGTAACAAGAATCACCATGTACCATCTCACTTGTCTGTATTGGTTGTTCTATTTATCTTTCTAATATGTTTTGATTACCTCTCGATCCATATAAGGATAACGGAGGAGGAACCTCAACATAAATTCCATTTCTTCATGGAGGATGTGGGTTACCCAACTTGTCTTTATCCACTTCAATCATACCCACGATATTAACATAGTCTAAATAATCATCATCAGCTACTCATACTAGTCCTTGTTCCAACATATTGGTATTAGTATGTTTAGGAAAAGGATTAGTGAAGATTTGTAAATTTTGATTTGGCGGAGCAACTGACTTATTTCCATTACCATTCACACCTAATACCTATATGATATTCAAATCAATGAGGTCTTGTATTTCATGTTTAAGATGCATACATTGTTCAGTATCATGTCCTTGTGTTTGATGAAAATGAAAAAAGGCATTAGCATCGAAGTAAGCTCCTTGTGCTTTACTAGGATCAATAGGATTAATTGGGGGAAGCTTTAGAATGTTATTACTCACAGCTTGATTCATGATAGAATGATAAGGCTCAAATATCAAAGTAAACTTTCTTGGCTGATATGATGTCTTCTTCGAATTTGTGATAGCAGACACATTAGAAAAGTTGTTCGTATTTAGTCTATTAATCTTGATGAAACTCCTATTACTATTATTTCTCTTAAAGTTGTTTTGTGATGATCCACCCATGGATTGACTAACTTGAGCTGATGAGTTTTGGTTTTCATACTAACTAGACTAAAGTTGGTAATCACGAAGGGTGATGCATAAATGTTGAAAGGAGTTATACTTCATCAAGAGGATCTTATCACAGATGTTAGGTTGTAGATTTGTAATAAACACCTTCTAAACATCATCATCTTTCATCTGATACTGAATTTGTGTATATAAAGCTTGATACCTACTAATGAATTAAGTTAGCTTCTCTTTCAGACCTTGCTTGCAATGAACTAAATCAATCAAAGAGACTTGAGGTCCAATGTTTGCTTTGAAATGTTGTAAAAATTGATCAATCAATTGTGAAAAGGAGTGTATTGAATTTGGAGGCAAAGAGCAAAACCATTCTAAAGTAGTATCTTTGAGAGATCGCAGGAAAAGTTTTTCCAACAAGTCCTCTTCGAAATAAAAATCACTACGCGTAGCTATGAATGTTGCCACATGAGTATTAGGATCACCTTTACCACCATATTTTTCAAAGTGAGGAGTCTCAAACATCTTGGGCATAGGAGTTCTTACAATTGCATAGGAAAGGGGATTAAGGGCATGATATGTTGGTATATTAGGCTGCAAAGAATTTGTCAAATTTGTTACCTTTTGTTGTAAAGCAGTCATGCCCTGTAAAAGTTGGTTTAGGATGGCATCATTGGGACATGTGGTTTGCTGTGAGGAACTGGAACCAAAGTGAGGAAGTGATTGAACTTAAGATATGATAGGCAGAGGCTGAGAATAGGTCAACTGTGGTTGGACATAATGGTAGGTGGTAGGTGGTTGAGAATACCTATATGTGATGGGAGGTTGAGAATAAGTGGGATGAAGAGGTGGTTGAGAGCAATTATTCATAGAAGAGGTCCCCTTAGAAATCAAATTCTGATAATTAAATCCTACATCTTTGTAATTAGTGCCATTAGATACTCCAATACCAGTGGTAGCATTACTACAAGTGTTCGCATCAGTTGCTAAGATCGTTGATGTAAATGTAGACATTGTGGTAGTTGGTATAGGTACCGATACTTGAGTATGAGACACTGACAAAGTGTTATTTATCACTTTTACACATTCATTCACTAGCATGATATTGGTTTGTACAATATGTGCTAAACCACGAATTGCATTAACACCGTCTTGTCCCTCTTTTATCAATTCTCTTACATGGTGAATCACAGGTACAGCTTCTTCAGCTATCCTCTCAATCTGTACATAGTCTTAAAATTGAGCTAGGTCTTTATCAATTTTTTCTATTTGCTCATCAGATACATATCCTATCGCTTCAATAGTATCATCAATATCATGAAAAGTTTGCTCTTCCATTGTACTTGTGATGGGTGTAATATCTTGTAACATTTGAGTCTCTCCTTTTGTAAAGAAGGTGTTCAATGTGCCAACTTATTCAAGAGCACTAGATCCCATATGTATTATGCTTATTCTTAAAGGGATATCTCTTTTAGGGTAGTGATTTATGAGACTCATGCACCAATATGCACAAATTTTAGGCGCAAGATATGTTGTAAATGCTTGATTTTTTGTACTTTTTCAATGCAAATATATGAAAGAAAAGGTGTTGTGAGGATTTTGATCAAGAGTGGAAAATAATATGTCTGATATTAGTTCAATACATCCATAAAATCTTTTTCAACACTCTTTTGATGCAAATCTAAGATGATGACAAGTCAAAATATAGTGAAAATACACTAAAATATGCAATTTTTTCACCAAATCTCAATGCAAAAGAGCATGACAAAGGGTGTTGTGAGGAAAATGATGATGGAAATCAAATTATATCAGTAATAATAGCCACTTAATTCCAAAATATCTATAACAACACAATTATAGTGCCACTCAAGGTCAAACCCTAGTGAAAATATAGCAAAAATAGGCAGTTGTTCACAATTTTTTAATTCCAAGACCTAGCCAAAGGGGTGTTGTAAATAATTTAAGGAGGTGTAGAAAATAATATTAGTGATATCAGTCACCTAGAAGCATAAAATCTATTACAACATGCTTAGGGTGCAAACTAGGCCAAACCCTAGGGCAAAAATAGCAAAAATAGGCAATTTTTCACCAAATTTTCAATACAAGAGGCCAATAACAAGGTGTTGTAAAGAATTTTAGGAGGGGAAGCAGATAATGCCCCTGATATCAGTCAATTAGTGTAAAAATATTCTTTACAACACTCCTATAGTGCAAGTTTAGAGAGTCGATAAGGCCACATCTAGTGAAAATCAATGTTTTTCAAGCCCTAGGTTTGAGATCTTGATGTAAAGTGCTATATGAATGTTTTGAAAACTGATATATGATGAAAATTACATGTTCTCAGATATGAAAATTATTTCCATGCTCTAACATGCTAAATGCAAGTGCAAATCTAATGAAAAATCAATGAAAATGCTAGTTTTTGTTGAAATTTTCTATGCAAAAATGCAAATTTTTGAAATCTAAATGCAAATTTGAATGAGCCTCTAAAATCAGTAGAAAAATATGAAACAATATTTTACCTACAAACCCTGGATTTTGGAATTACTAGGTTATATGCAAAATTCACAATTTTCAACAAAACCGTAGCAATTTTATGATGAAAATGCAATGCAAACTAATGAACTTTTGTAATTTTCTGCAATTTAGCTCAGATCTAATGAAAAAATCAAAAATTTGATGAAATTCAAATTAATTGATGCAACATGCAAAACCCTAGCATGCAATTTTTTCCAATTTTTCAATTCTTTTGTAAATTTTCCAATGCAATAAGATGAATGATACTATGAATGAATGAAAATCACTATAAATCTGAAGCAAAACACTCAGCAAGGTGCAAACAAGTCCAATAACATGGGTTCACCAAAATGTAAAGGGTAAATTTGGATAGTTGAGTTTTTGGTAGTTTGTGTGTGTATCCTTCTTTCACCCTTTCATTCAAGGACCTAGGGTTGAGTTGCAATGTACTATCATATCCTAGGTCACTATGGGAATGTAGGGAAACTTGGATTTTTATGATTTGATTGCCAATTATCTTCTCTTATGCTCAATTATACATCAAAACCCTAATCATGCAAATACGACAGCAAATGGACAAATATCAGAACATGTTGCTATAGAAAGATGTAAAATAACAAATAACTGTGTACCTATTTTTGGGGTTCAGAAGCGGAATAGTCAGGGACTAAGGAGCGGGTGCCTAAGTCCAAGGCCCTACTTTTTGTTAGGATCTGCAAACAAGATTTGCAACTTGTTCCTGTTGTACCAAAGTTTTTCCCATCACAGAACTTTGAGGACTAATGAGCGGGCACCCTAGTCCAGGGAACTATTTTCTTCTCTGATCTGCAATTTTGACACTCTATTGTACCCTCTTACAACTTCACTTTGTCTGTAGCTTCAACATATAGCCTGCAATCATGAAAACTTTGGGAGGGGGTTGTGGTGTTTAGAGGCTTGCCTTAGTCAAGCCCTAGAGAGACATTCAATTCTTCTGAACACTGTTGTCAGATAGAGAGTGCATGCTCTTGTGAGGCATAGGCAAAAACCAAATGATAAATGCTCAAAAACACAAATGATGTCACCTTGTAGTGAAGATCTCATGGGAGGAAAAAGCTCTTCATTCCATGAGGATATGATTGCTCAAATCTACAAATACAAACACATAGACAACACTGTTGTGCCTCCCACACACGCCCCATTTCAAAATAGGCACCCCCTCTTTCAAATTTTGGTCTAGGATGTCAAGTGGATTTTCATCTCCTAAGTGGTCAAGTGGTCAAAGTGCATTTTGGCCATGATTGAATGATGATGTTTAAAAATTATTTCAAGAATTTGCTAGGTTAGATTTTTATATCCCTTTTGATGGCCTTGAATAGCCCTTTTGCACTGAATTGCTCTCCAATTGACCTTTGCGCTGATTTGCCTCCCAACTAGCTTTGCGTTAAAGTCCTTTATCACTAACTCCAGCGTTAGTTTTCCTCCCAATGAACTTTTGCGCTAAAATTAATCACCTCCGACTTGCACTATATCGTTCAATCACCAACTAAGTCAGATGAGGCCAAAATTCCCACAAGTCTGAAGGACCATAAAGTCCTGCAAACTGCATAACTAAGAGCCTATGGTTGCATCACTAAAAGGATCTCTCATCAACTAGGTCTGTCGTGTCCAATTTCCCTGCCAAGTCTGAGCAAATGAAAAGCCGCACAAAAACCCTAATCTGTCGACTGTACGTCACGCATTAATGGTGATTTGGCTAGGATAATAAAAGGGATAACCTCTTTTGTTTAAACTATTTTTTGCATTTGATAAATATTTTGAAGCCCCTTTGCAATCTTTGCAGACTATTGAGCATTTTCCACCGCCGTTGCCCTAAGTTCGATCCCTCGACCATTCCTGCCTATAACTAGGTAGGGTTTCCACTTATCCTCTTTGAGCATTCACTATATGCAATTAGGGTTTGATTTCAAAGAACATTTTCTTTCTAAGAAGCACATTTAGGGTTTCATCTAGGGTTTTGTGCATAAATTTTTTGTTCCTCCTTCGAAACCTAGTTTGAATTTCTCCTTTGAAAACGTAGATGGATTGTTACGAGCTAAAAAGAACAACTTAAACAGACCTAGCTGAAGTTTTCATAAACTAGAAAGACATTTGGTCTTAGCGCTAAACTAGAGTCTGACTGACCTATAAACATTCCAACTTGTCTAGTTGGTTGGTGGTTGTTAAAACCTGTGCCACACTTTGAAATCCATTTAGCGCAGAAAACATTGACTTTTGACCTACATGCATTTGTCGCGTTAACCAGTTAGATCAGTGGGACCTCAAAACCCTGCAAGCTTTGAAAAGTCATTTTAGCGCTTAAAACCTCTTGTGTTGACCTTGCACTAAATGACTCTGTCTCTGACTTGGTCAGACACATCGAATATCTCCGCAAAATGGTGACATCCAAAATAAGAAAACAGATCTGTGCTAAAAATGACCACATCCAACCTTGCGCTGAAACACTCTTTCACTGACTTAGTCAGTTGACCTCAAAACTCATGCAAATCAGACAAAGCCAAATCCCACGCAAGAGTAGTGAAAGAGATCTCAAAGAGACTTGTGCTAAAACTTGACTAACTAACTAAACAACCAATGAAAGGTCGGTGACCTTCAAATGTCGCGCAAGTTGGTAACATCCAAAACCTATGCAAAAGCCAGAAGAGAATGAACACTAATAAAATAATGAGTCGGACAAGCCTGTTTTTCCTGCTGAGGTCGGTAGACCTCAATTTTAGCATTTTTCTACCTACAAGTTGGTTGATCCTAAAACTAGTGCAAACACTACAAAATGATTATGTTTTAAGAATTTTCAAAGGGAAAATGTCAGGAATGATGAAATTAATGTTGCGATACATAGATAATGATGATTTTCATGCTTTCAATTAGATGTCTTTCAACATTGAATGTTTTTTGCATGCATTAATGATGAATTGTTGTGAAGTAAGTATAATGGTAATAACTGTTAGATTTGTGATTCTTCAAAAAGGGCATATCAGTAGTATTAGAAGATTCATTAAAGTTCATCTTAAACTTACGAGTGTGTGAAAGAATTCTCAAGGTGTCAAACTTATAAGGTCCGGTCCTGTAGATTAGATGACTGCCCGAGCCCAAGCCATGAAGTACGAAATCAAGGGAATCCCTCCAGAGACGAAGATTCACTCTGGATGGAGTGATGTAGGAGACATAGATCTGGGTCACATAGACTTAGATGACTTCAGATTGAGGATCTTTGGTCCAAACCCAACTCCTAGGGCTAAAACACTCAAAGACAATGGTATATCACATGCTGATGCCTTCCTACCTCAGTACAATGTGCAACTATGTAGATAGGTATGATGTCATGAAAAGGACAATTCAAACTACTAATGGGGATATCCTGACTGATTTAAGTCCACCCTCTCTAACTGAGACCTTTGATATTCCATGGCACAAAGTCATGACCATGCCAAACAAACAAGGATCAGAGGGGACTTACAACAAAGATGTAGAGGGATGCAAGAAACACATGAATGACCATTGGGCCAAAAATAGAAGGTCTGCCCTTAGCAAATTTCCCCAAGTGCTATATAGGAGTGATTTTTATGATGAAATTGGAGATTTGATAACTTTTTTGAGCAGAATATATGGATTACCGACAGCCTCCACTTTTGAGGGGTGGATGTTTGTTATCATAATTGAGATATTGAAAGGGACTAAGTTCCACTTGGCCCAAATCCTTAGTGACAACATTTATGAGGCCTTCAACAACTTCAAAGAGAAGAGGTACTTCAGATGGACATCTTATGTTATCTATGCATTAGCAAGGAGAAATCACTATGTTGGGTTATCCAAGATTGGAGAAGTTGGAAATGATGAGAAAACCTAGATAAAAGTATATGAATGTTACCCACAATTGACCTCATCTCAATCTTTGATACATTTTAAAAGGGTAAATGATGCTTTCATAATGTATATAGCCAGACTGCTGCAAGGTAATACAACCTTGATGATTTCCACTGAAGCAATGAATGAAATAACTAAATATGGCTGATGGTATATTCAATTTGAGAAATTCACGTACCTAAGAGTACAAGGCTTCACTAGGATGGCTTATAGACTTCCCAGATATTCTAATGACAAGACAGTGCTTCTAGAATTGTCTAGACAGTTGATACCCTGTGTTGAGAAACTCAAGCACTTACATAGAACCAATGTTCAGTTTCCTATCAAGTTTGGCAAGGGGAACTATGCATGCCCTTCTTAGCTTCGGCAAAACATTCTAACAAAGAGCTTCAACTCCTCAATTTACATTACTACAATGTAAGGGATCATTTCGATCCAAATAAGGTAATGGAAAGATTCGTAAGTAAGAAGTTGTTTCACAAGATACATATTGAAGACTTTTGGGCTAACTACCCGGATGATTATTAAGTTATGAAGAAGGCACACTCAAGGTTGCCTCTAGCTTTCATCAAGAAGTTTCATATCATTACGGTGCCAGATCAGTTAGAGGATGATGAAAATTTTATGGTTAGAGGACCTTGGGAAGCTCAATACCATCAACCCATCCCACTACCAAATTGGGCAAATGTAGAAGAAAGCTCTTTGGATACCATCATGAGAGAACCCATCAGATTGAGAAAGGCCTAGGTAAGGGGTCAAGTGGCTACTTTGGAAGGACAAGGAGCACAACTTACTTATACCACATTAGAATCAGATAAGGACTCCGAAGGTGAGGAGGATGAACCAATAAATATCATAGATGAGGTAGAGCCGGCTGAGAAATAGAAATCAGATAGTGAAGAACATATATCTCTAGCAGGAAAAGCAAAGAAAATTAAGAAGCCATCTGCAGGGCCTCCTCCAAAGAAAGACCAACCTCCCTCCACCAGGACAAGGGCCTCCAAGAAAAGAGATATGCCAAGTGGCCCTAGAGAAGGTTCTAAGGCCAAGAAAGAAAGGGTAAAAGAGGTAATTAAAGAGGATGCTGCAACACAGAAAGATACTAATCCTCCAACCTCCCTGTCTCCTGTTACTCAAAGTGTAAGCATGGCTACCACAACCCTTGCAGATTCTACTACCACTTCTTCCACTACTATTGCATCCACTCCACCTATGACCTCAGCTACCATTATCCAAGAAGCATCACCTACCACCACCTCTCCCACCTCTACCATTTCAACTACTTCTTGCTCATTGGCAATTTCTTCCAATGCCCCTAACAACCCTATTTCCTCCACTATTACCACTTCATGCCCTTCCACTACTACTACACTTACACCTTCCACTTCTTCCTCTCAGTTATCCACCCCCGCAACATTACCTCCTATTTCCACCATCCTTTCACCTCCTCTTCCTCTACCTTCACTACCTTTTCCTTCACCTCTTGTCATCTCTTCTTCCTTGTTGGTAGTATTAGCTAATTTAACGCAGATTAACATGCCTTCACTACCCATATCCTCTGCAGTTCCTATTTCACAAATGCCTATAGATTCTTTGGTTGTACCTCTACTGCCTAGAATTGAGAAAGTATGTACAAAGTTGGGTTTGCAGGAGCCTAAAACAACATTATTACCTGGGGAGGAGAAAGATATAGTGACAAAAGTAAGTAATGAAGACTCCAATGAACCTTTGACTAATGTTGAAGTCATTGATGTATCTAATAGTCCTTCAAAGAAAGGTCAAACGAAGGAAGTTCTCAAGGCAGCCCAAGAAAGTATAATGATAAACCATGAGAACTTGGCCCAAGAAGGAGAGAAAGAAGAGGAGATGAATACAAATAAAGATGAAGAACCAGAGCAAGAACAGGAACCACTTGAAGAACTAGTTGTAATTAATAATGACAGAGCCACTGAATTGAATAAACCTTCAGCACCTTAATGGTTGCAAAGTAGAGTGGTATATCATGAGCCACAAGTGGAAATACTGCAGCTAGATTTGAGTACAATTTTGTCACAAGCTCAGAAGCCTAAAAAACAAAAGAAGGTAAAGATACAATCTAGGATCTATAAGGATGAATCAGGATCTAGAATTGTAGAGATAGCAGTCCAGCCAGCTGATACAACAAAGCAACAAGTCAAGGTGGAGGATTATGTGATCTCCATGGTTGATTTGGGACCCACCACTCAAGCTCAAAGAGTGGATGATTTTAAAGAAACAGTTACATCAATTTTGGAATAGTTAGACAAGGACGAGATGTCCAAGAAGGATTTAAAATAGCAAAATGAAGAACTCCGCACTTGCCTCCAGTTTTTGGTTAAGCCAATAGATGCAGGAGGAGATATAAGGACATTGCCCACTTTCCTGTCAACTGATGAAATGGCTAGAATAGGTGAGGTAAGGACTAAACCCCAAGGTACAGAAAAATGGTTATTTAGAGTTTTTGAGAGGGGATGTGAGACTATCAATGCCTCCACTCAAGCACACAAGAAGCTGGTGGAACAACATAAGAAATGGAAAGATCTGCGCGAGGAATGTGACTTCTTTGATGAGTATTACTCACATATGTATCCACAGATAAAGAGAATCAGGGATTTAACCACCCAAACTCTGGTTGTAGAAAATATTCTAATTGGAAATCAGCTGCCCAAGGCCATTGAATGGTATCAACAGCTACTTTTGAGAAAATAAACTTTTCAAAATATAAGGGTAGCATATAAGCCGGTGGATAAGGAGCTATGGTCAATTATATATGATATCAATGATTCCTTGAAGGATTGCCTGGAAGCATTCTATGATGACTACGCCCCTTATGATATCAAAAAATGTAAAGACAAATTACATAAGGTAATTTTTGAAAACACCGAGCTCAGTATGGAAGACAGGTTAGATAAAGTAAGAAACCTCAGAGCTGAATTCAAAGCATTTCACAAGACTGGTACAAAGATAGAGAAGATATGCAACAGATTTAGTTAAGAACTGGAGATGTTAGACTATCGAATCAATCATTTGAAGGATCCAGAACTGTCAGAGATTAATCCTGCACTTGACGCATGGATGACTTACCATAATAAGCTGGCTAGCAAAGACAAAATTGATTTAGATGAAGAGTCCTGATATAATTTTGAATATTTTAAGGATGTAATCCTGTCATAATTGTAAATTGTTGTATTCGAGGCAGCATGTGACTCTATTTTGTCTTTTCTATGCTTTTAAAATGTCCTTTTCTATTAATATATTGAGTTGGCTAGTCAAATTGACTAGATTTAATCTATTTGGAGGCTATTTTTCATCTTTTTCATAGAAGACAAAATGTAATCCGAGAATTGATGTGAGCTATTGCAATTACAGTTATTGATGTAATCTACACCGCTGATGTTGAGTTAATCTCCACCGTTCATTTGAAAACTCGGTATGCTACTTTTCTATATAAAGGGCTACCATTTCGACTTTTGTGAGGGAGAATTTTGATGCCGAATTGTTGACATTTTGCCATTTGAAGTAATACAAAGAAAGTTTCTATAGTGTTTCTAAGAATTTGTGTATTGTGTTCCTTATTTGGTTTTCATGGTTTGCTTATTGCTCTCCCGTAGTTAGTTAGTTGTGCTTTTATAATGTTCATGGTTTGCTGAAAGTATCTAATGAATGCTCTAAGTCCATACTTTTAGTTATTTGCTGATGGTAGATAGTTATACAAAGTTAGTCTGGGCTGATCACTTGTGCTAAAGTTCAATTACATTTCACAAGTTAAATGGTGTCATTTATTGGGTATTTAAGAAATGAATGTAATCTAGAAATCTGTTGACTTCCATTGAAGATAGCACCATTTTCTGCAGTACTGTAACACCATTTTAGTTTGGTAACTTATAAAATTGGTTAAGTTCTAGAGTATTTGTCTACTCAAAGTAACCTATACATTGTGAATGTCACTTAGGATTCCTCTAAAACCCTAACTTTTTTGCATTTTCTTTGAAAACATCTTTAGATTAGGAATTTCAGTAGCATTTTACATTATTTTATCAGCTAAAAACCATAAAAGGGTTTATGTGTATTTGTTGTCCCAAACTTGAAAATCTACAGATTGCATGTAAGACCCCTTATAGAAATAGCTAGAACATACCAATTGAGAGATTCCAAGCAAGCTAAGACCTAGTTGTATCATCCTTGGAGTAGTCTTACCTAGGGTAGGATACTTTTTAAGAGAGGTGTGAAACTAGCAATCACACCTACATTGTTGTGTGCTAAAACCACCATCAACAGAATTGGTGCTAGAAGGAGGGCCCAAAGAACTATTTCCCTCTGCTTAAAAATCAACAAGTCTGGGGACTAGACAGAGGCATACTAGATCCAACTCAGCTAGAGAAGAGTTGTTGTCTCTGATAGAGTTTAGATGAACAAGAAGGGATCAAGGGATACCAAGAGCCCCAAGAGCTCAGTCAGCCCCAAGGAACATAGCTATAGCTCGTTTTAATCCTCCTATCATGGCTTTCTTTGCAGGAAATAACCAGTAACCTTTTTTGTTCAACGCCTACCATGATATGCCAAAGAACCTAGATAAGTTCTGTTCAAAATTCAGAGTAAACGATCCAGATAGGACTGCAAATGAGCATATCAAAATCTTTGAGTATAACATGTTCATGTTACAAGTATAGTATGAGGATATGATATGCAGGTTGTTCCCTTATTCTCTATAGGATGAAGTTGTTTATTGGTTTGCTAACCTCCCTGCAGCATCCATAAACTCACGGCTGAACCTAAAGAATGCATTTCTAGATAGGTTTTGGATGCCTACCACTCCGGCTAATCTTCATCTGTCTTTTGTGGAAATCCACCAAGGTGAAGGAGAGATGATAAGTTCATTCAACAACAGATTTTAGAAAGCTTTCAGTCATCTGCAAGATCCTTACACTATAGGACAAGCCGTTGCCTTGCCTATTTACTATGCTACCCTAGACAAACTTACCTCCATGTTCGCAAGGAGAGCTGATCCAATCTGTACTACTTTGGGTTAGGCATATTCTGCAGCTGTCACTATAAGTACCCAATTAGGACAGATAGCCTCTGGTCCACTAAACCATATGGGGCCTGTAGCCATGCCTAACCAAATACCTATGATAAATCAAACTTTGGCTAATCATAGTCCTGTGATGAATCTAATTCCAAACCCAGCCACAACGCAAGCTTTAGTAATCCACCCAGGCAACCTAGTAGCTGAAATGCCTCCAACACAAATGCCCTTCTTACAATCTTCAGAAGTAGCCAAAGCAAAAGAGGACAGAGATGATATCAAAGAACTGGTTGAGCAAATGAAGAAGCTTACTGCTAAAGTTACCCACCTCAAGAATCAGAATGCTTATCTACAGCAAAGGGGATAGAATCATCAACACTTCCAGAACCAAAATTAGTCTCAGTTTCAAAATCAGTCCCAATTTCAAAATCAGAGTCAGTACCAAAACCAGAATTTTTAACAGTGGTTGAACTAATCCTAGAACACTAGACCAAATAATGGAGGGGTGCCATTGCCCTTGGAAAACTAGAACAATGATACCAGACCTCCTAGTTGTGTGATGTTAGTTGAAGCAGCTTTGTCTACTTGGTGCAAGCTACACAATAGAAATGCCCATTCCGAACTAGATTACCCAGAATTTTAGATCACATCTAGTATCTTCCAGATGGAGATTCAGAATGCTAAAACTCAGGAGACCCTACCAACAAGGTATAAAATTGTTCCTTCTCAGAGGTATGGCATTGCTCTAGTTCTTGATAGTTATACATTTCCATTCTAAGATGATAATCAGCCTAAGGAAGAAGAGTCTAAAGAAGTCAATGTTTATCAATAGTATAATAAGACTCCTTACAACCTAAGAAGTAGCAAGCCTAGAAGTCCTTTTACCACCTCCATTCCTCCAAATAGCTATCAGATTCCACCAGACCCAAAAGCTTCTAATAACCCTGAACCCCCAAAAGTCACCCATCAACTAGTATATCAGGGGACTACTACTGAAGGTTCTCAATGGTCTGACATAGTAAAAATGGGGCAATATGTTGCTGAGGAACTTAAGAAAATGAAGGTTAGTCTTTCTGTATATGAGCTACTTAAAAGACCTGAGGTTAGGACATATTTCTTCTAAGATATGGGTGCTGGAACCAAAATTGACTATGTACAAAAAGAAAAAATGTCACCAAAGATAATGTTGACAAAGGGAAAGAAAGAGTACATGTGACTGATGCGAAACAAAAGATAACATTGTATAAAGACAAGAGGAAAAGTCCTCCTTTCCTCTTAACACTCAGGATATTTAATAGAAACCTTCATAACTATTTAGTAGATTCTGGTGCTTCCATGAAGATGATGCCATTATCAGTCTGTAAAGCACTTGGGCTCACTCCAACCAAGTCTTCTAGAAAGGTGACACAACTAGATAAGACTGAAGTGAATGTAGTAGGCGAGTTGAATAGGATACACATGCAGCTGGCTTTTGATCCAAGGGTGCAATAATATATAGATATTCAAGTAGTTGACATTCCAGATCAATATGGCATGCTTTTGAGTAGAGATTGGTCTAGAACTTTGAATGGTTACATAACAACTGACTTTTCTCATATGTGGCTTCCATGGAAAGGATTGGCCAACCAGATACGTATTGAAAGAGAACCCAAGATGAAACATATGATTATGGAGTATAATCAACCCAATGAGATTCTGTTCTCAGAAGTGAATTTGGGAGTTTACCTTCCACATGTCAATCAGACAGAGGAAATCCTTATGCTAAGTTGCCTAAGATCCCCTAACCCTCCACTTACAAAAAAACAAGAAAGTATAGAAGCATACATTCAATCATATTCTAGAGACTCCTCAAAAGAGATGAACCAAGGATATTCAAAGGATTCTGTGATTTCGAAGCCAAATTCGTACAAGATCAAACTACTATTGGAAAGCAGGTTCAAATGGAGGGGTTATTACTGGCCAACTGGTGCCACATACATGATACATCACATTCTGAATTTACTTGCCAGCTGTGTCAGGAGGTAGTGAAACAAGTGCAAAGACAATTGAAAATCCCCATAATTCTGAAGAAGGCACTAGTTGTTGAAAAGAAGGAAGAACTGGAGCCTCTTCTTGATAAGAAGAACTCAATGAAACAGAACAATAACAGCAAATACTTTCACCTATGGACCTTAAGATTTGATGGCTCAAGATGTAGACAAGGGTCTAGAGCAGGGGTCAAATTAATCAGCCCTACTGGGAGCTCATATTTGGCATTGCAAAGGCTATAATTTCCATGTACAAACAACGTAATTGAGTATGAAGCATGGGTGCAAGGATCGCTGCTAGCACTATAGAAGAAGAGAATTATCCAAGTGTTTGGTGATTCTGAGTTAATGGTAAAACAAGTAAGAAAGCAATACTCATGTAATGATAAGAGGCTGAATCAATATAGGAATAGAGTCTGGGATTTGATAGAATGCTTTGATGGTTTTAACATCCAATTGATCCCGAGGAGATAGAATCATGTCACGAATGCCCTAGCTCAGCCAGCAAGTACATTAGAGCCAATGTCCATGATAGGATTAAAGAAATTTTCTGTTGAATTTTTTGCTACCCCATATGTACCTGATAATGTTACTAATTTTCAAGTTTTTGAAGATGACCAACACATAATTAACTTCCTTACTTCATCTGATGTTTTCACTGCTCAGATAATAGATGAAGAAGAAATGGAACCTACTGAAATGGATTTAGAAGGAGTACTGAATCTAAAAAAAAATACGATTCCACTGGAAATGGTAGAATTGGAAAGATTGTTTGATGCGGACAATTTAGGAACCCAAAGGAAAGAAGGAGAATCTCTAGGGAGCAAGTCTGACCCGTTTAACTTAGGAACAGAAGAAAATGTTAAGAATGTGTTCTTTGGGAAAGCTAGTACTAAAGAAGAAAAGACTAGAATCATACATGCATCAAGAGATTATCATGAGGTTATAGCCTGGAGCTAAGAAGATTTAAAGACATGATACCTCAATCATCATGCACACCATCCCATTGAAGCCAGGAGCAAAGCCATTCAGACAAAGACAGCGGCTGGTGAATGCCTTACTGGAACCACTAATTTTCAAAGAAGTTTAGAAGCTGTTATCAGCATGAATAATATTCCCAGTCAGACATTCCGCATGGGTGACAAATTTAGTTCTAGTCTGAAAGAAAAATGGAGAAATCAGGCTTTGTATTGACTTTCGTAACTTAAACAGAGCATCTAAAAAGGATAATTACCCACTGCCTTTGTTGGATGAAGTATTACAGATTGTTAATGGGTCCCAGATGATGTCCTTCTTGGACGGGTATTTTGGTTATAACCAGGTGATGGTGGAATATGAAGACATATTGAAGACATCTTTCACCTGCAAATGGGGCATCTATGCATATTGTCGAATGCCATTTGGTTTAATAAACACTAGTGCAACTTTTCCATGTGCAATGGACATTGCTTTCAAAGGATTAGTTGGAAAATGTATTATCATCTACATGGACGACCTCACAGTATTCTCAAAAAGGTGAGAAGAGCATGTAGCAAATTTGAGATAGGTGTTGCAGCAATGCAAAGATTATGGTATATCATTCAATCCCAAGAAGTGCATCTTTGGGGTAACTAAAGGGAAGTTGCTAGGACATGTGATATCTGAGCAAGTAATATCTATCATCCCAGACTGAATCCAAGCAATACTCAAAATACCTCCTCCAGCTAGCAAGAGAGAGCTTAAGTCATATTTTGGTAAGATCAACTTCGTGCATAAATTTATCATAGGTTTTGCTGAGATTGTTTGACCTCTTAACACCATGATGAAAATGGACACTAAAATGGATTGGACTCTAGAAGCCAAGGCTGCCTTCGCAAAAATTAGACAAGCTATAGCCAATGCACCTATCTTGGTAAGTCCTTATTACACTTTTCCATTTCAGATTTACTTGTTTGCTTCCGAGCATACTTGTGCTGCAATGTTGACACAGAAGAGATCAGTTGATGATGAAAGGCCCATTGCTTTCATGAGTACTCCATTAAAGGATGTAGAACTAAGGTATCCATATGTGGAAAAACAAGCATATGCTCTAGTGAAGGCAGTTAAGAAGTTCCGTCACTACATCTTAAGAAGTCAAGTGATTGCTATAGTCCCAGATGCAACAGTTAAAGCATTATTGATGCAAAGTGAATTAGGAAAAAGAAGAGGGAAATGGGTCACCATCTTGCAAGAGTTTAATATAGATATTCAACCCATGAAATTGGTAAGAGGTCAGGCTCTAACTAGGACAATGGCTGAAGTGGGACTAGGTTTAGTAACCCAGCAGTACCTGTTAGAGGACGTTTCAAAAGATGAATGGTATAGAGATATCATATTTTATCTAATTAATCAACGTTGTCCACCACAGCTGAATTCAATTCAAAGGAGAGCACTCAGACTAAAAAGAAGCAATTATATAGTAAAAGGATCAGTCCTTTACAAGAAGAATCACGAGGGCATCCATTTGAGGTGTTTAGATAAGTCAGAAGTGAATCAAGTATTGACTAGTTTTCATGAGAAATTTGGGACAGGTCATGGATCAGCCCACTCAACAGCTAATCAAGTTCTTCATGCCAGATATTATTGGCCAACTTTGTTTAAAGACGCATACTCACATGTAAGAACTTGTCGTATATGCCAGACCGCTGCACATAGAGAGCGACATGCTGCCATGCCCTTGCAACTAGTAGTGGAGGTATGACAATTTTCTTAGTGGGGCCTCGACTTTATCGGTATGATCAATCTGCCTTCCTCTATAGGCCACAGGTATATTTTGACTGCTATTGATTACTGCACCCAATGGTCTGAGGCAATAGCTTGTAAACAATGCACCACAGAGGTAGTTGTCAAATTTGTTGAAAAGCATATTATCACTAGATTCGGTTGTCCATTTTCTTTAGTTTGTGATAATGGCCCTGCCTTTTCGTCATTACATTTTTCTAACTGGGCATTTGATTATGAGATCACTCTCAAGTTCTCATCTAGTTACTATCCACAAGGGAATGGGATAGCTGAATCAACGAACAAAAATTTGCTCGAAGTCATTAAGAAACTGTTAGACAAAAACCCTAGAGATTGGCATACTCAACTTAAATTCACCTTATGGGCTGATAGAATATGACACAAAGTGGCCTTGGGCACATCGCACTACCACCTAGTCTATGGGATTGAACCCATCTTTCCCATCCATTTGAGGATTCCCGTACTGCAATTCATTCAAGACTACCTTGAAACTGATGATCAATTGTCCTCTAGGTTAGCTCAGTTGTTACACCTTGAAGAGAAATGTGATGCTACTATAGAAAACTTTGCTAAACATCAGGGAGTAGTAAAACGATGGTTTGACAAAAGAGCCAAGGTCAAGGCTTTCTGCATTTCTGATTTGGTCCTATATTGGGATAAGGCACATGAAAAGAAAGGAGAACATGGTAAGTGATAAAATTTGGTTGGGTCCATATCAGATCCATGAGATCCTTGGAGACAACACGTATTGACTCAATAGCCTTACTAGTGAGGAGCTCCCATTGCTTGTCAATGGCCAGTTCCTAAAACACTACTTCTAGCCTGAGGGGCAGTCATGCCTCATCTTAGTGTACATAGTTAGGGGTTTGTTTCCTTTGGTTGGCATAGGTTGCCTTTAGTTTAGTCTTGCTTTCTTGCCTTTTCTTTTCATAGTTGTTAGATGCTTTGCTTACGTTAGTTGTCCTTTGGTTTTGCTTTTGCTTGCTGCACTTGCCTTTGCGTAGGGTCGTTGTTTCAGAAAGTGGTGGAGTTGTGTCTACTTGCAAGTGCTTCTTTGATGGGCAGATAATCTTGAGTTTTCTTTGAGAAGCCAAGGTTCAGCTTAAATCCCGCCGTGGTTTCCATTGTTAGGCTAAGAGGTATGATGCTTGTTCATAGAAAGCAAGTCATTAGTTGGTGCACCTGAAGTATTTTCTAACCGTATATCTCGTACACTTTAAATGATCCTAAAATATCTAGGCAAGTCTGAGTGATCTTGAGTCAAGTGAAAAGGTTGACTCCTTATTCTACCACATGCACTATCAATCGAGAAAGAAGGCAGGTGACACTAAGTGTTGCTAGCCTATATTGGCTAAAATAAAAGGTATTTTTCAACACCAGACCCATTACAGTGCAATTTAAAAGAGACTACCAATTGAAAATTCTCACAAGAGGTACTATCCAAAAATAATTATAATCAATTACCATTGTGCTGAAAGTATTATTTACCATTTTTTTCTCAAGGCTCATCACATCTCAAATATTTGAGCATTTCTTGGTGGTAGAATGGTCTTAACTTCCTAGCTTGTCGTAAAGGATCTTGGATGAACTTAGTTGCCGAAGGATGGGAATGAACACAATTGTGAACACTCAAGTTTTCAAGATGTGGATGGTTGCACTAGTTGATGATCTTGGATTCTTTGATAGCGTATCTTGGTTTTTCATTTAATATGTGGGGAACATAGAGATTCTAGATTTGAACTGAAAGCTTATCATCGAAATGCTCAGAGCATTTCCCAGTAGAGTTGCCATTTGTTGTGCCTCGTACACACGCCCCATTTCAAAATAGGGACCCCCTCTTTCAAATTTTGGTCTAGGATGTCAAGTGGTCAAAGTGCATTTTGGCCATGATTGAATGATGATGTTTAAATATCATTTCAGGAATTTGCTAAGCTGGATTTTTATATCCCTTTTGATGGCCTTGAATAACCCTTTTGCGTTGAATTGCTCTCCAACTGACCTTTGTGCTAATTTGCCTCCCAACTGACTTTGCGTTAAAGTCCTTTATCACCAACTCTAGCGTTATTTTTCCTCCCGGTGGACTTTTGCGCTAAAATTAATCACCTCCAACTTGTACTGTATCGTTCAATCACTGACTAAATTAGATGAGGCCAAAATTCCTGAAAGTCTGAAGGACCTTAAAGTCCCAGAAACAACATAACTTAGAGCCTATGGTCACAGCGCTAAAAGGATCTTTCACTGACCAAATCTATCATGTCCAATTTCCCCGCCAAGTTTGAGTAAATGAAAAACCGCACGAAAACCCTAATCTATCAACTGTACGTCATGCATTAATGGTGATTTTGGTGGGATAATAAAAGGGATAACCTCCTTTTAAACTATTCTTTGCATTTGATAAAGATTTCAGAGCACCTTTGCAATTTTCACAGCCTATTGAGCATTTTCTGCTGCCATTGTCTCGAATTCCATCCTTTGACCATTCCTACCTATAACCATGTAGGGTTTCCACTTATCCTCTTTGAGCATTCATTGTATGCGGTTAGGGTTTGATTTCAAAGTACATTTTCTTTCTAAGAAACACATTTAGGGTTTCAGGTAGGGTTTTGTCCGTAAATTGTTTGTTCCTCCTTCAAAAGCTAGTTTGAATTTCCCATTTGAAAATGTAGATGGATTGTTACGAGCTAAAAACAACAACTTAAATAGACCTGGCCAAAGTTTTCATAAACTAGAAATACATTTGGTCTTAGCACTAAACTAGAGTCCAACTGACCTGTAAACATTCCAATTCCTCTAGTCGGTCGGTGGTCATTAAAACCTGCGTCGCACTTTGAAAACCATTTAGTGTAGAAAACATTGACTTCTGACCTACATGCCTTTATCACATTAACTAGTTAGATCGGTGGGACCTCAAAACCCTGCAAGCTTTGAAAAGCCATTTTAGCGCTAAAAACCTCTTATGCCGACCTTGCGCTAAATGACTCCATCTCCGACTTGGTCAGACGCATCAAATATCTCCGCAAAATGGTGACATCCACAATAAGAAAATAGCTTTGTGCTAAAAATGACCCCATCCGACCTTGCACTAAAACACTCTTTCACCGACTTAGTCGGTTGACCTCAAAACTCACGCAAATCGAACAAAGCCAAATCCTGCGCAAGAGTAGTGAAAGAGATCTCAAAGAGACTTGCGCTAAAACTCGACCGACTAACTAAACAACCAATGAAAGGTCGGTGACCTTCAAAAGTTGCACAAGTCGGTAACATCCAAAACCTGCCCAAAAGCTAGAAGAGAATGAACACTAATAAAACAATGAGTCAGACAAGCCTGTTTTTCCCATTGAGGTTAGTAGACCTCAATTTTAGCGCTTTTCTATCTATAAGTCGGTTGATCCTAAAACTAGCACAAACATTGCAAAATCATTATGTTTTAAGAATTTTTAAAGGGAAAATATCATGAATGATGAAATTAATGTTGTGATACATAGATAATGATGATTTTCATGCTTTCAATTAGATGTCTTGCAACATTAGACTTCCCAGATATCCTAATGATAAGACAGTGCTTCTAGAATTGTCTAGACAGTTGATACCCTATGCTAAGAAACTCAAGCACTTACATAGAACCAATGTTCAGTTTCCTATTAGGTTTGGCAAGGGGAACTATGCATGCCCTTCTTTAGCTTCAGTAGAACATTCTAACAAAGAGCTTCAACTCCTCAATTTACATTACTACAATGCAAGGGATCATTTCAATCCAAATAAGGTAATGGAAAGATTCGTAAGTAAGAAGTTGTTTCACAAGATACATATTGAAGACTTTTGGGCTAACTGCCCAGATGATTATGAAGTTATGAAGAAGACACACTCAAGGCTGCCTCTAGCTTTCATCAAGAAGTTCCATATCATTGCAGTGCCAGATCAGTTAGAGGAAGATGAAAATGCTATGGTCAGAGGACCTTGGGAAGCTCAATACCATCAACCCATCCCACTACCAAATTGGGCAAATGCAAAAGAAAGCTCTTTGGATACCATCATGAGAGAACCCATTAGATTGAGCAAGGCCTGGGTAAGGGGTCAAGTGGTTACTTTGGAAGGAAAAGGACCACAACTTACTTATACCATATTAGAATCAGATAAGGACTCTGGAGGTGAGGAGGATGAACTAATAAATGTCACAGATGAGGTAGAGCGAACTGAGAAACAAAAATCAGAGAGTGAAGAACATATATCTCTTGTAGGAAAAGCAAAGAAAATTAAGAAGCCATTTGCAGGGCCTCCTCCAAAGAAAGACCAACCTCCCTCCACCAAGACAAGGGCCTCCAAGAAAAGAGATATACCAAGTGGCCCTAGAGAAGGTTCTAAGGCCAAGAAAGCAAGGGTAAAAGAAGTAATTAAGGAGGATGCTGCAACACAGAAAGATACTAATCCTCTAACCTCCCTGTCTCCTGTTACTGAAAGTGTAAGCATGGCTGCCTCAACCCCTACAGCTTCTATTTCCACTTCTTCCACTACTACTACATCCACTCCACCTACGACCTCATCTACCATTATCCAAGAAGCATCCCCTACTATCACCTCTACCATTTCAACTACTTCCTGCTCATTGGAAATTTCTTCCAATGCCCCTAGCAACCCTATTTTCTCCATTGTTGCCAATTCATGCCCTTCCACTACTACTACACTTACACCTTCTACGTCTTCCTCTCAATTATCCACCCTCACAACATTACCTCCTATTTCCACCATCCTTTCACCTCCTCTTCCTCTACCTTCACTACCTTTTCCTTCATCTCTTGTCATCTCTTCTTCCTTGTTGGCAGTATTAGCTAATTTAACACAGATTAACGTGCCTTCACTACCCATATCCTCTGTAGTTGCTATTTCACAAATGCCTACAAATTCTTTGGTCATACCTCTGCTGCCTGGAATTGAGAAAGTATGTGTAGAGTTGGTTTTACAGGAGCCTGAAACAACATTATTACCTGGGGAGGAGAAAGATGTATTGACGGAAGTAAGTAATGAAGACTCCAATGAACCTCTGACCAATGTTGAAGTCATTGATGTATCTGACAGTCCTCCAGAGAAAGGTCAAATGGAGGAAGTTCTCAAGGCTCCCCAAGAAAGGATAATGATAAACTGTGAGAACTTAGCCCAAGATGTTGAGAAAGAAGAGGAGATGAATACATATAAAGATGAAGAACCAGAGCAAGAACAGGAACCACTTGAAGAACTCATTGTAATTAATAATGACAGAGCCATTGAATTGAATAAACCTTCAGCACCTGAATGGTTGCAAAGTAGAGTGGCATATCCTGAGCCACAAGTGGAAATAATGCAACTAGATTGAGTACAATTTTGTCAAAAGCTCAAAAGCCTAAGAAACGAAAGAAGGCAAAGATACAATCTTAGATCTATAAGGATGAATCAGGATCCAAAATTGTAGAGATAGCAGTCCCACCAGCTGATATAGAAAAGGAACAAGTCAGGGCGGAGGATTATGTGATCTCCACGGTTGATTTGGGACCCGCCACTCATGCTCAAAGAGTGGATGATTTAAAAGAATCAGTTACATTAATTTTGGAACAATTAGACAAGGACGAGATGTCCAAGAAGGATTTAAAATAGCAAAATGAAGAACTCCACACTTACCTCCAATTTTTGGTTAAGCCAATAGATGCAGGAGGAGATATAAGGATAATGCCCACTTTCCTATCAACTGATGAAATGGCCAGACTAGGCGAGGTAAGGACTAAATCCCAAGGTATAGAAAAATGGTTATTTAGAGTTTTTGAGATGGGATGCGAGACTATCAATGCCTCTACTCAAGCGCACAAGAAGCTGGTGGAACTACATAAGAAATGGAAATATCTGTGCAAGGAATGTGACTCCTTTGATGAGTATTACTCACATATGTATCTGCGGATAAAGAGTATCAGGGATTTGCCTACCCAGACTCTAGTAGTAGAAAATATTCTAACTGGAAATTAGCTTCCCAAGGCCATTGAATGGTATCAATAGCTACTTTTGAGAAAAGAAACTTTTGAAAACATAAAGGAAGCATATAAGCCAGCAGATGAGGAGCTATGGTCAATTATATATGATATCAATGATTCCTTGAAGGATTGCCTAGCAGCGTCCTATGACGACTATGCCCCTTATGATATAGAAAAATGTAAAGATAAATCACATAAGGTAATTTTTAAAAACATTGAGATCAGTATGGAAGATAGGTTAGATAAGGTAAGTGACCTCAGAGCCGAATTCAAAGCATTTCACAAGACTGGTGCAGAGATAAAGAAGATATACAACAAATTTAGTCAGGAACTGGAGATGTTCGACTATCAGATCAATCATTTGAAGGATCTAGATCTATCGAAGATTAATCCTGCACTTGACACATGGCTGACTTACTGCAATAAGTTGGCTAGCAAAGACAAAATAAATTTAGATGAAGAGTCCTGATATTATTTTGAATATTCTAAGGATGTAATCCCGTCATAATTATAAATTGTTGTATTTGGAGCAGCATGTGACTCTATTCTGTATTTTCTATGCTTTTAAAATATTCTTTTCTATTAATATATTGAGTTGGCTAGTCAAATTGACTAGATCCAATGTATTTGGAGGATGTTTTTCATCTTTTTCATAGAAGACAAAATGTAATCCGAGAATTGATGTGAGCTATTGCAATTGCATTTATTGATGTAATATGGACTGCCGGTGTTGAGTTAATCTCCACCATTCATTTGAAATCTCGGTATACTACTTTTCTATATAAAGGGCTACCATTTCCACTTTTGTGAGGAAGAATTTTGATACTGAATTGTTGACATTCTGCCATTTGAAGTAATACAAAGCAAGTTTCTACAGTATTTCTAAGAATTTGTGTATTGTGTTCCTTATTTGGTTTTCATGGTTTGCTTCTTGCTCTCTCGTAGTTAGTTAGTTGTGCTTTTATAATGTTCATGGTTTGCTGAAAGTATCTAATGAATGCTCTAAGTCCATACTTTTAGTTATTTGTTGATGGTAGATAGTTGTGCAATGTTAGTCTGGGTTGATCACTTGTGCTAAAGTTTAATTGCATTTCACAAGTTAAATTGTGCCATTTATTGGGTATTTAACAAATGAATGTAATCTAAAAATATGTTGACTTCCATTGAAGATAGTACCATTTCCTATAGTACTATAACACCCATTTTAGTTTGGTAACTCAAAAAACTGGTTAAGTTCTAGAGTATTTGTCTGCTCAAAGTAACATATACATTGTGAATGTCACTTAGGATTCCTCTAAAACCCTAACCTTTTTGCATTTTCTTTGAAAAACATCTTTAGATTAGGAATTTCAGCAGCATTTTAGATTGTTTTATCAGCTGAAAACCATAAAACGGTTTATGTGTATTTACTATCTCAAACTTGAAAATCTATAGATTGCATGTAAGACCCCTTGTAGAAACAGCTAGAACATACCAACTGAGAGATTCCAAGCAAGCTAAGACCTAGCTGTATTATGCTTGGAGTAGTCTTACCTAGGGTAGGATACTTTTCAAGAGAGGTGTGAAACCAGCAATCACACCTGCATTGTTGTGTGCTAAAACCACCATCAACAAACATGAATCTGCACTTGCAACACAATGAAAACCTTTAATCACCTTTAGAATGCTTGAGAATGAAAATGTCCATCTACGAATTTTGATGCAAAATAGAGTAAGGAATGTTTACAAATGACAATTGAACCAATCTTCAAGTTTCAATCTTCTATGGTTATTGTAGTTCCTTCAAAAGGCCATGTTTACCTTGTAGCCCTCCTAGTAGGGTTTTTCTGACATATTTTTGTAAAATGGACTCTAACCCACAAAAAAAATACCTTTTAGAGCACCCATTAGGGACTTACATGACATATTCGAATCTCACCCAAGGTTTCTTCAAAGAAATATAGAGAATAATTCACTACTGCTGCTAAATTCTAGGCCAATTAGGCCTCTTTTCCAAAGGAACTGTGAGGTCTTTGGCTTCCCAACTTCCCAACTACACTTGAAATCCTTCAATGTGTTACCAATGGACAAAATCCACCATTATTTTTATCAGGACCTTCATTTACCTAATGAAATTCAAGCATGCAAAGCTAAAACCCTTATTTCTCCTAAAAAATAGGAAGAATAGCACTAGGGCTCGCTCAAAAACACCATAAAACACCTCACTCTACTCCACAAGTGAAGAAAACATTTAAAGGACTTCAAAATCTACCATTTCACTAATTTGTGCAATTTTCCCATGGTCATAGCACTCAGAAACACTGATTTTCTCCTTAAAACTTCCAAACCCTAGGTTACTGGGTTGTGTACAGAAAAATGAGCATAAAATCCTTATACAATAATGTCAAACTACAAAATTATATAAAAATGAAATGTAACACAAAATTCTATCGAACCATGTATGGTACAGAGTACCACGGGGCCGTACCAGGCTATACTTGCATGAAAAATAGTAAAAATATAGTAAAACAATGAAAAAATAGGGTAAATCTAAACTGTTTCCACTTTATTTTCTCTTCTCTATCTTCTCCAAACTCCATTCAATGATTTTTCATCCTCTTCAGTAGGGTTTCGAGGAATATCAATCATTTGGCAACCAAAAATCAAGTTTGTCTCTTCAACTTCTACCTATTACCTCTTTACATTGCATTATTTTTTTACAAAACTATACAACTGGGTTACAAAATGGCATTAACATAGAAAAATGGTCTAGTTTAGACCTTATTACCACTTAAATAGTCTTTACACACCAAAACACCTCTATGACAACTATTTACAATCCTTGACAAACTAAGTAATTCATCTTTTTGTTAGGTGCTCCTGCACCATACAGCCAGGGTGAAAAAGATTTCATGCTCCTAATGAAACAAGCTCCTGAACAGAGGTACCATGTTGCCTTATATCATCTTCAATCATCCATTGAGCATCTTCAATTGGTAGATCTTTCCATTTAACCAAATACTCATTATATACCTTCTTTCTAGTTCTTTTGACCTCCCTTGTGTCTATTATGCCTTCAAGCTTCATTGGTTGGCTAGGAGGTAAATCCTTAACCCATTCATCATCTTTAGCATCTGTAGTACCTACAACATCACCTACATTCACAACACCTTTAAATGGATACAAATCAGCTACATTAAAAATGGGAGAAATGGCAACTCCTGGAGGTAGCTCTATTTCATAAGCATTCTAACCAAACTGTAATATCCTGCAGGGACCAATTTTCTTCATCATTAGCTTAGTATGTTTACCCTTTGGAAGTCTTTCTTTCTTGAGATGTGCAAGTACTAAATCACCAACCTTGTACTGAACATCTTTCTTTCTCAAATCTGCCTTCTCCTTATATTTATCCACACTCTTTCTCAAGTTCAACTTAACCTACTCATGAATTTCTTTCATAGCAATTGCAAAGTCTTCCCCTACTGCACTCCTTTTCTCCATATCTCTTAGGTCTCTAAGTTCATAAATGCCTCTAGGATTCATCCCATAGACCACTTCAAAAGGACTTCTCCCTATACTTTTGTTTATGGAGTCATTATATGCATATTCTGCTTGAGGAAGTACAATGTCCCATGACTCGCCTTGCTCCTTAGTTAGACATCTCAACAAGTTTTCAAAAGACCTATTAACAACCTCAATTTGGCCATCCGTTTGTGGATGGTATGTTGAACTGAATTGCATGTTAGTACCCAACTTTTTCCACAAGGTCCTCCAAAAATGACCTATAAACTTTGAATCTCTATCAGACATAATGCTTAATGACCATCCATGAATCCTTTCAATTTCCTTGAAAAACAAACCAACAATGTGTGATGCATCATTTGTTGTCATACATGGGACAAAGTGAGCTATCTTACTAAATCTGTCTACAACCACATACACATTATCATACCCCTTTTTGGTTTTAGATAAACCCATCACAAAATTTATGCTTATGGCTTCCCATTGCCTATTAGGAATAGGTAAGGGCTGATACAAACATGCATTACTACTAGATCCTTTGGCTCTTTGACATACCACACAACTTTCAACAAACTTCTTGGCATCAATGTGCATTCTTGGCCAATGGTAGAATCTTTTAACCTGCTCTAAAGTCTTATCTACCCCAAAATGCCCACTCAAACTACCACAATGCTTTTCTTTTGATGTAGGAGAATCCAGTGGTGTAAGGGCAATCTTGCATCACCCAAAAAAGATGTGTTCCAAAATTATTGATGTTCTTTCCATTTCTTTCCAAAATTTGTGGTTCTGGTTCCATAATTGCTTGAATAATGATGTAGAACTTTTCAGTTTTGCCAAACTGCTAAAAATAGTGACCTCTTATTTTTAGAAAGTTTGCATTTGGGCACGGATTGAAGTGAAAATTTATAGGAAGCTTCATAACTGAAAAATAAGACCTTTGGCGAAGGAATCACACAAAGATCATTTGCAAGCTGAAAGATATTAAAGTTTTCATCTCCCGAAAAATACCTAAAAATTATTCAAACTCAGGTTTGAGGCACTAAATGGCCCTGTATGGGCCTGAAAATGGCCGGCACTGGCAGAGCAAGTTCTAAGAACATAGAGTACTTTGCGATCTTTTTGACGCACAAAACGGTTCGTCAATCGGACACCCGAATCAAAAGTTATGGCTCCCAATAGTTGACCTGTTTTTGGAGGGAGATGTAAATTTTGAAATTTGGTTGTTGGCTGCCAAAAAGGCTATTAATAACCATTTTTGGGAACCCTAGGTAGTAGTAGAGTTAAGGGGGAAAGTGTAGAGTCAAGAATAGGTAGGAAAATAGAAACCCTAGCTAATTTGGGGTTACAGAAGGTTGATGATTCTAGAGTCTTGTGATAGGAAGCTGTAATGTGTTGCAACCTGTGGAGGGTTGATTCCTCTGATTCTATTTGAGCTTCTATAATGTAATAAGTTGTCCAAATCAATAAAGAAAGTTCTATTTTTAGTGTGCAATTTCTGTTGTCATGCGTTTTATGATTTACCCCCTTCATCAAGTGGTATCAGAGCAAGGGTTCCTGAGTGTGTAGACAAATCACCGACCATGAGGCAGTTTGAACCAAGACCTGAGGTTGTAGGTTTGCTGCGGAGATCAAGATGCCTCCATGAAGAAATTGTATTGGGAGGAATGATTTGATGGAAGAGGTTTTTAGAGCCCTACAAAGGCAAATCGATGCATTGAAAGAGGAACTACGAAGAGGGTTTGATCCGAGAACAAGAGAAGAAAGTGAGGATGAAGCTGAAGAAGAGCTATCTAAGGAAGAACAAGAAGCTGTAGGAGATCCTGCAAAAGTTAGGTTGCTGAGGGCCATTTCAAAGATTGGAAAGAGGCCTAGGATCAAAGTTTCTACATATTCAGGAGATTTGAATCTAGAGCAGCTCATTGATTGGATCAATGACATGGAGGAGTATTTCAAGTATGAAGATGTGGAAGACCCAGATCGGGTCAAGTTTGCAAAAACAAAGTTAAAGGGCCATGCAAATATTTGGTGGAAGGAGGTCCAGTTAGAGAGGAACAGAAGAGAAAAAGGAAAGATCACCAGATGGGATCGAATGGTGGAGAAACTAAAAAAGCAGTTCATTCCTATGGACTATGAGATGGAGTTGTTGAAGAAGCTAGAAGGATTGAAGCAAGGCAACAAGTCTATTAAGGAGTATACAGAAGAGTTTTATAAGATTACTATCAGAACTAGTCATGCAGAGGCCAACAAGGAGAAGGTAGCCCGTTACATTAATGGGTTGAGGCCAAGTATTCAAGAGGAGTTCAGCCTGGTTAGAATGACCACCATAGAAGATGCATACCAATTTTCCCTGAAGGTGGAAGAGAAGCTAAATAAAAGATTTGACAACAAGTAAATGGGAAGAGGTCAAGGCGGAATGACTGGTGGAAGACCCTACGGGGGCTGAAATGAAGATTCAAAGAAAAGTGAAGAAGCCGACACCAGTCGAAATCAAAGAGGAGATAATACCTACCGCCCTCGTGACCAGAACAATGGTGAGAAAAGAGGAAGAGGAAGAGGCCGACCTAGGCAAGGACCTGGAAGAGGAGGTTTCAAAGGAACCTATTTCCAATGTGGAGAAGAAGGGCATCGAGCATACTGCAACATCAACGAAGGACAAATAGAAGACCTAAAGGTAATGCACGAGTTGCACATGTAGATGAAGATGTACAGTCTGAGCATTCTGAAGATACTTAAAGGGGAGAAACCCTAGTTGTCAGAAGAACTTTGTTGAATGAGGAGAAAAAACCCAATTAGAGGAAGAGTCTATTCCACACAAGGTGCAAATGTGAAGGTAAGTGTTGTGATATTATTATCGACAGTGGAAGCACTGACAATCTTGTTTCAAAGGAGTTGGTTGATAAGTTGAAGTTGACAAGAAGAAAGCATCTGCATCCATATCAAATTGCATGGTTGCAGAAGGACCATAGAGCTTTGGTCAATAGGCAATGTTTAGTGAAGTTCAAGATTAGGGACAACCATGATGAGATGCTATGTGATATCATATTGATGGATGCATGTCATATGCTATTGGGGAGATCGTGGTAGTATGCTAGGAGTGATGTCCATGATGGTCGTGCAAACACATATTCCCTAACAAAGGATGGAGTTCGTCATAAGTTGAAGCCCTTGAAGGAGGTAGAAGAAAATTTATGTAGTACTACCAGAATTTGCTTGGTAGATGGGAGGAAATTTTTGGAGGGTATGAAGCATGAGCATCATTGCTTTGCATTGATTCCTAAGATTAGTCAAGAGAAATGTGAAGATGTACCAATAGAAGTCTCAGATATGTTAGAAGAATTTTAGGATATTATCTTTGATAATGTACCAAAAGGTTTACCACCAATGAGGAAGATAAGTCATCAAATGTATTTGATACCAAGAGCTAGTTTGCCGAATAAGGCAGCCCACAGAATGACTCCTACAAAGAGTGAAGAACTGAATAGACAAGTTCAAGAGTTATTAAGGAAAGGACTAATAAGGGAGAGTGTAAGCCCATGTGCCATACCTATAGTACTAGCACCAAAGAAAGATGGAGAGTGGAGAATGTGTACAGATTCTCAAGCCATAAATAAGATCATGATTAAGTACAGGTTTCCATTGCCAAGAATGGATGACATAATGGATTGTTTGAGTGGAGCCAAGTACTTCACAAAGATTGACCTAAAGAGTGGGTATCACCAGATCTGAATCAGAGAAGGAGATGAATGGAAGATAGCCTTCAAGACAAAGGAGGGTTTGTATGAGTGGTTAGTCATGCCATTCGGGCTAACCAATACACTGAGCACATTCATGAGGCTCATGACCGAGGTATTAAAAGAATTTTTGGAAAGTTTTGTTATTGTTTATATTGGATGATATTTTGATTTTTAGTAAGACTTGGGATGAGCATCTGATGCATATCAGAAGAGTTTTAGAGAAGCTAAGAGAAGAGAAGTTGTTGATTAATCTAAAGAAATGCAGTTTTGCAAAGAAATAGTTGGTATACCTGGGATTTGTTGTCTTAGAGGAAGGTCTTAAGATGGACCCAGAGAAAGTAAGGGATATCATTGAATGGCCTACGCCAAGGAGTGCTTCTGAGGTAAGATCTTTTCATGGTTTGGCAAGTTTTTACAGAAAGTTTATCAAGAATTTTAGTAGCATTTGTGCACCCCTAACTGAGACAATGAGAGGGGATAGAAAAGAGTTTAAATGGACTAAAAGAGCAGACAAAAGCTTTGATACATTGAAGCAAAAAGTCACAGAGCAACTTGTTTTGGCACTTCCAGATTTGAATAAGGTATTTCAGGTAGATTGTGATGCTAGTGGTAGTGGTATAGGAGCTGTTTTGAGCCAAGAAGGTAAACCCATTGCCTATTTTAGTGAGAAGCTTCATGATGCCAAGAAAAAGTATTATGTTTATGATCAAGAGTTTTATGCAATAGTTCAGGCTTTGAAGAAATGGAGATATTATTTTTCGCCAAAGGAGTTTGTTTTATATACTGATCATCAGGCTTTACAATATCTTAATACTTAAGGAAAGTTAAATCAAAGGCACTTAAAATGGGTGGAGTTTTTGCAGAGCTATACTTTTGTTTTGAAGCACAAGAGTGGGAAGTCCAACAGAATTGCAGATGCCTTGAGCAGAAGGTAAAATTTGCTGACAAAAATGAAGATAGAGGTTGTTGGGTTTGATGAGCTCAAAAGTTTGTATCCTAAAGATCCAGATTTTGCAGAGGCCTAGAAGGCTTGTTTGGAACCTATTACTTTGGACAGGACAAAATGGTTGGATTTCATAATCTAAGATGGCATGTTGTTTAGAGGAAGCCAGTTGTGCATTTCGAGGAGTTCCATGAGAGAGAACCTGATTAAGGAGAAGCATAGTGGAGGATTGGCTGGACACTTTGGTCAAGATAAGACCATTCCTATTGTTGGTGAAAATTATTATTGGCCACAGTTGCAGTAGGATGTGAGGAAATTTGTGCAAAGTTGCTGAGTATGTTAGATGGCAAAAAGGAGCGAGTCAGAACACAGGTCTATACCAGCCATTACCTATACCAGAGAAGCCATGGGATGATATTAGTATAGATTTTGTTCTTGGTTTATCAAGGACACAGAGAGGACATGATTCTATTTTTGTGGTGGTGGACAAATTCTCAAATATGGCACATTTTATTCCTTGCAAGAAGACTAATGATGTTATTCATATTGCAGAGTTATTTTTTAGGGAGGTGGTGAGATTACATGGTCTACCAAAGAGCATAGTTTCAGATTGAAATACTAATTTTGTTGGTTATTTATAGAGGACATTATGGAAGAAGTTGAAGACAGATTTGAAGTTCAGTTCTACACACCATCCACAGACTGATGGACAGATTGAAATGGTGAATAGGAGTTTGGGTAACCTACTACAATGCTTAGTAGGAGGTAAGCCCAAGGGATGGGATTTGATTTTACCACAGACAGAATTTGCTTACAACAATTCTATCAATAGGAGTACTGGTAAATCACCATTCCAGATTGTATATGGGAATAGTCCAAGAAATGCTTCAGAGTTAAGGAATCTAGTCAAAGGAGAAAAGACAAGTGCCGAGGCTAAAGACTTTGCAAAACACATGAAGAATTTGCATGAAGAGGTGAAAAAGAACATTAATAAGATGAATATTCAGTACAATTCTAAGGCAGATCAGAAGAGGAGATATAAGGAATTCCAGGTAGGAGATGAAGTCATGGTTCAATTGAGAAAATAAAGGTTCATAATTGGAACATAGAATAAGCTGAAAATGAAGAAATTTAGACCATGCAGAATTTTGAAGAAACATGATTCAGGAAATGCATATGACATAGAGCTGCCAAGTGGGATCAACATTTCCCCTATTTTCAACATTGTTGATTTATCAGAATATCATGAAGGTGGAACAGAGAATGGACCAATAGAAGAACAGTGGAGTATTCTGGCATCTACTTCAATAGAAGAGATAGAAGAGATCTTGGATAGCTGTGTGGGAAGTACTCAGAATAGGCAATATGAAGAATACCTGGTGAAATGGAAAGGAAGGCCTATTGAAGATTCTTCTTGGTTATCTAAGGCAAAGGTTGACCATTTGGGTTTTCCTCACACAAACACCTGAGACGTGACAAGGTCACTTCTCAAAGTACCCTAGGTGTCTGATGCAGGAGCATCCAGTGGTGTAAGGGTAATCTTGCATCACCCAAAAAAAGATGTGTTTCAAAATTATTGATGTTCTTTCCATTTTTTTTCAAAATTTGTGGTTTTGGTTCCATAATCGCCTGAATAATGATGTAGAACTTTCAGTTTTTCCAAATTGCTAAAAATAGCGACTTGCTATTTTTAAGAAGTTTGCATTTGGGCACGGATTGAAGTGAAAATTTACAGGAAGCTTCATAACTGAAAAATAAGACCTTTGGTGAAGGAATCAGGCAAAGATCATTTGCGAACTGAAAGATATTAAAGTTTTTGTTTCCTGAAAAATGCTTGAAAATTATTCAAACTCAGGTTTGAGGCACTAAACAACCCTGTACATGACCAAAAATGGCCAGAACTAGCAAAGTAGGTTCTAAGCACGTAGAGCACTCCACTAGCTTTTTGACGCATAAAATGGTTTGTCAATCGGACACTCGGATCAAAAGTTATGGCTCCCGGTAGTTGACCTATTTTTGGAGGGAGCTGCAAATTTTGAAATTTAGTTGTTGGCCACCAAAAAGGATATTAATAACCATTTTTGGGAACCCTGGGTAGTAGTAGAGTTAAGGAGGAAAGTGCAGAGTCAAGAATAGGTCAGAAAATAGAAACCCTAGCTAACTTGGGGTTACAGAAGGCTGATGATTCCAAAGTCTTGTGATAGGAAGTTGTAATGTGTTGCAGCCTGTGGAGGGTTGATTCCTCTTATTGTATTTGATCTTCTGTAATGTAATAATTTTTCCAAATCAATAAATAAAGTTCTATTTTCGGTGTGTAATTTCTATTGTCATGAGTTTTATGATTTACCCCTTCATCATCTTTTATCAAATTTATCCTCATGGAACACTTGGGTACACACAATTGAGCCCCTTTGAACAAAAGACCATCTTGTAGTACAAAATTAGAATACTATTGGAAAACTGATTGCAAATAGCAAAAGCATCCTTAAAATCATCATCTTCTTAGTACATACCTTTTAGAGAATCAATTCCTACACTTTGAAGTTGTATCTCTTGGACCATCAACACTCCTCTACTAAGTGCATCAACAACTTTGTTGCCTTGACCTTTCTTATGCTTGATTGTGAATGTGTAGGCCTACAAATATTCGACCCATTTCATGTGCCTATGATACAATTTGTCCTGGCTATTCAAGTAACTCAATACATGGTTATCAGTGAAGACAATGAACTCCTTGGACAAGATATAGTGCCTCCACTTCTTGAGTGCTTGCACCATAGCATATAATTCAAGGTCATAAGATGAATACCTTCTTTTGGCCTCATTAATCTTTTCACTAAAAAATGCCACTGGTCTACCCTCTTGACTCAAAACTACCCCCAATTGCTTGATTGCTTGCATCACATTCTATGGTAAACACTTTGTTGAAGTCAGGTAGAGCAAGGATAGGTTGTTGTGCCACTCTTATTTTTAGTTATTCAAAACTTTTATCTGCTGCAACAGTACATTGGAACTTATTTCTCTTCTCCCCTTTGATGGTGTCAAGAATGGGTGAGCATATGTGACTAAAATTCTTGATGAATTTCCTATAAAATGTGGCTAATCCATGAAAACTCTTCACTTCTCCAACTAATTTAGGTGTTGGCCACTTGAGAATGGCCTCAAATTTTGTAGGATCCATCTTTAGGGTGCCTTTGGAGATGACAAACCCAAGATAGACCAGCTCCTCCAAAAACTCACATTTCTTAAGGTTGATCATCAACCTCTCTTCATCCAACCTCTTCAATACCCTATCCAAATGCTACAAATGATCCTCTTTTGTCCTACTATATACAAGGAAATCATCTAAGTACACTACTACAAATTTGCCAATGAAATGCTTTAGAACTTCATTCATGAGCCTCATGAATGTACAAGGAGCATTAGATAGGCCAAAAGGCATCACCAACCATTCATAGAGACTTTCATTGGTTTTGAAGGCAGTCTTCCACTCATCACCTTCCCTTATCCTTATCTAATGATAGCCACTCTTAAGATCAATTTTTGAAAAATAACATGCACCTGCAAGGCTATCCATGAGATCCTCCATTCTTGGTATAGGAAACATGTATCTAATTGTGATTTTGTTAAGGGCTCTAGAATCAGTACAAAGTCTCCATTCTCCACCCTTTTTAGGTGCCAAAATAGTAGGCACAGTACAAGGACTCAAGCTTTCCTTTATCAAACCCTTGTCTAAAAATTCTTGGATCTTATTTTTGACTTCTTCATTCTGTCGTGGGGTCAGTTTGTAGGCTGCCTTGTTGGGCAGACTTGCACTAGGGATTAGATCAATATGGTGGTTGACATCTCTTGTGGGAGGCAAAGAGTTTGGTAACTCTTTCTCCACTATATTTTCATATTTCTCCAATAGGACCTACACTTCCTTAGGAACTTCTATTGCATTAGTTGTTGCTTGGTCTAATATGGGCTTACTAACAATTGCAAAACCAACCCCTTCTTCATGTAAGGTCTTTAAGAACTCCTTCTCCTTCACTACCATCACACTAGGTCCTTCATGAATAGCATTGTTTTCTTCTTGCAAGGGTGTAAGGTTATAGGACTGTCCTTCCTTCTCTATTACATATATGTGTTAGTTTAGGTCCAGACAACTAAGAGGAGGGGTGAATCAATTGTCGTATATTTTAATCTTTTCTACCATTGATCTTCCTTTACAACTTATAATCAAATTAATGATATAAACATTTCAGCATTAATCAATAACACATGAGCAGAAACATAAATAACAAAGTTGACACCAAGATTTTTGACGTGGAAACCTGATTAAGGGAAAAACCACGGTGGGGGTTAACCCACAAATATTAATACCTTGTTAAAAGTATTTTTACAAATAAGAATGCACATGCATTCAGGCTCATTGCCCAGAGCTCACTGCCTACAAAAAGATTATAAGAGAATAACAGAGATTTTGAACTGATAAATAGAATCTACTCATGCAAGAGTTTTAGTTCCAGTTAAGTGTGAAAACTGATCTTACACATTTCATCTTTACTTGCTCTTCTTACTACTCTATCTTCATTAGCTCCTTAGATTTTCTACTCTTCTCACAATTACACCTTATTCACATAACTCTCACTCAATTCTCCAATTTCATCTACTATATATATTCACAACATGATCTAGAATCATTTTACTTGTCAGCTTCAAGAACATTTAGAATTTGTTGAGTACTCTACTCTGTCAGCTAGATCCATACATACTATGAGATGTGGACCAAAAATTGCACTTACAAATCATCAATCATTTTGGCTACCATCACTGATCATCACACATTTCCCAATAAACAACTTCTATACATCTAAAGTTAAGATCATTTACAAGGTCGGCATGTTCTTCTTCTATCTGTTTTGTCAAACTGAAACCCGATACTTAGAAGCTAATATATTTTGAGTCCTTCATATCTAGAGGACAAAACTCTAGATTTAGAGTGTCTTGACAATTCTTACAACTACCTAAGATCCTCAACAAACCATGCCTTTCCACCGGATAGATCCGGACCAAGACACAGGACCCTGTCACCTACTCTGTTCCTGACTACCCGAACTTAGACAAATTCTAACTTTGACTTCCGGTGTGAACAAATTGTGTTATGTGGATGATTGGGATGATCTTAGTTGCCATCAATGACAACACCTATCATTCCTAGCAGTGTCTCTTACCAACAATCTCTCCCTTTGGCATTGATGGCAACACTTAGTGAAAAATGACTAAGTGTTGGAATTGCTTCCACTTAGCTTGTGCTCCATACTGTTGTTCACACTGATTTTCAGTACTCCCCCTTAGCTGGATTCCTCATTTTTCACTGTTCTTCACTCTCCCTTTGACATTAATGGCAAAGGGTGGGGTCTGCAAGCCAAAATTTTCAAAAATTTGTATATAGGACTACATATGTACAACTAATTATTAAGTTCTATTTACATGAACTTGAGAATGTCTGCAAAGCTAGTTTTTATTTGCACAAGTTCAAAGGCCCAAGTACTCTTCATTCCATCCAAAATAGAGATGTGCCCACTTAACAAAAATGAATATGCTTCTGCCTTTGACAAATCTGATGGATCACTAGTCTAAACTGCAGTCTGAGCTTCAGATAGGGCATTATACATTGTCTCTAACTTAGGGGCAATCAATCCCCAGAGCTCACACATTCTTTTCATTATGTTTCTTTTCTCTTTAACAAGTCTTTTTATCTCATCAGTCAAGATAATTACTTGTCATTCTTGACTAATGGGTGAAATGGTTAGAGGATCAAAATTATTAGACAGATTTGACAATTTCAGTTCTTGTTCCTTTATCTTCTTCTCAATATCCTCATTTACTTTGGGCCAGGATAGACATAATTTATATACATCACTTCCATCACTTAGATCATTTTGAACACTTTTTATACTGACAACAAGTATAGTCCTATCATACCCTATTAGACTCTTAATTTTACTAAATCTCTTATCCAAAAACTCATTTCTAACTTTTGTCTCTGCAGACTTCTCAAAGGACTCAAAATGAGTATTTACAGAACTTACAAGATTTTTCAAATGTCCAGAGAGGGAATCAGATGGACTCTTTTGGTAGGAAGGCATTAATTTTTTCAAAATCCTGGTTGCAAGCCCCAGTAGCTCATTATCCTCCATGTGGAACTTTAACATCTTTTCTCTAGCCTTTACTTGGGTGAATGATGCAATTTTCATCAATTGAATTGGAGAGAGAGCTTCTGGATTGGCTAGACCTTGGAGTATTTTAGGCTCACCAATCTCAATCATTTATTTTTCAAGAAGACTTTTCACTGTATCTGTAGTGTCTCTTGCAACATTTTTTGAACCATCCTTTGGTTCATCAAATTTCTCAGTATCTGCTTTAGGTGCTTCAACATTTGCACCATCTTCTTCTAGTTTATCTTTCTTTCCTTTTTCTTCCTCTTTCTTTGCTTTACTTTTCTCTATGTTCTCTATAGAGGGACTCTTTTCTATTTGTTCACCACTTGCTACCTGATCTAGAGTGCTCTGTGAAGTAGTAATAATATCTTCTTTTCCTAATGGGTCAGGTGAATTAGGACTATCTCCTGCATCAACTACTTTATCCATCATTTTTGTATCATCCTAATTTACTTGTTCCACTTCTGGAATAGAGGCTTCACCCAACTCAGATTGCTGCTTGATGATGTTCTCTTCTTCACCATCAGAACTTCTTCTATGACTATGGAAAAATTGTACTTTTCTAATGCTTTCAAAAGAATTTCTTGAGTTTCTTTAACAATTTCAATTATTTCTCCAGCATGAGTTTGTTCATTCTCCTTTTGCTTCTAAAGTCATATTTGACCTCCTTGAATATCATATCTATTTGATTAGGTGAAATATGAGGACACAAATTTATTAGCTCATGTTCCCTGATTTTCATGTCATTGCTCTTCGCATTTTCTTTTCTCAATTCTAAAATATTTGCCAGACTTTATGGCAACTCAAAAGTTATCTCAATTAGTGCATTGTTGTAGATGTTGCGATATCTAATAGTTTCTTGCTCCAATACCCTTTTATCCACATCATTGTATTCATCATAGAATTCAATAATGGGTTTTAGATTACCATCTACCATGACTGACTTTATCACATCCTCCAGGGAAAGTGTGGGCTTCTCAACACATTCCTCATATGCTTCTGTCTTTTGCCTTTTACTAGCCCTTTTGCTTCCAAAGAACTTTTCTTTGGTTACTTTTGCATCTTTTGTTCCGGTGGCTTTTATTTCCTTGATTTCAATGTCAGAATCTGTATCTTCTTCTTCTTTATGCTTTCATAGGTCTGGGTTGCTTTTGTTTTCTTCCTTTTCTCCCATTTTCCAGATGATTTTGCTTCCAGTTTTATAGTATTGGAAGGAACGGGGGCAGCAGCAGAGCTCCTAATAGTTCTTAAAGTGGAAGAGAGTTCCATCGGAGCATCTGTTTGTTTTTTATCTTGTTTCTCTTTCTCAGCCTTTTTAGTTCTTTCTCTGTGTTTCCTCACAGCCTCCTTTGTTAGGCCTAAGTTTTAGCTAAGTGCTCAACTTCTTTTCTTACCTTCCTATTGGTTTCAAGTTCTCTGAATTCAGTATGTAGTTTTAAATTCAGCTCCTCATAAGTTCCAAATCTTTCAACTGTTGTGTCATTAGGCTTGCTTAGAAGATGTTGAGCATACATATTCAAGATTTTTTCATCTACCTCATACCCCATGGGCATGATCCAAGCAGTTTTGGGTTCCACTGCTTCCATTAGACACTGATCAGTATCAACCATGAAGTATATATCATATTTGTACTTCTCAACAATTGATTTAGGGATTCTTTCCCTTAAGTGCATCATACTCTAAAAATTCTTGAAGTAACCTCATATTGCAGTTTTCTAAGCTTTGAAATCACCAATGCTGCGAAGATGACCTCTAATATGAATGGCAACTGGCTCATCCTTAGTCCAGTGCACACCTTTTACCCCAGGTACCTCATTCATAAAGTAAAAGAACAAACATAGAACCAATGTACCATACTTGAAAGTGTTTTTCTTATCTTTCTTGATTTGTTTAAATTTTCAATCAATTGATACTGTAGTAATTCACACAAGTCATAATCAGTGTTTTCCTTTAGCATCTTATGTGTAACATATATGGTTGTTTCCAACACAGAATTTTCTCTGCTTGAGTGGTAGATCTTGTACCCAATTACCATGGAGGCAAATTTGACATCTGGTTCTATAATATCATTAATGGTCATTGCCCTTCTGTCAAACTTAGCACCAATAGCATCAGTCACTGTCTAGTTTTTCACAAATTTCAACATGGCCAATTCTCCAGGTTGAGTTTAAGCTAGTTACAATTCTGATAGCATATTTGGTAATCCTAAATGGTTTTAACAACCAAATGAATTCATCATGCATCTGACTCAAAATGTATTAGACCCATTCATCCTCATCAAATGTTGGAAACCCCATAATCTAAATAAAGTGTTTATCCTATAATACCTTATACTCGGGTTTAAGTTCATGATTTTCATCCCTGAGTTATTTCTCAAACAAGTCTACATACCTTGAACCTCCAAACTCATCTATATTTGCATGAATATAAACCCTAATGTCTTCTACATGTAGCACACCATACGGAACACTTGAAAAAGCACCTAATGGGTTGACTTCAATTGATTTGTGGAGATGTTTCTTAAATTTGGGTCGAGGCCTTTCAGTAATGTCAACAACATCAGGAGTAGCAATCTCAACAAATTTTAGATTCAAAGCTTTATAGAGAGGTACCTTTTTCTTTCGTGAGGTTAGGGTTGATTAGTTGCTAGTTGAATTTGTTTTTTGCCTTAGTCTCTGGATTTGCAGCTTGAATGCTCTTCTTCTTGTTTCCTTCAAATGCAAGGTGATTCAAATGAGTGACCAAGTGACCTTTTATCTTTTGCAAAACCTAATTTGGGATTGTAATAAATGTGTTGCCCTAACTATATCTAGTTAGTTTATTTTTGACAGTTCTTCATGAATCACTCCACAAGATTTCATATCAGCATATTTTCTTACAGAAATCCTTCCAAAGGTTCTGGACCAATTCAAAATATTATCTTTTATTGTGCCAGATTCAGGCACCCACTTACTAACAGTGGGATTTTAATGTTCAATGTAGCTCCCCATGAGCCAGAGCTCCTAACTTAATTCCCAGAGGAATTGTCAGCACCTGATTCCAGTGCGGACCCATCATCATTGTTTATTGTATCTTTCTTTACCTAGATCTTGTTCATTTCACTCCATATCTCATTCACATCAATTTTTCTTTTGCCTTTGTTTGTCTCTGTTCATCCAATTTTCTGTTTACCGGAACTCTTCTTCTATTGTTCCTACTTATGTAGAATCTTGCAATATGACCAGATTTATTGCAATTAAAGCACACATCATTTCCTTGCTTATCAACTTGATTTCCTCTTGATCTACATTGATTAGCCATGTGTCCAAACCCATTGCAAGAAAAATAGTAACCATTGAAAGAATTGCCAATTCCTCTATTATTAGCATCATTCATTATTATACTTCTACATTCATTTGATCTATGACCATACCTCTTACACTTGAAGCATTGACCAGAGAAGGATGGACCATTTTGATTCACTTTGCTTCTGCACTGATTAGCTCTATGACCAAATGTATTGCAATTGAAATAATTTCCATTGAATGATGGATATCTTTGAGCATTAGGCTATCTTATCGAAGTTTTTCTAGTTTTGTTTCTTTTATTCCTTGGTTGAAAATTTCTTTGTCCGGATCCAGAGCTTTCACCTTTCTCATATCTAAGATCATGCTTGTCGTCATCCTTTTTTTGTTCTTCAATTAGTGCTTCAAGTTTAGCTGAGCTTATCTTGAACTTCTCCTTATACTCATTGGCAATTTCTAGGTCATGTCTGAGAGTGATAATCTATCTCTCAAGTTTTCTCTCATTGTTTATGCTTTCTTGTAGATTTGATTCTAGGAGACCGGCTATTCCATCCAATCTACAGCATTCTTCAGTTCTCTCCTTCAGATTTTGCTTCATTTCTTCTTCAATTTTCTTCCTATCTTCAATTTCCTTGGTTAGTCTCATTACCCCAATTTCCATCTCATGTTTTAAGACAATAAATTTTTTAGCTAACTTTTCACATTCCTTTGTCTTTTCTTTCAGGGCCTTGTCTTCTAGTTGAATAGGTTGCTCCTTTCCTTTTACATTGGATTTGCTCAATTTTTCTTTTAAAATCTCAATGAAGTTTTCAGTCTTTTTGAGGCTATCTTGCAACTCTTTGACCTCTACCTTGGACTACTCAAGATTATCTAGGGAAAGATTCAGTTGCCCTTGATGGTTATATTCATCCATTTTTACTGACTTCCCATATCTCCCTTAAGTTATTAAACTTTTCAAAAGGAACCTTGCTCTGATACCAATTGTTGATTTAGGTCTGGACAACTAAGAGGGGGGTGAATCAATTGTCATATATTTTAATCTTTTCTACCTTTGATATTCCTTTACAACTTATAATCAAATTAATGATATAAACATTTTAGCATTAATCAATAACACATGAGCATAAACATAAATAAAAAATTTGACACCAAGATTTTTGACGTGGAAACCTGGTTAAGGGAGAAACCACGGTGGAGGTTAACCCACAAAAATTAATACCCTGTTAAAAGTATTTTTACAATTAAGAATGCACATGTATTCAGGCTCACTGCCCAAAGCTCATTGCTCAATTAGAGGCTCACTGCCTATAGAAAGATTATAAGAGAATAACAGAGATTTTGAACTGATAAATAGCATCTACTCATGCAAGAGTTTTAGTTCCTGTTAAGTGTGAAAACTGATCTTACACATTTCATCTTTACTTGCTCTTCTTACTACTCTACCTTAATTCACTCCTTAGATTTTCTGCTCTTCTCACAGTTACACCTTATTCACACAACTCTCACTCAATCATCCAATTCCATCTGCTATTTATATATCTACAACATGATCTACAATCATTTTACCAGTTAGCTTCAAGAACATTTAGAACTTTGTTGAGTACTCTGCTATGTCGGCTAGATCCATACATACTATGAGATGTGGACCAAAACTTGCACTTGCAAATCATCAATCATGTCAGCTACCATCATTGATCATCACACATTACCCAATAAACAACTTCTATACATCTAGAGTTAAGATCATTTACAAGTTCAACTTGTTCTTCTTCTGTCTGTTTTGTCAAACTGAAACCTGATACTTAGAAGCTAATATCTTTTGAGTCCTTCATCTTTGGAGGACAAAACTCTAGATTTAGAGTGTCTTGACAATTCTTACAACTACCTCAAATCCACATCAAACCATGCCTTTCACCCGGATAGATCCGAACCAAGATACCAGACCCTATCACCTACTCTATTCCTGACTACCCAGACTTAAACAAATTCTAGCTCTGACTTCCGGTGTGAACAAATTGTGTTATATGGATTATTGGGATGATCTTAGTTTCCATCAATGACAACATCTATCATGCCTAACAGTTTCTCTTGCCAACAATATGTTCTTCTCCCCATCATACTTAACCTTCCTATCAAATTGCCAAGGCCTTCCTAGGAGAACATGGCACACATCCATAGGGATTATGACACATAGCACTTTATCCTTGTAGGGACCAATGTTGAACTCAATCCAAGCCTACTCATTTACTAAAACTTTCTGCCCTTTATTAAGCCATGAAACTTTATAGGGTGTTGGATGTGGAATTCTTCTTATGTTAAGCTTTTCTATCATTTCGAAGGATACAAGAATATCAATAGAACCAAAATCTATTACTACTTTACATGCCTTTCCTTGTGATTTGCAATTTGTCCTGAATAATGCCTTTCTTTGTGGGGTTTCTTGAGTGGTTGGTACTTTGATCAATGTTCTTCTTAGCATCCATGTTTCTCCCATTTCTAGAATAGCATGTAGGGAAGGTGAGTTCACACTTTCTTTGTCCTCCTCTTGCACAATTTGTGTTCTCCTCTCTCCTCCATGAGAACTTGAACTTGGTTTGTCAGGACACTTCCAAGCAAGGTGACCAAATTGGCCACATTGATAACACTTTCCTAAAAAGGTATTGGACCCTCTTCCTGGTCCACCAAACCTTCCTCTATTGTTTGGCCTTCTACCTCTAAAGTTGCCCCTGTCACTTGATTCCCCTTTTTTTTTTCTTGCTGATTACTTGTTTCACCATGTCATTTAGATGGCTATCCTCCACCACCAAAGTTACCTCTACCTCTAAAATTCTTGCCTCTTCCTCTCCCCTGTTGCTCTTGTTTCCTTTTTATTCTCTCCTCTACCCTAACTGTCATTTGGAAGCATTCTTCCACTGTTTTAGGAGGGTTGAGGTTGATTTCATCCCTAATACTCAATCTCAAACCACTTAAGTATCTAGCCACCTTTTCAACTTCATCTTCATTGTGTCCAACTCTTATGCATAATCTATGAAATTCTTCAGTATATGACATCACATCCATCTCCTTTGGCTTCAAAGTTTGCAGCTTCATGAATGTTTGAATGGCATAATGTATAGGTAAGAATTGGGCCTTCAGCTTGGCCACCATCCTGTCCCATGAGCTTATCTTGGGCTTGCCTTTTCTGATTCTTTCTTCTTGAACAAAATTCTACCAAGTTAGAGCTGGTCCCTTCAATTTTGGTAAACTTCACTTTCTTACTATCCTCTATATCGTCAAACTCAAAGAAATTGTCGAAAGCATCAATCCATGACAAAACCTCCTCACTATCCATTTTTCCACCATACATTGGTACTTCAACTTTCACCTTAGGAGTACTATCACCCTTGACTACCTTTAGTATCCTGAGTAACCTTGCTTCATCTGAGTCCACTTCCTCTTCCTTACCTTGGACTCCAATTGGAGGGTTCTCACCTTCACCCTCATCTTCCTCATCACTTTGGTCATCACTGACCATACCTCTTCTTTGATTTTTCTCTAGGTCTACCAATCTGGCTAGGGTGGCTTCTTGGGACTCCCTATAGAGTCTCTCCCTATGGAGCATCTATTCTTTCAACTCTTCAATCTCTTTGACCATGGCATTAGTCTTTGGAGGCACCTTAACTATGTCAACTCTTGTTCCTTTTCCCAATTCAAATCAGAACCTGATGCTCTAATACCACCTAATGCAAAATAGAGTAAGGAATGTTTACAAATGACAATTGAACCAATCTTCAAGTTTCAATCTTCTATGGTTATTGTAGTTCCTTCAAAAGGCCTTGTTTACCTTGTAGCCCTCCTAGTAGGGTTTTTCTGACATATTTTTGTAAAATGGATTCTAACCCACAAAAAAAATACTTTTTAGAGCACCCATTAGGGATTTACACAACATATCTAAATCTCACCCAAGGTTTCTTTAGAGAAATATAGAGAATAAGTCACTACTGCTGCTAAATTCTAGGCCAATTAAGCCTCTTTTCCAAAGGAACTATGAGGTCTTTGGCTTCCCAACTTCCCAACTACAATTGAAAGCCTTCAATGTGTTACCAATGGAAAAAATCCACCATTAGTTTGATTAGGACCTTCATTTACCTAATGAAATTCAAGCATGCAAAGCTAAAACCCTTATTTCTCCTAAAAAACAAGAAGAACAACACTAGGGATCACTCAAAAACACCATAAAACACATTACTTTGTTCTGCAAGTGAAGAAGATATTTAAAGGACTTCAAAATCTACCATTTCACTGATTTGTGCAATTTTCCCACAGTCGTAGCACTCAAAAACACTGATTTTCTCCTTAAAACTACCAAACCCTAGGTTACTAGGCTGTGCACAAAAAAATGAGCATAAAATCCTTATACAATAATGTCAAAATGTAAAATTATATGTAAATGAAAGGTAACACAAAATGCTATCCAACCATGTATGGTGTACAGTACCATGGGGCCATACTATGTTGTACTTGCATGAAGAACAGTAAAAATACAGTAAAACAATGAAAAAATAGGGTACGTCTGAAATGTTTCCACTTTATTTTCTCTTCTCTATCTTATCCAAACTCCATTTAGTGATTTTTCATCCTCTTCAACAATGTTTTGAGGAATACCAATCATTTGGCAACCAAAAATCAAGTTTGACTCTTCAACTTCTACCTATTACCTCTTTACATTGCATTGTTTTTTACAAAATCATACACCTAGGTTACAAAATGGCATTAACATAGCAAAATGGTCTAGTTTAGACCTTATTACCACTTAACTAGTCTTGACACACCAAAACACCTCTATGACAACTATTTACAAGCCTTGACAAACTAAGTAATTCATCTTTTTGTTAGGTGCTCCTGCACCAAATTCTCTAGTTTACAAATGAATGCCTAAACATGCTTTTATATGCAACTACAAACACTCCCTGCAAGAATTTTGAAATTCAAACTTACCGTGTCAGCATAGGACCCAAATAACAGTCACCAGCTGAGAACCAAAATTTGGGACTGACCCAAAATAGGGCAGGACTAGGGTGCTGTTGCCCAAGTCCTCCCCCCTATTTTGGGCAAGGTTAGGTTCAAGGGATCCCCCTAGGTCCCATTTGTCATGATACCCAAGGCTCATTTCATTGGGATTGCAAAATATGATGCAAGATGTCCTAAATGCACACTAAAGACCTGAGAGATAAACCTTATGACGAAAAAGCCCCTAAGGGGACATTTTCTGACGTTACACAAGATCCACTGCACATGATAGAAACCAGACTGTCAGATCAAACTACGCAAAAATTGTTGATTGTTCATCTTCATACCACTGGGGAGAAGCCAAAAACATCATGCGAACTAGTGTTTCAATAATGTATCTTCTTTACAAAATCTATACACCATTCTCTTGAAATATCTTATCATTCTATGTATCCACAAACCAAAGAACATACTGAACTGATGTTAACAGGGTATTTTGGGCATCTTGTAACACATCATGTAACTTAGAATATTCTATTGCAGAACACCAAACCATTTGAAACTTATTAGGAAGGAATTGATATATCATTATGCATATATTATGAGATCCACACATCCCTATTTATCATTTCCAGAGAAAATCAAGGACTTGACTCAAGTATACTATAGTTCGGAGGACAGTTATATTCAATTCTTTACTAACTGACTTAAATTCCTTATGTGGTACCAGAGATAAGAAAGATTTGTATGTGTTTTAAACTTGAGATACATTAAGACATGTAGAACCTCTGTAGAAGCTCCTATAGCTGATATGTATACTTTCCATCTTCCGCAAGTGCTCAAACTTGTGTTCTATAGAGTACTTCTGCATCTAAATATGTCTATGTTACTTCTGTTACTTGAAATCTAACCTTGTGGAAAATAAGGACACCTGATATTGTGAGGTAGCATGCATTACACATCTTTGAACATATTCGCAAAATCGCATAGGCACCACTTCTCTTTTGGAGGAATGCGGAGCATTCCAATAGGTCTCCACCATTTCTTTACACTATCAAGTCATATTCTAGAATTGTTGCTAATAAATTTCTTTGCTGAAGGATTATAGACCTAAGATCTTGGATATAGCCTGTTAATATCAATATCAACTTAACTACTAAACTACAAGACTAAATCTTGCACTGCGGAGGAATGTGGACCAAACTATTGTAACTCTGCCTTAGGATATACACTTTGAAGACCTTAACCAAACTTCTGCTACTTTCCTCAAAGTGTGGTACTCCAAATTGATAGGATATCATTGTATATATATAGAAAACATGTTAGACCATAATTATACACCTCTGCAACACATTTACATATCAGGAAGATTACCATTCTTATACTTGGACATTTTTTCTCCATCTATTAGGTCTTCCATACTGACCTCCCTTAAGCATGTTGATCCTAAGTCTTTAACTTAATCAAGCCATCTTTCTCAAATCTCCCACTGTCTATCAGCTTCTCCAACTACTAGACTCGATATAAGTCTGACCTTAGATTGACACGTGTTATGTTGACATCAATGACAACACATATTGCCAATAGGAGGGAGGGATGTAGAGAGGGGGAGAGGGAGAGATTGAGAGATTGAGGGATGGAGAGAGAGAGAGAGGGAGAGAGAGAGAGAAATGGACAAATATAGAGAGAGGGAGAGATAGACAATTTATCTCTCTAACTCTCCCTCTCTCTATATCTTTATATCTCTATCTCTCTATCTCTATCACTCTCTATCTTTCTATCTCTACCTCTATCACTATCTCTCTCCCCCTCTCTCTTTCCCTCTCTATTTCTGTCTCTCACTCTCCTCTCTCTATCTCTTCATGTCTCTATCTCTCCCTCTCCTTACATCTCCCACACTTATTGTGCCTTCCTCTTCCTTAATATTGAAATTTATGATTTCCCTAAATGTGAACCCAAAACCCAAAACCCTAAACATCAATAATAAAGTATTAAAAATAAACCATATATATATATATATATCCCCTCTCTCTCACTCACTCTATTTATCTCTCCCTCTCATTATCTATATCTCTCCATCTCACCCTCTCCCTATGTGTGTGTGTATATATCCCTTACTCTCTCCCCTCTCTCTATATCTATATCTCTCCCTCACTCTCCGCTCTCTATTTCTCTATCTCTCCATCTCTCCCTCTCTCTCTTTTTATATCTATATATCATTGTCCCTCTCCCCCTCTCTATCTCTCTATCCTCCCTCTCCATATCTTGCTCTCTATCTCTCTATCTCTCCCTTTCTCTAACTCTATCTTTCTATCTCTCCCTCCATCTCTATCTCTTTGTATCTCTCCCCCTCTCTCTAACTATATCTCTCCATCTCTCCATCCTTTTCTCCATCTCTATATCTCTATCTATTTCTCCCTCTCCCTCAAATAGATAATCCCTAATATCTACAAGAGTGTAGATCCCCCCTCTCTATAATAAGAGAAGTTTGCAAAGGGGTAAAAACCTTTAAGAAATCAATATAAATCTTGACTCATAGAAAAGAATGCTAGAGAGATGAATGGGAATCAAGAGTGTTGTGCTCCCTCAGCTACTGTAGATGGATTAATTCTCAATTTAGAGTTAAAGAGACCTAAAGGGGCTAGATATTCCAAAGATCATAGGGAGAGTAAAGAATCCACCTATCTATAGTAGAGGGGCAATATAGAGGTAGGGGCATTGATTACACCTTGGTCAAAAACTTAAAGAAAGTGATTAAACCATTCTCTCAAATGTCAAGTAGGGTATCCAAAGTGTCAAAGTTCCCAGCCTGACTAGAATAATATTAACCCTCACCTAGTGATAATGTTCCTATTTAATGGTCATGGATATCAAGACGAGAACTTATTGAATCTATTGTTTGGCCACGTAATAAATTTAAAATTTCTCTTTCTCTGCTACCTAGAGATTTGAGTATTGTTTAGGCCCATAATAAATTTTGAAGTATGGGTCTATAAGCACCCAAAATTACATGGGTTGATATCACATGTTTGATGATGATTTGGCAATCTAGTGCATGACTCACATGGTGTTTTTGTTTTTCCTCATATCCTTTTTTTCCTTGATGGAAGTTTTCCTAGCATCATAGCACCATAACCTTTTTACTTTCTGAAGAACCCTATTTCCTACCTTAAGTTGTATGGGCACTTGGGAGACCTCTAGGTCACTTGTGCAAACCATTTAAGATGTAGGTTTAGTCGAGTGATTAACCTAGGCAAAAGAGGTGACCCAGAAGCTAACATGGGTGACCATGTCATGTTTTAAAGTACATGTGAGTTGCTTATTTTGGCTAGTTTGTTCCAATTTCCCTCCTAATGAATAGTTTTTTACCATTCTTTCTTCTTAACTTTATTTCTTTTTTTTCTTTCATGGTTAGATTTATCCTATTTAATTCCCTAATATTCTCTATTCTTCTCCTATAAAATCCCTTTTTCTGTCATTCATAATAACTCTAGGAGAGAGTGGACAAGTAGAGCTTAGAGAATAGAGAAACACTCTTGCACATCAAAGATTTGTGGAATTCCTCTTCATAGGATGGATAGGATTGATAGGATGCCTCTGTAATTATTTACTAAAATATTTTCATCCCTTCCCCAAGTATGATATCACCTTAGAAGATTGCATTGTTGGCAAGAGACACTATATGGCTTCATGAATGTTGTCATTGATGGAAACAGAGTTCATCCCACACATTCACAAGATATGGTATGTCTATACCAGAAGTTAGATTGAAGAAGTGTTGCGGTGAGGTAAGCAAGAACAGAGCAGGCAGCAAGGTCTGACAGTCAGGTCCAGATTTCTTAGAGGAAGTATCTCAGTAAAGTGCGGACTTGGGGAAGTCAAGAGGAGTATCATGACTGATATATTCTAGAGATTGAGCCTCTGGTGATGGAAGAGTAAAGAGATATGAGCACTTGAGTGTTGGGTTCCTGTTTGGTAGAATAGATAGAGGAAGAACTGACTGGTAGAACATCAGACCTAAATCCAGATGAGATATTGATGGTGATTAAGTTTCTTGAGGTATCATTCATGATTGGCAAACATGATTGATGACTTCTATAAGCATCTCTTTGATCCGCATCACTTGGTATGCAAGGATTCAGCCGACATATCAGAGTTTGGGAAAATATTGACTATTCCAGATGCTGACTAGAAAGGTGTTGAAATCATTGGTGTGTATATATATATACCAGATATATTTGGATATGAAGGTGTGTAAGGGTGTGAAGAAAAGTAGAAAGGAGTGTGGAAGCAGTAATTTAGGTCCAGAATGTGACTGGACAATAGCACCTAAGGAGAGGAAGAATGAAGTGTAGCAGATCAGTATATTGGGCTTAACCGGAACTGAACTTCAGCATGTGTGGATGCTTCTCATTAGTTCAAGTATTTTGTTACCTTCTTTTCTTGTAGACAGTGAGTCTCTTGTAGGCAGTGAACTTCTTGTGAGCAGTGTTCTCAAGTAGTGAGCCCTAATTGGTGAGTGTCATTTTGTATCATCTTATTCTTTTAACAGAGAATACAATCTTGGGTTAGTCACCCCGTGGTTTTTCCCTTAACAGGGTTTTCCACCTCAAAATCATTGTGTCATGTGTTTTGATGTTATTTCTATTTCATGGTTATGTTTGCAAATGTAATTTGATGCTACATTAATTGTTCAGGAAGATCTAAAAGTTGAAATAATTAAGATAACTGATTCACCCCCCTCTTAGTTATCAACAATTGGTATCAGAGACAAGTTCCTCCTAATAGAGCCTAACAGCTTCAGGAAGATCTGGGAATCTCAATGGATATGTATGGTATGAGGGAACAACTTTAGTCTACCTTAGATGATCTTGAGCAGTCTCATTCTGAAGTCCATGACCTAAAAGAAAGACTCAAACAAGCTGATGATTTCATTAACGAACTAAAAGAAAAATTGAGTATCTCTATGAAAAACAAAAAGGAACTACTTCAACAATTAGCATGTCAAAGTGAAGCCAATAACACTGATGATGATCTGAATGAGAAGAACAAGTTATGCGAGAAGCTATCAAAAGAAGTCATTATGGTAAGACATGAAATGGAATCAAGGGTTATGAAATTCACCCAAGAAATTGAAGAGAAAAGGAAAATTGAAGATAATCTAAGACAATCTCTCAAGGAGAAGTCAGAAGACTGCCACAATATGGACAGAATAATCAGGCATCTAGAATCTGATCTTGAAGAAGTTAAAGATAATGAAGAACAACTTGAGAATCAGATTGACACTCTCAAAAGGGATCTTCAAACAACAAATGAATATAAAGAGAAATTCATGATAAGCTCTGCTCAACTTGAAGTTCTTCTTGCAATCCAAAAGAGGGTAGATGACAAACAAGGCTTGGGGTATGAGGAAGGAGAAAGCTTTGGATTTGGTAAGAAGAACTCTGGATCAAGAAATCTAAGGAACAGGCCTAGAAGACCTTCTGTAAGGCAACCAAATGCTCAAAGATATCCATCCTTCAATGGATACTGCTTCAATTGCAATAACTTTGGTCATAAAGCTAATCAGTGCAAAAGAAGAATGAATCAGACTAATTCATCCTTCTCCAGACAATGCTTCAATTGCAAAAGGTATGGTCACAAATCTCATGACTATAGAAATTTGCAAATAAACAACTCATTCAATGGTAGATGCTTTGCATGCAATAGAATGGGACATATGGCTAATCAATGTAGATCAAGAGGATATCAGTCAAATATGCAAATAAATGTTGCTTGCTACAACTGCAATAGATTCGGACATATTGCCAAATTCTGCAGAAGTAAGAATTAGGACAAAAAGGGTTTGGTACATCTTAATCAAAACCAAGACAAAGGAAAAAGAAAAGTGAATACAGATGAAATTCAAAGGGAGATGAATAAGATTTGGGTAAAGAGAAATATAGAAAATGTTAGAAATGGATCTGCACCAGATTCTGGTGCTGACATTCCTTCTAGAAACTAAATAAAATGAGCTCTGGCTCAGGGGGAGTCAAAAAGAAAACAAATCTCCCTAGCCAGATAATTGGTGCCTAAAATTGGCACAAGAAATGTTACAGATTAAAAGGTTCTCAGAGAAACATCTAAAGAAAGCCTGGTAAAGATATGGAAGATCTGCAAGAAGATTTAAAGAGTCTAATCTTCCAAGATTGATCTGGTTTAATAGTCATCCGGTAAAATAGGATTATCACAGTTAGATCCAGTATGATTCAAATTTAAGGCATCTTGATCTGCAGATAGATCAAATGTTTGGGGAAAGTAAGATAATTTTTTATTAATCACCAAGGATAACTAAGTATATCTCAATAATCTAGAAAAAGATCTTTCTCAGAACAAGGAAAGCAAGGCAACCGGAATGACTTAAGTCACGCATTTATTGCAATATGAAATTAGGGTTTGCAAGAGAAATATAAGGGTTCTCCTATTGAACATTTTATCATTTTGAATTTAAGAAGAAGAGAAAAGGAGCTCTACAACAAATTACCTCAAGCCCATCAAAGATCTACTACAGAAGTTGATTCATCTAGCAATCTGTTCCGGTTCATATCGTGAACCCTAGAAGTGTAAAAGGTATTCTCTGCTCTTGAAAATCTCTTTGTGAATCTTTGAAAGATGGCTACTCCAAATGTGGTGAAGATCACTAATAGGCTGCGTCCTAAATTCAGAAAACATCCCTATAAATCCCTAGAAGTTGATCCCCTAGGTGCATTTTCTAGCATTCCACATGGAGTTCTACATGTAGAAGACATTAGGGTTTACATTCATACAAACATTGAAGAATTTGATGAATCCAAGCTAATGGATATCTACCACAAGGAACTGATAGATGAATCATTTGAACTAAAACCTCAGTATAAGGCCATCCGGGATAAACATTTTGGACAGTGCATTCATTTCCCCTATTTTGCTGAAGATGATTAGGTCCGGTATGTTTTGAGCAGAATGTATGACAACTTTATGTGGTTAACAAGGCCATTCAAGATAACCAAGGAAGCTATTAGAGTAATAACCAGATTGTACTCATCTGGTGGGTTACCTACTCTAAAATCAGTCAAAAACCAAACTGTGAGTGAGGCTATCGGATCTAAATTTGATAAAAGAGCAATGACAGTTGAGGATATCATAGATCCGGACATCAAGTTTGCCTCCATGATTATTGGCTACAAGATATATCACTCCAGTAGAGAAAATTCTATATCCGGAACAGCAATCTACACTGCTTATGAAATGTTGAAAAAAATGCAGATTATGACCTTTGTGAACTCCTTCTGAGCCAACTGATGGAAAACCTACAAAAGATCAAGAAGGACAAGAAGAACTCTTTCAAGTATGGTGGACTGATACTGTGTCTATTCTTCTACTTTATGAATGAGCTACCTAAATCCAATGGTTGGGTATGGTAGAATGATAGACCTGTTGCAATTCAAATCAGAGATTATTTGCATGGGCTTGGTGATACCAAGGCACAAAACACAACACTGTGGGGTTACTTCAAACACTTCCAAAGCATGATGTAGGCTAGAGAAAGAATTCCCCAATCCCTAGTTGAAAAATACAAAGATACAGTGTGCTTTATGGTAGACACTGATCAATGTCTGATGGAGGTAGTAGAACCAAGAATAGTATGGATCATGCCAATGGGGTATGAAGTGGATGAGAAAATTGTAGAGCTACATGTTCAGCATATGCTAAGTCAGCCTAAGGATCCCAAGGCAGAAAGGTTTGGAACCTTCGAAGAATTGAGTGTAAAGATTCATGTGGAGCTCAGACAACCAGAGATGAAGAGAAAAGTAAGAAAAGAAGTAGAGAATGTTGCCAAAAGGTATGGCATCTCAAAAGAGGTACTTGATGCAAATAGAGAAAAGATGGAAAGTGCAAAAAAGGAAAAGGTAGAGGCAGAAAAAGGAAGTGCTTCAATAGAAGCCCCCTCCTGGACTAGATCTTCTAAGAGCTCTGCACCTGCCATTGCTAAGAGCTCAAAGGCATCAAAACCGAAAGAAAAATCATACGATAAAGGAGAAAAGAGAACCATGAAAAAGGCAACAAGGTCTTACACAAGCCAAAAGGATGAAGAAGAGACAGAGTCAGATGAGGAAGTAAAGAAAATGAAGAAGAAAAGGAAAACATCTGGAGAACCTTCTACTGAAGAAGTGATAGAAGAATTTGTTGAGAAGCCCACTTTATCTATTGATGATGTAGTCACTAAGGATGGCAATTTGTAGCCAATAACAGAATTCTATGATGAATATAATGATGCAAATAAGAATATTCTAGAGGAAGCCACAGTCAAGTACTTGAACATATATAATAAATCATTTATTGAAATCATCTCTCTAATTCCCAAAAGTTTAGAGAAGGAACTTGAAATGAGAAAGGAAAATGCAAAGGCCAAGGATTTGGAGATCCGAGAACAAATAGCTATTCAGCTTTATCCCTCCATCACTCCAAAGCAAATGAGCATGATCTTCAAAGACTCCAAAGATGAGTTCTAGAGCAAGGCTAGGATGAACCCACTTATGCTTGGAGAAACAGACAAAGTGGCTAAAGAAACAAAAGAGATCCTCCGAAATGCTTTTAAAAGATTCAATCTTCCTATGATAGAGGACTTGGGTGATGATCCCTCAACCACAGATGACAAAGGAAAATCTATTGAGACAGTGATAGAAGAGAGCAAGGAAGGTGAGGAGAAAGATAAGAACTTAGATTCCTTTGCTCTGGAATAGGAAGTCCCTGAACAAGAAAACATCTCTCCTCTGGGTTCCCCTGTAGACTCCAGATCTAAAGGAGAAGAATAAATAAAGGAGAAAACCAGTCAAGGAGAAGAAGTACAAGAAAAAGAGAAAGGTCAAATAGAGAAAACCTCAGATGATAGTGCTAAGGTTGCAGAAGGGGAGAAAACCCTGTCATCGGCAAGAGACATAGCAGAAGCAGTCAAGGATTTCTTAACCAAAGAGATGATGGAATTTGATGAACTGGAACTTCTTCAAGGACTGTTCAATTTTGACTCCCTCTCTCTAGTTCAAACCATGAAGCTAGCATCCTTTACTTCAGCAAAGGCAAAAGAAAAACTTTTGAAGTCTCACATGGAAGACTGCAAGCAAATAGAAACTGCATCCGATGTATTGGAGAAAATCATGCCATCTTTTCAGAAGGATCCCTTAGCCTCTTCATCCGGTAATCTCAAATCTCTAGTTAATAGTGTTAGCACACATTTTGATTCCTTAGAGAAGTCAGCAGAAGATAAGGTTTGAAAGGAGTTTTTGATAAAAAGATTATCTGAAGTACAAGGACTAATAACCAATGATAGGATAAATATGGATATAGGGATAAAAAGCTTAGAAAATTCTCTCAAAGATGGTGGGGAAATGTATAAATTTTGTCTATCATGGTCCAAAGTAACGGTGGACATTGAGAAGAAAGTGAAAGAATAGGAGGATAAACTAACAAGACTATCTCAGAATTTTGATCCTCTTACCACTTCCATAATAAATCAAGAATGTCAGATTATTGTAGTCCTGAATGAAATTAAGAAGCTTGAGAAGGAGAAGAAAAATAGAAAAAGTAGGTTGAGTGAACTTAGAGGGATAATTATCCCTAATTTAGAGGCCATGCATGAGGTCCTAAATGATGCTCAAACCATAGCCTGGACCATTGATCCGACAAATCTGAAGAGGGCAAAAGCTTTTGCATTCCTGTTGAGTGGTCACATCTCAATTTTGGATAGGATGAAGCTGAGTTGGGCGACAGAAGTTGTACAATTGAAGAATACTTTTGCAGATATACTAAAGAATATGTAAAGTATAACCAGATAATATACTTATGTGACTAAGTATAGATTTTTTTTTTTTTAATTTTGGTGTGCAGACCCCACCCTTAGCCATTGATGTCAAAGGGGGAGTGAGGAGTAGTGAAAAATGAGGAATCTAGCTAAGGGGGAGCTCCGGAAAATGTACACAAGAACAGAGCATTAGCTAAGGGGGAGTATAGTGTGACACTTAGTCATTTTTCACAAGTGTTGCCATCAATGCCAAAGGGGGAGATTGTTGGCAAGAGACACTATATGGCTTCATGAATGTTGTCATTGATGGAAACAAAGTTCATCCCACACATCCGTAGGATATGGTATGTCTATACCGAATGTCAGATTGAAGAAGTGTTGTGGTCCGGTAAGCAAGAACAGAGTAGGCAGCAAGGTCCGATAATCAGGTCCAGATTTCTCAGAGGAAGTATCTCAGTAAAGTGCAGACTTGGGGAAGTCAAGAGGAGTATCATGACTGATATATTCTAGAGATTGAGCCTCCGATGATGGAAGAGTAAAGAGATATGAGCACTTGAGTGTTGGGTTCCTATTTGGTAGAATAGATAGAGGAAGAACTGACCGGCAAAACATCAGACCTAAATCCGGATGAGATATTGATGGTGATTAAGTTTCTTGAGGTATCATTCATGATTGGCCCACATGATTGATGACTTCTATAAGCATCTCTTTGATCCGCATCACTTGGTATGCAAGGATTTAGCTGACAGATCAGAGTTTGGGAAAATATTGACTATTCTAGATGTTGACTAGAAAGGTGTTGAAATCATTGGTGTGGATATATATATATATACCAGATATATTTGGATATGAAGGTGTGTAAGGGTGTGAAGAAAAGAAGAAAGGAGTGTGGAAGCAGTAATTCAGGTCCAAAATGTGATTCAACAATAGCACCTAAGGAGAGGAAGAATGAAGTGCAGTAGATCAATATATTGGGCTTAACCAAAACTGAACTTCAGCATGTGTGGATGCTTTTCATCAGTCCACGTATTTTGTTACCTTCTTTTCTTGTAGACAGTGAGTCTCTTGTAGATAGTGAGCCTCTTGTGAGCAGTGTACTCCGGCAGTGAGCCCTAATTGGCGAGTGCCATTTTGTATCATCTTATTCTTTTAACAGAGAATACAATCTTGGGTTAGTCACCCTGTGGTTTTTCCTTTAACAAGGTTTTCCACGTCAAAATCACTGTGTCATGTGTTTTGATGTTATTTTTGTTTCATGGTTATGTTTGCAAATGTAATTTGATGCTGCATTAATTGTTAAGGAAGATCTGAAAGTTGAAATAATTAAGATAACCGATTCACCCCCCCTCTCAGTTATCAACATGCATGACATACTATATAGTCCAATCACAAATCCCCATTACTAGACTCTTGTAGGAAGCTAATTCACCTTCCTGCTAATTCAGTCCCGACTTGAATATTCCATTTCCATCAAGAGGAGTACCCCAAGGATTGAAGAGGAGAAGAGATGGATAAAATATGGACCCTCTAAGAACATGATTACAACATTTAGTAGTGAAGCTTCAAAGCTTCTTTCAAGTTCTTTTTATATAAATAGCATCTTCGTTTAAAGTTTCTTTAGTAATTAGATCATCAAATTTGTCTAAGGATTGTAACACTCTATTGATGTTTCTTAGTTAGTAACTTATATTTAAATTTCTTAGGTGAAGTTAGACTAAAGTTACTTTCTTACAAGTAGATTAGAGATTGCTTTAAAAGCTCTTGTCATAATTCAAAAAAAATCCAAAAACATAGTGTAATTGCATCATAGTTAGTTGCATTTGGTAATTAGATCATGCTTCATTTTTAGAAAACAAGTAAAAATATAGAATAGATTCTTTTTTGTATGCACTTAGGTTAGTTTTTCTTCATTTTTTCAATGCTTAAAAATATAAAAGCAAACAACTCTTTTAATGCTTGAAATGTAGAGCAAATAACTCTTTCAATGCTTGAAAACTAAAGTAAACAACTCTTTCAACTACTTGAAAATGAAAAATGTAAAAGAAAATATAGCAAACATTTCAACTTTGTCAAAGAAAGAAACAACCTAAGTAATCACTATTTTTCAACTTATTTATCCTTCACTTGGCTTTTCACACCAAATGTGTCTTGGGATTACAAAAGATTAGATTGATTTGGTCCTTGACGAAATTCAAGAAAATGTGCCCACACTTAAGAATATAAGAGAACACAATGAATAGAGATGGATAAGAGAAGATACTAACTTAAGAGAACCCACTTTCTTAGACAAGATCATCGCACACATTGATGTTAGACTCACAATTTACTAGCATTGCAAAGAGAATGTTTAAACACCCCAACAATTTAACTGGCAACCACTCCACATTCCACACATCAAATCAACACCATATTCTACCACTAGGAACTCCTTCCTCATGAAGTCAGTGGACTTGGTGACATGACTCCCATTCCACACAACCTTATCACTACCATCTATGAGATCCTCTTTCCATGAGAAGAGAGGGATTAGTCAAATTCTCCTTTTCTTAGCTAGATTTTTTGGAAGAGTAGGAACTTAATTCAATTCATGTCATCAATGAAGGTGTAGCACATATTGCATGTTCTATTTTGAGTCCATCTCATTCACTTTTTTGTGATGAGAATATTTAGAATTGTTATGTAGAAAAGGAGGGAGTTGATGAGATTGATAGTTTAATTAGATCCTCCTTTCACTACATACATTCAAGGACATTAAACCAAGTTGAATCACAACTTTTGCAAGAGGAATCAACTACATGTTTGGTGTCACTTGGAATGACAAGGAAATTTAGAATTTGTCAATTAATTTGTTAAGTCTTAGTTTGATTAAGCCTAAAACCTTAATTATGCAAAATTGTAAACAAACAGACGAAACTCGACATATGCTTGCATAGGAAGACACTAAATGTAGATCAAATACATACCATATTTCAGATTCTGGAAGGCAAAAACTTCAGGGATAAAAGAGTGGGTGCCCTTGTCCAATGCAATGCTTTTTCTGAGGGCTTTGGGATAAAATATGCTTCAGACTGTAACCATTTCAGAGATTCCTGATAGTGCTGAATTAAGGGACAAAAGAATGGGTGTGCTTGTCTAATTAGGGATATTTTCTATTGTTTTTTTCAGATCTAAAATTGTCCTTCTCTACTCTGATCTCCTACAACTCCTCTCTACAAGATCTGACACCTGTCACCTGCAGTCACAAGAGAGGGGTTGGGGGTTGTGGTGTTTAGGAGCTTGCCTCAGTCAAGCCTCAGAATGGCATTCAAGCATTCCAACACTACTGTTAGATAGAGGGAAAAGCAATGATATGATAAATGATTGAAGCACAAAGTAAATGTCACCTTAGAGGTGAAGCTCTCATGAGGAGATGAAGATCTTTCATGCCATGAGGAGATGGATTGATGAGTACTTCCAAGTATTCCATATACTATCATGGTAATGCTATAGGACCTCTGCATTCTATTGATATTCATGGATTTGTGGATTCAGATTGGGCAAGTGACATTGACAGCAGGAGATCCACCAGTGCTTATGTGTTTACACTGTTCGGTGGTGCTACTATTAGTTGGATGAGTAAGTGACAACCTATGGTTGCTTTATCGATGACAGAAGCTAAGTATATGGTAGTAAATCATGCTTCTAAAGAAGCCATTTGTCTTAAGAGATTGTGTTCAGATATTGATGTTGATGCAGGTCAGATCACGATCAGGTGTGACAGTCAAAGTGCAATTTGCCTTGTGAAGAATCCAACTTTCCATGCCAAAACAAAGCATATTGATGTTCAGTTTCACTTCATGTGAGACATGGTAGAGGATGGGAAGGTAAATTTGGAGAAGGTAGATACTATGAAGAATGTTGCAGATGCATTGATGAAGCTAGTGGGCACAAAGAAGTTCAGATGGTGTTCGGAGTCTATGGCCCTCTAGGCCTATAGCAGTTAAATACTATTATTCTATTGGCTCTTACAAGGTGTTCAACAAGTTAGAGAATGTTAGGAATTAAGGTGTCTCAACCTTTGTAATTCCTTGCATTATTTATGTTTGTATTTATTAACTTATTTTCTATGTCGTAAATTAATTGTAAATTCCATATTGTCATAGTGTGGGATGTGGCACAGTGATGTGTCATCCTACATGGAAGATGACAACTTGTAATTTTGTCCTCACATGAGGAGATAGGCGTCCCACTTTGTGGTAGGAGCATTTTTCCATGTGTCAGCATCTTAGATGTTGTGTAAGGGAATGTTTGACCGAGATGGTTATGAGGGATTCCATGTAGGAATCAAGGGCAACACTGAGAGGGGGGGTGAATCAGTGTTGTGTGAATTTTCAAAACCTTTGTTTAAACTTCAACTTTCAGAGCTCAAAAGAAAAATACCATTGATTTGTAAAATGCACATGACTGTGAATACAGAAAAAGAACAAAACTTTATAAGTAAATCAAACACACACAAAGATGATCAATATGAATCATGACACAAGATATGCACGAGTGGAAAACCCTCCAGGGGTAGAAAAACCACTCCAGAATTGCCTCACTGGCTTAAATGAAAAATCTTCTTACAAATGTCTCACTGACATATACAGAGGTCTCACTGACCAAGGTCTCACTGACCACAAGCCTCATAGGCATACTGTGCCTCACTGGCAAACACAATCACTATAAACAAAACATCAAACTTTATGTGCAAGACATGATTGTTGTTCAATCAGATTTGCACCATTGTATACAACCTTATACCTCCTATTTGATTTTCAAATCAAGACCATTTTCTTTTACATACTTCTGCAAACAAGCTCCATATACAAATCTCTATAAACAATTTTCTCTGCAAATTAATCAGATCCATTCAACAACACTACATATCAATCTTGTATTCTAATCCTCCATTCAACAACACTGCATATCAATCCTGTATTCCAATATGCTCAACAACACTACTTTACTCTGTCTGTTTCATTTCTGTCTTACAAGACTTGATCATCAATGCTCCTGAAAAACAATTTTATACAGAATGAATGTCCTTCCTCCTACGAAGAAAAAAACTTTTCATATTCCTTTCCTCTACAAAAATTCATTGATCTTTCATATTCATTTCAATCTGAATATTTTGTCTTCAATGTCTTTTCATTTACTTTTTCCCTGCAAACATCTCAAAAATAATATCTGCAAAAATCCATTTGCAAGAAGAAAATCTAATTTACAATGTCTTATACTTCTCTTTCAAAAATTGATCCTATTCTAAAGAAAAAAACATTCTGTATCTCTTTATATTCTCTGTAAAGAAACACATTTCTAAAAACTTGATCTGTTCTTTCAATGCCCTGTCTGACCAACTTCATCTTCCATCTGTAAAACCATTCATATTCCCTGCAAGAAATAATAAAAGTAATCTTTTTCATCTTATGTGCAAAAATGATCCTTCAAAATCTCTTTCATCTTTTCAAGCTCTTCATTTTTCAACAAGACTCTTCATATCCTGCAAATAAACTCTTCAATATGATTTTTTTCACAAGATAAATTATCTCCATTTTATCTTCATAAACCTTGTATAAAAATTTCTTGATCCAATTTTTCTTTTCTCTCTATTTGTCTTCTCAATCTGCAAGAGTAAATCAATTCAATAGCTCCAAAAAAAATCTCTGCAAATTCTCAAACAAAAAAAACTCTTAAACTTCTCAATATAAAATCTTCAAGTAATCTGCCATAAAAAAAACTTCTTCAACTTCTTCCTTCAACTCCAAACACAATAAAAAAACTTTCTTTTCTTTGAACAAGAGTATACACAAATATAGGAGGAATCTTCATAAAATAGAGTAAATGGTTCCACAAAAATTGCTTTTGTATCCCCTCTTAAATCATGCTAAAATTAGCCACAAAAAAAATATCTAAATTTGAACTCAAGCCTTTATCCCAACAAAATAGGAGTTTTTTTTAATTTTAAAAAATTAAATATCAACCAAAATTTAATCGGCCTCTAAGGCATGACGGGCTAAAATGGTCATTCAAAAAAAAAACCTTTACAAAGCCGTGCTCCACATCTTCACTTATGTCTTTATAAAAGTTAATGGCTTGTTAAACATACATGTTGGATGTCTTTACTAAGGCATAAATCGTGCCTTTTTCTTCATTCCACTGAATATAATCCTAAGCTCTAATAGATATGTCGAACTCCTATTAGAAAGTCCTTTTACTGCTCATGTTAAGACATGACTAGTTTAGCAAGTTAACATGGTGAAAGGGGCCGGTTTAAACAATGACTTAAACCCCCTTCTGCAGGTTTCCTTTAGTAAGATGACCTGAGATCTCAAGTCAACAGCAAATTATAACAAAAGTGATCACCATGAATGATGGGCAGAAATAAGACTTAAGGAAATTAAATCTATTTGGAATTCACAACCCTTATGCATAATACATTGTCAATCTTTGTCAAAACACTTCTCTGCTAAACATTGTTCATACCTGCCACAATATCTGCCCTGTAATCCTGACTACAATGATGCATTTTCATAATGAGAATTATGAAATCCTCCCTTGCAACATGTATAGTACATTATCATTATGAAGAGATCTTGTACACACATCATATCATGAAGTATCAAACAACTTTCAACACCAACACTATCCACACAACATAAAACCATTTTTTATGACTTAACATCCTGACAACATTAAGAAATCTAGCCAAGACACTATCACATAATGTGAACTCAGTCATGACATGAAGCTACCTTCTAATTGATTCAATTCAACTCCTGAGTATCTCTAATCTAATCCTCTTATTCCAAAGTATCATGAAGATATCCTGATCAAGTAAAAACATCATGAAACAACAACTTCATATAACTAAATTCACTTTAACCATGAAGAAACATTATGAACACCTGAAATGCATGATCATTAACAACCTGTGTCAATCCTGCAATCCTGATGATACCTTGTGAAGATGCAACAACAACTCAACTCTCTCAATACCTTTTGACATCAATCTTGAGAACACAATACCTTTTGGCATCAATGACAACCTATCACCATCATTCCAATGACGAAGTTATGACATGTAAGAGTTAGAAATAGAAGATTGTAAGATAGGTGAAGACATGTGTCATGAAGCATCTCTGAAAAAGGCATATTTGGATGCCCGAAGGTGGACTATGACATGTTGTAAGAGAATATGCTATTTATAGCCTGTGTATGATAGATTCTCTTACAGCTGTAAGTTGTAACCACTATGATAGATTCTATGATGATCGTAAGTGTCATAAGAGCATCTTTCATAGCCCATTTTGGAAATAGGTGACCTCTTTAGGATGGGAGCTATGGACAAGTGTCAAGCACATTTTACAATGTTGACCAAGTGTCCTTAGGCATGGGTTTTGGGCCATGAGGCCAAGTTGGACTCCCATTCCAAGATAGGACCAATTTTGCCTTGTATATTCTATATAAACAGGTGCTTGGAGGAGGAGAAGTCTTACAGGATTGATAGGTATTGTTACACTACCAGATTGACTCTAGATACGAGTGTTAAAGACCATTGAAGCTTGCATTGCAAGTGTATTGTAAACAACTTTCAGTTTTGATAATACATTATGTAGGTTTGTGAGTGTGGGGTTTTTCACCCGACAAGGTTTTCCCCATGTTATATCTTTGTCTCTCTTCTTCTATCTTCTTTCTAGTTCATGTGTATTGCTGCAATATTTCTATTAGATGTTCTATGCTTCTGTAGTTGTAAGGATTAATTTGAATTTGTGTAGCCCTCTCCTCCTTAGATTAGTGTAGGAAGCAATTTCCACACACCTAGCTTCCTTTCAATTGGTATCAAAGCCTGGCCAATTTTGGTCTTAGCTATTGGGTAGGGCTTTTTTGAGCTGATCTTAAGTTGAGTGGGAGTCTATGAAGAGTATTCTAAATCTTGTTGTAGCAAGGAGATGGAAAGCACATCCAGAAGGAGAAGTGGAGAAATTCAATAGCACTAATTTTGAGCTATGGAAGCTCAAGATGGAAGACATGCTTGTTGATCGAGACCTCTAGGAAAGTGTTAATGGAACTAAACCAGCTGCAATGTAACAAGATGATTGGGAACTCAAGGATCGGTAGGCTAAGGGTCTCATAACACTTAGTCTTGTTGATTATGTCCTATTAAATGTCCATGAGGAGAAAATTGCAAACTTGCTTTGGAAGAAGTTGGGAGATGTGTATCAAGCCAAATCCTTGGTTAACAAACTTTTTCTGAGAAAGAAGTTGTATTCCCTTCGAATAGAGGATGGAGGATCCGTTGCTAAACATATGAATGCTTTTAACATGTTGGTTGCACAATTGACATCTATTGGTGTGAAGATGGAGGAGGAGGATCGACGTATGACCTTGCTTTTTTCTTTGCCGAACTCGTGGGATCACCTTGTCATGGCTATTGGAAGCACCACATCCACATTCAAAGTGGATGAAGTGGTTTCTTCACTATTGTTTGAAGAGATGCGGAGAAATTCTTCTGAGGTAGCCAAAGAGGCTCTTGCAATTCGTGGAAGACCCAAGGAGAAAGGGAAAAAGAAGGAAAAGAAAGCTGAGAAGGGTAGATCCAAATCTCCTAGAAAGTCCAATGCTATCTATTGGAACTATGGTAAATCTGGGCATTTCTGAAAGGAATGCAAAGAAGAAAAGAAAAAGAAGAAGACCCCAAATTCAGATTCTGTAAAGTCACAAGATGATGGTGATGCTTTCATTGCAACCCTGGCAACCCATGCATCTGATGATGTGTGGTTGATTGACTCTGGTGCATCATTCCAAATGACCTCACATCGAGACCGGTTCACTAAGTATGAGGAGTTCTATGGTGGAAACGTGTACTTGGGTGACGACTCTCATCTAAATAGTGTTGGTTGTGGAAGAGTCTCTATCCAATTCACTGATGGACGAGTAAAGGGGATCTCTGGGGTTATGCATATCCCAGGCTTAGCATGGAACCTGCTTTCTTTAAGTATGTTGAATGATGCAGGTGTGCAGGTTGTCTTTTAGAAAGAAGGATGCAAGATGACTAGAGGAGCTATGGTGCTTGCTAAGGGTACTAGGAGAGGTACTCTGTTTCAATAGGAGGCATGCATTTTACAATGCAATAGTTCTTCTGACTCAAGGAAGAGGGCAGTAGTCACTTCATCCCCACCTTCTAAATTGGCAGTAAAGAAATCTTTTGTTTCTAGTTCTGATGGTTGTAATCATGCCTTGGAAGTTAAGCTTCCTACTGAAAAGACAATGTTATGGCATAAGAGATTTGGCCACATTGGTGAGAAGGGTATGCGTGCCTTAAAAAAATAAAAACCTCTTTGAGGGGTTAGATGATTGTAATCTTGAGTTTGACTTTTGCAAACATTGCATATATGGCAAACAAAATCATGTTCAGTTTTATTCGAGTTCTTATAAGTCTTCTGGTGTGTTGGACCTTGTTCATTCTGATGTATTTGGTCTTGTTACTATTCCTTCATTATAAAAGTCTATATATTTTGTATTTTTCATAGATGACTACAGTAGATGGACATGGATTTATTTTCTTAGAAGCAAATCTAAAGTCTATAGTAAGTTTAAGGAGTTTAAGGACTTTGCTGAAAATTAGACTGGTAAAAAGATTAAGTGTTTGAGAACTGATAGTGGTGGTGAGTTCTGTTCTATAGAATTTGACAAATATTGCAAGGAATTTGGGATTGAAAGACATAAGACAATTCCATACACCCTACAATAAAATGGAGTTGCAGAAAGGATGAATAGTACACTGATGGAGAAGGCTAGGAGTATGTTTAGTGGAGCTGGCCTAGAAAGAAAGTTTTGGGCCTAAGTTATTGCCATTGCTTGCTATCTTGTAAATAGATCTCCTACATCAGCTCTTGTTTGAAAGACACCCATGGAGGTGTGGTTTTGTAGAAACCCTTCAATAAGCCATCTTCATGTTTTTGGTTGTGAGGCATATGCACATGTGCCTAGGGAGAAGCGGTCAAAATTGGAGAACAAGGCTATTAAGTGTATCTTCATTGGCTATGGTGTTAGTGTGAAAGGATACAAGCTTTGGGACCCTATGGCTAAAAAAGTGTTGTATAGCAGAAGTGTCATCTTTAGAGAGCTTACACCTTCTTCCACTATTTTACAACTAGAAGAAAAAGAAAAGAAAGAGGATGTTGTTTAGTTTCCTCCTACCCCTAAGAAGACTGAACTGAAAGACAATGTTGGACCTGATGATGAGGAGAGCTTCTCCAGCTCTGAAAGCTCAAATGAAAAAGTTGAACCTCAACCTCAGCTCTTGAGGAGGTCTACATGAATAAGAAAGCAACCTAAAAGGTTTGGTTTTACATTGCTTGATTCTAGTTGTGTTTTTGTGTTGCTTAATAACAGTGATGAACCTAGAACTATATCAGAGGTTATGGACATGAAAGATGCAGGTTCCTGGAAGGAGGCCATGGAGGATGAGATGGCTTCTTTGGAAAAGAATCAAACTTGGGACTTGGTGCCTTTCCCTGAAGGATGGAAACCTATTGGATGCAAATGAGTGTTCAAGAAGAAATTTGGTGCAGATGGCAGTGTTGAGAAGTATAAGGCCAGATTGGTTGCGAAGGGGTATTCACAAGTGGAGGGTATAGATTATGGTGAGATCTTCTCTCCCATTACAAAGCTGACATCCATTCGATTCCTATTGTCTCTTGTAGCATCTTATGACTTAGAGGTAGAACAAATGGATGTAAAGACAACTTTCCTTCATGGTGATTTGGAGGAGGAAATCTACATGTCACAGGTAGAGCATTACATGGTGAAAGGTAAAGAAAATTTAGTTTGCAAGCTTAAGAAGTCCTTGTATGGTTTGAAGCAGTCCCCTAGGAGATGGTACTTGAAGTTTGATGCCTTTGTGTTGTCAATTGGATTTGTGAGATCAAAATTGGATCACTATGTGTACTATAACTTTGATGGTGATTGTATTCTCATTGTTGCACTATATGTTGATGATATGTTGCTCATTGGGAAGGGTAAGAATATGTTTTCTGATTTCAAATCTCAGTTGTCAGCACAGTTTTAAATGAAAGATTTAGGGGCAGCCAGGTACATTCTAGGAATGGAAATCAAAAGAGACGGAACCAAGAGAAAACTTTGGTTAAGCCAGAGTAAGTATGTGAAGACCATGTTGGATAGGTTTAGCATAGCAGATTGTAGACCATTGTATGTTCCTATTTCTTTGGGGACAAAGTTGTCTGTTGAGGATTTTCCAAAATCCCCTAGTGAGGTGGAGGACATGACCAGAGTACCTTATGGTAGTGTTGTTGGTAGTTTGATGTATGCTATGATCTACACAAGACCAGACATTGCCCAAGCAGTGGGAGTCCTTAGTCAATTTATGGCTAATATTGGATGAGTTCATTGGGATACAGTTAAGCGAGTGTTCAGATATTTGAGGGGTACTTCTGAGTAATCCATATACTATCATGGTAATGCTACAGGACCTCCACATTTTGGTTATATTCATGGATTTGTGGATTCAGATTGGGCAAGTGACATTGACAGCAGGAGATCCACCAGTGCTTATTTGTTTACAATGCTCTGTGGTGCTATTAGTTGGATGAGTAAGCGACAACCTGTGGTTGCTTTGTCCATGACAGAAGCTCAGTATATGGCAGCAACTCATGTTTGTAAGGAAGCCATTTGGCTTAAGAGATTGTGTTTAGATATTGGTGTTGATGCAAGTTAGATCACTATCAGTTGTGACAGTCATAGTACAATTTGCCTTGCAAAGAATCCAACTTTCCATGCCAGAACAAAGCATATTGATGTTTAGTTTCACTTCGTACGAGATATGGTAGAGGATGGGAAGGTAAATTTGGAGAAGGTAGATACTTTGAAGATTGTTGTAGATACATTGACGAAGCCAGTGGACAAAGAGAAGTTCAGATGGTGTTCAGAGTCTATGGGCCTCTCGGCCTATAGCAGTTAAATCATGTTATTCTATTAGCTCTTACAAGGTGTTCGACAAGTGGGAGAATGTTGGGAATTAATATGTCTCAACCTTGGTAATTCCTTGCATTATTTATGTTTGTATTTATTAATTCATTGCCTATGTTGTAAATTAATTGTAATTTCCATATTGTCATATTGTGGGATGTGGCATGGTGATGTGTCATCCTAAATGGAAGATGACAACTTGTAATTTTGTCCTCACATGAGGTGATAGGTGTCCCACTTTGTGGTAGGAGCATTTTTCCATATGTCAGCATCTTGGATGTTGTGTAAGGGAATGTTTGAATGAAATGGTTATGACGGATTCCTATGACAAAGTTATGACATGTAAGAGTCAGAAATAGAAGCTTGTAAGATAGGTGAAGACATGTGTCATGAAGCATCTTTGAAAAAGGAATATTTGGGCACCCTAAGATGGACTATGACATGTTGTAAGAGAATATGTTATTTATAGCCTATGTATGATAGATTCTATGATGGTCATAAGTGTCGTAAGAGCATTTGTCATAGCCCATTTTAGAAATAGGTGACCTCTTTGGGATGAGAGCTATGGATAAGTGTCATGCACATTCTACAATGTTGACCAAGTGTCCTTAGGGGTAGGTTTTGGGCCATGAGGCCAATTTTGACACCCATTCTAAGATAGGACCAATTTTGCCTTGTATATTCTATATAAACAGGTGCTTGGAAGAGGAGAAGTATTACAAGATTGACAGGTACTGTTATGTTGCCGGATTGACTCCAAATACAAGTGTCGAGGACCACTGAAGCTTGCATTGCAAGTGTATTGTAAACAACTTTCAGTTTTCATAATACATTGTGCAAGTTTTTGAGTGTGTTGTTTTGCACCCGATAAGGGTTTTCCCCACATTATATATTTGTCTCTCTTCTTCTGTCTTCTTTCTAGTTCATGTGTATTATTGCAATATCTCTGTTAGATGTTCTATGTTGCTATATTTGTAAGGATTAATTTAAATTTGCATAGCCCTCTCCTCATTAGATTATTGTAGGAAGCGATTTCTACACACCTAGCTTCCTTTCAGTTGGTATCAGAGCTTGGCAAATTTTGGTCTTAACTATTGGGTAGGGGATTTTTGAGCTCATCTCAAGTTGAGCGGGAGTCTATGTAGAGTATTCTAAATCTTGTTGTAGCATGGAGATGGCAAGCACATCCAGAAGGATAGAAGTGGAGAAATTCAATGGCACTAATTTTGAGTTGTGGAAGCTCAAGATAGAAGACATGCTTGTTGATCGAGACCTCTGGGAAAGTGTTAATGGAACTAAACTAGCTGTAATGTCACAAGCTAATTGGTATCTCAAGGATCGGAAGGCTAAGGGTCTCATAAGACTTAGTCTTGTTGATTCTATCTTGTTAAATGTCCATGAGGAGAAAACTATAAACTTGCTTTGGAAGAAGTTGGGAGATGTGTATCAAGCCAAATCCCTAGTTAACAAACTTTTTTCTAAGAAAGAAGTTATATTCCTCTCGAATGGAGGATGGAGGATCCATTCCTGAACATATGAATGCTTTTAACATGTTGGTTGCACAATTGACATCTATCAGTGTGAAGATAGAGGAGGAGGATCGATGTATGACCTTGCTTTTTTCTTTGCCAGACTCATGGGATCACCTTGTCATGGCTATAGGAAGCACCACATCCACATTCAAAATGAATGAAGTGGTTTCTTCACTATTGTCTGAAGAAATGTGGAGAAAGTCTTTTGAGGCAGCTAAAGAAGCTCTTGCAGTTAGTGGAAGGCCCAAGGAGAAAGGGAAAAAGAAGGACAAGAAAGCTAAGAAGGGTAGATTGAAATCACGTGGGAGATCCAAATCTCCTAGAAAGTTCAAGGCTATCTATTGGAACTATGGTAAATCTGGGCATTTCTGAAAGCAATGCAAAGAAGAAAAGAAAAAGAAGAAGAAGACCCCAGATTCAGATTCTGACAAGTCACAAGATGATGGTGATGCTTTCATCGCAGTTGTGGCAACCCATGCATTTGATGATGTGTAGTTGATTGACTCTGATGCATCATTCCACATGACCTTGCATCGAGACCGGTTCACTAAGTATGAGGAGTTTGATGATGGAAAGGTGTACTTGGGTGACAACTCTCATCTAAAGATTGTTGTTCGTGGAAGAGTCTCTATCTAATTCCCTAATGGATGAGTGAAGGGTGTTGATAACTGAGAGGGGGGGGGGGGTGAATCAGTTATCCTAATTATTTCCCTTATTGAACTTTTCTTTTAATTGATGTAGCATAAAATCAAACACAAAAACATTAACCATGAAGTAAGAAACACATGACACAGTATTTTTGACGTGGAAACCCTGTTAAGGGAGAAAACCACGGGGTGATTAACCCAAGAATTATTCTCTGTTAGAAGAATAGGAAATTACAAAAATGGCACTTGCCAATTAGGGCTCACTGCCCGAGCACACTGCTCACAAGAGGCCCACTGCCTACAAAAAGACACACTGTCTACAAAGTGATGAGAATCACAGTCTTGAACTGATTGGAAGCATCTGCATATGCTGGAGTTCAATTCCGGTTAGGCTCAGTACACTGATCTGCTGCACTTCATCTTTCCTCTGTTCTTTATTCTGCTATCTTTCACATACCGGATCCTTTTTGCTACCTCTGCTCTTTCTCTGGACTTATTCGCATATCTCTACACACACACTTCACACTTCACAACTAAATCCATCCTCTATATATATCCACACAAGTAATTTCATCACCTTTCTAGTCGGCATCCGGAACAGTCTAGTTTCTTATAAACTTTCATTCTGTCGGCTGAATCCTTCCTCACCAAGCAATGCGGATCAAGCATATACTTGTAGATATCATTAATCATGTCGGCCAAACATGATTCATGCCTTCACAACCTCTGTCATCAATAGTAACTCATCCGGAAAGCAGTCTGATACTCTGCCAGTCAGTTCTTCCTCTGTTTTCACTGTCTCTCAGGAATCCGGTACTCAACCATTCATATCTTTTTCCTTGTCCATCACCGGAGGCTAAATCCTTGGAATATACCACTCAAGGTAGTCCTCTTGACTTCCCCAAATCCGCACTGCACCAAGACACTTCCACTGAGAGGTCCGGACCAATCTGTCGGACCTTGCCACATGCTCTGTTCTTCTTCACCGGACCACAACATTCTTTATTCTGACTTCCGGTAGAGACACATCATGACTTGCGGATATGTGGGATGACCTTTGTTGCCATCAATGACAACAACCATGAATCCATATAGTGTCTCTTGCCAACAATCTCCCCCTTTGGCATTGATGGCAACACTTAGTGAAAAATGACTAAGTGTTTTCACTATGCTCCCCCTTTGCTGATGCTCTGTCTTTATATACAATTTCCGGAACTCCCCCTTAGTTGGATCCCTCATTTTTCACTGCTCCTCACTCCCCCTTTGACATCAATGGCAAAGGGTAGGGTCCGCATATCAAAAATTTCAAAAATTTCTTATACTTAGCCGCATATTTACATACTCACATATATTGAAGAATGTCTGCAAAGGATGTCTGTAATTGAATCATTTCGGTAGCCCAACTTTGCTTCATTCTGTCCAAAATTGAAATGTGACCACTTAACAAAAATGCAAACGCTTCTGCCCGCTTGAGATCTGTCGGATCTTTTGTTTGGGCGGTGGTCCTAGCATCACTGATGGCCTCATGCATGGTTTCCAACTTAGGGATTATAATCCTTCTAAGTTCTCCCATCCGGTTGGTGATGTTCTTCCTTTCCTTCTCAAGATTCTTTATTTCGTTCAAGACTGCAATAGTCTGACATTCTTGATTTATTCTAGAGGAAGAGAGAGGATCAAAACTTTGAGATAAGCTTTGTAGCTTATCCTGTTCCTCTTTTATTTTCTTGTCAAATGCTGCTGTTGCCTTTGACCAGGATATACAAAATTTATAGATATCACCGCCATCCTTAAGAGCATTCTCTAAGCTCTTTATTCCAATGCTTACAATCTTCCTATCTTTAGAAATTAATTCTAATATCTCTGAAAATCTCTTATCCAAAAATTCCTTCCGGACCTTTTCTTCAGCTGATTTTTCTAGAGAATCAAAATGTGTATCAACACTGCTGACTAAGGTTTTTAGATTACCGGAAGTGGAGGCTGTCGGATCTATTTGGATTGATGGCATGATCTTCACAAGTACTCCGGAAGCAGCCTCTATCAACTCACAGTCTTCCATATGAGACTTCAGGAGCTTTTCATTTGCCTTGGCATTTGCAAATGAAGCTATCTTCATTGTTTGTACCGGAGAGAGAGAGTCAAAATCAAATGGGCCTTTTAGAAGCTCTGGTTCATCAATCTCTAGAGTTTCTTTGCTCAAAAATTGTTGAACAGTTTGTGCAGTGTCTCTTGCCGGAGACAGATGTTTCTTCTCTTCTGCAGTCTTAGAACTGTCAACCTCTTTGTCTTTCACCACTGCTTCCTTCTCCTGTAATTGCTCTTCTTCTTTGGATCCGGAGACTGTAGGGGAAACCGGAGGAGAGATGCTAACTTGTTCATGGGCCACTTCTTCTGGAGCAGAGGGTCCCAAGTCCTCACTTGTCTGTTCAGGGCTCACTTCTTCCGGAACAGAAGATTCCAAATCAGCAGCTGTTTCTGCACCTAAGTCCTCTACAACAGGAAGATTGAACCTTTTGAAGGCCTTCCGGAGGATCTCTTCTGTTTCTTGGGCCACTTTGTCAGTCTCACCAAGCATGAGTTGATTCATCCTGGCTTTGCTTCTGAACTCATCTTTGCAGTCCTTGAAGATAATGTTCATTGTCTTGGGATCAATTTGAGGATATAGCTGAATAGCTATCTGCTCCCGGATCTCAAGATCTTTGGCATGAGCATTATTCTTTCTTACTTCCATTTCCTTCTCTAGGCTTTTAGGAATGAGAGATATGATCTCAATGAAAGCCTTATTGTATATGTTCAGATATTTAACTGTGGCTTCCTGCAGAGTCTTTTGGTCTGCCTCACTGAAGTCATCATAGGATTCAGTCATTGGTTGAAGGTTTCCATCCACCGTGACCGACTTGATTATGCTCTCTAGTGACAGAGTGGGCTTTTCAACAGTTACCTCTGCCATTTCATCCTTGTCTTGGCCTGTGGAGGGCTTACCGGATCCTTTCTTCTTCTGTTTCTTTACTTCTCTTACTCCCTCATCTGATTCTGTTTCCTCTTCATCCTTTTGGCTTCCATAAGCCCTTGTGGCTTTTGTCTTGGATCTCTTACCGGATGCCTGGACTTCCGGTTTTGAACTTTTGGTTGAGGGAGGTGCAGATCTCTTTGTTGATCTGGTCCGGGTGGGAGCTCCAACCGGAGCACTTTCTTTGCTTTTCTCTTCTTCCTCGGCCTTCCTCCTCTTTTCCCGGCTGGCATCAAGTGCCTAGGCCTTGAGCAATGTGCTCTACTTCTTTTCTTACCTTTCTTTTAATCTCAGGTTCCCTGAGTTCTACATGTATTTTTACACTCAGCTCCTCAAAGGTTCCAAACCTTTCTGCCTTAGGATCTTTGGGCTGACTTAGCATGTGTTGAACATGCAGCTCCACTATCTGTTCATCAACTTCATACCCCATGGGCATGATCCAGACAGTCCTTGGCTCCACTGCCTCCATTAGGCACTGATCAGTGTCAACCATAAAGCACACTGAGTCCTTGTATTTCTCAATGAGAGACTGGGGAATTCTCTCTCTTGCTTGCATCATGCTCTGAAAGTTTTTGAAGTATCCCCATAGAGCTGAATTTCTCGCTTTTGCATCCCCAAGTCCATGCAAGTAGTCTCTTATCTGGACTGCAACAAGTTTGTCATTCTGCCATACCCATCCACTTGTTCCGGGTAGCTCATTCATGAAATAGAAGAATAGACATACAATAAGAGTACCATACTTAAAGGAATTCTTCTTATCCTTCTTGATTTTCTGTATGTTTTCCATTAATTGGTTTAGTAGTAGTTCGCAGAGATCATATTCTGCATTCTTTCTTAACATTTCATAAGCAGTGTATATTGCAGTTCCGGATACAGAATTCTCCCTGCTGGAGTGATAGATCTTGTATCCTATTATCATTGATGCATATTTGATATCCGGATCCGAAATATCTTCAATGGTCATTGCCCTCTTGTCAAATTTTGATCCGGTGGCCTCAGTTACAATGTTGTTCTTGACAGATTTGAGGATAGGTACTCCTCCGGAAGAGTATAGGCCAGTTACTGCTCTAATTGCCTCTTTTGTGATCTTGCAGGGTCTATCTAGCCATAGAAAGTTGTCATGCATCCTGCTCAGTACATACCGGACCCATTCATCCTCTTCAAAGCAGGGGAAATGAATAAATTGCTCAAATTGTTTCTTCTGAATATCCTTATACTCTGGTTTAAGCTCAAAAGCATTGTCAATCAGCTGCTTGTGATAGAGGTCTCTTAATTTGAATTCCCCAAATTCCTCAATGTTTGCATGTATGTAAACCCTAATGTCTTCGGTGTGTAAAACTCCGTGAGGAACACTAGAGAAGGCTCCTAGTGGGTCTACCTCCAATGATTTGTAGGGATGTTTCTTGAATGAGGGGCGAGGTCTATCAGAGATCTTAACTATGTTTGGAGTAGCCATTCTTCAAAGATTTGCAGTGAGGTAATGAAAAACGGAGAATACCTTATGCGCCTTCGGTTTGCACGGAATGGTTGGATTGATTTCTTTATGCAATAGCTTCGGCAGGAGATCCTTGGTGTGCTTTGATGACCCTTGTTGCAGAGCTCCACTTTTCGCTTCTTCTCGAGTGTAGAATGAGCAAATGTCCTTTGAGAAATCCCTTAAATTGCTCCGCGAACCCTAATATCTGTCTGCAATAAATGCTTCACCTACATCATTCCGGTTTGCCTTGTCTGGATAGCTTGGAGTATCCCGGATTAGTCCTGATCTGTGGATATCATCCGGATCTTTCAATCATGAATAAATCGGGGTAGCATATTACAAGATCATCTCAAACACTCTGTCCAATCCGCAGAACAAGATAGTGCATTTCTGGATCTTTCCGGACCTTTTTGTAATCCTTTATCATACCGGAGCATCTCCTGAACAGGTCTTATTTGATCGATCACAGCTTCTTCATGACTTCATGCGGACCTCTGAAAACTTGACTGAAGTATCTCAAGATTCATATCTACAAACCCTTTGATCCGCATCTTGTACCACATCCGGCACCACTTGTTTGGCTGGGGGAACAAGATTTTCTTTGAGTCTCCCCCTGAGCCTGAGCTCACTTTTAATTTCCGGAAGAAATATCAGCACCAGAGTCTGGTGCGGATCCAACCTCTACATTCTCTGAACTTTTCTTCACCCAAATCTTGCTCATCTGATTCCTAACCTCATCCGCATTCATCTTTTGTTTACCCTTGTCTTGATTCTGATTATACACCGGACCTCTTTTGTCCTGATTTTTGTTTCTGCAGACTTTAGCATTATGACCGGACCTATTGCAGATTTGGCAAATAACATTTCTTTGCATATTTGACTGATATCCTCTTGATCTGCATTGATTTGCCATATGACCTATTCTATTGCATGTGAAGCATCTACCTTTGAATGATTTGTTTACTTGCATAATTCTGCATTCATGGGATTTGTGTCCATACCTTTTGCAGTTGAAGCACTGTCCGGAGAAGGATGAATTAATCTGATTCATTCTCATTTTGCACTGATTAGCTTTGTGACCAAAGTGGTTGCAGCTGTGGCAGTATCCATTGAAGGATGGATATCTTTGAGCATTTGGCTGTCTTACCGGAGGTCTTCTAGGCCTGCTTCTTGGATTTTCTGATCCAAGATTCTTCTGACCGGATCCAGAGCTTTCTCCTTTCTCATATCCCAAGCCATACTTGTCATCTGTCCTCTTTTGACTTCCAAGAAGAACTTCAAGTTGAGCAGAACTTATCTTGAATTTCTCTTTATATTCATTTGCTGTTTGAAGGTCTCTTTTGAGAGAGGCAATTTGATCCTCAAGTTTTCCTTCATTATCTTTGGCATCTTCAAGATCAGATTCAAGGTGTCTGATAATCCTGTCCATCTGGTGGCATTCTTCTGATTTTTCTTTAAGAGATTGTCTTAGATTGTCTTCAGCCTTTCTTTTTTCTTCAATCTCTTGAGTAAACTTTATAGTTCCTGATTCCATTTCATGTCTTAACATAATGACTTCTTTTGATAACTTTTCACATAACTTGGTTTGCTCAGTCAATTCCTCATTTGTATTGCTTTCTTCACTTTGTCTTGCCAACTGTTGAAGCAGCTCCTTTCTCTTTTTCATAGAGAGACTTAATTTGTCTTTTAATTCTCTCATGAATTCATCAGCCTGTTTGAGTCTTTCCTTTAATTCACTGACTTCAGAATTTGACTGTTCAAGATCCTCAAGGGCAGTCTTGAGTTGCTCCCTTAAACCATATGCATCCATTTGAAATCCCAGATCTTCCTCAAGCTGTTAGGCTCTATTGGGAGGAACTTAGCTCTGATACCAATTGTTGATAACTGAGAGGGGGGGGGGGTGAATCAGTTATCCTAATTATTTCCCTTATTGAACTTTTCTTTTAATTGATGTAGCATAAAATCAAACACAAAAACATTAACCATGAAGTAAGAAACACATGACACAGTATTTTTGACGTGGAAACCCTGTTAAGGGAGAAAACCACGGGGTGATTAACCCAAGAATTATTCTCTGTTAGAAGAATAGGAAATTACAAAAATGGCACTTGCCAATTAGGGCTCACTGCCCCAGCACACTGCTCACAAGAGGCCCACTGCCTACAAAAAGACACACTGTCTACAAAGTGATGAGAATCACAGTCTTGAACTGATTGGAAGCATCTGCATATGCTGGAGTTCAGTTCCGGTTAGGCTCAGTACACTGATCTGCTGCACTTCATCTTTCCTCTGTTCTTTATTCTGCTATCTTTCACATACCGGATCCTTTTTGCTACCTCTGCTCTTTCTCTGGACTTATTCGCATATCTCTACACACACACTTCACACTTCACAACTAAATCCATCCTCTATATATATCCGCACAAGTAATTTCATCACCTTTCTAGTCGGCATCCGGAACAGTCTAGTTTCTTATAAACTTTCATTCTGTCGGCTGAATCCTTCCTCACCAAGCAATGCGGATCAAGCATATACTTGTAGATATCATTAATCATGTCGGCCAAACATGATTCATGCCTTCACAACCTCTGTCATCAATAGTAACTCATCCGGAAAGCAGTCTGATACTCTGCCAGTCAGTTCTTCCTCTGTTTTCACTGTCTCTCAGGAATCCAGTACTCAACCATTCATATCTTTTTCCTTGTCCATCACCGGAGGCTAAATCCTTGGAATATACCACTCAAGGTAGTCCTCTTGACTTCCCCAAATCCGCACTGCACCAAGACACTTCCACTGAGAGGTCCGGACCAATCTGTCGGACCTTGCCACATGCTCTGTTCTTCTTCACCGGACCACAACATTCTTTATTCTGACTTCCGGTAGAGACACATCATGACTTGCGGATATGTGGGATGACCTTTGTTGCCATCAATGACAACAACCATGAATCCATATAGTGTCTCTTGCCAACAAAGGGGATCTCTTGGGTTTTGTATATCCCAGGCTTAGCACAAAACCTACTTTCTGTAAGTATGTTGAATGATGCAGGTGTGCAGGTTGTCTTTCCAAAAGAAGGATGCACGAGGACTAGAGGAGCTATGGTGCTTACTAAGGGTACTAGGAGAGGTACCTTGTTTTAGTTGGAGGCATGCCTTTCACAATGTAATAGTTCTTCTGACTCAAGGAAGAGGGCAGTAGTCACTTCATCCCCACCTTTTGAATGAGCAGTAAAGAAATCTATTGTTTCTAGTTCTGATGTTTGTAATCATGCCTTGGAAGTTAAGCTTCCTGTTGAAAAGACATTATTATGGCATAAGAGATATGGCCACATTGGTGAGAAGGGTCTGCGTACCCTGAAAAATAAAAACCTTATTGAGGGGTTAAATGATTGTAATCTTGAGTTTGACTTTTGCCAACATTGCATATATGGAAAAAAAACTGTGTTCGGTTTTATTCGAGTTCTCATAAGTCTTCTGGTGTGTTGGACCTTTTTCATTCTGATGTATTTGATCCTATTAATGTTCCTTCATTATCAAAATCTGTATATTTTGTATCTTTCAAACATGACTACTGTAGAAGGACGTGGATTTATCTTCTCAGAAGCAAATCTAAAGTCTATAGTAAGTTTAAGAAGTTTAAGGCCTTTGCTGAAAATCAGACAGGTAAAAAGATTAAGTGTTTGAGAACTAACAATGGTGGTGAGTTCTGCTCAACAAAATTCAACAAATATTGCAAGGAACTTGGGATTGAAATACATAAGACAACTCCATACACCTTGCAGCAAAATGGAGTTGTAGAAAGGATGAACAGGACATTGATGGAGAAGGCTAGGAGTATGTTTAGTGGAGTAGGCCAAGAATAAACATTTTAGGCTAATGTTGTTGCCATTGCTTGCTATCTTGTAAATAGATCTCCTACATTAGATCTTGTTGGAAAGACACCCATGGAGGTGTGGTCTGGTAGAAATTCTTCAATAAGGCATCTTCGTGTTTTTGGTTGTGAGGCATATGCACATGTGCCTAGGGAGAAGCGGTCAAAATTGGAGAACAAGATTGTTAAGTGTACCTTCATTAGCTATGGTGTCGGTGTGAAAGGATCCAAGCTTTGGGACCCTGTGGTTGAAAAAGTATTGTATAGCAAAAGTGTCATCTTCAAAGAGCTTACACCTTCTTCCACTATTTTATAGCCAGAAGAAAAAGAAAAGAAAGAGGAAGTTGTTTAGTTTCCTCCTACCCTTGAGAAGACTGAACAGAAAGACAATGTTGGACCTAATGATGAGGAGAGCTCTTGCAGCTCTAAAAGATCATATGAAGAAGTTGAACCTCAACCTTAGCTCTTGAGGAGGTCTATAGGGATAAGAAAGCAACCTGAAAGGTTTGGTTTTACATTGCTTGATTATAGTTGTGCTTTTGCTTTGCTTACTAACAGTGATGAACCTAGAACTGTATCAAAGGCTATGGACATGAAAGATGCAGGTTCCTGGAAGGAGGTCATGGAGAATGAGATGGCTTCTTTGGAAAAGAATAAAACTTGGGACTTGGTACCTTTGCCTAAAGGATGAAAACCCATTGGATGCAAATGGGTGTTCAAGAAGAAATTTGGTGCAGATGGCAGTGTTGAGAATTATAAGGCCAAATTGGTTGCGAAGGGGTATTCACAAGTGGAGGGTATAGATTATGGTGAGATCTTCTCTCCTATTGTCTCTTGCAGTAGCTTATGACTTAGAGGTAGAATAGATGGATGTGAAGACAACTTTCCTTCATGGTGATTTGGAGGAAGAAATCTACATGTCACAGCCAAAGCATTACATGGTGAAAGGTAAGAAAATCTAGTTTGTAAGCTTAAGAAGTCTTTGTATGGCTTGAAGCAGTCCCCTAGGAGATTGCACTTGAAGTTTGATGTCTTTGTGTTGTCAATTAGATTTGTGAGATCAAGATTGGATCACTGTGTGTATTATAAGTTTGATGGTGATCGTATTCTCATCATTGCACTGTATGTTGATGATATGCTGCTCATTGGGAAGGGTAAGAATATGATTTCTGATTTTAAATCTTAGTTGTTAACATAGTTTGAAATGAAATATTTAGTGGCAGCCAGGTACATTCTAGGAATGGAAATTAGAAGAGACAAAACCAATAGAAAACTTTGGTTAAGCCAGAGTAAGTATGTGAAGACCGTGTTGGACAGGTTCAGCATGGCAGATTGTAGACCATTGTTTGTTCCTATTTCTTTGGGGACAAGGTTGTCTGTTGAGGATTGTCCAAAATCTCCTAGTGAGGTGGAAGACATGAGCAGAGTACCTTATGCTAGTGTTATTGGCAGTTTGATGTATGCTATGGTCTGCACAAGACCAGATATTGCCCAATCAGTGGGAGTCCTTAGTTGATTTATGGCTAATCTTGGATGAGTTCATTGGGATGCAGTTAAGCGAGTGTTTAGATATTTGAGGGGTACTTCCGATCATTCCATATGCTATCATTGTAATGCTACAGGACCTCCACATTCTATTGATATTTGTGGATTTGTGGATTCAGATTGGGCAGGTGACATTGACAGCAGGAGATCCACTAGTATTTATGTTTTGACACTGTTCGATGGTGTTATTAGTTGGATGAGTGAGCGACAACCTGTGGTTGCTTTGTCCATGACAGAAGTTGAGTATATGGAAGCAACTCATGCTTGTAAGGAAGCCATTTGGCTTAAGAGATTGTGTTCAAATATTGGTGTTGATGCAGGTTAGATCACGATCAGTTTTGACAGCCATAGTGCAATTTGTCTTGCGAAGAAGCCAACTTTCCATGCCAGAACAAAGTGTATTGATGTTTAATTTCACTTCGTGTGAGACATGGTAGAGGATGGGAAGGTAAATTTGGAGAAGGTAGATACTTTGAAGAATGTTGTAGATATATTGACAAAGCTAGTGGGCATAGAGAAGTTCAGATGGTGTTCGGAGTCTATCGGCCTCTCGGCCTATAGCAATTAAATCATGTTATTCTATTAGCTCTTACAAGGTGTTTGACAAGTGGGAGAATGTTGGGAACTAAGGTGTGTCAACCTTGGTAATTCCTTGCATTATTTATGTTTGTATTAATTAATTCATTACCTATGTTGTAAATTAATTGCAAATTCCATATTATCATATTGTGGGATGTGGCACGGTGATGTGTCATTCTGCATGGAAGATGACAACTTGTAATTTTGTCCTCACATGAGGAGATAGGCATCCCACTTTGTGGTAGGAGAATTTTGCCATGTGTCAGCATCTTTGATATTGTGTAAAGGAATGTTTGACGGAAACATTTATGATGACTTCCTATGACAAAGTTATGACATGTAAGAGTCAGAAATAGAAGCTTGTAAGATAGGTGAAGACATGTGTCATGAATCATCTTTGAAAAAGGCATATTTGGGAGCCCCAAGGTGGACTATGACATGTTGTAAAAGAATATGATATTTATAGTCTGTGTATGACAGATTCTCTTATAGCTATTAGTTGTAACGGCTATGACAGATTCTATGACGGTCATAAGTGTCGTAAGAGCATCTGTCATAGCCTATTTTGGAAATAGGCAACCTTTTAGGGATGGGAGCTATGGACAAGTGTTAAGAACATTCTACAATGTTGACCAAGTGTCCTTAGGCATGGGTTTTGGCCCATGAGGCCAAGTTGGATGCCCATTCCAAGATAGGACCAATTTTGCCTTATATATTCTATATAAATAGGTGCTTGGAGGAGGAGAAATATTACAGGATTGACAGGTACTGTTATGCTACCGGATTGACTCTAGATCCAAGTGTCGAAGACCATTGAATCTTGCATTGCAAGTTATTGTAAACAACTTTCAGTTTTGATAATACATTATGCAAGTTTCTGAGTGTGGGGTTTTTCACTTGATAAGGGTTTTCCCCACGTTATATCTTTGTCTCTCTTCTTATGTCTTCTTTTTGGTTCATGTGCATTGCTACAATATCTCTGTTAGATGTTCTATGTTGCTGTAGTTGTAAGGATTAATTTGAATTTACATAGCCCTCTCCTCAATAGATTAGTGTAGGAAGCAATTTTTGCACACCTAGCTTCCTTTCAGTAATTATAGATGCCTCAGGAGAAGGATTAGGAGGAGTGCTCATGCAAGATGGAAGAGTTATTGCATATGAGTCTAGGAAATTGAAATCCTATGAGAAAAATTATGCGCCGCATGATCTGGAATTGGCAGCAATAATTCATGCCTTATAGATGTGGAGACATTATCTGTTGGGAAAGACTTTTTTACTTAAATGAGATCATCAAAGTCTTAAGTATATTTTCACAAAACCGCATTTGAATGCTTGACAAAGGAGATGGTTAGAATTGATATCTAACTATGACTTTGAGATAAATTACATCAAAGGACAAGAGAATAGAGTAGCTGATGCTTTGAGTCGTAGAAGACATATAGCTTCTATTATTTCTATTCGTGGAAATTTTAAGGATTTGGTATTGCAAAATTTGTCTGGTGATGAGTTTTATGTGTAGGTTAAGTAGGCTCTGAAAGATAATCCTAAAGATCCAAGGTATGATGGTTTTCCAGTTTGAGTCAGATGGACTATTGAGGTATAAAGATAGAATTTATGTACCTAATTCAGCTAGATTGAGGGATTTAGTATGGAAAGAAATTCATACTGCACCGTATTCAGGACATCCAGGAGTGACCAAACTTCTAGCAGATATTAAACCTCTTTACTTCTGGAAAGGAATGAAGAATGATGCTGCAAAATTTGTAGCAAGTTGTTTAGAATGTCAAAGGGTAAAAGTAGAGCATCATCACCCCGCAGGATTGTTATATCCAAATGATATACCAAAGTGGGAATGGCAAGTTATTAGTATGGATTTTATTCAAGGACTTCCTATGTCAAAAAATAGACATGATGCCATTTTAGTGGTGGTTGATAAGCTCACAAAGGTAGCACATTTCATACCAAGGAATTTTAATGGTGGATTTCTTGTGTTAGCTCAAAAATTTGTGCAAAGAGGTGTTTATATTGCATGGCTTCCCTGAAAAGATTATCTCAAATAGAGATGCATGGGTAACATCAAGGTTTTGGTAAACTTTGTTTTCTGCACTAGGGACTAAACACAATGTGAGTACAGCTTACCATCCTGAAACTGATGGGCAAACTAAAAGGGTTAATCAAGTCTTGGAAGATTTGTTGTGAATGTATTGCATGGATCAACAATATAAGTGGGAAGAATACATACCACTTGTGGAATTTGCTTACAACAATTCCTATCATTCTGCTATTAAGATGGTGCCATTTGGAGCATTGTATGGAAGAAGATGTCAAACTCCTATAAGCTAGGATTGTTGCTGTGAATAGGGTTATCACCTAACAAGTTTACCCTTGTGTGGATAATTCATCTTATTTAACTATTTACTAGTTAAATAATATTCACACATCACACATATATCACACATGTTAGGTTGACTTAGCAAGTCTTCTAGATGTCTAGTTGAGTCTAGTTGTGTGTTGAGTTGTTGATAGTTGGAGTGAGTTGTCTTACCCTCCACATGTGCAATTAGTTATCATTCTCTAATTGACACATGTTGTAGGAATATCTCCACTTTCCACTCCACCTTTGAAGCTCTCACCTTGCCTTTATAAGCAAGGCATATCATGTACATTATAATAACAATCTTTTGCATTCATTGATAGAATAGCATTATTCTCTCATTTGATCTCTCTTGTGCTTTCATGAAGTCCTAGATCCTAAGTGGCTCCAATCATAGCCAACTCTAACAGGGATAAACTAGAGGATAGGATTAGCATCGGGCCAAAAATGCTAGCTGAAATGGAAGAGAAAGTTAAGCTAATCATAAAAAGATTGGTAGAAGCCAATGATAGGCAAAAGAGCTATGGGGATGCAAAATGTGTTCCAAGGAGGTCTTGCAATGCAAGGTCCAATGGGACCAATATGCTGAGGAAAATTCTACATGGGAGGATTACCATGAATTCTATCAAAAGTTTCCTCATTTATTCAATAATGTTACTAGTTGAAAACAATGAACTTGCTTTTTAGTTGCTTTTTGACACCTTATATCATCGAGGACGATAAATCTTTAGGGGAAGGATATGTTACATCCCCAAATTTTGGCTTGCTTTACTTTTACTTTTTACTTGGATGTAAGTAAATTTATTGTGATGTTTAGATTAATGACAAGGAAAAACATGGATCATGAAAGGAAGCTAGGTGTGCGGAAATCACTTCCTACACTAATCTATTGAGGAGAGGGCTGTGCAAATTTAAATTTATCCTAACTATTACAGCAATGTTAAACCATTAACATGAGATATTGCACCAAAACACAAGAACCAGAAAGTAGACAGAAGAAGAAAGACAAAGATTTATGGTGGGGAAAACCCTTATTGGGTGAAAAACCCCACACTCAGAAACCTGCACAATGTATTAACAAATCTGAAAGAATGTTTACAATACACTTACAATGCAAGCATTAATGGTCTTTGACACTCGTGTCTGGAGTCAATCTGGCAGCATAACAGTACCTGTAAACCTGTGATACAAACTCCATCTCCAAGCACCTGTTTAAATAGAAATTACAAGGCAATTTGGGACCTTTCTTGGAATGCCCTTCCAATATGGCATCTTGGACCAAAACCCACACCTAGGGACACTTGGTCAACATTGTAGAATGTGTCTGACACTTGTCCATAGCTCCCATCCCAAAGAGGTTACCTATTTCCAAAATGGGCTATGACAAATGCTCTTACGACACTTATGACCATCATAGAATCTGTCATAGCGGTTACAACTTATAGTTGTAAGAGAATCTGTCATACACATGCTAAAAATAGCATATTCTCTTACAACATGTCATATTCCACCTTGGGGCACCCAAATATGCCTCATTCAAAGATGCTTCATGACACATATCATCACCTGTCTTACAACCTTCTATTTTTGACTCTTACATGTCATAGATTCATCATAGGAATCCATCATAACCGTTTCGGTCAAACATTCCTTACACAACATAGAAGATGCCGACACATGGTAGAATATTCCTACCACTAAGTGGGACGCCTATCTCCTCATGTGAGGACAAAATAACAAGTTGTCTAATCCATGTAGGATTGACAAATCACTGTGCCACATCCCACAATACGACAAAGTGGAATTTCTAATTATTTACAACATAGGAAATTAAACAATAAATACAAACATTACAAATGTAGAGAATTACCAAGGTTGAGACACCTTAATTCCCAACAGTCTCCCACTTGTCGAACACCTTGTAAGAGCTAATAGAAAAATAGGATTTAACTGTTATAGGCCAAGAGGCCCATAGACTCTGAACACCATCTGAACTTCTCTGTGCTCATTGGTTTTGTCAATGCATCTTAAACATTCTACAAAGTATCTACCTTCTCCAAATTTACCTTTCCATCCTCAACCATGTCCCTCATGAAGTGAAACTGAACATCAATGTGCTTGGTTCTAGCATGGAAGGTTGGATTCTTTGCAAGGCAAATTGCACTCTGACTATCACAACTAATCGTGATCTAACCTACATCAACACCAATATCATAACATAATCTCTTAAGCCAAATGGCTTCCTTATAAGCATGAGTTGCTGCCATGTACTTAGCTTCTGTTGTGGACAAAGAAACAACAGGCTGTCGCTTACTCATCCAACTAATAGCACCACCAAATAGTGTAAACATATAAGCACTGGTGGATCTCATGTTGTCAATGTCACCTGCCCAATCTGAATCCACAAATCCATGAATATCAATAGAATGTGGAGGTCCTGAAACATTACCATGATAGAAAATGGAATACTCAGAAGTACCCCTCAAATATCTGAACACTCACTTAACTGCATCCCAATGAACCCGTCTAGGATTAGCCATAAATTGACTAAGGACTCCCACTGCTTGGGCAATGTCTGGTCTTGTGCAGACCATAGCATACATCAAACTGCCAACAGCACTAGCATAAGGCACTCTGCTCATGTCCTCCACCTCACTAGGAGATTTTGGACAATCCTTAACAGACAACTTTGTCCCCAAAGAAATGGGAACACACAATGGTCTACAATCTTCCATGCTGAATTTGTCCAACATGGTCTTCACATACTTACTCTGGCTTAACCAAAGTTTTTTGTTGGTTCTGTCCCTTCTAATTTCCATTCCTAGAATGTACTTAGCTGCCCCTGAATCTTTCATTTCAAACTATGCTGACAACTGAGATTTAAAATCAGAAATCATATTCTTACCCTTCCCAATGAGCAACATATCATCAACATACAGTGCAACAATGAGAATATGATCACCATCAAATTTAAAGTACACATAGTGATCCGATTTTGATCTCACAAATCCAGTTGTCAACACAAAGGCATCAAACTTCAAGTACCATCTCCTAGGGGATTGCTTCAAACCATACAAAGACTTCTTAAGTTTGCAAACCAAATTTTCTTTACCTTTTACCATGTAATGCTCTGACTGTGACATGTAGATTTCTTCCTCCAAGTCACCATGAAGGAAATATGTCTTCACATTCATCTATTCTACCTCCAAGTCGTAAGCTGATGCGAGAGACAACAGGAATCGAATGGATGTCAACTTTGCAATGGGAGAGAAGATCTCACCATAATCTATACCCTCCACTTGTGAATACCCCTTCACAACCAATCTAGCCTTATACTTCTCAACACTGCCATTTGCACCAATCTTCTTCTTGAACACCCATTTGCATCCAATGGGTTTCCGTCCAGGAGGCAAAGGCACCAAGTCCCAAGTTTGATTCTTTTCCAAAGAAGCCATTTCTTCCTCCATGGCCTCCTTCTAGGAACCTGCATCCTTTATATCCAAAGCCTCTGATACAGTTCCAGGTTTATCACTGTTAGTAAGCAAAGCATAAGCACAACTAGAATCAAGCAATGTAAAACCAAACCTTTCAAGTTGCTTTCTTATCCGTGTAGACCTCCTTAAGAGCTGAGGTTGAGGTTCAGCTTCTTCCTCTGAGCTTTCAGATCTGCTAGAGCTCTCCTCATCATCAGGTCCAACATTGTCTTTCTATTTAGTCTTCTCAAGGGTGAGAGGAAACTGAACAACATCCTCTTTCTTTTCTTTTTCTTCTAGCTGCAAAATAGTGGAAGAAGGTGTAAGCTCTCTGAAGAAGACACTTTTTCTATACAACACTTTTTCAGCCACAGCAAAGCTTGTATCCTTTCACACCAACACCATAGCTGATGAAGATACACTTAACAGCTTTGTTCTCCAACTTTGACCACTTCTCCCTAGGCACATGTGCATATGCCTCACAACCAAAAACACGAAGATGCCTTACTGAAGGCTTTCTACCAGACCACACCTCCATGGGTGTCTTTCCAACAAGAGGTGATGTGGGAGATCTTTTTACCAAATAGCAAGCAGTGGCAACAGCTTCAACCGAAAACCTTTGTTCTAGACCAACTCCACTATGCATACTCCTAGCCTCCTCTATCAGTGTCCTGTTCATCCTCTCTGCAACTCCATTTTGCTGCGGGGTGTATGGAGTTGTCTTATGCCTTTCAATCCCAAGTTCCTTGCAATACTTATCAAATTCTATAGAATAGAATTCACCACCGTTGTCAGTTCTCAAACATTTAATCTTTTTACCAGTCTGATTTTCAGCAAAGGCTTGAAACTCCTTAAACTTGCTATAGACTTTAGATTTGCTTCTAAGAAAATAAATCTATGTCCTTCTACTGTAATCATCTATAAAAGATACAAAGTATACATATTTTGATAATGAAGGAACATTAATAGAACCAAACACATCAAAATGAATAAGGTCCAACACCCCAGAAGACTTATGAGAACTCGAGTAAAACTAAACATGGTTTTGTTTTCCATAAATGCAATGTTCGCAAAAGTCAAACTCAAGATTACAATCATCTGACCCCTCAACGAGGTTCTTATTTTTCAGGGTATGCAGACCCTTCTCACCAATGTGGCCAAATCTCTTATGCCATAACATTGTCTTTTCTACAGGAAGTTTAACTTCTAATGCACGATTACAACCATTAGAACTAGAAACAACAAATTTCTTCATTACTCGTTCAGATGGTGGGGATGAAGTGACTGCTGCCCTCTTCCTTGAGTCAGAAGAACTATTGCATTGTGAAATACATGCCTCCAGCTGAAACAGAGTACCTCTCTAAGTACCCTTAGTAAGCACCATAGATCCTCTAGTCATCTTACATCCTTCTTTCGAAAAGATAACCTGCACACCTGCATCATTCAAACTACTTACAAAAAGCAAGTTCTGTGCTAAGCCTGGGATGTGCATAACCCCAGAGATCCCCTTCACTCGACCATCAGGGAATCGGATAGAGACTCTTCCATGACCAACGATCTTCAGATGAGAGTCATCACCCAGATACACCTTTCCACCATCAAACTCCTCATACTTAGTGAACCAGTCTCAATGCGAGGTCATGTAGAATGATGCACCAGAGTCAATTATCCACACATCATCAAATGCATGGGTTGCCAAGGCTACGATGAAGGCATCACCGTCATCTTGTGATTTGTCAGAATCTGAATCAGGAGCTTTCTTCTTTTTCTTCTTATCCTCTTTGCATTCCTTTCACAAATGACCAGTCTTGCCACAGTTCCAACAAAGAGCCTTGGACTTTCCAGGAGATTTGGATCTCCCAAGAGATTTGGATCTACCCTTCTCAGCTTTCTTGTCCTTCTTCTTCCCTTTCTCCTTGGGTCTTCCACGAACTACAAGGGCCTCTTTAGCTTCCTCAGAAGACTTTCTCTGCATCTCTTCAGACAACAGTGAAGAAACCACCTCTTCCATTTTGAATGTGGATGTGGTGCTTCCGATTGCCATGACAAGATGATCCCATGAGTCCGGTAGAGAACAAAGCAGGGTCATACACTGATCCTCCTCCTCAATCTTCACACCGATAGATGTTAATTGTGCAACCAGCATTTTGAAAGCATTCATATGTTCGGCTGCAGATCCTCCATCCTCCATTCAAAGAGAATACAACTTCTTTCTCAGAAAAAGTTTGTTGACTAGGGATTTGGCTTGATACACATCCCCCAACTTCTTCCAAAGGAGTTTTGCAGTAGTCTCCTCATGGACATTTAACAACACAGAATCGGCAAGACTAAGTCTTATGAGACCCTTAGCCTTCTGATCCTTTAGATCCCAGTTAGCTTGTGACATTGTAGCTAGTTTAGTTCCGTTCACACTATCCCAAAGGTCTCGGTCAACTAACATGTCTTCCATCTTGAGTTTCCACAGCTCAAAATTACTGCCATTGAACTTCTCTACTTCAAACCTTCCTGATGTGCCTGCCATCTCCTTGCTGCAATAAGATATAGAATGCTCTACACAGACTCCCACTCAACCTAAGATTAGCTCAGAAAACCTCTACCCAACAACTAGGACCAAAGGTGATCAAGCTCTGATACCAACTGAAAGGTGTGTGGAAATCGCTTCCTACACTAATCTATTGAGGAGAGGGCTATGCAAATTCAAATTTATCCTAACTATTACAACAATGTTAAACCATTAACATGAGATATTGCAGCAAAACACAAGAACCAGAAAGTAGATAGAAGAAGAGAGACAAAGATTACGGTGGGGAAAACCCTTATCGGGTGAAAAACCCCACACTCAGAAACCTACACAATGTATTAACAAATCTAAAAGAATGTTTACAATATACTTGCAATGCAAGCCTCAACGGTCTTCAACACTGGTGTCTGGAGTCAATCTGGATGTATAACAATACATGTAAACCTGTGATGCAAACTCCATCTCCAAGCACCTGTTTAAATAGAAATTACAAGGAAATTTGGGACATTTCTTGGAATGGCCGTCCAATATAGCATCTTAGACCAAAACCCACACCTAGGGACACTTGGTGAACATTGTAGAATGTGTCTGGCACTTGTCCATAGCTCCCATCCCAAAGAGGTCGCCTATTTCCAAAATGGGCTATGACAGATGCTCTTACGACACTTACGACCGTCATAGAATCTGTCATAGCGGTTACAACTTACAACTATAAGAGAATCTGTCATACACATACTAAAAATAGCATATTCTCTTACAACATGTCATATTCCATCTTGGGGCACCCAAATATGCCTCATTCAAAGATGCTTCATGACACATGTCATCACCTGTCTTACAACCTTCTATTTCTGACTCTTACATGTCATAGATTCGTCATAGGAAACCGTCATAACCATTTTGGTCAAACATTACTTACACAACATAGAAGATGCCAACACATGGTAGAATATTCCTACCACTAAGTGGGACGCCTATCTCCTCATGTGAGGACAAAATAACAAGTTGTCATAATCCATGTAGGATTGACACATCACCATGCCACATCCCACAATATGACAAAGTGGAATTTCTAATTATTTACAACATAGGCAATTAAACAATAAATACAAACATTACAAATGCAGAGAATTACCAAGGTTGAGACACCTTAATTCCCAACAGATTATATTATATGCCATTTATGGAAATCATAGAAATGATTATGTTATTATCGATTTAATATTTGTATTATGAGATTTGATTTATTAGTTGAATTAATTAAGTAATGATGCACTAATCACATATTGTTTGATGACAAGTGAAACAAGATTTTAGGTTATCAGATGACTTTAGGGGAAAAGAGAGAGAGTATCTTTCCAGGAGAGAGATATAGACCTCGAGTTACGAGTGATTTATTTGCCAAACTAAGTATAAAGTGTTTAATGAAAATGTGAACTATGGTGTCATAGAGGTAAGCTTTGTCTTGTCAGTTTACTTCTGAACCTAATCAACAGGTAGTCGATATTGTTTCCAAATCTTTCTAAGTTGTATTAGTCATTAATAACATTAACAACATCATTTGAGATTGATTTATAACTATTTACGTTAACGTAAATATTACGACGTTTTATCGTAAAATGAGTCTTATTACAACTATTAAGATATTTGATGTGTTATAAATGATTCTTAAATGATAAGACATTATTTTCGAAGTTATTATTATGTGATTATTGTCGACGGATTATGATGGGGAGACAAGCTCAACCTGATCATAATATCCGTAAACCTTGGTTTAATAATATCTTATTATTGAATAAACTATATCTATCTAATGCAATAAGTGATGTCATGATAATTATAATTGATGTAATCAATATTTATTATATATTGATTCTTTAGCATTGAATGAGGAGAATATCTCCCATTGATTCGACTGCATTGAAGAAGTCATAAGCTAAAATTTAGTAGTCTTTATAATTGATAGTAGTGGATCCAACCACATGTAATAGTGGATTGAACCACATGTAATGATCATTAATAGATCAGTTTATATTTCTTTGAAGTGTCGGCCTCATCCTTATTAGGTTGACTGTGGTTTTTAACCACCACAACCGTCGAACCATGAAGCAATAATTTCCCATCAACATGTGGGATTTACGCATAAATATTGGTTGTCAATTTTGATTTAACCATTTTTTTAATTGTTAAGCTTTGAATGAAGCTGGTAACCGAACGTAGAGGAGAGAATAATGAGGCAACTCTATAGGAGTTGTGCCTCTGCCTTTATGTCTGATGACTTGAAGGTGTCGTGAGGGTTTTTTACTAAGCAGGTTTAGAACTTGTTAACACAGAGGAGAATAGAAGTGATAGGGGAATAGAAGGTAGTAGCTATGACAGTGGAGGAATACACAGTCCAATGGCATCGACCTGATGAAATATTCACCTATTCCAACCAGTTTAAGTTTACATACTATCAGGTATTCCTCAATACATGTTTTATTAATTCATGAGTAAATTGTTTAGCTCATCTAAAAATGGTATATCGTAGTATTGTAGGCAATTGAATGAGGTCACCAGTAGGAAATTATCTTCTAAATTATGATGTGATAGTTGATATCTATTATGTATCAATTTTAGAAATGTCAGTTAGCGTTTTAAGTGATCCATTTAGAGTTACTTTCTTGTAGTCATTAAAGACAGTGAATGCTACTTATATGATTTATAATTGGTCATGCCAGTAAGTTTACTATTATAATAGACTAATTCGACCTGTTTCTTAGTATTTAAAAACTATTGCTCATACCTGATTAGGGAATGAAAGATTAATGAATATCTTGGCAGGAGAAAGACATAAGTTGTTATTAGCTTAAACTTATAGTCTCCTTATTGAATTAAGTCTGAAGCAAGTTAATGCAGAGTATGAGAATAACCATGTGATAAACTCACGAATGGATGAACTATGTTTTATTACTCTCAGTTTTGAGCTATATAGTAATGAGGTTATAAGGAGTTAACTTTATTGTATTGTATAGGTTATATACATATGCATCACGAATAGTGTTATCTACCAAGAGAACTAGAATCATTTGAATTGTTAGTAAACTTTAGGGTCATATCTAAAGATAGTAACTTAGAGTTATTAGGAAAATGGAATAAGGTTTTTTATGAGATTTCCACTTAAGACTAATTGTCATTATTATACATGAAGAGATCTAATACAATGGAGTAGGCTAAGTATACTAGAGATCGACCTTGTAAGGATATTTAAACATAAGGTATGTTTTATTTATAAACATTATAAAAATTATCTCATGATTCCTTTGTATAGGAGACAGTATCTTTTGAGAATTATAATATTATTAACTTTGGGTTATTTTCGAATCTAGAACTCCAAGAAACAAGATATGGATATATTGTTATGTTGTAGTAGCAAGGAACATTTGGGTAACCCTAGAGTCGACTACAAACCAATGGAGTGGTTATGTCATATAGACTTACTCAAGTCATAAGGTGTTATTATTGTGACTCTTAGTTTAAGCTATGGAATGAATAGGGTTGATAAGAGTTATAAACTGTGTGAATAAGACAGTATCCAAGCTGAGTAGGGGTGGGTGAACACAATGACTATGTTCCTTTCGAACATTATTGAAATTAAAAAATTTGGCCAAAGTAATGCATTTGTTTTCTACATGCATTGTCAGTTCACTGTATTTGGAATTGCTCATCCTATTAGAAATCATACTTAGCTAGAGGGTATCTAGGGTTGTATGGTTGATAGAGTTGAGTAGAATACAACACTATGTACTCAAGAATGGAAAATTACCATTGGTAACCTAAGGTCTATATTCTCATGAAGGGAAGGGCCACTTCCTATGTGGAAGATGTGTAGGAGACCGTTGATCTATGGTTGGAGGTAAATCACTGGAAAGATGCTCTCTCTCCAACAAGGAAACATGTCAGGACTTGTGATAAAGATGTCAGATATTTAGATGCAGTATTGATTCCAAATTTGTAAATGTAATGGTTTTACATTTGTAAACATTGTAAACGAAAAGACAATATGGGTATATTCTATTTTGTAAAAGAAATCTTGTAATTGTAGTTACTTGATTATTTGTTAAATAAAAGAAAAAATTTCTCTATCTCATTGTTACCTTGTTGAGTTACTCTATGGTAAATTTTGGGTTTTTACTATGATTTTAGAATGTGGATGTTACAAAAAGGAGAAAAATTTAGGGACAAAAGAGCTAGCACCCTTGTCTAATGTAGTGCTTTTTCTAAGGGCTTCAGGATAAAATTTGCTTCAGACTATAACCACTTCAAAGATTCCTGACAGTGCTAAATTGAGGGACAAAAGAGTAGGTGTCCTTATCTAATTAGGGCTATTTTTTGTCGCTTTCTATAGATCTTGAATTGTCCTGCTCTGCTCTGATCTCCTGCAAATCCTTTCTGTAAGATCTAACACCTATCACCTATAGTCACAAGAGAGGGGTTGTGGGTTTTGGTGTTTAGGAGCTTGCCTTGGTCAAGCCCTAGAATTGCATTCAAGCATTCCAATACCATTGTTAGATAGAGAGTGTGTGTCCTTGGTGGATAGAGACAAAAGTAGTGATATGATAAATGATTGAAGCACAAAGTAAATGTCACCTCAGATGTGATGCTCTCATAGGGAGATGAAGATCTTTTACGCCATGAGGAGATGGATTGATGAAGACAAATCTACAACAAACACAACAAAATACTGCTCTGTAACACAATGAAAGCCTTGAGTATCCTTAGCATAAGATCACAAGTTTGCATTATCCATCTAGTTGTAAAATGAAATCCTAAACATGATTATATATGCATTCCTGCTAAACTTCATAATTCAAATTGAATAGGCTAACAAAGGGAAACCTTTTAACGGTCACTTTGTCGACATCTAAAATTTGGGCCCTAACAAAATAGGATAGGACAAGGGCATGGGTGCCCTTGTCCAAGCACTAATTTTAGGGTTGGATTAAGCTCAAGAGTGTCCCCTAAGTCCCATTTATCATGGGTTTCAAGGGATTTTGCTCCAGGATTCAATTTTAACATGCATGATTATATCTAGGGGACCTAGGAGCTAAACTTAGGAGGTAAAAGTCCTAGGGGGACATTTTATGACATAACAAGAATATCACATATTTTGGTGAAACTGACATGAAAGGAAAATTCTTTTGGACAAGCCCTCTCATTTTATTTCTTCCACCTTTTACGTACTTTATCTTCCCATTTTTTTTGGTACTTATGGTGCTCTTGAATATGTTTAGACCAATAACACAATACGAACAAGGTCCCTTAGACCTAGCTAGCCCTCCTTCATTCAATTGGTGCATCCTTCCCAATCCATTAGCACCTATCTCAAATAGGTATGATTATAAAGATTCTAACTAGAATGGTGGACAACAGTGACCACATAACTTCATCACTTGCAATAACCTTATTTAGAACCAAGATACTATGACTCAACCAAATCTAGATCAAATTAGAGCACTCAAGTGCTCATGTGATCAAAAATTCATCGTTAGGGTCATCCCATCACAAACTACAAACACACTACCACTCAAATCGACAATGAGGTGAGACTCTTAGAGAAAGACCTAGAAGAATCTTGTATAGCATGAGAGGCTTCCCATATATCTTATCAACATGGATGAGATGAATCATGCCAAGGGGTACTAGAAAGATTCCTTGAGGAAAGAACCAACATGGCTACTCAACCCTCATGTACTAAACAAAACCCACCTCATGATGGAGAAATACAAAATATAGGAGATTCTACCTCAAGAGCTCTCATAGCCACCATGGTCCAATAGATCAAGTTCCTTGAAGATAGGATCCTTCAAGAGAGAGGTTGGGAGATAGAGAGTGATACATAGATAGATAGATATAGAAAGGGGGAGAGGAGGGGAGAGAGTGTGGGGGATATTAGGAGATATATATATATATAGAGAGAGAGAGAGAGAGACTAACACGGAGAGATGGAGGATGGAGACATTGAGAGAGAGATGAGGGGAGATAGAGAGAGGGGAGATAGAGGGATATAGATAGAGAGAGGGAGAGAGGGGGGAGATTAAGGGATATGGAGAGAGAGAGAGAGAGGGAGAGAGAGGGGGGGCCATAGAGAGGGAGATTGATGGATATATATAGAGAGTGGGAGAGAGGCCAGGGAGATTGAGGGATGTGGATAGAGATGATGAGAGAAGGGGGAGGGACAAAGGGAGAGATAGAGAGTGGGATAGTGAAAATGAGAGATAGATATAGAGATAGGGAGATATAGAGATATAGAGATAGAGGGGGAGAGTGAGGGAGAGATAGAGATATAGAGGGAGACAGAAGGAGAGATTCAGAGAGGGAGAGATAGATAGACATAGATATTTAGAGGGATAGATATAGATATAAACATATATATAGAGAGAGGGGGGAAATATAGAGAGAGAGATAGAGATAAAGACGGGGGATATTGAGAGATATAAATGGAGAGGGAGAGATAGAGAGACAGGGAGAGATAGAGAGAGAGGTAGAGAGATGGGGAGATAGAGAGGGAGAGATAGATAGATAGAAATACAAAGAGAGGTAGAGATAGAGATAGATATGGAGATGGAGATCTCTCCCTCCATCCCTCTCTAACTCTATTTATCTCTATCTCTCCCTCTCTTTATCTCTATCTTCATCCCACTCATGTTCCATTTGATCTTGAACTTACTAGAGGAGAGCATTTTTCACATTGACCAAGGCATGAAACTTAAACCTTGGTCATTTGATATGTATTGGACTAAAACTTAAACTTACTAGAGATAGAGAGACAGGGAGAGATAGAGAGAGGTGTAGAGAGATGGGGAGATAGAGAGGGAGAGATAGATAGATAGAAATACAAAGAGAGGTAGAGATAGAGATAGATATGGAGATGGAGATCTCTCCCTCCATCCCTCTCTAACTCCATTTATCTCTATCTCTCCCTCTCTTTATCTCTATATTCATCCCACTCATGTTCCATTTGATCTTGAACTTACTAGAGGAGAGCATTTTTCACATTGACCAAGGCATGAAACTTAAACCTTGGTCATTTGATATGTATTGGACTAAAACATCTCCATTTATTAAATCTATAGTTAATACTTGTTAAGAACTAGTCACTTTAGATCATTAGGGACTTGGTTACATGTACTTCCATGACCTTGTCTAGTAAACCAGAGCATTGAATATCTAACATTCTAGACCTCCATAGTAGTCTTATTTCCTGGTATTGTTTTGTCATCATCTTATGGATTAAAAAAAGTAGACCTTACTAATGATTTCTTAATGGGGGGATATTGTACACTAAATTGGTGTAGTTCTTGGTGGTGACCTAAAGAACTACCAATTATCCTTTAAACTATACATACCATTACCCTTTTCATAGTTACTATTGTGTGTATCTTAACCCATATTTCAACTAATATGCTTATTCAACACATGTTTTGTTGAATGTGGTTTCACATATTTTTACACTAAACAAGGCATGGGGCTAATCGGATTTCCCATGGAATCAATGGTACAAGAGATTCAATTCTTTTTTATTAAGCATTGTTGTATAATAGATTTGGTTCATTACTCTATAATATTTATACATTAATTACGTGATATCTTGTTATGAATAGTTCTTTTTTGTAAATCTACCCATGGCATGAAGGTCACAAATATAAATTTAAGACATCTTCAAGATAAGCCTGAGTTTACTGTTGATCAAATCATACAATACAAATAAGAGCAATATCTTTTTTATTTGTGTTAAGAAATGGGTGCATCTAGTATTGCACAAAATTTTAAGGTTAAATACTTTTGTTCTTTTCACCACATTGATATTTTAAGGGTACATCCTTTTTTTTCTTTTTATCACTTCAAAACTTGCTCACGTTTTATAACCACAAAACATGAGCATACTTTGTGGTCACAAAAAACACTCACATTATGTGGCTTACAAAACACACTCACATTTTTTAAGCCACAAAATGCACTCACATTATGGCTTGGTATTTACCAAGCCATAATGCAAGCACATTTTGTGATTTTCAATATAACGTGAATGCGTTATGGACAAAATTGGCCATTTAGTCACTTTTTGTGTCCCATCTCCATGCACTTTCCCATTCAGAGTTTATTAAGGCAGTCCTTTGCTTCTTGGAAAGATCTTGTGGCTGCATTCAAGGATGAATTTGCAAGAAGTCTAGACCTTGTTGTTCTTGTCAAGGAATTAGAAAGAATCAAAAGACAAGAGGGGGAGTTTAGCATGGACTTTAGTCATAGGTTTGCAGTTGCCCTTTCCAATATTCTGGATGATTTTAGACCTAACACTCCTTCTTACATTGATATATTTTTTGAAGCATATGAAGTTGGATTGAGCTCAGTGCATGGATATTTGAAACTAACAAGCATGCAGCAATCCTATTTGTGCTTAGACTACATGGAAAAGGTGACGAATGATTACATTGTAGGGTTGTTATCCATAAATACAAACTTACTGCTAGTAAGGAACAAGATAATATAAACAAAAATCATGTAGATGTAACTAATCAAATGAGTGCAACATCAAATTACGATGAAAGTGTAATCAGAAAGTTAGAACTTAAAGATGGTGCATCATGTGATAATGATTCTGATATTGAGGGTAGTATATGCACCTAGATTCAATTGGATAGGTCATTGCTTGAAGATGATAATGATGAGATGCACATAACCTTCAATTTGAAAATGAAGTATATGGCCCAATGAGATATGAAGAGGGTGTGTGTACAAGTGAGCAGTCAAGTGAATTAACTTCTGAAGATGATCTTTCTATGTGTGCACAGGTAAGTGATATTCAGAATGAGCAAGAAACTTGCTTCTTGTTTAATATGTTTAATATGGATATGGTGACCATGTGGATGAATATGAGAACCTCTTCCTTTGTTGCAAGGTTTGTTGTCTTCCCCATGCAAAATGTGCTTCAAGTGGGCCCCAAACAGATGTTGTTGTTAGATTGAATGAGGAAGAACAAGTGTGTCACCATTCTTCTTGCAGCAGTATATGTGACAGAGAAGATTGACAAAATGAGCTTGAAATAATGGGACAGTATAAAGAATTTGATTCTTTGCTTGAGGTCTCTCGTGGTGCTGATTTTTATGTTGATGGTGTGACTCTTGAGATGAATCATATTTATGATTCAAATGTTGAAAGTTGTATCAGTACATGTGAAAATTATGTTCAAAGGTCTAGTGGAGATGCAAATGCATATGGATCTTTTCATCTTGATGATGGGTGTTCAGTGACCTTTGAAAGTGTTGGTTTTGCAGTAGAGGTTGAGTCCTTTGTGTGGCACATGGATGTGAATAAGAAGAAAGGCATGTGTATCCCTGAAATTCAACAGGTTGTAGCCCAACTTGATGGTGTCCCTAAGCTTGAGGCATTCCAATTTGGAATGCAAGATATTTTTCCTTCCTTATGTTGAGAAAGGTTGCAGTCAGGTATATTTTTGTTTTCCATGTGAATTGGAGGTGTTCTCTTTTTCCCTCAAATTGCATGAAGAGGTGAGCAGATGTAAAAATGTTGCATTTGATTATGGATTGATTTGCAATCATCATGGGTTCTACTACTAATCTAGTTTTCTATTTTTCATCCCCTATTGTTGGGAGTGTTCATAAGGTTGTGTGGGATAGTTCCTACACATTTCTTATGTGGTTACCTTGCAATGATACTTGTGGTGGAGCTGGCTTGTGCTCCACAAATGATGGTTGCATATTAGTGTATGTAGGTGTCAGTCATCATTTGTTGCAGCTAGGTGGTGAATGTAGATTTGGTTTGAGGGAGATCAACTCTTTCATTCAACTTATCTTTGACAAAGGCAAGTATCCCCCATCTTCTTTATGCAATCTTGACCTACATTGTGTTGAAATTTTGTTTACAATCTGGTGGAACCCCCATGCAATTTTCTTGCTCCCTAGTCTTAAACCCTTAAAATTAGCTAAGTCTAACTATAAAAATCTTAAACCCTAAACCCTTAGCCCTTTTTTCTTAGGCTTGTAAATCTAATTTTAAGTTCTCTTGTGATAAGAAGTCACATGGGTCTTAAGTTATAACTTCGTGTCATGTTCCCCATTCAAAACCAGCGCCTTAAGCCTAGTTACTGGCTAGCCCTGTATTCCCAAATATATCCTAAGTCTAAGTCAAAAGTTTCTAAAGATAGATCGATAGTTGTCACAACATTGTGAGCTCTAGATCTATCAAATATATCAAATTTGCACTAATGCATTGCCCATAGATCTCCAAGCTGGTGGACCCCAAGTCTTATCAGTTGATTACCTAACTCATGCTCGCTCCTTATTGGATTGCATCAGCATGCAGCAGAAAGATACTAAAGGATATACCTTGCGACACTGTGATGGAATGACAAGTGTCATGTGGGTCCTGTCTAGTCCAAGCAAACTAAAGAAAGTGCTCAGCATGCTAGTGCAAGGGCGGTGGTGTGGGTGGTGTGGGTCCCTCTTGGGCCCGCAATGTTGTGATAAGTTGACACATGGATCCAAAGTATAAAATTCTTGTTTGGTTGGCTAATCTCGATTGGTCCATGTCATTTCAAGTGTGTGAACTACCTTTAGTGATGAAATTTTTAAATCAAAGTTGTAGATTCTCCTGCAAACTAATCAGATCAATGATGGATATTTAAATTGTTGCAAGTATGTGCCTAATCAATGTTGTCATTGATGTCAACATATATGTGTTTTCATTGGTGTCAACTATTGATGTAGAGACACTAGGATAGGTGGAGGATAGCACAAATTGACAAGATTTTCATTACACTCTAAAACCCAAATTCAAAGGTCAACTTGCAAAAGTGGGAACAATAGTTAGTGGCTCTAAAATCTTAATGGAAAGGTTTATTTGGCATGCCATGGGACCCATCCAAACCATTGGAAAAGGTAGAACAAACTTGGTTTTGATACTTCCTTCTTTAGGCCCCTAAATCCCTTGTAGCCCTCCAAACAGAGACAGTCAGCAATATCTTTTGACTCAGGCCTGCTAACTCAAATGTTAGACAAACTAGAGATACCCATTTGGATTCCCCATCACATATTTTAAAATAGGTATGGGTTGTTTTGGACAGTATGGTCCAACCTATAACCCCTCCTAGTGACCTAGAGCCCCAATTAGGCCTATTTTGTGAAGCAACCACCCTTTCAGAGACTCACAGAACTCAACCAATCAATTGTACATCTCAATCCCATGCCCAAACCAATACTGTTCTAGGTTTTGAACTCCTACAATCAATTGTTCCCTCAAATGCATCTATGGTTCCTCAAATTGGCTTAATACATGGACATATTAAGCCTTCTCCATCAAATCTTGCAACTGCCAACTCCCTCTCCTTTTCAAACACCCAAATCAATTGAAATACAAATGTACACATCCATCCCACTGGTCTTATGGCCTTGAGAGATAGTGGGATGGTCACTTTTCCATCGTTTGAAGCAAACCCTAAATTAGGTTTTGATAGGACAATTTTTGGAAAAAACCTTATATCTCCCTACAATAGAAATGTCAAAACACCAAAATAACTTCAAATGAAATACAACTCCATACTCTAACCAATCAAATCATGAGAAAGTGAAAACAACCTTGTACCTTTGCACAGTATAGACTGTAACAGCGTAGAAGTTTAGGAAAATAGGGTGTCAATGAGTAGTCCAAGGAAAATAGGTATAACTTGCTTTCTGGTCAGTGTCAAAGCCTCAAACTAACCTTGAATGAAAGTTACTTCATCACTCTACACCTTCCACAAACTTATAAGTCATGATAGTTTCGTATAGGAAGATGGTAAGATTTGTTCTTCTAGAAAATGCAGAAAAAAAATAGTAAATAGCAGAGAATTAGTTTCTTATTGCATTGAAAACTTCTTCACACCCTACAATGATCATGTACAAGGCTATTTGAACTTGCAAACACCTTGACAAACTCCTTAGAGATAATTTTTGGTTGATGGGAAGATCCATAACTACTCTTCACTCATCAAACTACCCTATTAAGTTTTAAAACTGCAACTAATTACAAGTTTTATCATAGGCATCAGTTATTATGAGGCTTGACAATGCCTTCAAACACCTTTACAATGTTATTAAGCTTTTGACAAGGTCTATTACTCCTTGGTACATGCCAAAAGGCTTATAATGCATGGCAACGTATGACTGCCTCTTACATGCCTTAAAACAAATATGGCTGCCTATTACACCTTATGACTGCTCCATCATAACATGATAAGAGATGTTTTTGGACATGGTCCTTATTAGAAGCATGAGAATGGTCTTCCAAGACCTTATTACAACATGAACAACATGGAACAAATAAAAACAATCATGGATCTTCATGATCCTCTTGGTGCTCCTGCACCATACTCCCGAGGGTGAAAGAGAACTCAAGTCCCTTGAGGAATCAGATCAGCAACTGTGACACCATGCTTCAAGATGTCTTCTTCACTCATCCAAGTGGCATCTTCAATGGGTAAGCCACTCCATTTGATAAGGAACTGTTTGTAGGTTTTTCTTCTAGTCTTCTTCAAGACCTTGGTGTCCAAGATACATTCCAGCTTCAAGGGTTGAGTGGGTGGAAGAGCCTTAACCCATTCTTCATCTCCTACTGTTGGCATATCTGCCTCTGAATCTGCATTATGCTCACCTTTGAAAGGAAACAAGTCTAAAACATTAAAGATAGGAAATATGGCCAAGCCTTGAGGAAGCTCAATCTCATAAGCATTGGGCCCAAATTTATGCACAATCCGGCATGGACCTATCTTCTTTATGAGGAGTTTGGTTGGTTGCCCCTATGGAAGTCTCTCCTTCAAATGTGCCATGACCAAATCCCCAACCTTGTATTGTACATCTCTCCTTCTCTCATTGGCTTTCTCCTTGTACTTCTCATTGTTCCTTTGAAGAGTTTCTCTTACATTATCATGGATGTCCTTCATGGCCAATGCAAAGTCTTCACCTTGAGCACTCTTCCTCTCCAATCCATGAAGATCTCTCAATTCAAGAATACCTCTTGGGTGAACACCGTAGACAACCTCAAATGGACTCCTTCCTATACTTCTATTAGTTGAATCATTGTAAGAAAACTCATCTTGAGGGATGATCATATCCCATGCCTCTCCATGTTGCTTTGTAAGACATCTAAGGAGATTTCCCAAAGACCTATATTCACTACCTTAGTTTGGCCATCAGTCTAAGGGTGATAGGCCGAAGGAATGATAACTGAGTGCCCAACTTATTTCACAAAGTGTGCCAAAAGTGGCCTACAAACTTTGGATCCCTGTCAGTCACAATGTTAAGAGGCAAACCATGGATTCAAACAATTTCTTTGAAGAACAAACCAGCAATGTGTGAGGCATCATTAATGCATTTACATGGCAAGAAATGAACCATCTTACTAAATCTATCCACCACAACAAATATGCTATCAAAGCCTCTTTGAGTCCTAGGAAGACCCAAGACAAAATCCATGCTAATACTTTCCCATGGCCTATGAGGAATAGGAAGTGGCTGATATAGACCAGCATTAGATGTACACTTTGCCCTTTGACAAATACTACAACATTCAACAAATTTTCTAATTCCTAATTGCATTTTAGGCCAAAAATAAAATCTCTTCACCTGATCCAATGTTTTATCCAGCCCAAACTAACCTCCTAGTCCACCACAATGTTTTTTCCTTATGATGTTCTCCCTCATGGAACACCTAGGAACACATAATTGGTTGCCTTTGAACAACAACCCCTGCTGCAACAAAAACTCAGAAAAATCAGAATGATAAGAGTCTGAAAACTATGAACAAACTTCATATTCCTCCTTGAAATCTTCATCATCCTGATACATATGTTTGAGAGCATCAACCCCTACACTTTGCAACTAAATTTCTTGAACCATACACACCCTTCTACTCAATGCATCTACAACTTTATTGGCCTACCTCTTCTTGTGTTTGATTGAAAAAGTATATGGTTGGAGTTGTTGAACCCATTTCATATGCCTATGGTTGAGTTTCTCCTGTGAATTCAAAAAACTAAGTGCATGGTTGTCAGTATAAACAATAAACTCTTTAGGCAAAAGATAGTGCCTCCATTTTTTCAAAGCTTGCACCATTGCATATAATTCCAAGTCATAAGTAGAGTACTTTCTCTTAGCATCATTCAATTTTTCACTAAAGAAAGCAACAAGCCTATCTTCTTGACTTAGGATAGCCCCTATAGCAAGGTTACTAGCATCACATTCCACCACAAACAACTTGTTAAAGTTGGGTAAAACAAGAATGGGCTGTTGTGCTACTTTTTGTTTTAGAATTTCAAAAGAATCATTGGCTGCCTTTGTTCAAAAAAACTTACATTTTTGCCCCCCTTTGATGGTATCCAAAATTGGTGCACAAATATGACTAAAACCCCTTATGAACTTCCTATAAAATGTTGCCAAACCATGAAAACTTTTCACATCACCTGCTATTTTTGGAGTTGACCATGACAAAATGGCCTATACCTTTGCTGGATCCATTTTCAAACTACCTTGGGAAATGACAAAACCAAGATAGGTGAGTTCTTCCTTCATGAAGACACTCTTTTCCATGTTGATCATCAATTGTTCATCATGTGACTTCTTCAAAACCTGATCCAAATGTTGCAAATGCTCTTCCTTAGTCCTGTTGAAAACAAGAATGTCATCCAAGTATACCACAACAAATTAACCAATGAAATCCTTCAACAATTCATTCATAAGATGCATAAAAGTACTTGGGGCATAAGATAGACCAAATGGCATCACCAACCACTCATAAAGACCCTCATTTCTTTTGAATGTTGTCTTCCATTCATCCCCTTGCTTTATCCTAATTTGATGATACCCACTCTTAAGATCAATCTTAGAAAAGTATCTAGCCCCTCCCAAATAGTCCATTAGGTCCTCAATCCTTGGCTTAGGGAACCTATATCTTATGGTAATCTTGTTAATGTCTCTAGAATCCATACACAACCTCCATTTACCATCCTTTTTAGGGGCTAGGATTGTTGGGACAGCACATGGGCTAAGGCTCTTTCTTACCAATCCCTTATCCAACAATTCTTGCACTTGCTTGGCAATCTCTTCATTTTGAGAAGGTGTCATCTTGTAGGCTGATTTGTTTGGCAAAGTAGATCCTAGTATGTAGTCAATTTGATGGCTTATGTCTCTAATAAGTGGCAACTCATTAGGCATTTCTTCTACCATAATCCTCTTATACTTCTCTAACAATTGTTGCACCTCCTTAGGAACCTCTTCCTTACTAGGATTATGCAAATTAGAACTGTTTTTAGGCTTCAAAATTAGAGCATACCCTTGGGTTCCTTCCTCCTTAAGGGTGTCTAGAAACTCTTTACCACTCACAATCATGACACTTGATGCAACACTCTTCTCTACATTCTCATTAGGCAATGGATCCATTCTATACTTCCTACCATTCTTGGTTATGATGAAAGAATTAGTTTTACCATCATGTTGGGATTGAATATCATATTGCCATGGATGTCCTAACAGAAAATGACAAGCATCCATGGGAATTATATCACACAAAATCTTGTCCTTATATTCTCCTATCTCAAATTCTACCCATGATTGTTCATCTACCAAAACTTATTGCCCCTTATTCAACCATGATACTTTATAAGGACTAACATGAGGAAGTCTTTTCAATTTCAACTTGTCTACCATTTCAATAGAAACCAAATTTTCAGTTGAGCCTGAATCAACAATTACCTTGCAAATCTTACCATAGGCCTTGCATGTTGTCTTGAACAATGTCTTCCTTTGAGGGGGTTCTTGTGTTTGAGGCACCTTCAACATGGTTCTTCTCATCATTAAAATTTCTCCTTCATGGACTGCAGCTGCACTTCCAATTGGAGAGTTAACACTTTCACAATCTTCCTCTTAGATCAATTGGTTCCTTCTCTCTCCTCCATGAGAGCTTGAGGCTTTCCTTTCAAGACATTTGAAGGCTGGATGTCCCACTTGGTTGCAATTGTAGCACCTTCCTGTGAAGACATTAGGACCCTCCCTGGTCCACCAAATCTACCCCTTCCATTGGACCTCCTTCCTCTAAAGCCTCCTCTAGAACCTGATTCTCCACTTTGTTCTTGGGAACTAGATTCCCCTTGACTTCTTTGGGACTTATTTCTGCCTCCAAAACTGCCCCTACCTCTGAAATTTCTGCCACCTCTTCCTCTATTTTTCTGCTCACCTTTCCTCTTCAACTTCTCTTCAGCCCTTAATGCCACTTGAAAGCATTTATCCATGGTTTTAGGGGTTAGTAGACTGATTTCATCTTGGATATTAAACCTCAAACCATTTAGATACCTTTCCACTTTACCTTTTTCATCCTCCATGTATCCACAACGAAGAGAGAACTTGTGAAATTCCTTGGTGTAGGTGGCCACATCCAAATCTCTTTGCTTGAGATTTTGCATCTTCTTGTAGATCTGCACCTCATAGTCTGATGGAAGGAATTGGGACTTGATCCTTTCCAACATTCTTCTCCATGAAGAGATCATGCTCTTCCCATTCTTTACCCTCTCACCTTGGGTGTAATTCCACTATGTGAGGGTAACACCTTTGAGTTTAGTTTTTGCAAACTTCACCCTCTTGTTCTCAGGAACTTCTTTGTATTCAAATTAGTTGTTTAGGGCCTCAATCCACTCCATGACTTCATTAGCATTCATCTTGCCACTAAACATTGGAATCTCCATCTGAGCCTCTAAAGAATCTTTGCCAATTGCATTGATGGCTTCAAGGAAATGTTTTTGATCTGCAAGTACCTCTACCTCTTCTTGATCTTCTTCTTCATCCTCTTTTTCTTCTTCTTCATCAAAACTTTTATCTATCCTCTTCCCTATCCTCAATGCCTTCAACTCTTCTTGGAGTGCTTCCTTGAGTCCACTTTTGATCTTTTCTTCCATCTCCTTGAACTTCTTAACCACTTCAGTGGTCATCCCTTTTGGAGGCATATTGCTAGCCTCTCCTTCACTCTCCTCTACTGACATATACCAGGTCTTACTCAACCAACAATAGAACCTTTTATGGCTTTGATACCACTATGATGTAGAGACACTAGGATAGGTGGAGGATAGCACAAATTGATAAGATTTTCATTACACTCTAAAACCCAAATTCAAAGGTCAGTTGCAAAAGTGGGAATAGAAGTTAGTGGCTCTGAAATCTTCATGGAAAGGTTGATTTGGCATGCCATGGGACCCATCCAAACCATTTTCAAAGGCAAAACAAACTTGGTTTTGATACTTCCTTCTTTAGGCCCCTAAATCCCTTGTAGCCCTCCAAACAGAGACAGTCAACAATATCTTTTGACTTAGGCCTGCTAACTCAAATCTTAGACAATCTAGAGATACCAATTTGGACTCCCCATGACATATTTCAAAATGGGTATGGGTTGTTTTGGACAGTATGGTCCAACCTATAACCCCTCCTAGTGACCTAGAGCCCCAATTAGGCCTATTTTGTGAAGTAACCACCCTTTTAGAGACTCATAGAACTCAACCAATCAATTGGACATCTCAATCCCATTCCCAAACTAAGAATTTTCTAGGTTTTGAACTCCTACAATCAACTATTCCCTCAAATGCATCTATGGTTCCTCAAATTGGCTTAATACATGGACATATTAAGCCTTCTCCATCAAATCTTGCAACTGCCAACTCCCTCTCCTCTACAAACACCCAAATCAATTGAAATACAAATAGACACATCCATCCCACTGGTCTTATGGCCCTAAGAGATAGTGGGATGGTCACATTTCCATCATTTGAAGCAAACCCTAGATTAGGTTTTGATGGGACAGTTTTTTGAACAAACCTTATATCTCCCTACAATAGAAATGTCAAAACACCAAACTAACTTCAAATGAAAGATAACTCCATACTCTAACCAATCAAATCATGAGAAAGTGGAAACAACCTTGTACCTTTGCACAGTACAGACTGTAACAACGTAGAAGTTTAGTAAAATAGGGTGTCAATGAGCAATCTGAGGAAAATGGGTATAACTTGCTTTCTGGTTAGTGTCAAAGCTTCAAACTAACCTTCAATGAAAGTTACTTCATCACTCCACACCTTCCACAAACTTAGAAGTCATGACAGTTCTGTACAAGAAGATGGTACGGTCTGTTCTTCCAGAAAATGTAAAAAAAATAGTAAACAACAAAGAATTAGTTTCTTATTGCATTGAAAACTTCTTCACACCCTACAATGATCCTGTCCAAGGCTATTTGAACCTACAAACACCTTGATAAACTCCTTAGAGATAGTTTTTGGTTGATGGGAATATCCATAACTACTCTTCACCCATCAAACTGCCCTGTTCAGTTTTAAAACTGCAACTAATTACAAAGTTTATCATAGGCATCGGTGATTATGATGCTTGACAATGCCTTCAAACACCTTTACAATGGTATTAAGCTTTTGACAAGGTCTATTACTCCTTGGTACATGCCAAAAGGCTTATAATGAAATGCAATGTATGATTGCCTCTTACATGCCTTAGAACAAATATGGCTACCTATTACACCTTATGACTGCTCCATCATAAGATGACAAGAGATGTTTTTGGACATGGTCCTTATTACAAGCATGAGAGTGGTCTTCCAAGACCTTATTACAACATGAACAACATGGAACAAACAAAAACAATCATGGATCTTCATGATCCTCTTGGTGCTCCTGCACCAACTTTGCTCCTATCTTGTTGTTTGTATGTAATGAGTAATATGCTTTATATTTACTTATGTAAGTAATCTTGATGTTGAGGATATTGACAAAATTAGCTTCTCCAGTAGAAATAGTGAGTTGCAGTGGAAACAGTGTATTACATACAGAAGAATAGTCCAAGAGATTGCTCCACATTTCCTGTAGGATGAATATCTTTGTCTATGGATTGGAAGTTATTTAGAAGTCCATCTAACGATGCTATTTTCTGAGTTTGAGCCTCCAGTATGAAGAATTGAGTGATTTATGTTCACCAGAGTGAAAACAACTTCTTTTGTATGTTTGGCAATGACAGGGAGAAAGTGTTATGCTCCGCATTCCTCCACATTGAAGTATTTTGATCTGTGGTTCTAGAGATAGGTCTAAGACAATTTTTAGTACCTTCAACTCCAATGGTTCATGATTTGGTGGTCTGCAAGCTATCCTTTGTTTATGACAATAGCTGATAGTGTTGTTCTTGTGCTCCAGTTTGAAGAATCTTCTTGACATAGTGGTTAGAGATTGTGTGGTTTTTCCTGGTGATTACATTGTGCTTGTGGATGTCTCCTGATCATGTTCCTACCTTTGGATTGGTCCACAAAGAGAAGTTTGGATCGTGAAAGAAGAATGTTCGTAGAAGACCTAGTGTTAACTCTAGTCTTGGCCGACTTGGTTGATTTCACTATTTGTAGAGATGCATTTAAGATTGTAGAAGCATGTTGTGGCATGGAGTATTGTGTTTGAGTCCCAACTAAGGCATGGCGTGTTCATCATACTTCTCTTAATCTTTCCTTAGCTAAATTTTGTAATAGGTCTAGACCTATTTCTATGTATGTTTTGTAATGCCGACCTTGGAGAATTTTCCAATGGTTGATGAATGTAATGCCGACCTTGATGTACATTCCAAGGTTGATGAATTGTATAAAAGCATGTAGTAGAGTTGTGAAAAAGTGGGTGAGTGCGAAGATGAGAAGATAAGTGTGAAGGTGTGAAAGAGCAGGGTAGAGAAGTTTTGTTGTGCTTCAAACGAACTGAACTCAGGCATGGAGTGGATGCTACTTAATCAGTTCACCATTCTGGCAGTGAGCTAACCTTTTTGGCAATGAGTCATTCTTTGCAGTGAGCCCTGTATACAGTGAGCCTCTATTTTTTCGTATTGATATAACTTATATATTTCTGTGGGCTAACACCCACCGTGGTTTTTCCCTTTTAGGGTTTTCCACATAAAAATCTAGTGTCTTCTGTGTTGATTATGTTATTGTGTTGAGCTTCTCATTTTATGTTTTCATGGTTATATCAAAATAAAATTAATTGATAAGTTGATGTTCATAGTTGGTTAAAAGTTTTAGGACAACTGATTCACCCCCCCTCTCGGTTGTCTAGTGTAGTTCAACACAAACATGAAGAACAGCTAGCCTCTTGCTTGTTGGCTGACGCAAGCTCACAGTAATGGTGATTTGATAGGTAATCCTCTAGAATCTTTCTCGAATGATGAAATAAATAGATGAATTGAGTGATTACAATGAGTATAATCATTTACAATCAGACATCTTGTGAGAATCAAGCAAATCATGGTAGCAATTGAAGAAGTAAGGTTCCTGGTTGCGACAAGTAAGTGTAAAAAATTGCCAATATTTTGACCCATTTGCTTGCAAATCTTATTGGTATTTCTCAAAATCAACAATACAAGTTGAATTTATAAGTACAGTAGGGAAAATTGGTTGAATTTGCTTTGTTTTCTAAAGCCCTAGTCTGTAATTAAGGTTTGCATACACCAATATGGCCGATTCATCAGAAATCAAAAAGTGATTTAAAAATGATTTTCTTATACAGTGTCCTAGCTTTTCTAAGAGAGTTTTGCATTTTTCTAGGAGGAATAAGGATGATAAATTCATAGATAATCTCAATGAAATTAGGGTTGCAATTCTCCCTATAATTGGATGGTCCCTATTTGAGAGGTGGCACATGAAGAGAGAAGCTAGGTCACCACTGGGTAATGCGTGATGTTTAGGTATGGGCAACATTGTGGTGTCCAATGTATTCATTGATAAAGATTTCATTAGATTGGTTGCTAGAAGATATGATACCAACACAAGAAAGGTATTTTCAATAATTGGTCAAACACGCATTGCCCTTACAAAGCCATATATTCCTAAAGTTTTTGGTCTGAGCTTGTCAACAAATAAGACCATAGACTTTGATAAATTTAGACGGGCATATAAGACTCACAAGGTACTTTATAGGTCTATTAAAATTCCCATTCATAGAGTAAAATTATCTGGTGGCAGAGGAATGGTAGTCTTTGAGAAGGAACCTCTCAGTATCAAGCCTTTTGAGGAGTATATTATCAAAACATACTACTCACTCTGCCAAATTGTTGGTGTAGATGTTAAAGAGAAAATCCTAGTCCATCCGATGTATATGGCACTAGATATTCAAGATAATACAGTCAATGTGGAGTTTGATTTTGCTTCTTTCCTAGTGGATGAGATACACAAATAGTTGATAGCCCTCAAGGCTAATAAAGAATTGTCATTCAAGTGGTATTCTCTTGTGTGCCACATGTTTTTATATGCTGATAGAGATGTTTGGGATAAAACTTTGCAAGTGAGAAGATATGATGAGAAAAACCAACTCTTACCAGTTCAGTGTTGGACCTATTTGTGGGATAAGGACTATGAGAATTTGAATTATATAATTTTTTAAGAGTTCTTAGTCAGAAGAATGATGGTACACATGGGAGAATAGAGGGATAGAATACCATCAGAAATAAGGGATTTCCTTAGACCATATGAGGAGACTCCTAGAATTGGAATAGGGCATCTAGAGAGAAGGAATAGTATCAGAAAGGAGATTGTACTCTCTAAAAAATTTTGCAAAAAGTCTTGTGATTTTGATTGAATCCAATAAGAAAGGAGTACTTCTTGGTTGCAAGTCATATATTTTGTGTGTGAGATCACTTTTTTTTACATGACAATTTTCTATTCATATTGAATTATATGAGAAACAATGTAAGTGTGTGTTATTTGTGATTGTCTCTTTGGGTGCAAATGCTTTTCTTTTGAATGAAATTGCTAAGGGTTTCTGAATTCATCAGTATACATTTGCTATATTTTATGCCTGGTTTGTTGCATCTATTCAAGGAATAAATTAAATTGCTCTAGATCAAAAATAGGGGAAAGTATATTGTATCAAGGGATTAATGAAGTAGAATCATAGATAATATTGTTTATTGGGTTTATTATTGTAAGGCAGTAATAATATGTGTAGCCCTCTGAGTATGAAATTATGTTGTCATGAATGAAACACTTGCATGTAAGATTCTGATTTTATTACCATGAATAGGCACCGATCTGAGGATATCTCTCAAGTCCAAGCACATAAACCATAAAATCAAGAAGATAAAACCTTTTGTTTTGTTTTGTATAATGTGTTCAAGTTGTTCCATGTTCTCAAAGTTTTGAAATGAATACATATTGAGGAACTAGCTAATCTAAAGTAGGATCACTCAAACCTCAATACATAAGTGAAAATAATATGCTCAAACAATATCTCATTGTACTTAGGAGAAACTGTTAGATATTTTCTTAAGGGAATACCCCCTAGGTTTAGTAGAGCCTAAAGTGTAGAGGAGAAAAAATGATTATCTCTTGTTCATTGGCCCCTGACTTGAGATTCCTCAGCATTAAGGATAGCTACCTTATATGGATAATCAAATGATCAATTGGAAACACCAACACAATCATATTTCCCTTTGTGCTTTCATACCCATGATTGTAAGTCTTGTCCTATAAATACATTCATGTTTTCCCTGTTGTGTTTTTCTTTTTGGCTTGCCTCCCTGAGATAACTAGTTCTCACTATGCCAAGTTTGGCACACGTCCCCAATCATAGCCACTATTAGTGCCCATGATTTTTGAACCTAAATTTTCCAAAAATATCATGTTTGTGCCCCTCTAATTTGCCTTGGCCCATTTGACCCATTACTGATAACTGATTTGAGACATCTTGTGTGGGTCTCCCACATGTCAAAATGTAAGGAAAGTCCATAAAGGTCTAATTATGGGATAATTCTACTCTTTCCTTTGTTTTGTACTTCATCATCTTTTTTTTGAAGGGTAATCCATGCTTTCATATCATCCTTATCGACCCTGAAACTTTGTCTTGGATCCTTGTTTTCTTAACCCAAGTCTTTCAAGATCATAGTGTCAATTCCCAAAAGTAGAAGGATATTTGGCAAATGCCTGATTTGTGAGGGACTAATGAATTTGCCTTCCTATTATGCCTCCCTTTGTATTTATTCAGACTTTTGAGAGTCTCATACTCCCAACCTAAAGGAAAATAGTTTTGTGGAATCTCAATTTGTCAAGGCCCAATGAAGTTGCTCTCCATCGTGGTTCCATGTCAAGGAATGACTTCCTTCAAAATATTGAAGGTTTCCTAAGGCCAATACATGTTTCATATCCATTGGGAGGCTATTAGGTCTGATGTGCTAAGGAGGTTTTGCTAGAGCTAACTTGTTTGCTTGAGTTGTGTTTTTTGGACTTTCAAGTTTGGGAGGTGCTTGATTCTCTCGCTCAATTGGAAGGATACTTGGTCGATGCCTAATTTGTTGGGGCCCAATGAATTTTCCTTCCCTATCAATTAGCCTTTCAACACATGATGAGACACTCCAGTGACTTTTTGGGCCACCATTAATGATTATTTTGGAGTTCGATGGCATGGTAGGTGAACCCCAACTACTATTTGTACCTACATAGCATATAGGCCATTCATTTTTGGTGGGGAGGTTACAAATGCATAGGATCATTAACTTAAATTAGGGTTCTACATCTAAGGGATATAAAAGAAAACTTTGTATTCATTTTAAAGGGTTTGTCGTCGAACCAATTTTTGGATCTACATTTGCTCATGGTGGTTCTAAGGCATCAAACAAATCTTGTCTGATCTTCATGTGGACAAAACTTGTTCTACAACTCATAGGAAGGTTCTTCAATGCATATTCTATGTAATGGTATGTCTTCATGTCATTTTGTAATGATTCAGAGGAATATGTAATCGCAGTTGTATATTTTCCTTGCCAAATTTGTTGGCATGATTGTAAATGAGATTAGATGTATGTGTGATAGCATCTAATACAATGCGAAACCTTTTTACTAGTCTCTCCTTTGTTGAAAATGGATTGTTGTAGTTATGTTAAGGATTACTAAGTATGTCCATTTTGTAAAATATATTTTGGATTTGTATGTGAATGCACTCCATGTTCTATTGATCGTTGTTGGATGTGTCTCCCTCTTCCTTGCATTCTATGACCCTATTGCCCAATGGAGTAGGCACTAGTCCACATTGGTGAAGGACCATACACTCTTCATAAATAACTCTCATCCTATTAGTTATAGGAGTAGGTTAGGTTTTACATGATGTTCATGATTCTGTATTATAACCAGGGAATCATCTTATGCAATCTAAAATAGTTCAAATCATTTGTGAGTTATGTCCATGCATGTCTGCACCTTGTACTTGTGTATGTAATGTTAAAGGGATTCATCTCAAGGGATATTATGTTATTATTATTTGTTGGTGCATCTGCAATGTGTAGTAATTAGTTTAATTGGAAGTTTTATGCAGCCAATTTGTCTTGACCTAGTGACAAATATAGGGGTCAAGTGTATATTGGATATTGTTGTAGTTATCAATTTGTGTTCCATTTCATGCCTATAGGAATATCCCTCTTGGGTCTAGATGAGCCCGAAGTGCAAGAGAGCATACCCACTCTCATTAGTTGGCCTTAAACATCCTTACTCTATAAATGAGCCCCTTTCTCACCTTTTTGACAACACCCCTGGCATGGAAGGAGGGGAAATACTCTAGAATTTTGGCCCTTCATTTTTGGGACCCAACAGGTTGAATAGTGGAAATGGAGAGATGGAGAAATGGTGAGATGGAAAAATAGATTAAAAAGGTGATGGAAATAGATGGTGATGGCTTAGAAGGGTGTGGAGAGAGGTATTAATAGGATCCTATAGAAAAACAAAACAAATAAACTTATTTCAAAAAAAAATCATAAATGGAAATGGCTTATCCTATTGAAATCCTTGGAAATCAACCACCTGCTATCAAAGATCCTATTATAATATTGTACAATGGACAAATAAAAATTGTTTGAGACTTTGGTGATGAAGCTAGCCACTCCTAGAAATTTTGAATCAATTTCGAGGTGTTCTCCATGAGCATAAATATCTAAAACCATGTGAGCAACTCAAGATTTCTCCATTTCTATGTAAAAATGAGGCAAAGTTGGTCTATTTTAGAGAGATTTCTTTTAGAATTAAAATATGGAAACCTAGTAGGTGGGAAGCCCTAACAATTAATTATCTTGATTTCAAATATTGTGGCATGAGGATGAAAAATCAATGGCACCCTATTAGGTGGCAAACTCTAGGGATTGTTTGCAAATGAAATTTAAGCTTAATTTCCTAAGGTACCTTAAGCTCGAAGGGGTCCATATAGTGGTGGGTGTCTTTATTAATTTTTTAATCATTAAGGTAGAATCTAGAGTGGCTAATGGTTGGGTTTTCGTATAGAATTGGGCCAAGCACAATATTTAGTGGTTTGACAAGGGGGTAAAGGGGGATAAATTAAAGGAAAATTAAATGTGTGATTAAGACATGAGATGGGGATAAAAATTAAATGAAAGAGGACACATAGGAACTCTAGACAAGATCATGGGATCAACATAGGAGAAGGGATATGGATGGCTAGGGTTGACAGACTAGGGAAAAGGGGTTAAAACAACACAAGGCACACACAAATGGGATAGGGGCTAAAATGGACACAAAAGTCTAATAAGAAAGTTGTAGAGTATGAAACTTATATTATTACATTTTTCCCCACATTAGTAGGCTTATGATTGGCTACAAAGAAAGTTTTCTAAAGGAAGAGTACAATAACATGAATCATGAAATATAAAGGTGTTACGTTGTAAAATGTCCCCCTTGGACTTTTACCTCCTAAGTTTAGCTCTTGGGTCCCTTAGATTTAATTATGTGTCTTTAAAATGAATCCCAGAGCAAAATCCCCTAAAACCCATGTCAAATGGAACCTAGGGATGAATCCTAAATCTTAATAAAGCCCTAAAATAGGTCCTAAACAAGGGCACTCACACACTTGTCCTACCCTATTTGGTCAAGGTCCCAAATTTGTATGTCGACTTATGACCGTTAAAAAGGTTTCCTTGTCAGCCTCTTAAGTTTGAATTATGAAATTATAGTGGGAATGCATATATAATCATGTTTAGGACTTCATTTTAACTAGAGATGGATAACACAAACTTGTGATCTTGTGCTAAGGATACTCAAGGCTTTCATTGTGTTGCAGAGTAGTATTGTGTTGTGTTTGTTCATGTTTGTTGCTGATCTATCTTCATAAATTCATCTTCTCATGGCATGAAAGTGTTGAATGCACAAGACAACTGAGAGGGGCGATGAATCAGTTGTAATTTATAATTTCAAAAACCCTCAAACACATTCAGATCCTCATCAATCCAGTTAAACTTTAACTTGTTATGATAATTAAGCGTGAAAAGTAAATATCAGAAACTAAATCACAACAACCACAAACATAGGAGAACACCAGATTTTACGTGGAAATCCCAAATTAGGGAAAACCCATGATGAGGATTAGCTCACAATATAATATGATAAAATGACTAGTTAAGGTTGGTACAATTGGTGGACTCACTGTCCAAGAATGCTCACTACAGGTGGCTAACTGCCAAAGGACTCACTTTCCTAAAAGAAAGAGAGAAGAAACAGCTCACTGCCAAGATTTGAACTGTTATAGTTGCATCTAACACATGCATGGAGTATAGTTCAAATGAAGCTCTATATTCACTACAACATCAACATCATCTCTGTAGCACCACTAAAGGATAGTAGACACCTTCTACTCACTGCATCCAGTAATCTAACACATGAAGGCTTGTATTGCTCAACTCACTCAACCACTCTATTTCTCACATCATCTCTATCACACGCACACACAATCACAATCCCTTTGACACTCTTTTTATACTATCTTCAACCTTGAGAACATTCTCCAAGGTTGGCATCACAACTTAACACATAGAACTAAAATTAGGTCTGGACCTAAACATTCCCACAGTGGAAAGTAATGAAGGAAAACCACAACACACCTTATCTTGGACCTAAATTCATCCAAACACGCTACTCCACACTTTCACAATCATCAAAGCAACTCTACAATTAGTGTAAACACCTAAGGTCAGCCAAACTTGTGTTAACACAATGAACTTTTAAGTACACACTTCCTCAAACCCAAAGATGACTTCCAGATCACATGTGGCTTTAATACAATCTAGAGTATTCCACAAACATCTTGAAATCCAACAAATTCCTCCACAACAACTTTCACCTGTCGCACAACCTTATCTTGTTTACCCATCAAACTCAAATATCTCTACCATGCACAACTTGATAAGTCCTCTTCTGGAGAACCAAATCATGAACAACCTCAACTGGAGAAAGATAGGAACCTTATAAGTGCACATCTAGAACTGCAAGACCAAAAACCACTTTGCAGAGAAATGCAGAGCAAAAACATTTCTCACATACCCCTCTGCAACACTCAGAAACATAGTCTTCATACTGGTTAACACAGCTTTCTCTTCACAATAAACTGGAGAACAAAACTTGGAATATAACATCTCTTAACAGTATAATCCAAACCATAAGGATAGATCTTCAACATTGAGGAAATGCGAAGCAGAACCAGAACACTACTCTGTTAAACTAGATAGTCTCTTCAACCCATTGCTTCCTTTATTAATCAAATTTTCTCAAAAGCACTTGGAATCCAACCATCAAAACCATATTCTTAACATCTTTAGCATCTCTTCAAAGTAACCAAATCATCTTCAACAAAGAATCTCAACCATCTTCAACAATGCAGCTCAACCAAACACTTCATGAACTTATAATAATATTCTTCATCCCTTCTGATATAACATTTGCTTCTAAATACTTTGAAGTACTTAATAGTAGGAATCCTTCCATACCATAGCTCATAAGGAGTCTTAGTACTATTTTCCTTTGCCTGCACTTTGTTTAGTATGTAGACAATAGTATGACTTGCTTCTCTCCAATAGACCTCTGGTAGGTTTACTTCTTTTATCATTGTCCTTGTAGCTTCTTAAACAATCCTTCTTTCTTTCAACCACTCCATTCTGTTGAGGAGTTCTAGGGGCAGATAATTGCCTCTTTATCCCATGATTCTCACAAAACATGTTAAATTCATTGGAAGTGAACTCTCCACCTCTATTAGAACTCAAACATTTAATTGGCATATCCATTTCATTCTGAACCATGACTTTGAATCCTTTGAACTTATCTAGGGCTTCAGATTTTTCTTTGAGAAGGGTAACCCATGTCATCCTAAAATAATCATCAATCAATAGCATGAAATACCTATCACCTTGAAGACTCCTTACCTTGGTAGATCCACAAAGATCTGTATCCACCAATTCCAATAGTTTGGTAGAAGACGAATCCTTGACTTTGAAACTTCTTCTTGCTTGCTTTCCAATTTGACATTCCTTACAGACAGCATTGATGGGCTTTGTAATCTTTGGTAGATCTCTCACAGCTTGGACTGAACTTATCCTTACTAGGCTATCAAAAATGATGTGATAAAATATCCTATGCCATAGCCAACTCTCACTGATCTGAGTCATGAAGAAATAATCATCACCACCTTTGAGATGATAAACATTTCCATCTATCCTCTTTTCAGCAGCTTTCATAGTTTCAGAATCTCTTCTAATCTCATAGCCATCATCCCGAAACAAAATATTGTATCCTTTGCTACACATTTGTCCAACACTCAAAAGATTATGCTTTAAACCCTTAACATAAAGAACATCATTAGTATTGTGATTTCCATCAAAACTAATTGAGCCTCTTCCACATATATTAGTAGCATTATCATTGTGATCTATGAATCAAAATGAAGATGAAATATAAATCAAATGCAAACAACTGATTATACCTTCACATTGAGTCACAAATCCAAGTAGGGAAGGAGTTGCACCCGATAGCTCCTCAGATTCTACCCAAGATGATGAGATGTGGATTGCTCAAATGCATTCAACACAATAGAGATAAGAGATTTGATGATGGAGATTGAAATGGGGATGGCTACAGTGATTTTGACATTATGAGGGTATGATTAGAGGACTTTGGAGAGATTTTGGCAGATTTTTGAGGCAAGATGAGGTTCATCCTCAATGGCTTGGGTGAGGGTCTCATTTATAGATTTTCTGAAAAGAGGATGGAGGGTGAAGATCAAGAGTTGAGATCAAGGGCTAGGAATGAATGAGAGTTAGGGTTTGTCTTGAAGCCATAGCCTTGTGACAAGTGTCACAAGGGGAGTGGATGAGAGAGATGAAGGGTTGAAGCTTAGTCAATGGGATTGGGGGGCTCTCAATATTTGTGAATTTTAAATTCACATGGGGAAAGGTGTGGAGGACAAAAATGAATTAAAGATTCATTTTTGGGAAGAGTGGATATGACAAGTGAATTAAAAATTTATTTTATGTGGAGATGTGAAGATGTACTCTTACATGTGTAAGAGGGTGATAAATGAGGGGTAAGGAGGATTTGACCATTTGAATAAGAAATTGATTTTTATTCAAAGATGTGTGGAAGGATGGGCTAATCAAGGTTGATTAGGTGTTTAGCTTAATTAACCTAGGTCTAGGGGATAGGTAGGCTAGGGTAGATTGATCAGTAGGTTAGATTAATCAGATAAGAATGATTTATCTAATTAACAAGGATTAGGGAAATGGACAAAATCAACTAAATAAATATTGAGAATATTTATTTAATCAATGAGGATATAGTTGTAAGGTCTAGTGATAAATTAAGTGAATCAATTGATCACAAGGGATAGATAGATGGTTAGGGATAAATTGGTGTAGAGGTATGGGAAACCAGTTTGCAGAGCAAGCCAATTTTAGGTGTCTACAATCATCACCAAATCTAACTAGTCCCCCATCATAATTTTTCAAGTTTAACAAACTTACTCTTGTCACTAGTCATATGATTTGAGCATCCATTTGACCCAAAGGTTATTTTCCTATGTAGTATGAAAAGCAGATATCACAATGCTTTTAGCATTAAGACCCGTTGCAAGTATGTTCCTAATTGGTATTGCCATTGATGACAACATATCCTTTTTGTCATTAGTGTCAACTATATCTTATTCTATTACTTGTCTAGAAGACTTGTATGTTAAGGATATTGAGAAAATTAGCCTCTCTAAAAGAAACAAGTAAGTTACAGAGAAGTGCAGTATAGACAGTGAGTTGTATGCTAAAGAACAGTTCAGTAAACTGCTCCACATTTATTTTTGCTTGAAGATCATGGTCTGCAGATTAGAAGTAAGTTAGAGGTATGTTTGAGGATGGTACATTCTAGGTTTGTGCCATCCACATGAAGATCTGAGTGAGTTGTATTCACTAGAGTGAAACCTGCTTTTTTTTGTAAGTTTAGTTGAGACAAGAAAAAAGTATTCCGCTCCGCATTCCTCCACAATAAAGTATTTTGCTCTATGGTTCTAGAGGGAAGTCTGAGATGATGATAAGTGCCTACATTTGCAATGGTTCATGGTTTGGTGGTCCGCAAGCTATCTTTCTTTTATGATAGTTGAAGACAGCGAAGTTCATGTGTTCTGGTGAGAAGATTCCTATGGATAAAGTAGTTAAGGTTCATGCAATTGCTCCTGATGATTATAGCGTGCTTGTGGATGTCTCCTAATCATGCTCCTATCTGGACTTTGGTCCACATTAAGAAATTGAGATGGTGTGTGAAGATTGTTCCCAAATAATGTAGCATGTAACCAGTCTTGGCCGACCTGGTTGATCCCAGTAATTGCTGAGATCTCTGGAAGATTGTGGAAGCATGTTGGGGCATGGAAGATTGTGTTTCAATCCCAATTAAGGTATTGCATGATCCGTATTTCATTCCCTTTGCATGATGTTGCAATAGGTCAGGACCTATTTTGTAAATATTTGTAATACCGACCTTGGAGATTGTTCCAATGGTTGATGATTGTGATGCTGACCTTGATGATCATTCTAAGGTTGATATAATGTATAAATACTTGTAGTTGAGTCATGGAAAAGGTGTCCTTGAGCGAAAATGAAAAGATATTAAGAAAGGTCCAAAAGGCAAAGCAGAGAAGAGGTAGAGGAAAGAAGAGAAAGAACAAAGCAGGGGAATTATTGTACTTCAGTTGCAAATATAGAAAGGTGTTGATCATGGCATTAAGTCACCAGTAGGGTTTAACAACCCTTAGGGTTTAATAGCCCTTATTGTAATCTTGCTAGGTTTAGGGTTGAGGCAGTGAGCCTGCTAGACCTAGTTGTTCTTCATGGTAGTAAGCCAGTATGTTTAGGCCTGTGGAGTGACCAAGCCTGAACATCATTATTTCAAGATTGCAATATATATTGAGAGTTAATCCTCTCTTGGGGTTTTCCATGTAAATCTAGTGTCTCTTGTGTTTCTGAAAGTTGAGACAGACTTCAAATCCAGTACTCCTAGAAGTACTTCCAGATCAGAAAAGTATAAGGTAGAATCTAATGATGAGTTAGATGAAGTTGAAGCCAACTTTGTGGATAGACTGCAAAGAGGATCCAGTAAGTATAAAGGAAAACTTCCTTTCAAATGTTTTTCCTATGGTAAAGTAGGTCATTTTGCTTCTAGATGTCCTAAAAGAATTGAAAGAAATAGAAGATATGAGAACAGGCCTAGGACCCAAAAGAAGTGTTATTATGTTAAATATTTTGATGATGATGAAGGATTATCAGATAATGGTAAACCAGATAATGCTAGTTCCTCTGTAAATGAATGCTTGTTCATTGCTATTAAGGAAGATTTTGTGTCTACTAATTCTCCTAGTTGTGTGAAGGAAGAAAAACCAGTGGAAAGTGCTTTGGCTGCTCATGTCATTAAGGACAAGGATGAATGGGTTATTGATATTGGTTGCCCTCACCACATAACTGGTGACAAAAGTAAGTTTGTAAGTTTGGAAAGATATGATGGTGGACTGGTTAGGTTTGGAGATGATACAGCTGGTAGGATTTGTGGAAAAGGATCTATTTATTTTGATGGCAAGCATAATACTGAAGATGTCTTGTATGTGAAAGGATTAAAGCATAATCTTTTAAGTGTGGGTCAAATGTGTGACAAGGGCTATGACTTAAGCTTCAAGGACAATGGATGCAAGATCAAGGAAAGCTCCGAAATAGTCATTGCAACTAGTAAGAAGACCAGAGGTAATATCTATCACTTGAAAGGAACTGAGAACTATTGCTTGTTGACTCAAATCGACGAGAGTTGGTTATGGCATAGAATTTTGTTTCACATAAATTTTGATAATATTATGAAGATAAGTACTGCACAGATTGTTAGAGATTTTCCTAAGCATGTGAAACCTAATATTCTAGTTTGCAAGGAGTGTCAATTTGGGAAACATACAAGAACAAGTTTCAAAAGCAAGGACCAATCAGCTCGAGGATTACTTGAGCTAGTGCATACAAATTTGTGTGGACCTACCAGAGTAAGAAGTTTGAAAGGAGACAAGTATTTCATGCTGCTCATTGATGATTATTCTAGAATGACTTGGGTCACCTTTTTGAAAGAGAAAGCTGAAGCTCTAGATGAATTCAAGGCATTTAAGGAAATGGTTGAAAATGAGATGGATTTGAAAATTAAATGCTTGAGGTCTGATAGAGGAGGAGAGTTCACATCAAATGAATTCAATTTCTTTTGTGAAGAACATGGAAAAAAGAGACGGCTATCTGCGCCTAGAACTCCACAATAAAATGGAGTTGTTGAAAGGAAAAATGGAATAGTTCAAGAAGTTGCTAGAACCATGATGAAGGAAGCTCATCTTCCAGAAGCATATTGGAGAGAGGCAATTCACACTGCAGTATATATCCTAAACAGAGTTCAAGTAAAAGGTAACAGTTCAAAAACTCCCTATGAATTATGGCATGGTAGAGTTCCTACTATGAAATATTTCAAAGTTTTTGGCAGCAGATGTTATATCAAAAGAGAAAAAGATTTAGGCAAGTTTGATGCTAGATGTGATGAAGGAATCTTTCTTGGTTACTCCACCAAGAGTAAGGCCTACCAGTGCTATAATAAGAGGATGAACAAGATCATTGAAAGTGCAAATGTTAAAGTTGATGAATGTAAGGAAAGGTCTTCAGAATGAAGTGGATATGAGTTAGATCATCCAGATGTTTTAGAAGTGGTACAGCATGAAGACAGTACAAATGAAGAAGAACAAGCTCCGGTAAATGCTACCAAAACTCCAAGATATGTAAGAATCAGTCATTCTAAAAATCAAATCATAGGAGATAAGCGCAAAGAGATCTTAACCAGAAGAAAAGTTGCAAACAAACAAGTAAATTTCTATCTGATCTCTAAAATTGAACCTAAAACTGTGGATGAGGCTTGCAAAGATGGGAATTGGATAAAGGCTATGGAAGAAGAATTGATGCAGATAGAGAAGAATCAGACTTGGGATCTTGTTCCCAAACCAGCAGACAAGAATGTAATTGGTACAAAGTGGGTCTTTAGAAACAAAATGAATGAGAATGGTGAAGTGGTAAGAAACAAAGCAAGATTGGTATGCAAAGGATACGCTCAGGTTGAGGAATAGACTTTAAAGAAACTTTTGTTCCAGTAGCAAGGATTGAAGCAATAAGGATGTTTCTGGCTTTTGCAGGATATAAAAATTTCAAGGTTTATCAAATGGATATGAAGTCTACCTTCTTAAATGGAGAGTTGGAAGAGGAAGTCTATAGTGAACAACCGGAAGGATTTCAGTCACCAGAACAAGAGGACATGGTATGAAGATTGAAGAAAGCATTATATGGATTAAAACAAGCTCATAGGGCATGGTATGTATGGTTGGACAGGTACCTAATACAAATAGGGTTTAGTAAATGTACTACAGATAGTAATCTCTACTTCAAGATCAATGATGAACAAACCCTGATTGTTGCAGTTTTTGTTGATGATATTATTTTTGGAGGCAATGAAGGTATGTGCTTGGTTTTTGCTGGAGAAATGCAAAGTGAATTTGAAATGTCTATGTTTGGAGAGATGAACTTCTTTTTAGGTCTACAAATAAGTCAATTAGATAAGGGCATTTTCATTTCTCAGTCTAAATATGTGAAAGAGTTGTTAAAGAAATTTGGGATGGAAGAATCTAAACTAGTGTGCACACCTATGATAATTGATTGTAAGTTGAGCAAAGATGATAACTCACTCATGGCAGACCAAAAAAAGTATAGATCTATGATTGGAGGATTACTTTATCTGACTCAAACCAGACCTAACATAATGCATGCAGTGTGTCTTGTGGCAAGAGTTCAGGTAGAACCCAAGGAATCACATGTGATGGCAGTCGAAAGAATTTTGAGATATTTAAAAGGCACAATAGATTATGGTTTGTAGAACCCTAAGGACTATGACTTTACTCTTAGTGCATATACTGATGTTGATTGGGCCAAAGATGTGGATGACAGGAAAAGTACAAGTGAAGGTACATTCTTCTTGGGAAAAAGATTAGTATCTTGGCTGAGCAAGAAATAGGATTCAATATCCCTATCTACTACAGAGGCAAAATACATTACAGCAGCATGCAGTTGCACTCAAGTGTTATGGATGAAGCAGACTTTGAAAGACATCAAAGTTGTGTATGAAGAATCTATTGCAATATTTTGTGACAACACAAGTGCCATAAACATATCAAAGAACCTAGTGATGCATTCAAGGATCAAGCACATATTTATTAGATATCATTTCCTAAAAGTGATAGAGAATGAAGTCAAACTAGAGTATGTTTCTACCAAGGATTAGATTGTAGACATTTTTACCAAGCCTTTGCCTAAGGATACTTTTGAGTATCTCAGAGAAAAGTTAGGGGTCATCACCCCTCCTACTCTAAACTAAGATGCACATTAGTGCATCAGTCCAAAGGTTCTCAGAGGTCTAGATTGATACTTTTTAGGGCTACTTCTAAGGGGGAGTAGTTAGAGAGTTCAGAAGAGAGATTTGATTAGAGCAGAAGAGTACAAGTATGTGCCCTTTACCATTGATGTCAAAGGGGGAGAGAAGTCATGTGAAAAACATAGAGTGCAGATGTGTAAAAGAAAGGGGGATAATTTTGGAGAAAGAAAGAAGTGCAGGTGTGTAAAGAGAAAGGGGGAGAATCTTGTCTTGATGGTTGTTGCAGTTTTTCACATCATATGTTGCCATCAATGACAAAGGGAGAGATTGTTGCAAGTGTGTGCCTAATCGGTGTTGTCATTGATGTCAACATATCCTTGTTGTCATTAGTGTCAATTGTATCTTATTCTATTACTTGTTTAGAAGACTTGTATGTTGAGGATATTGAGAAAATTAGCCTCTCCGGAAGAAACAAGTGAGTTACAGAAAAGTGCAGTACAAACAGTGAGTTGTATGTTGAAGAACAGTTTGGTAAACTGCTCCACATTTATTTCTGCTTGAAGATTGTGGTCTACGAATTGGAAGTAAGTTAGAGGTATGTCTAAGGATGCTACATTCTAGGTTTGCACCAACCACATGAAGATCTAAGTGAGTTGTATTCACCAGAGTGAAACCTATTTTTTCTATAAGTTCAGTCGAGACAGGAAGAAAGTATTCTGCTCTGCATTCCTCCACAATAAAGTATTTTGCTCTATAGTTCTAGAGGTAAGTCTAGGATGGTGATAAGTGCCTATAGTTGCAATGGTTCATGGTTTGGTGGTCCACAAGCTATCTTTCTTTTATGATAGTTGAAGACAGTGAAGTTCATGTGTTCCGGTGAGAATATTCTTATGGATAAAGTGGTTAAGGTTCGTGCAGTTGCTCCTAATGATTATAGCATGCTTGTGGATGTCTCCTAATCATGTTCCTATCTAGACTTTGGTCCGCATTAAGAAATTGAAATGGTGTGTAAAGATTGTTCCCAGATAATGTAGCATGTAACCAGTCTTGGCCGACCTAGTTGATCCCAGTGATTGTGAAGATCTCTGGAAGATTGTGGAAGCATGTTGTGGCATGGAAGATCATGTTTGAGTCCCAGCTAAGGCATGGTGTGATCTGCATTTCATTCCCTTTGCATGATGTTGCAATAGGTCAGGACCTATTTTGTAAATGTTTGTAATACTGACCTTGGAGATTGTTCCAATGGTTGATGATTGTGATGCTGACCTTGATGAACATTCTAAGGTTGATATAGTGTATAAATACTTGTAGTTGAGTCATGGAAAAGGTGTCCTAGAGTGAAAATTAAAAGATAGTCCAAAAGGCAAAGTAGAGAAGAGGTAGAGGAAAGAAGAGGAAGAGCAGAGCAGAGGAAGAGTAGAGCAAGGGAATTATTGTACTTTAGTTGCAAATATAGAAAGGTGTTGATCGTGGCAGTAAGTCACCAGTAGGGTTTAACAGCCCTTATTGTAATCTTGCTAGGTTTAGGGTTGAGGCAGTGAGCCTTCTAGACCTAGTTGTTCTTCATGGCAATAAGCCAGTATGTTTAGGCCCGTGGAGTGACCAAGCCTAAACATCATTATTTCAAGATTGCAATATATATTGAGAGTTAATTCTCTCCATGGTTTTTCCCCACCTTGGGGTTTTCCATGTAAATCTGGTGTCTCTTGTGTTTGATGTTGTATATGTGGTTAAGTTTCTGATTTCATGCACTCATGGTTAAATCATAATAATTGTGGATAAGTAATGAATGTTTAAATTGTAGAAAGTGTTTAAGGTTTTGTGTCAACTGATTCACCCCCCTCTAGTTGTCTGGCGCATATCAACAAGACCTACCTCTGAAGCCTTTTCCTTCACACATTTCCTAGAGTTAGCAGAAAAAATATCATCTCTTATATCTATGAATAGACATTCATTATCCTCATTGTTCTCATAATTAGATTCATCATCAGATATACTTGCATCTTCTCTAACATAGTAGCTTTTCTTTGGCACTCTACTCTTATTCTCCCTGTTCTTACTTCTCAAAATTCTTTCTGAACATCTTGAAGCATAATGACAAATCTTGCCACAACTGAAATACTTGAAAGGCAACTTACCATTGTAGTTACTAGTACCCAATTTCATTCTTCTCACAAAATTATCTTCCAAATCATTTGATCCTCCTAAACTGATTCCACAGTCTTCTCATATTTTCCAGCCTTGAAGGCGGTCTCAGTCTATGCACTACTTGTACCAAATTCTCTTATTTCAAAAGCAGTTAAGGTGCCAAGCAACTAATCTTTGGTATAATGTTTCAAATTTTGTAATTCTTCAATAGCAGAAACCTTATGATTGTAAGCTTTAGGAAGAGTTCTGAGTGCCTTTAATATCACTTCTTGATCATCCATCTTTCCACCAAGACCTTTCATGCCACTGACAACTTCATCCACCCTCTATAAGTAGCTTGTAATATTTTCATCTATAGACATTTGCATGGATTCAAACATGAGCTTCAAATTTTGTATTTTAGCTTGCTTGACCTTATCATCTCCTTCATGAATACTCTCTATCTTTTTCTAGACTTCATTAGCAGTTTTCAGATCCATGAATTTCACCAATTTAGAATTAGAGAAACCACTTAAAAGAGCATACCTTGATTTACCATCTTTTCACGGGCTTTGATCTCATCTACAGTGCTCAAACCATTCTTAGGTATTGTATATGCATTCATTGTGGACTTCTAGATGTCATCAGATAACCTTTCATCCTTATTTTCTAGAAAGCATAGTCAAATCCATCAAACAGGGGAACATCCTTCTTGTGTACTAGATCTACCTCAAGTGATTAAGCTCTTTTCCAAGGAACCTTTCTCTGATACCAATTGTTGAATGCACAAAACAACTCAGAGGGGGGGTGAATCAGTTGTAACTTGTAATTTCAAAACCCTCAAACACATTTAGTGTTGGCAAGAGACACTACTCTGGTATGGACTTGTATGTTGTCATTGATGGAAACAAGGCTTAGAGATCTTATCACCATGATAGGAAGAGATATCTTCGGAAGAACATACTGGATCCCAGGTCCGGTTGACAGAAAATGGCTAAGTATGAAAAGTATTCTGACTAGAGGACAGTAAGTCGGATAGTATGTCTTCGCAGATGATGATTAGTTAATGTGGTTTAGGTATGATGTTCTCATTTGTCTGATAGTGTTATGCTTCAAAATTTAAGTCTTGATCTCCTCTGAAAGTCACTTGAAGAATTGTCTAAGTTTGGATAAGCAAAGGTATAGCAAGAACAGTGAACAGGGTCTAGTGCAGTGGTCCGCATTCCTCCACAGATAAGTATTTTGTTTTGCAGTTTTAAGGTGTTGTAAACACTTATATGAAGTGTCTTATTCCAGAGTTAGGAGATTCAAAGTCCACCAGAAGGTTAGCTATAAGCTGCTAAGTAACGACACAGTGTTTGACAGAGTTTGACAGAGATAGAGTTTGAGTTTTGATGGTCCACATTTCTCTGCAATATGATATCATGCCTTGCGGTTCTAAGGGTAAGATTGGGAATGTGTAAAGAGTCCTTGATATAATTTTGAAGGTGTTTTGAGATCCTAAGTAAAAGTTGTAAGTCAGCAGATGAAGTTGTTAAGCATGCTCTTAAGGAAGAGGTCGACAAGTGTATTAATCATTGTGCGGAGAAGATTTAATGTTTGGAGGATCTATGTAAGTAATTGAATGATTAGGGCCGACCTCTATGAACATGTTTGGGAAAAGATTTGGGTCTGCATAACTTTTAGTGCATTGGATTGAGCGACAAGGTACATCTTTCTATGTACACATTTTACTTCTTGGTTGCCAACCTAATTATGGATTAAATCATGATGCGGATATATAAGAGTGATGAATTTTATTTGAGTGTGTGTGTGGGGGTAGAAGTGCGTACATATGATGCAAGGTTGCAAATAGCAGAGTAGAGTTAGAAGATCAGCAGCGATGAAGACTTGGGATTTAGAATTCAGTTGCTAAATGACTGCACCCTGGCATAATGGTAGATGCTTAAGCAGTATTTAGTTTTCATGTGCAATATGATTGGAAGCAAGCTTTCATCATCAAGGTAATGAGCTGATAGTAAGCATTCAATAGGGTTTAACATCCCTCAGGGTTTAACAGCCCTTATTGTAATCTTGCTAGGTTTAGGGTTGAGGCAGTGAGCTTGCTAAATCTAGTTGTACTTCATGGCAGTAAGCCAACATGTTCTAGGCCCATGGAGTGACCAAGCCTAAACATAATTTTTGTAAAGACTACTATATGTATTTGAGAGCTAATCCTCTCCGTGGTTTTTCGCTTTTTGGGTTTTCCACGTAAAATATTGGTGTTATGTGTCATGCTTTTGTGGATGCTATTTAGTTGTATATTTTGCTTCTATTTGATTATTCTTTTGAAATGGTTAAAAGTAAAAGTGAAAGAAAAGATTTATAGAACACTAATTCACCCCCCCTCTCAGTGTTCCTGACAATCAACATTTAGATCCTCATCAATCCAATTAACCTTTAAACTGTTATGATGATTAAGCATGAAAAGAAAATATCAGAAACTAAATCACAACAACATCAAGCACAAGAGAACACCAGATTTTATGTGGAAAACCCAAATCAGGGAAAAACCATGGTGAGGATTAGTTCACAATATAATATGATAAAACAACCAGTTAAGGTTGGTACAATTGGTGGACTCGCTGTCCAAGAATGCTCATTGTAGGTGACTCACTGCTTTGAAAGAAAGAGATAAAAGAAAAAGCTCACTACCAAGATTTGAACTGTTATAGTTGCATCTAACACATGCATGGAGTACAATTCAAATGAAGCTCAATATTCACTAGAACATCAACATCATCTCTATAGCACCACTGAAGGATAGTCAACACCTGCTACTCACTGCATCCAATAATCTAACACATGAAGGCTTGTACTGCTCAACTCACTCAACCACTCTATTTATCACATCATCTCAATCACATGCACACGCAATCATGATCCCTTTGACACTCTTTTATACTATCTTCAACCTTGAGAATATTATCCAAGGTCGGCATTACAACTTAACACATAGAAAAAGAAATGAAGGAAAACCACAACATACCTTAGCTTGGACCTAAATTCATCCAAGCATGTTACTCCACAATTTCACAATCATCAAAGAAACTCCACAATTAGTGTAAACACCCAAGGTCAGCCAAACCTATGTTAACACAATGAACTTTTAAGTACATGCTTCCTCAAACCCAGAGACAACTTTTGGATCACATGCAAGGCTTCAACATAATCTAGAGTATTCCACAAACATCTTGAAAATTCTTGAAATCTAACAAATTCCTTCGCAACAACTTTCACCTGCCGCACAACCTTATCTTGTTTACCTAGCAACTTAAATATAACTACCATACACTACAACTCGATAAGTCCTCTTCCAGAGAACCAAATCATGAACAACCTCAACTAGAGAAATATAGGAACCTTATAAGTGCACGTCTAGAACCACAAGACTAAAAACCACTATGCGGAGAAATGCAAAGCAAAAACATTTATCCCAGACACTTCTGCAACACTTAGAAACATAGTCTTCATACTGGTGAACACAACTTTCTCTTCATAATGAATTAGAGCACAAAACTTGGAATATAACATCTCTTAACAGCATATCCAAACCGCAAGGATAGATCTTCAACATGAAGGAAATGCAGAGTAGAACCAAAACACTACTCTATTAAACTAGATAGTCTCTTCAACACAATGTTTCCTTTATTAATAAAAGTTTCTCAAAAGTACTTGGAAACCAATCATCAGAACCATATTCTTAACATCTTCAGTATCTCTTCAGAGCAACCAAATTATCTTCAACAAAGCATCTCAACCAAACACTTCATGCACTTACAACAATCTCATCTCTGCTCATCTAGTAGACATAGTTGACACTAATGACAACACAAGCTCGTTGACATCAATAACAACACTAATAGTACATACTTGAAACAGAAAGATCTTCATCTCCCCGTGAGAGCTTGAACCTACTAAGGTGACATTTACTTTATGTTTTCAATCATTTATCATATCAATTACTTTTGCCTCTATCCTACAAGGACACGCACTCTCTAATAATGGTTTTGGAAGGCTTGAATGTCATTTCAAGGCTTGACCAAGGCAAGCTCCTAAACACCACAACCCCCAACCCCTCTCTTTTGATAGTAGGTGACAAGTGTCAAATCTTACAGAGAGGAGTTGCAGGAATTCACTGCAAAGCACAAGGATTTTAGATCTAAAGAAAAAGGTAGAAAATACTCCTAAAAGGTCAAGGGTGCTCACTCTTTTGACCTCCATTTTTGCAAAGTTGGAAATCTCTAAGGTGGTTGTAGTCTATAGCATAAAACATCCCAAAGCCCTTAGAAAAAGTACTACCTTGGTCTTGGGTGCCCGCTCTTTTGACTCCGAAGTTTTTGCATTTTGAAATCCAAAATCTAGTATGTATTTGATCTGCATTTAGTGTCTTTATGTGTGATCATTTGTCAATTTTTATCTGTTTTCTTACGATTTTGCATAATGAGGTTTTTGGACTTAATCGGGCTAAGAATTAACAAACTAATCAGCAAATTCCAAATTTCCTTGTCATTCCAAGTGACACCAAATATATAGTTGAGTCCTCTTGTAGGAGTTGAAATTCAACTCAGTTTAATGTCCTTTAATGTATGTAGTGAAAGGAGGATCTAACTAAATTACCCACCACATTTACAAACCCTCTTTTTCTACATAACAAAAGGATACTAGATACTAAAAGGAGAGATGAACTAGTCTTTTTATTTGATCTTCAATCTTGTTTTGGCTCTTGTATTTGTTCTTGGAAAGCACCCAAAGAGAGTAGTAATTATATGCCAATAAAGTAAATTAGGCTAAATACAGAAAAAATGGAAATGACATCATTATTAGGTTCTAACATGTGTATACAATAAAATCATAATCTCTAAGCATAAATTGGAAAAAATTTGATAACTGTGTTGAATCAAGCTTGATCTTAACCTTTTATTTTTTGTGGGATACATCTATGGAGATTCTCTCCCTAACAAAATATAAGCATGACAGTGCAATAGTGACCTACGTTAGAAACTAGAAGTAGATACCTTGGCAATGGTTAATTGGAAACTAGGATAATGGCAATAGTGATGAGGGATATCAAGGAGCCACCTATAAAAGAGAGTCAATCTAGGCCAGTGATGACAATTAGAAATTGATTTGGTTTATCAATTTTGTGGGAGCCACCCCACAGCTAAGTATGGTAATTGACCCAATGGAAACTAGAAATTGGAACTCATTTGGCAACTTGGTAGGAACCACCCTATAGCTGAAGATGGTACCTAACCCTTGAAACTAGAAACTGGAACTGATTCAGCTTGGCACCTTGGTAGGAACCACCCTATGGCTAAAGATGATAATCAACCCTATAAATTAGAAACTAATCGTTGATCATTTGATTATATAAATGGCTTGGATAAATTGCATGGTCTAGAAAAGTTAGTCTTTGTCATGGTCAAAGGTAAATTCTCAAGTGGATACTTCTCATCATCATGGTCCAAAGGTAATGCTTGAATGGATAGTGGAGTGAAAATAAGTGATGTAGGATACATGCCCCCTTAAGTTGACTAGAGAAAGACCTCAATGAATAAATCTAGTCACCATAAGGTAAAATATGATTAAGATTAGGTTGCCAAAGGTAAATGATGACGGATAATATTATAGGTCAAGGTCATGCTCCTAATGGGCTCACAAAGGAAGCTATAGCGAAATGCCACCATGTGATTGTATGGAATTTCAATTGGAAAGTGGAACATCATGGTTATGTCCCCAAGACTGGTCAAAGGATGTGATGAAAATTTGAGGAACCATTAGGAAACTAGCAATGGATTGTGTGGATAGGGAAATGGTAAGGCTTAAATCACAATATGATGAATCATATGGGTATGGAAATGGTAAGACTCAAAAGATAGATCATAGGATAATGGGTCATACATGCCCCCTTAAGTTGACTAGAGAAAGACCTCAATGAATAAATCTAGTCACCATAAGGTAAAATATGATTAAGATTAGGTTGCCAAAGGTAAATGATGACGGATAATATTACAGGTCAAGGTCATGCTCCCAATGGGCTCGCAAAGGAAGCTATTGCCAAATGCCACCATTTGATTGTATGACATTTCAATTGGAAAGTGGAACATCATGGTTATGTCCCCAAGACTGGTCAAAGGATGTGATGAAAATTTGAGGAACCATTAGGAAACTAGCAATGGATTGTGTGGATATGGAAATGGTAAGGCTTAAATCACAATATGATGAATCATATGGGTATGGAAATGGTAAGACTCAAAAGATAGATCATAGGATAATGGGTCATATGGGTATGGCAGTGATGAGGTATAAAAGTTGGACTCTATGATAATGCCCCTAAGGGTGGTCCAAGTGATGAACCATGAGGAGATCAAAAGATGAATCAAATCATAGCATTAGAAAAAAAGATAATGTGGTCAATGAGGATTTAGCAAAGGCAATGGGCAATGAGGCTTTGATATAGATTTTGAGTGAATCTCTTGGACTTTCATGTTTTTTTTTTACTTTTAATACCATCCTCATGCAACCAATAAGATGAAAGGCATCACCTAGGATTAGATTAGGCAAATACGAGTATGGATTTTGACTTTTTTAAATGCCATCCCCATGACCTAACCCCATGGAACCAATAAGAGGCAAGGGCTCATCACTAAGAATTAGATCAAATAGTCATGAACATTTCTTTTGACTCTTTTGAATATTATCATGCTTTTGACTTTTCTCCATGCAACCAAGGAATGAATAGGAAAGGGTTATTCATTGATGAGGTTCTATGAGTTAAAACTAAGTTTTAGATATTAGAATAAATAGAGGGAAATATTGCTCATGGATGTGATGGTATGCAATGTGCTCAACATATGGGTAATAGGCTGAAAGTGGATGGTTGATAGATGATGATAATGTGAAGGCCTCAAATGTCTACAGGTTCTCACAATTATAGCTAAAAATGCAACATGGCAAGTACCATGCATGGCAAGTGCCATGCATGGTGTGCTATGTGAAATGTGGTATGGATAGTGGATGGAAAATCTAAGGCAAGAAATCATATGTAGAAGAGTAGATTTGGTAAATTCTTAGTTGTTCTTGGTGCATAATCAAAGAGTGTCACTCAATCACTCTTAGTCCTAAGATCTTGTATGTGCTTGGAAGAAGAATGACAAAATATCAAACAAAACAAATATTTGGAGCGGATAAACAACATTTGGGTCAGAATGAGTGAGGGTTGTTGGTCCTTGGTACTTTACATCATCCCCAAACTACTTATGGATACAAAAACATGATGAGAAAGTAGGAGGCAACATGTGATGAATATATACAAATGGATAGGGAACATCATGACATACCATCAAATTCTAACTCTACTTAGTACATGGAAACATAAAAGGAGATAGTGGCACAAGAAAATAAAAAAAGAAAAAAGGTTTATGTACAAGGTACTTCTACGGTCCATGCAACTAAGGTAGAAGTTCATCTATCATAAGTTCATCATCGAAGAATAACGAGTTGGCTAAATTATCCATTTTAGTGGGTGGAATAAATGTAGCGGTGATCAATGGGATATATGATATGATATCAAACACGATGTGATGGAGGAAGTATATTGTGAAGTGAAGGTGCAGGTAGGAGGAGTGGTAAAGGGTCATTGGAAAGAGTTGTTGACATGGTTGGTATAGGATTCAATTTGAGGGACTCAAGAGATAATGTATCATCAAAGCTCATGTCATGGGATGTAGGTTGAGGAGGTGGAGGTGTTTGATCACCATGAATCAACAAGGAGGAGGATTATGGGTAGAAGATGAAGGTGAGGCAAAGGATAAATTTGTAGAGGATGTGATCTTCTTTTAGACCATTTGTTGACTCTTGGATTGTGGTAGGGTGGTTTTATTACTATGAGGTGAGGGTACTACTATGATGGGGAGGTTTGGTTGAGGTGAAGATTAGAACATTGATTATTTTTTATGTTTATTGTTTAGGGATCTAGGAGAAGGTGAACAGTAGTAAGTGATGGAAGGCGATAAAATTTTGGGAAGTGGAGGAGGTCCTAATTGAGGATGATAAAAGGTTGGATGTGTTGGGAGATGAGTATGTGATGGGTGAGGGTTATTTCAAGATGTCTATGATGATTTTTCAATAGTTTGATAAGTCAATGGTGGTAATTTGAGTGGTAAGGAAGAGACTCAGAAGTGAAGAGCATGGGGATTGGTTTGATTAAATTGGTGCTTGTGTTTGACATAATCAGCATAATTTTGGTACATGGGGTTTGTGCATTGTAAAGGAGCTAGCTTTGGTTCATGAATGAAATGCTCCATTGTAAATTTTGCATTTGTACATATTGGCCTAAACATAGATCTTCGAATTGTTATGATAGAGTTATCATGTCCAAACTTTACACATTGGTTTAGAATGGAAGGTATGGCTTGAAACTCATCTATCCACGGTTGTCCAAGGAGTAGGTAAAATCTTATAGATATGAGCACCACATGTGCTAAAATTTAGGTACATCTAGGGCCAATTTAAATGGGGAGAACAATGGTGCCTAAAGTTTATATGAATATTTGTAGCATTTCAGGGCCACTCTTGTAAATGAATGTGTCATGATGAGTGTCTATGTCATAAAAGGTATTCCTTTGTTACTATGTTGAATGGTGAATTGTGGTCTATAAGAATGCCTTTGCAATAGTTTCCATTATCGAGTCCTGTTTAGTGTGAAAATGTTTAGGGTTGATTTTGATAGTTGTTTGAAGAGGGTTTGTGTTAATCCTCCTTTCACCACTAAACATTCAAGGACATTCAATCAAGTAGGAAGTCTACTACATATCTCCTGTCACTTGAAACATAGGGGAAGATTGGAATTGTATGATTTAGTTATTCAATTAAGTCTAATTATGCTCAAAATCCTAATTACATGAATTCGTGAACAAACGGACAAATTACAAAAAATGATCACATATAGAGATATCAAATGGCAATCAAATGCGTACCAGATTTCAAAGTTTGGAAAATGGAAAAGTTGAGGACTAATGAGAGGGCGCCCTAGTCCAGTGCCATAGTTTATGTCGAGATCTGGGAATCTTGTCTGCAACTTGTTCTTGTTGTTCTAGAGATTTTTATGTTGCGAGATCTGAAGGACTAATGAGCAGGCGTCCAAGTCCAGGTCCCTATTTTCTTCTCTAATCTACAATTCTAACAATCTTCACTACTCTCCTACAACTCCACTTCTTCTACTTTTGCAACATGTAACCTGCAATCATGGAAAAGTGGGTTGGGGGTTGTGGTGTTTAGAGGCTTGCCTCAGTCAAGCCCTAGAGAGACATTCAAGTCTTTCAAACACCGTTGTTAGATAAAGAGTGTGTATCCTTGTGGGATAGAGGCAAAATCTAATTGATAAATGATAGAAAACACAATTAATATCACCTTGTAGTGAAGATCTCATGGGAGGAAGATTCTCTTCATGCCATGAGGAGATGGATGCCAAATATTCAAATACAAACACAGGAACAACACAAGTTCTTCTCTACCACACAATGAATGCCTTGAATAACTTTCACATAAGCTTGTCAATCAAAATGTCCATCTAGTTTACAAATGATAACCTAATCATGCTTATATATGCAACTACAAACATTCCTGCTAAGAAATTTGTAATTCAAACTTACCATGTCAGCATAGGACCTAAATAATAGTCATAGACCGACACTTTGAAATTGGTCCCGACCTAAAATAGGGCAGGACTAGGGCACGGGCACCCAAGTCCCCCCCTATTTCAGGTAATATTTATGTTAAGTGCATCCTCTGAGTCTCATTTGCCATGAAACTTCAAGGTTTTCTCATCGGGAGTGATCAAAATCATGCAAGATGCTCTAAATGCATTCTAAAGGACCCAGGAGCTAAACCTTAATAGGAAAAATCCCCCAAGGTTACTTTTTCTGACATAACAAGTCCATTGATGTATAACTCGGTGTGGTATTTAATGTCTCAAATTTATTGTGGTTTAAATGTGATCATTGGTTTGGGAAAGGTCAGATCTTCTATTGAAGGATGTTTCTCTATGGCAGCAGCCATGTTTTCAAAAGTATTGATTTTAGGTCCCTCATGAGGAGATTATAACAAAATTTCAATTAGTTTACAATTGTTCAAGTTGTAAGGGAAAGAATTTGTGTAGATTTGAAGTTTTTGATTGGGTGGGCATATGAAGGGGTTTCCTTGTCATTGATGCCTATAACTTGGATTAGATTATTGTCTAGTAGATCCAACTTTTATGTTTCAAGGCCATGCACTTTTATATATCATGGATAGGGACTTGATGGAATTGACAAAAGGAATTTGGGTCATAGATTCCTGGAAAGGGAATTTAGGTACATCTAGGGGATGGATTAGGGTAATTGGAATAATTTGGTAGAAAGGGATTGATTCATGATATTTTGTTTACAATATGTGTATCCCTTGAATTGTTGAAAAGGTCTTGGTTTAAGGTTTAATGTGTTATGGAAGGTGCTAATAAGAGTGGATATGATGAGGGAGGTGGAGGTTGGGGTATTGTGGTAATCATGTTGATTACATCCATGGTGTTCTAGTTGTAGTACTAGGGTTACATTGATATTGTTATTGTTGTCGTTGTACAACTTCTTGTATTTTTTTGTAAATTTGTTGTTTGACATGTTGGCTTGTTATGTGCTAGTAGGGGGTTTGATTTTATCCATTTTTGTTTTAAATTATCGAAGGGTATCACATGAATTCTATTTTTCAAACATGATCTTTTCTAAGATAATGGGAATGAGATTGTCCATGAATATATTTTGGATTTCTATGGCAGGCAAGTGGTAATACATTTTCACCATATAGATTGGAAACATAGGAAAAAATTATTCTCTTTTTCTTGTGGCCCTTGTTTTCAGTATATGAGATTGGTGAAGCCTATTGCATGTGATATTTGGATTTGGAAGTAATTTACAAAGGCTTTTGAGAAATGTCAAATGTGTTTATGGACCCATGTGGTAATGAATAAAACCATTCTAATGAATTCTCTTTGAGTGGTCATGGGAATAACTTGAATTTAATGTGATCATCATATATGTTCTCCAAATAGGAGTAAAATATACCTATATGGATGGTGGGATCTCCTTTTCTATAATACAAGGGAAGGTGAGGTGCCTTGAAGTTTGATGGGAATGGATGTGCAAGGATGTCATAGGACAAGGGGTTATGGTGTAGATCTAATGTGATTTCCCTTAAATTAGTTTGTATAGTGTCTAGTTTTTGTTGCACCTATTGGATTTGGTGTAGGACATGTGGCATGGTAGGATCAAGGGTGGATAACAATGGTGGAGGAGTGGACTATGTTGGAGTTTGATGGGATTAGGAATATGGTGGAATAGGTTGATTTTTTAAATATGGTGGGTATTGGTAGGGATTGGTAAATGGTGGAAATAATGGCAGAGATGTGAAAATTGGGTGAGAAGGAGGCAAGATGTATGAATACTAATGTATGTAAGGGAATGTAGAAATGGTGGGTGAAGAGGTCCTTATAGTTTCAATTGGAAGGGATTTAATGGTGGTCATAAGCACTTGGGTCTATGAAGGAATATGGGTGGGATGTGGAGTTGAAGGGATAGGTGAAGTGGAAGATGATTTGAAAAAGAATAGAATGGAAGGAAATATGAATGGTGGGTTATTAGGTTGAAGGAAGGTTTGAATGGTTGTGGAAGGTGCACTAGAAAAAATGCTATTGAAAACTAATGTGACATTGGTAGGAGCAACACGAGGTGTAATGATATAGAAATATCAAAAAATATTTGTAAAGGGTACATTTGACTGCACAATGTGTCATGTTTTACACATCTCTAGGTTGGCTAGGTTGGTTAAGATGTTTCCTAGGGAATCTATCAAATAAGTAGTAATTAAGGAAATCTTCATGATTAATTGTATTCTTAACCTCTTAAAGTTACATGTTGCAATCTTAACTCAGTTTTGTAAGTCTAGTTGGGCTTCCTAATCAAAGTTCTCTATAGAAAGGTAAAAGGAATATCATTAGCAAAGGTAAATGAGGAAGATGACTTGGAATTTAATGGATTTAAATGTGGACTAAAATGGTGAATGGTTCTAGTAGGATATGGTTTCCCTCTATGGAAAGAATAGATGAGGGCATGCACTAGCTTGGTCACAAAAGAATAGACAAGCATATAAAGAGCTATCGTGCACCTACAAGAAGGATCTAGTTCACCCAATGAAATTGAACATAGCATGGACTTTCTAAGAAGATTGAATTAGATGGATCTTGTTGAAATACACCAGACAACTGAGAGGGGGGGTGAATCAGTTGTCTCAAAAATTTTGACCACTTATGAACATTAACACATCAAACACTTGTTTAATGTTATTCAGATTTAATCATGAAGGCATGAAATAAGAGAATCAACACATGAGACACCAAATGTTTTACGTGGAAAACACTATAAGGGAAAAACCACGGTGGGTGTTAGCCCACACAAATAAATATGTTATAGCAATACCAAAAAATAGAGGCTCACTGCCCAAAATGCTCACTAAAAATTATGAGGCTCGCTACCAATGGGGTGGCTCACTGCTGATGGGTGGCTCACTGCCAAAATGGGTGAACTGAGATAATAGTATCTACTCCATGCCAGGGTTCAGTTCCATTGAAGCACAATAAACCTCCTCTACACTGCTCTGCCTTTTACCTCACACTTATATTTACATCTTCACACTTTGATACATTTTCATGACTCAATTACAAGTATTTATACAATTCATCAACCTTGGAATGATCATCAAGGTCGGCATTACAATCATCAACCGTTGGAACAATATCCAAGGTCAGACTACAAACATTCATAGAAATAGCTCTAGACCTAAGCAAGATTGGCTAAAGAAAAGATGTATGCGGATCACGATATGCCTTAGCTGGGACTCAAATTCAATCTTCCATGCCACGACACACTTCCACAATCTTCAATGCAACTCCGCAAGTAGTGAAAACAACCTAGTCGGCCAAGACTGGTGTTAACACTAAGTCTTCTAAGAACATACTTCATCCACAATCCAGATTTCTCTTTGCGGACCAATCCAAAGGTAGGAACATGATCAAGAGACATCCATAAACACATTGTAATCGTCAAGAACATTTGCACAACCTCTAATCACTTTGTCAAGAAGATTCTTCAAACTGGAGCACATTAACATAACTGTCAGCCACTTTCATAAGAAAAAGATCGCTTGCAGACCACCAAATCATGAACCATTAGAATTGAAGGCACATAACAACATTACAAACTTAATTCCAAAACCACAGACCAAAATACTTAAGTGCAGAGGAATGCGGAGCAAAATACATTCTCCCTATCATCACCAAATATACAGAGAAAGCAGTTTTCACTCTGGTGAACATAACTCACTCAAATCTTCATACCGGAGGCTCAAACTTGGAATATAGCATCTTCAGACATGCCTCTAAATAACTTCCAATCTGCAGATAGATATTCATTCTACAAGAAATACATAGCAAACTACTGGACTGTTCTATTGTAGACAAAGATACTCTTCTATACACTGTTTCCATCAGAGGAGCAAATTTTCTCAAAAGCACTTGGAAACTTAATATCAGGATCACTTACTCATCATCTTCAAAACTTATATAGGCCAATACAAGGTATCTACCTCAATACAAGTAAGCATCAAGATAAGAGCATGGTTGACACCAATGACAACACAAATATGTTGACATCAATGACAACACAGATTAGGCACATACTTGCAACCGATATGTCAAGTTCACCAAATGAAAGAACCTTAAAGATGAACCTTTTTGTTTAGAATTGAGGGTTAAGTTCATTTTGATGTGTGGTTCTATGTGAAAACAATGCATAACTTAAAGTTACCTAAGACTATCTCCAACTAGCCTAACCATAATTTACAACCATGAGAGTTGGGACTGTCAATAGGACTAGAAACATGACAAACTATATGCAAACTAGGAACATGTAGAACTTAGAAATCAACAAAAATGCAAATTTGACTATGGGAAATGAATAAGTGGGTTTAGATGCACCTATGTAGAGAAGTGATCCAAATGGAATTTGCTCAAAATTATCTCCTAATGCTTCAGGTGAAATTTAAGAGTCACTAGACGAAAAGGATAAGGTCACCCTATGCAAAATGACCTACCTGATAAAATTGGCCAGTCCTAAGAGCCACCATGATTGTATTATCCAAGGGGGTAGCCTTTACCAAAGATCGGATACAAACTTAAAATTTGTTAGGGAGCTTGTTGACAAAGTTTCCTAACTCCTTAGAAGGTTTCACCTATCAATGTACATCTGTAGAGTCAGAGGATGGCAACGTGTCATGCAGATGTCCACTATGTGTTAGCCTCCAATTACAATGTTCTTAGAAACTTCATAGGATGGGAACAAAACAAAAAACACGCATAGGGGAACACGCATGAAATAAGGTTGAACATATAAAAATACAACACCATGTTGGCACTAGGAGTGGGTAAAAGTATAAGACTAGGCTAAGAATGATCCTAGAGCATGCTACATGGGATGGACACTAAAGCAAGCCCATAACATAATACAATAATTGCATGGTATGCAATTTTTTATATTACATGGGGAAGGCCCAAGAATAAAATAGGGACAAAAATGGATAGGAAAAATTTTACCAAGAGATCTAAGTCTCAAGGCTATTCTAAGACCCAAGGAAAGAGTAGAGTGAAGTATTAGAACTATGATAAATGGGGGCATGTTAAGGAGTGTAGAAATAATAAGACTTATGACTACTAAAAAATCCTTTAATGATAGTAATGAAGCTTTGTTTATTTTTGCTAATACTATTTTTTATGAATCCTAGTTTATTGACTTGGGTTGTTTGTATCATATGACTCATCAAAAGGATTGATTATCTTCCGACCATGCTTATGATGGAGAAGTGTATCTAGGTGACAATAGTTCGTATCAGATTGTTAGCTATGGGAAATTATAGTTGTGTATTTTAGTGATGCAAGAGTAAAAAATATTATTGGTGTTTTGCATATTCAAAGACTCATGAGAAATTGATTTCTACATATCTAAGTTGAATGATTTTGGATTGCATGTGACATTTGACAAATCTGGTTGTAGGTTGGTTAGAGGAAATTTGGTGGTTGCTAAATGATCCCATCTTGGGACTTTATTTAGGTTGAATGCCTCCACATTTTGTAACTTAGCTAATGTAACTGGAAATACTAAAAATACATGTTTGTTGTGGCACCAATGTTTGGGCCACATTGGTGAAAAAGGTTAAATTGGACCTGTTATCCTATTTTTTTTCCTCTGTTCAGAGCCAAATAGTCCACCTGGTATTTTTCCTGAAAATCCCTCTTTAAGGTTCCTATAAAGCAAAAGTGCCAAATTTCCTAAGATGCCTTGCCTAAAGAACCTTACCATTGGAAAAAGCTTGAAAAAATAGACAGGTTTACTTTTTACAGCACCCTGAAATTTGGCCAAACAAAGAAGTTATTCATGGTCAAAAGTTTAGGTCAACATACAGTTCAAATGTTCAATTGGCAGGCTTGCAGATCCCTATCGGCCTTAGTAAATGTTGAGAAAAGTGAGTTTTATACATTTTTTGAATGTATATCGAGCCAAGGAGAGACATATACATTTTGGTAATCTTCCGCAAGACCCTGGGAATATTCCTGGTTTGTATATCGGTGATATGTAAGTGAGACATACAAGGTATATTGTGCATCTATCACATTTTTCTCAAGTTTCCCCTTTTGTATGTTTGGAAGGTTTGTATGTTTGCCTTTGTATTTTCAACATACAAGCAAATATACATTCGCTTAAGGATGCAGGGGCAGATACAAGGATGGAATATACATCGCAGATCCCTGGAATATTCGTTGAATGTATATTGGGTCTACATGTATATTTGGCTCATAGAATGGAGATATTCAAAGAAAGAAATATACATTGCGGGAGATGCATTACAGGATTTTTCCCTCTTGTATATCGGGTTTCAAGTGCATTTTGTGTTGTATGTTTGCACATGCAACGAAGGGGTACAAGGTTTTCAAACATGCAGGTGCATCCACTACGGTGGAATGCACATTCGGCCTTGTATGTTTCTTTGTATGTTTCACTTGTATGTTTTGAGTATACATGTAAAACATATAGAGAAACATATAAAGGCCGAATGTGCAAGAGGTGGGGCCCGTGCACATGCAAGGCCGATTGTATATCAGAGATACAAGGGACCTTTGCCAGAGATACATTTGCTACAGTGGCTTGTATATTTTGCTTTGTATGTTTTCACATACAAAGCCAATATACAAACGTTTATATACAAGCCGGACCCGATTGCATTTTTAACTTGTTTTATTAAAATTTTCGAGTCCACCTTGTATATGGGCGATTGTATATTGCGATATACAAGTTAGTGATATACAAAGATCGGGGATACAAGCCAGACCCGACAGAGCAGTCAAATACGGTTAATGGTCAGTTTGGGGTCCGCGGATTGTATGTTTGCAGATACAAAGGAGGTTAGATACAACCCGGATTTCAAAATGTTTCCCATCTGCTTTTTTAAGAGTTTGAAGTCTGTGACTTGTATATACAAGGGCGATTGTATGCATATGCGAGTCGCGATTACAAAGGGCAAAATGCACGTTTGCATGTGCTAATTGTTTGTATATTTGCTTGTATCTTTGCATATACAAGCTGATATGCAAGGGAGTTTTCGGCCAGACATGATGCATCGACAACTTATTTTTGGGTCTTTTCGAAGGCCGATGGAGGTGCCACATGGCAGTGGCGAATGCATATACAAAGGCCCTTGCATATACAAAGCAATTTCAAATGCATCTCTCTGGAGCGATTGCAGAGGCCTTTTGGCGCCAAGGAGCAGAGATACATACAAAGGGGTTTGTACATGTAAAGTCAGATTCAAAGCTATTTTCAGAAGCCGATATACATGTAGATGTAGAAGCGATATATACAGGCAGTTGACCAGATCTTTGACCACCTGTATCTTCCCTATTTCAATGAATTTCGACATGTTGTAGGAGGCAAAATAGTGACATTTGATATTCAAACACAGATATTTGTTGCGTTTATTGCTACAAGTTGATGACTATACAGCTTGCATTGAAGACCTAGAAAATATCTTCTATCTGCCCAGTTTTCAGATCTTTTATGCCATAACTTCAGGGTAGATGGACATCCCTTCAGGTAGATATTTTTTTGTTACAACTCATGGAGCAATTTTTGTAACTAAGGCCAAAATGTAAAATGATATATATACATCAAAAGCAAATGTATAAGTTGTTGGTTGTTCTTCTGGGCTATTCTTTGTAATGGTTACTTGGCCTCTATAATCAATATAAACTGGTATTTTTGCCTCTCTTTTGTTATTTTTAGCACTGTGTTTGTTCCTCTAGACCTCTCTAGAATTAATATGAGACTGTGTGAGTATCTCCAGCCATGAGATTATTATTATGTCTTTTTAGTTGCAGCCAAACACATTTAAATCTGGTGTATCACTTAGTTTATTTCAGCATTTCTGTTCAGCATTCCTTCTAACCCTTTTCCCAACAAGCATTAGCACTAGGTTTAGATGGATTTCTCTGAGCATTAGGCTTAGAGAGAGGAAGCCGGCCTTCTCTAGAGGTTTAATCTCATTTCACAAGGTCCCACACTTTGAGATCATTCCCATGTTACTCCAGTTTGCAGAAGTTTCACAGCTGTATGCAAGGGTGCAAAACTAGGTGATAACAGGACCATGATTAATAAAAATATCGTTGATGGTTTTCTAATTACTCTAAAGGTTAATTTGATTTTGGTGAACATTGAGTGTTTGGTAAGAAGAATAGATCTCCATTTCCTATTGGAAGATATAGAGAAAAGAGGTTTCTATAAATCATTCATTCATGTGTTTTGTCCATTAAATGTGGATTCTATGAGAAAATCTCAGTGTTATGTTACATTCAATGATAATACCTCTAGATACACTTGTGTTTATTTTATGCATTATAAACCTAATTTTTTCTCTAAGTTTAAGGAATTTAAAACTTTAGTTGAGAAATAATTAGATAATAAAATAAAGGTGTTGAGACCTAACAATGGTGGTGAATATTGCAACCTAGAATTTGATGAGTTATGTAAGCATGCAACTATTGTTTACAGTTTAGCAAAAGACAACCCTTACACACCACAGTAAAATGGGATTGCATAGAGGATGAAATGAACCTTAATGGAAAGAGCAAGAAGTATGTTGAATTGTATATAGTTGGATTAGTGCTTTTGGGCATAGATTGTGAGTATTGCTTGTTACTTGGTAAATCAATCTTTGTGTATGGCTCTTGTTGATAAAACTCCTTATAAAGTGTAGATAGATAAGAATTTGGTTGTGAGAATTTTTTTCATGTGCCTAAGGAAAAATGGTTTAAAGTAAATCCAAAAGCACAAAAGTGCATCTTTGTTGGTTATGGTGAGAATGTAAAAGGTTATAAGCTTTAGAATCCATTAACCTAGAAAGTGATTGATTCTAGAGATGTGATTTTCAAGGATTTTAGAGTATTTTTGGATCTTATATAGCCAAAAAGAAAAGAAGGAAAGAAAATTGTGTATTTTGAAAGAAAGGTAAAAAAACAAGAAGATGCACATGTTGAAGATCAGAATGTCGAATTAGAGGATGGAGAGGAAGAAGAGGATCCAGATGAGAGTACTAAGAAAGATGAGTAGGTTGAACATGTAGAAGAATAGGCAGATCCCCTTACTCTTTAGATGATCCATGAGATACCAAAACCTAGTTGACGAGTATATCCCACCATATTTTTGTTATGTATTGATGATGAACCAAGATCTTTCAGGGAGGCTTTCTCTTCAAAGGATAGTGAGTCTAGATTACAAACTATGCAAGAGGAGATTATGGCCTTAAACAAATGTGACACCTAAGATCTAGTTAGTTTTCCAAAGGGAATAAAAACCATTGGTTGCAAATGGGTGTATAAAAAGAAGATCATAGTAGACTAATGGTTAGAGAAATATACAGCCAAACTAGTGGCCAAGAGCTACTCCTAGAGAGAGGGAGTTGATTTTAGTAAAATTTTCTCTCATGTTACTAAGTTATCTTCTATTAGATTCTTATTACTCCTTGCTTTAGCATGTGATCTTGAAATTAAACAAATGGATGCTAAAACTATTTTTTTGCATGGGGATCTTGAAGAGGAAATTTATATGTAACAACCTTTAATGGTTTTGTGGTGAAAGGAAGGGAACATTTGGTTTGTAGATTTAAAATTTCATTGTATGGTCTAAAGTAGTCACTCTGCATGTGGTACTAGAAGTTTGATTCTTTTGTTCTAAAAATAGGTTTTTTTAGGAGTGAAGAAGATCACTATGTTTATGTTAGAATTATTAATTATTAGATTATAATCATTGTCATGTATATGGATGACATTTTTTTCATTAGTAACAACAAGGTGATGATTAGGGAGCTCAAAACTTAGCTTTCTAGCACATTTGATATAAAATATTTAGGGTTAAAAAATACATTTATTTGTATGGAGATTAACAGGGGCCAAGTATGTAGAAATCTCTGATTAAGTTAGAGTAAGTATGTTTATACAATTTTGCAAAGATCTACTATGCAAGATTGTAAACTAGTTAGTATTCATTTATCAGTTAGCACTAAGATTTCCTTAGATATGTGTCCTAAATTGGATGATGTTTTGATAATATGTCTAACATGCCTTATGCTAGTGTTGTTGGTAGTCTGATGTATCCAATGGTTTACATTAGACCAAATATTGCCCAAGTAGTGGGAGTTCTAAGTATATGTCTAACCCTACTAAGGAGCATTGTACTTATGTTAAAAGGGTGTTTAGATATTTGTGAGGAACCTCTAATTATTTATTATGTTATCATAGCACTAACAATGTGGGTAAGACATTGGACATATAGTCTTTTTTTGATGTAGATTGGGCAGGTGACTTAGATAGTTGGAGGTTCACTGGTGACTATGTGTTCTCCTTGTTTAGTGATGTAATTAGTTGGAAGAGTAAAAGGCAGCCCACAATTGTTTTATCCACCATGGAAGTGGAGTATATGGCTACTACACATGCCTCTAAGGAGGTAGTATGGTTACAGAGACTATGTTCAAGTATTGGTTTTGATTGAAGGGTGATTAAATTAGATGTGACAATCAAAGTGTTGTTTGTTTGTCCAAGAATCTCATTTACCATGCTCACACTAAGCATATTAATATACAGTATCATTTTGTTTGTGAGATGGTATAAAATGGTAGGGTCATGTTATAGAAGGTTGATACTTAGGATAATGTTACATATTTCCTCACAAAGCTAGTGAGCACAAAGGAGTTCTCTTAGTGCAGGATGTCATTGAAATCGTAATTTATTATGATTCATATGGATGTCATTGAAATTTGTAATATCAAGTGGGATAATTTTAGTAAAGTGTGATATTTAATTACAATCCTAATGTACTAATGTTTCATCTCCAATAATCTTGGAATGGATACTTGGGTGCCCATGTTGTTGAGAGATTATTATTTTATTATTAATTCTCTTTGTTGAATTGGAATATTAATTGTAGTGGTATTCATGGAGGAGGTGGAGCATATTGCTAGTGGTTACAAACTCATTTGAGATCAATTATGGCACGTTTCTATTCCTAGGCACTAGGAGTTAAGGGGCATCTTTTGCATTTATTGAGTGGATCCCATGTGAGTTGGTTGTTGAATCTGGATGTAATTCTTGGGAAGTGTTCCCATGTGGGGTATTTATGATTCAAATATGGTGTCCATTATTGTGATTTAGTATTCTTAGAATATGATCTTCATGTGGGGCATGGGTTTTTGCATGAAACCATGGTTTTGGGAAACCATTTGTGGTTTTCCTCTCCCATTGTTCTATAAATTGGAGACACGAGATAGTAGTTTCATGGGTTGGTTTACAAGTGCACAACTGTTTTCAAAATGTTTCAGATTGAGGAGAGAATTTTGTTACACATGTACTTTTGTATTGAAGAATAATATGTACTTGAGCCTCTCCTTGATGCTGGGGTTTTTTCCTGAAAGGGTTTCTCCATGTACATCTAGTGTCATGTGTTAAATTATCATGGTTTTCTGATTATTATTTGTTGTTAAACACTTTTACATTTAATCCCATAATGGTTAATCCAATGTTATATTAAGAAAATTCATTTTTGCGTACTCTTTGAAGAGCTAACATTTGTAGTAGTTTACCTTGTTTAAACAACACTCTCAACCCACTTAGAAGCTAAATGGGTTGGCTTGGAAAATTTCACTCAAGTGCCCATGCCTTAATAATTTCATGCTCTTCTTGAGAGTTGTAAGGGTATTCATACCACTCCTACACACTTAAATAATTTTCCAAAAGTACCCTATTCCAAGCAACTATCCCTAGGAAATTAACACCATAAAAATACAAAATTTCACTTTTTACAAGCTTTCAAAAATCCCCAAAAGCCCAATTTAAAAATTCACATATTAAAACAAAACTTAAACATGATAAATCATCCACCTTACAAAATACACCAAAATAATAACATCAAATTCAGGAGGGCATAACTAGAAAACATAATATAGCTAATAAGGGGGGATCTTGGCCACTCTTGACCAAGCCAATTTATCTTTGGAAAAACATGGACAAGGTATAGTTACTCTACAATGTGGAGTGATATAGTGATTGGTCTCTAACAATCCATTGATGCCCCTATTGGCCAACCTATAATTTCCTACACACTTAATTTGCGCATTAAATCCATTATGCTAATCATAATCAAAGCACTATAATAACAAGTTCAAATATCCATACATAGACATGCATAGGTACAATGTATAACACCGCATCTCAACTCAACATCATGTAAAAAAGAAACATCTTATTGATAATTAAATTTCATAATCATGACCCAAATATAATTTCATTCTCAACAAAGTTAAATCAACATAAAAACCTTTGTTCATCATTTAATTCAAATCACATCTATTACCAATAATTCAATTAGAAATACATCTTAATATCAATAATCAACATATTTAACAAGGTTAGAACCAACATATAATTAAATATATTTTTAATTAATTAATTAACTACATGTCAACTCATAGATGAACTATCTATCAAAAGTAGGACCCATACATCATAACAAATTATCTATAAGAATTATATTTAAAATCCAATCATCATGTAACATAGCCATTTGAGTAGCATCTTATAAATCAAAATAGGTATCAACAATGTATAAAAGATTATAAATAGTGAGATAGGGTCATAGAATAAATGAGCCTTACATATTCCATCTCTAATTCATAGGTACTTGTTATCCCTTCTCATCAATATAACATCTCTTGGACTCTTGACAGTTCTTAAGTCATTTGGGTTTGTTGTTGTGCCACATTATCTAATTGTTGAGTAATCCATTGTTGGAATTTTTCATGTGTTCCATATGACTCTCCAAGGAAGACACTTAAGCATTCATCTCTTTTCTCAAAGATATATTTGAATATACCCTCCTAATGTTATACTAAGAGAATGTAAATTATTCTTTCTATCTATGTTCTATACTAACAAATCAAATCTAACTAAATATTTAGAAAATAAATCACATTAATAGATGATCTAAAATAAACACTAAGTTAGGACAAAAACTAAAATAAATCTAAGTTATTGAAATGAAATGACAATAGGCAACAAAAAAGGTTTGGTTGGAAAATGAAACCCAAAATGGAATTAGGGGGTTTGAAAGAGTGTTCCTATAAATTTTTAATTAAATTTGAGAACTTACAAATTTCGGGCACTCATGTCTGACTTGGGGAGTTGTTACCTAACCTAGGGTGCTCCTATTTGCTCTAGGGAGCTATTGTTTGAACTCGTGACTTTTTGACTTCGACAGATACCAAGTTTTTTGGAGATTCTAACCTAATTTTTATGATCACCTATATGCTTCCAAAATGCTCACATTAGACACCAAAGAGGAAATTTTCTCATGGTGGAAGAACAAAGCCTTATCCCACTTGTGGGACATGTGTTGATTTAGCAATTTATGTAAAATAGTATGCCCAAATCTTGGGACACAAGGAAAATTAGATTAAGTTCATTATAGATGGCATTCTCAACATGTATATGTGTATCCCTTAAACATTTTGTGTGATACCATTTTCCATCAAAGCCACATGGAAGGATTTCATTAGACAAAAATCATTGATTCAAATCACCTTTTTCATGATGAAATGAAGTCATCATGACATAACATTTTGCAAGATTGTAGCCCTCAAAGTAATATTTCCAAAAAATATAAAATTAACATATATTTTATTATTATATTTATTTTCTATTTTCTAATCAAAATAGGTTCATTACAAAAATCAAAGACCTATGTTCACATGAAAAAATAGCATTTTTTTTCAACAAAAAAATTAATTAATTAATTTGGGTATATATAAAGAGTTATGCACTATGGGCAAATATGTGTCTAAATTAGTGGTTGTTCTCGTTTAAAGAATTAATAATAAATAAAATATGCAATGAAAAGTTACAAAAAATATGTGTGCTCTGTATATTAGTGTTAATAATCTATATTTAAAAATTTGTGAAGAGATCTTATTTCTAGCTCAAGCTATGCGTTATGGGAAAATATTACTCATTAAAAATAATATGAAGTGTAAGAAACATTTTACTAACAAATATTTGGAACATTATATAAAAAAATAAAAAAAAATTAAATTAGAAATAGAATTTGTATGGAAAATATCACAAATTATTAGTTATATTATTTTTAAATTCTTTATGGTTTGCTTGCTATAATTGACATAAATAGATTTTTTTTAAATATTGGTTTGTGGGGCCCACTTACACCAAAAAGTGAGACATTTTTATGATGTCACACTTAGCTAAATTTTGGGACTAAAATTTGGTTAGTGATGTATAGGAAATTGTCTCAATTAGTCCCCTATTTGGCTTATTCTTAACTCCACAATAGTACTTTGGAAAGTTGGGAGTGTGTATCCCAAGTGTGGTGAAAATGGTGGTATATGTAGAAATCTGATGCCTAAGAAATCAAACATTAAATGGCTTCCTGCACTAATGTGGTATGTGGTTGTGATGGAGGGAAAATAGGATATAGAAATCATAGGATATGCAAAGGGGAGAAGGTAAGGACAAGAGGAAATTTAGATCTTCCATATGAAGGTAATGAGGAAGGGTTTTGGGGCTATAACATCAATAGAAAAATAGAAATAGAGAAAATATATGGGTCCAAGGCTAGCCTCACTCTCAGACCTACTTACCATATTTATGGTGGGTTAAAAGGTTGGAAAAAATGGACTAAATGACATATAAACATGACTAGGAGAATATATGCCAAAATGAATGCAAAAATGTAAGATGAATATAAAGTAGGCAATTTTCAATCTTACATTTTGCACACACTTTAGCAAGTTGATGACACCAAGTGAAGAAGTATGCTAAAGTATAGTAAAGTGCATTGCATAAATAATTAAACATATATAAAGGATACTACAAAAAGGATCATAGAGTGCAAACAATCCTAATAAGATATTAATATTATGATCTCTAAAGTAAGATCATCATCATTTGTTCTCATAGAATAGCACATACACATAGGAAGAAATAAGAAATAAGAGACAAGGTACAATAACAAAAAGTAAAAAAGAATGTTATGTTTGGGTCAACATGAAAAGGGATGTTATGCCCTAATGATTTTCATCATCCCCAAATACATGAAGAGGAAGGAGACAAAGAGTGTAAACAACAAAGAAAAGAATTCACAAGAAGGAAAACAACATAAAGTAGAAATGGAACTTAAAATAAGCCTAAAATATTTGGGTCAACCTTAAAAAGATATGAATACCTTGATGCTTTGCATCATACCCAAATACTTAGGAAGGAAAGGTCTAGAGAACACATACAGAAAAGATGTACAACCTACCAACATCAAACATTCTGGTGTAGTCACGATTGGAGGGTTCACAGAATGAACTGTCCGAACCGTGCAGCAAGAGTAAACATAATGGAAACAACACAAGAATATAGAACATATGTAGATTTAGTCATTCAGTATTTCATAGAATTCAAAATAGAGATTCGTCGGCAACATGCGGGCTTATAATTAGGGCTCACAAGCCTGATTACATACATGTGTAAGATAAGGCTTTGAAGCTCCTTCGCACAAAATCTAAACTATAGAGTATGAATCAATTTCTAACTACTTTCCTAAGGATCTATTACATCTTTATATATCATTTATAGACCAATAGATTCCTCTGCATTAGCCAAGGAAGATCACAAACTCCAATGAAGAGTTGTAACGTGTTCACAGATAGGTTAGACCTAAATGCATAGAACACTTCCTCAAATGAATGGAACAACGTACGAACCCTTGGGGAAGGTCAGCCATGAACCACATAACATTGAATGATGTGTCAATGAGATCCGTAAGTCAAGGAATGATCCACAAGCCTTCTCCTTCAGCTGATTATTAGGAATTGTTAGAATGCTCTGCTCTGAGAAATAGTCAACTTCTGACAGTGATATCTTTCCGGTAACTGATCCAAATGCTATGAATTCTTGATATGATGTAGATGAATGAATCTAGATGCTAAGTCCAAATCTGCAAGATGTGAAATGCCAAAACCAAACTACAAGCTGAGAACTGCTACTGACTGAACTGCCTGAACTAAACTGAAAAAGGAAAGAACTGAAATGCAAATGTTTTTGGTTGATGCAAGATTTCTCTTGAACCAAGGATGCTCCTGCATCATACATCCAGGATTATTGAAAAAGTGAGTCCCTCACTTTGCTGGGGCTAGGGGAGAACCAAGACGGTCCATCTCAACCTGATAAATCCAAGATGAATCTTCTTCTGGTTTGCCTTTCCACTTCACAAGGTATTCTTTGTACTGCCTTCCTCTAATGCTACATCCAACTCTGCTGTCCAAAATGCCTTCAATTTGTTCCAGTGCTTGTTGTGGTAACTACTTCTTCAAGTCTTCTTCCATGTTGTCACTAAACTCTGCTTCATGATACTGGTAAAGATCTGCAATGTTGAAAATAGGTGAAATACCCAATGTCTCTGGTAATTCCACTTCATATGCATTTCCTGAATCAAATTTCCTGAGTATCCTACAAGGTCCAAACTTCTTCATCTTCAACTTGTTATGAGTCCCAACTGGAAATCTTTCTTTTCTCAAGTACACCATCACTTCATTTCCAACTTCAAATTCCTTATGTTTTCTCTTCTCATCTGCTTTCTCTTTGTACTTACTATTCATGTCCTCCAAATGCTTCTTCACCTAATTATGAATTGTCTTCATATGGTCTGCAAAGTCTTCTACTTCTACACTCATCTTGTCTTCTATACTGATATCTCTTAATTCTGTAACTCCTCTAGGATTTACTCCAGTAACAATCTCAAAAGGTGTTCTTCTGGTACTCCTATTCACTGAATTATTGTATGCAAACTCTGCTTGTGAAATAATCAAGTCCCAACTTCTGACTTGGTCTCCAACCAAACATCTCAACAAGTTTCCCAAACTCCTATTCACTACCTCTGTCTATCCATTTGTCTGTGGATGAAAAGTAGAACTGAACTTCAAATCCATCTTCATCTTTTTCCAAAGTGTCTTCCAAAAGTAACCGACAAACTTTGTGTCTCTGTCTGAAACTATACTCCTAGGTAATCCATGCAATCTCACAATCTCCTTAAAAAATAGGTCAGCTACAAGCACTACATCAGTTGTTTTCTTACAAGGTATGAAATGAGCCTTCTTTGAAAATCTATCAACCACTAGAAATATTGAATCATATCCTCACTATGTCTTAGGTAATCCCATTACAAAATTCATGCTTATGTCTTCCCAAGGTCTCTCTAGTACTATCAAAGGTTTATACAATCCAGTATTCTGACTACTCCCTTTTACAACTTGACAAACTCTACAACTCTGCAGAAATCTTTGAACATCCTTATGTATCTGAGGCCAAAAGTAATTTTCACTTACCAAAGCCAATGTCTTGTCAATGCCAAAATATCTTGCCAATCCACCACTATGCTTCTCCTTGATCAAATTATCCCCCATTGAATTTCTAGGTATGCATAACTGACTTCCTTTGAACAACATATCTTCTTGAATGAAATAATCCAACCACTTACTCCTATCTGCCACAACGGGTTCCTTACATGCTTTCCAAGGTTCTGCAAAATTAGTGTCTCTCTCATACATGTTCTTCAATTCATCAAAACCCAACACTTCAACTCTCATCTCTATCAACAAGTTTCTTCTTCTACTCAAGGCATCAGCAACTTTGTTTGATTTACCACTCCTATGCTTCAACACAAAAGTATAACTCTACATGAACTCTACCCATCTCATATGTCTCTTATTCAACTTTCCCTAACTATTCAGATACTACAAAGCTTGATGATTTGTATACAACACAAACTCCTTAGGCAACAAGTAATGTCTCCACTTCTTCAAGGCTTGAATTATGGCATAAAACTCTTGATCATAAACTGAATATCTTCTCCTTGCATCATTCAACTTCTCACCGAAATATGCTATAGGTCTACCTTTTTGACTTAACACTGCTCCAATTACATTTCCACTAGCATTGCAATCAACTTGAAATACTTTATTAAAATCTGGCAATGCCAAAACAGGTTGCTCTATTACTTTCTACTTCAACAACTCAAAACTTTTATCTTCCCCTGATGTCCACTTGAAATCTTTTCTGTCACCTTTCATTGTCTCTGTCATAGGGTTACAAACTGAACTAAAATTTCTGATGAACTTCCACTAGAAACTAGCCAAACCATGAAATGATCTAACCTCTCCAATGCTCTCCGATGTAGGCCATTCAATAATTAATTTTACTTTCTCAGGGTCCATCTTCAATCCTTCCGCAGAAATCACAAATCCCAGATATACTAATTCTTCCTTCATGAAACTACATTTCTTGGTATTTATCAGCAATTTCTCTTCTCTCAAGCTCTGCAAAACTTCTCTAATATGCAACAAATGTTTTTCTTTTGTCTTACTGAATATCAGAATATCATCCAAGTACACAATCACAAACTTGCCCCAGAATTTCTTCAAGACTTCATTCATCAACCTCATGAAAGTACTCAATGCATTTGTCAATCCAAAGGGCATCACTAACCACTCATACAATCCTTCATTTGTCTTAAAAGTAGTCTTCCATTCATCACATTCTCTAATTTTGATCTGATGGTATCCACTTTTCAAGTCTATTTTTGTGAAATATCTTGCTCCACTCAAACAATCCATGATATCATCCATTCTAGGTAAAGGAAATCTATACTTGACTGTGATCTTGTTTATGGCTCTAGAGTCAGTACACATTCTCCACTCTCCATCCTTCTTCAGTGCAAGAACTACAGGTACTACATAAGGACTCAAGCTTTCTCTGATCAAACCTTTCCTCAACAACTCTTGTATCTGTCTATTTATTTCTTCATTCTCTACCGGTGTCATCCGGTGTGCTGCTTTGTTAGGCAAACTTGATCCTGGTATAAGATCCATGTGATGACTGATACTCCTTATAGGTGGTAATCCTTCAAGCACATTATCTGATATGATGTATTTATACTCCATCAACAACTCCTTTATTTCTTTCTTCACTACTTCAGGCATTTTAGGAATCAAGGCATAACACGTACTTTCCTATTTCAAACCATCCAAAAATTTCCTTCCATCTACCAAATAGATTCTAGCATTCCCACATACCACATTTTTAGGGTCATCTTCTAAAGGAATCAAAGTAATTCTTTTCCCATTTGTTGTTATAGTATATGTATTCTTTCTCCCATCATGCATAGCTTTTCTATCATACTACCAAGGTCTACCCAACAAGATATGACAAACATCCATAGGCATAATATCACACAAAACTTCATCATGATAAGATCCAATATGGAATTTCACCAAACATTGTTCACTCACCAGTACTTTATGATCATCCTAAATCCATGCTATATGATAAGGCTTAAAGTGTTTCAATCTTTCCAACTTCAGCTTAGTCACCATCTCCTCTAAAACTAGGTTATCTGAACTACCACTATCAATTACAACTTTACAACACTTACCTCCTGATTTGCATTTAGTTCTGAACAGACTTTTCCTCTGTGATGATTCCTCATTTGTCTCTACTTGAAATAGTGTCCTCCTCATCACCAATTATTCTCCTTTCTCTGAATTGCCAACTAAACGAGGTGATCCAATAGGTTCTGTTGACACTCATTTTGACCAGGGGTTGATTTGTCATGATCAGGAGGTTTCTTCATTTGAAGCCTTTATCTTCTTGCCCATTTTTTCTAAGTGTTGGACCTCCTCAGCATTTTTCAACTGCAGCATCATATTTTCCTGAGGAGGAGGTCATCATCATCATCTTGTCTTCGATGATGATCTGCATCATCATGTTCCTCGTCGACTTGTTTTTCAACGTCATCATCATATTTCAACTGTCGGGTGATGTTTGCTTATTATCATGATGATGCTGACGAGCTACAGTGCGCCCTGATCTGCTTACGAGGGTGATTCTTCAAAGTCTCCGGTGATCTTCCATTTATCACCTTGCGCAGGCATGATGATGATGTTGCTTATTCTTTGAGTTGCTCGACCTAACTTGTTTTATCCTAAGGGTCGTCGTCATCATCATGATATTTCCAGTTTTCATCCTGCTGCGTGCGGAGGTCATCATATTTTCTGCCTTCATGATATTTCGCCGGGGTGATATTTTTATCATCGGGTGATCTTGGTTATGATCATCCTGATGATGTTGTTGAAGAGTTCTAAGTGCGACCCGATATTCACGAGGGTCATCATATTTTGAACGTCAGGATGATCTTAGTCAATATCATCCTGATGATGTTGTATCACTTCTTGTTCGTTGTTTCTTCATCCTGATGATGCTGACGTCATCCTTATATCAGGGTGATATCTATTTCTCTGCCTATCTGCATCATGATATTCCGAAGGAGGGGGTGATATTTTCATATCACCCGGATATATGTTTGTTTGTTCGAGCATCATGATGATGCTAATATTAAGGAGATATCCGCCTGCTGGCTTCGCGCATTATCTACTGGGGGTGATCTTTTCAGACGGCATCATCATATTCAGTTATCGCCCCGATCTTACAGTGGAGCTACAGTGCAACCTGATATTTGAACATCAGGAGGATATTTCCAAATATCCGGTTGTCTTCCGAATATCATGATGATGTTAATATGATGATGACGTCATCAAGGTCCGCGGGGGTCATATTTCTAACAACTGATCATCTTGAAGAGACCTCCTGATATTTGCAAACATGATGATGACGTCATCCGGATATGAGGAGGTGCGCAGTAGGCAAATATGATGATGACGTCAGCAGGATATGATGATGACGTCATCAGGATGATCATCGGCCAGACTTTTGGTATAAGCTCAGCAGGAGGATGTTCCTCCGATGGATCAGGTTGTGCCGATGAAGGCGATTATCATGCAGGCTACATTGCGATATGATGATGACGTCAGGGTGATATTTCGGGCAACAGGATATCATGCTGCTGGAGGATGATGATGATGAAGTCTTATACTAGTGTCGTCAGGAGCAAAAGCACCGACATGATATATGCTCATGACCTAGTATATAAAGTGTTAAAGAGGTCATCGCGGGGTGCATGTGGGATATTGTTATCCTGCATTTTCAAATATCATGATGATGAATCTCGGCGGGAAATGCTTGCGATAGTCTGTATGATGTTCTTCCCGAGGCCGCGGGTTGGTGCGCCATTAATGGCGAAGGTTGCAGAGGTATGGGCGATGGCGTGGGTCGATCTGGTACCCGACTGAAGGTGTCAATCAGTGGATGATGGCGCAGGGCTCGAGAAATCTTCCTGTCTCCTCCCCTACCTGCTGCATTCAAGTTTGGGCGCCAATCTGGTTGTGTTTGAGCGCCATTTTCATGATACCGTGTATCTGGCGAGATTTTGGTCAACAATGTAATTAATAGCTGAGCACCTACCTGGCTGTTATAAGCGGGTGGTGTTGCTCATTTCAGAGGTTGTTGAAAGTTGATGATTTTTGGCTCTGTAATCCAAAACCAGCTGATCTGGTTGCTCTGTACAGTTTTTCTTGTGAGTTTATGTATCTCCTGTTGTAGGACTTGGCATGAATCCACTGGTTTCATGGTTGATCTTATATGAGTAATGCTACCTTAGCATGTGTTGTGTTCATTCTGTCTCCAGTATTGCATGTATCCTTCTTCTGGATCTGGATGTTTGCTTATGTTTAGATTCTAGAGCATAGAATTCCTATGTTGAATGTCTGATCTTTTGACCTCTGCTCAAGGGGCAGATTAAACTGTTTTCAGGTTGAACATTGGGAAGGGTATACTGCAGTAGGGATGCCATAAGTAGAGATAGCTCAACACTCTATATTGGGAGATATCTGTAAGGCAGATATCATGTGTATCCCCCTGAAATCCAGTTTTAGCTATTCATGCTGATCATTCATAGGTGTATGTCTATCGACTCCAAGCCCTGGATAGGCACCAATCATGCTGTGTTCTTGTGTTATACACCATGTCCAGCTTTGCATCCAAATTCATATCAAACCATTTCATACCTCCACCTGTTAGTTGTAGGAGTAGGATTAGGAACCCCCTGCATACTCTCATACTCAACCAGACATCATGTCCAAGAATGTTGCCAGCCTTGTGATCTATCATGCAGATCTTGGTCCATACATGAGAGTATTCTGCCTGTTGTTGTCAAGTTAGATCTTTCTATCTTTGAGCTAGTCAAGGTTACATCTTAAGTTATAGGGATACCCCCCTTGGTGCGGCAGAACCAGAAGTGAAGGGGAGGAGCTCACGCAACCTCCTGTATTCAGTTGGCCTGAATCTGCCTATGCATTAGAAGTGGCAAACCCTAATGCTGATTCAGAAGAAATGTCAACAAAATGGCGACTCTACTGGGGAACGTTGATGTAAAGTAATATCCTGCAGTCTCTGGTGAAATGATACTCTGCTGGTGGAATGAACCTGGAGAAGTAGCTTTCAGCTGCTGTAAATTTTATCCTCTCTGGAGAGGTGGCGACTCTGCAAAAAAGATCCCAATGCACATGAAAGATGGATGTATGTGATGTGACAAAAATGTGTTGTACATATTCCTGCATCTGTATGAGAAAAGGTACCTTGTTCCTTCTCCTTTATATTTGCTGTTTTATTGCATAGGTTAGATGCCAGGGGAAGCCTTAGGTCTTAGACAGACAAAGGATGTCTAAGAGTAAGATTTTTATGAATCCAAGTATGAGTTATCCCATACTCAGTGGTGAAATGTTGGATAAAGGAATAGAAGAGATAAGAAATAGGTTGATATTTTTAGAGGCTGAGCAGGCCCAGTTAAGAAGCAGTAACCCTGTTGTGTCTGCCTGTCAGAAAGCTAAACCTCCTGTCAGCCCTTTTGATCCTTTGTATGACCAACTGGATTTGTCATGGGTGGATTATAGAGTAGAAACTATGCCTGCTAGGATATACTGTCAAATGCCTAGATTTAGTGGTCACAGTATATGTGATGGGAATGCACATATCCAAAATTTTCAAAGTTTTATGGGAAAATATTCATTCAAAGATGAGGATATGTGGATGAGGTTTCTTGTTAGGTCCTTTGATGCAAAAGCAAAAGACTGGTATTTGAGCTTTCCAAAGAGATCCTTTGCCTGTTGGGATGAACTTGCTGACTGTTTCAAAGAAGAATTTGCAAAAGAACCGGCTGATCTTGTTGCAGAATTGATGAGAATCAGAAAACAAGATGAAGAGCCATGTGTTGTTTTCAGTCATAGGTTTGCAGTAGCCCTTTCACATGTCCCTGAAAGTTTCAGACCTGATATTTCAGCCTGTGTTGGCATATTCTTTGAAGCTTTTGAGGAGGGCTTTAGTGCAATACTGAGGGATTTCAAGGTGACAAGTATGCAGATGGCATACAGGTTCATAGAAAAGATAGAAAAAACCAGAAATGTGTACCTGCTGAAACCCCTGTCCCCAGGCCTTGGTGTGAGAAATGGTTATGAGGCTGCAAATGACCAAATGATTATGGCATCATGTGCAGATAAAAATGAAAATAAAAGCATAGAGGTTGAGACTGCTGTGTTTGAACATAATGCTAACAATATTGCTCAACTGGATTGTTTACCAGTTGAGGATGCCAGTGAAAGGACTAATGAGGATTCCCATTGCAATGATGAGGCAGCTGACCATGAAAACAATAATGAGGTTGTGGACAGCAATGAGCAATTTTTAGAATGGACCTGTGGAGAAAATTGTGAGTATTGTACTCAAGACAGAGAAGATATAAGTAAACAGAGAAGCAGTCCTATGTGTGACCCATTGCCTATCTTTCAAACACATGGAGATCATGAAGAGTAGTCAGAAATTGAAATAAGTGCTAGTTCAGAGCATGATTGTTTTTCATTTGATGGCTGTTTTGCTTATGACACACAGGCTAATACTCCTCCACAGAATGAATCCATTGATGATGAAGAGATGTGCTCTGCTGCCCATGAACAAATGGCATACTCTGATGAAACTGATGCACCTGGGTCACCCATTTATGACACATATGGTGATGAGGATCTGTCTGAGTATGGTGGGGATCTAGACACTATTTTTGGCTTGGATTCTGTTTCTCATCATGATGAAAGAGGAAACAACATACATCAGGTAAGTGACTGTGAAGATGTGCCTGATTTGAAAGAGATGCCAGAGCCTGATCTTTTCCAGCCTGGTGTACCAGATGGTTGTGTACATGATGTACACAATTGTGATTTTGAAAGCTTTTCTTTTGATGAGCCAGCATATAATACAATGAGCCTTGATCTTCCTAGTTGTGTGGTGGACTCTGAGTGTTTCCTATTTGCAGTCCAGCTAGGAGATCATGTTGCAATGCAAGATGATGATACAGATGATAACCTGTATTCCATACCATTTGAGTATGCATTGCCTGATATATTCTACACCCACATGGCACATGATGCTGAAGGTTATCTACACAGGGGTGATAATGACAAGCCAAACCAGAGGATTGAATATGCAGACGACAAGATTTGTTTGTGGGTGGATCTTTGTAGTATCTCCAAGCTTGACCCAGTGCATGCAGATGAAAACAAGATATTTGACAAAGGGAGATACATGCTTTTCTTTTCTTGGTGGCCTTAGGCCATCAAGTGTGTTTGGTGATGCAGGTCGGTGTAATATTTGACTCTGTGCCCAATGGATAAGGGACTGGTCTGCATCCCAGAGATCTGGGGTTCTCGCTGCAGGTTTTCACCTGCACGTCCCCAGACAGAGCCACTGTTGACACTCATTTTGACCAGGGGTTGATTTGTCATGATCAGGAGGTTTCTTCATTTGAAGCCTTTATCTTCTTGCCCATTTTTTCTAAGTGTTGGACCTCCTCAGCATTTTTCAACTGCAGCATCATATTTTCCTGAGGAGGAGGTCATCATCATCATCTTGTCTTCGATGATGATCTGCATCATCATGTTCCTCGTCGACTTGTTTTTCAACGTCATCATCATATTTCAACTGTCGGGTGATGTTTGCTTATTATCATGATGATGCTGACGAGCTACAGTGCGCCCTGATCTGCTTACGAGGGTGATTCTTCAAAGTCTCCGGTGATCTTCCATTTATCACCTTGCGCAGGCATGATGATGATGTTGCTTATTCTTTGAGTTGCTCGACCTAACTTGTTTTATCCTAAGGGTCGTCGTCATCATCATGATATTTCCAGTTTTCATCCTGCTGCGTGCGGAGGTCATCATATTTTCTGCCTTCATGATATTTCGCCGGGGTGATATTTTTATCATCGGGTGATCTTGGTTATGATCATCCTGATGATGTTGTTGAAGAGTTCTAAGTGCGACCCGATATTCACGAGGGTCATCATATTTTGAACGTCAGGATGATCTTAGTCAATATCATCCTGATGATGTTGTATCACTTCTTGTTCGTTGTTTCTTCATCCTGATGATGCTGACGTCATCCTTATATCAGGGTGATATCTATTTCTCTGCCTATCTGCATCATGATATTCCGAAGGAGGGGGTGATATTTTCATATCACCCAGATATATGTTTGTTTGTTCGAGCATCATGATGATGCTAATATTAAGGAGATATCCGCCTGCTGGCTTCGCGCATTATCTACTGGGGGTGATCTTTTCAGACGGCATCATCATATTCAGTTATCGCCCCGATCTTACAGTGGAGCTACAGTGCAACCTGATATTTGAACATCAGGAGGATATTTCCAAATATCCGGTTGTCTTCCAAATATCATGATGATGTTAATATGATGATGACGTCATCAAGGTCCGCGGGGGTCATATTTCTAACAACTGATCATCTTGAAGAGACCTCCTGATATTTGCAAACATGATGATGACGTCATCCGGATATGAGGAGGTGCGCAGTAGGCAAATATGATGATGACGTCAGCAGGATATGATGATGACGTCATCAGGATGATCATCGGCCAGACTTTTGGTATAAGCTCAGCAGGAGGATGTTCCTCCGATGGATCAGGTTGTGCCGATGAAGGCGATTATCATGCAGGCTACATTGCGATATGATGATGACGTCAGGGTGATATTTCGGGCAACAAGATATCATGCTGCTGGAGGATGATGATGATGAAGTCTTATACTAGTGTCGTCAGGAGCAAAAGCACCGACATGATATATGCTCATGACCTAGTATATAAAGTGTTAAAGAGGTCATCGCGGGGTGCATGTGGGATATTGTTATCCTGCATTTTCAAATATCATGATGATGAATCTCAGCGGGAAATGCTTGCGATAGTCTGTATGATGTTCTTCCCGAGGCCGCGGGTTGGTGCGCCATTAATGGCGAAGGTTGCAGAGGTATGGGCGATGGCGTGGGTCGATCTGGTACCCGACTGAAGGTGTCAATCAGCGGATGATGGCGCAGGGCTCGAGAAATCTTCCTGTCTCCTCCCCTACCTGCTGCATTCAAGTTTGGGCGCCAATCTGGTTGTGTTTGAGCGCCATTTTCATGATACCGTGTATCTAGCGAGATTTTGGTCAACAATGTAATTAATAGCTGAGCACCTACCTGGCTGTTATAAGCGGGTGGTGTTGCTCATTTCAGAGGTTGTTGAAAGTTGATGATTTTTGGCTCTGTAATCCAAAACCAACTGATCTGGTTGCTCTGTATAGTTTTTCTTGTGAGTTTATGTATCTCCTGTTGTAGGACTTGGCATGAATCCACTGGTTTCATGGTTGATCTTATATGAGTAATGCTACCTTAGCATGTGTTGTGTTCATTCTGTCTCCAGTATTGCATGTATCCTTCTTCTGGATCTGGATGTTTGCTTATGTTTAGATTCTAGAGCATAGAATTCCTATGTTGAATGTCTGATCTTTTGACCTCTGCTCAAGGGGCAGATTAAACTATTTTCAGGTTGAACATTGGGAAGGGTATACTGCAGTAGGGATGCCATAAGTAGAGATAGCTCAACACTCTATATTGGGAGATATCTGTAAGGCAGATATCATGTGTATCCCCCTGAAATCCAGTTTTAGCTATTCATGCTGATCATTCACAGGTGTATGTCTACCGACTCCAAGCCTTGGATAGGCACCAATCATGCTGTGTTCTTGTGTTATACACCATGTCCAGCTTTGCATCCAAATTCATATCAAACCATTTCATACCTCCACCTGTTAGTTGTAGGAGTAGGATTAGGAACCCCCTGCATACTCTCATACTCAACCAGACATCATGTCCAAGAATGTTGCCAGCCTTGTGATCTATCATGTAGATCTTGGTCCATACATGAGAGTATTCTGCCTGTTGTTGTCAAGTTAGATCTTTCTATCTTTGAGCTAGTCAAGGTTACATCTTAAGTTATAGGGATACCCCCCTTGGTGCGGCAGAACCAGAAGTGAAGGGGAGGAGCTCACGCAACCTCCTGTATTCAGTTGGCCTGAATCTGCCTGTGCATTAGAAGTGGCAAACCCTAATGCTGATTCAGAAGAAATGTCAACAGGTTCTTCTTCAACATAGGCTGCTCTACCACTATTCTCTAATTTCTTGATTGTACTACCTTGATTAAATTAAAATGCTCTATGTCCTTCACCTCCACACTTGATACAAGTACCTCTAAATGTTTTCTTATCAAATCCTCTTCCTTCTCTTTTGTATCCTTCATTCCAGTATGCACTAGGGTTTCCTCTCCGATAAAAATTTTTGTCATCTCTCTGGTAAGCATTGTTATCTCTGTCATCCTTTCTAACTGGGCTATCAAACTTCTTCTACTCCACAAATGATCTATCATATCCAGAAAATGATCTTCCCTTCTAAAATTTACTTCCTTTGCCTCTCAAACTCTGATCCTGCTTCTTATTAAACTTTTCTTCAACTTTCAGGGCAAACTGATATGCTTCTTCCAAAGATGTTATCCTTACCAAACTTAGTTCTTCTTGAATGTTCAATCTCTATCCATTGATATATCTAGCCACTTTCTCCTTGCTTGCTTCACTATGTCCTATTCTTATGATCATCTTATGAAATTCTTCAGTGTACTCCTTCACAGATTTCTCCTTTTGTCTCAAGTTTTGCAATCTTTTCAACAATTCCAACTCATAGTCAGCAGGTATGAATTGATTCTTCAACTTTGTCACCATTCAGTCCCACTTTGTAATCTTTTCTTTTCCTCTTCTATTTCTTTCCAACTAAACTCCTTTCCACCATATAGCAGCATGTCCTTTCAACTTTGTCTTTGCAAATTTCACCTTCTCTAGATCTTCAACCTCCTCATATTCAAAGTATTCTTCCATGTCATTTATCTAGTCAATTGACTCTTCAGGGTTCAAATTACCAGTATAGTTTGGAACATCAACTCTAGGTCTCTTTCCAATCTTTGAAATAGCTCACAACACTTTTATCTGATCTGATTCTTCTTCTTCATCATCTTCTAGGGTTTCGCCAGTATGTTCCGCAGATTAAAATTCTTCCTCATCATCACTTTCAACATTAGGTCTCGATGTCAATCCTCTTCGCCTATCCTCTTCAATAGCATCCAAATGAATTTGCATTGTTCTCATCAATTCCATCATCTCATCCATTCTATTAGCCATTGTACCAACAGGAGGAACTCTTCGCGGCGGCATCTTCCTAGGATCAAGTGCAAACTACTTCAGGTTCGGCGATCAGGCTACAAGCAACAACTACCTCTCAATTAGTGATCGGTTGTGCGCAAGTAACCTGCCTCGGATTGGCGATCTGCTTACAACAAGATCTTACGAAATCCCCTTCACCAATTCTCTCCAAAGAATCAAACTTTCTCTCTCCAAGTTTCAAATTTTTGCTCTAATACCACTTGGTGCAGTCATGGTTGGAGGGTTCATAGAATGAACTGTCTGGACTGTGCAGTAAGAGTAAACACAACGGAAACAACACAAGAATATAGAACATATGCAAATTCAGTCATTCAGTATTTTATAGAATTCAAAATAGAGATCCACCGACAACATGCAAGCTTACAATTAGGGCTCATAGGCCTGATTACATACATGCGCAAAATAAGGCTTTGAAGCTCCTTCACACAAAATCTAAACTATAGAGTATGAATAAATTTCTAACTACTTTCCTAAGGATCTATTACATCTTTATATATCATTTCCAGACCAATAGATTCCTCTGTGTTAGCCAAGGAAGATCACAAACTCCAATGAAGAGTTGTAATGTGTTCACAGATAGGTTGGACCTAAATGCATACAACACTTCCTCAAACCCTTGGGGAAGGTTGGCCATGATCCACAGAACATTGAATGATGTGTCAATGAGATCCGCAAGTCAAGGAATGATCCGCAAGCCTTCTTCAGCTGATTATCAGGAATTGTTAGAATGCTCTGCTCTGAGAAACAGTCAACTTCTAACAACGATATCTTTCCAGTAACTGATCCAAATGCTATGAATTCTTGATATGATGTAGATGAATTAATGTAGATGCTAAGTCTAGATCCACAAGATGTGAAATACCAAAACCGGACCACAAGCTGAGAACTGCTACTAACTGAACTGCCTAAACTAAACTGAAAAAGGAAAGAACTGAAAATCAAATAAACTGAAATGCAAATGTTTTTGGTTGATGCAAGATTTCTCTTGAACCAAGGATGCTCATGCATCACATTCCCCTCACCATGTGTTAGCATGTACCGAAGGGTAACATACATCATCCATAAATGGTGGGGAACAATCATCACAATACATACATTCAATGATTACTTGATAAACAAATAAGCATAAAATAGAAAAGGTGTGTTGCAAAGGTACTAGCCAATGACGTCTATGCAATAATGATCAAGTATATCATCATCCTTAAAATTGTCAACTAAGTACCCATCTAAAGGAGTCAAATCAAAATTGGTCACTAAGATGAGAGGTGTGGATGGATAATCAATGCTAGCAATAAATATATAAGACAAGGGTGGAACATCTATTGTGGATTGGAACATATCATCTCCAAGATGTGGAATAGCAATAACTATAAGAGGAACCACGACAACAATAGCAATCATGGAATTAGAAGGAAGAATAAATAGATTCTCATAATGAACAACACTAATGTCAACTACTAGAGAATCCTCATAAAGTACAATAGTAGAAATAGAAAGAGGAATAGAAAGATCCTCAAAAAATAGTGTCACTAGCAAGAGCATGATGATCCATAGAATGCCATAAAGGCTCTCCAAAAGAAATAGGTAAAAAAGGAAATGTTATAGGGGTAATAGGTGGGTTGGGAAAGTGAACCACATGTTCAAAAGGGATGATTGGATAGGTTAGATTCTAATAGACTAGGTTTGGGTTCTAGCAAGCTAGGTCTAGAAGAAAACTAGGTTTTATGCTTAAGTTTAGGAGGAGGATGGTAATGTGCAAGAGGATGAAGGATAGGAGAGATATTAGGTAGGAAGCAATGGGAGAAGAGTGGAATGAGGAGGAATTGTAATATTTTTAAGCTAAGGCATAGGAGGTAGCTTGGGTTTGAGTTGGGCAAGGGTACTTTGAAGTTTTGGTGTAGGAGGAGGAAGTCGAAGGGGATTTTGATGTTGCTTGTCTTCAGGCTAGTAATAGGGCTAAGGCTAAGGAGGGGTTCTAGAAGGATAGTTAGTGAGGTCAAGAATTGCAAGGGGATGTATCATGGAGTTAGGCATGTAGTGACTGGAGAGCATATGTCAAGACCCTCATGAGCATGTTACAAAGGAATAACATGCTAGAGAGGTAATAAGACACTCAGGATTATCAGCAATAATGCAATCTTTCTGGTCGCTATAACATGCATAGAGTTGAAACAACATACGGAGGACCTATTGGTTCAAGAATAAAAGATTCAATAAAAAAATCCCCAAAGTCATAAGGAAGCCTATACTCATGGTGTGCTCTTGTGATCATCTCATCATTGTGAATAAACTTCAAGCACTAACCAACTACAAAATGTACAGCTTGGGCTTGGTCAACTCAAGGACAACCTAGAAGAATAGAGAATTAGTCAAAAGTGGGTATGATGTAAAATAAAACTTACAAAGCCTTCAAACCAACTTTTATTGGAATAATGACACATTGTAACGCATCAATGGAAGTGTCATTATAGCACTTTAATGATATACTAGAGGTGGCATAGAAGTCCTAATGATGACAAACATTGTATAGGTGTTCCTTTGTGACTATATTGAAGTTGTTGTTTGGGTCCACAAGAATCTCATCAATGGTGTGTTCTATGACTGAGGATTTAATATATAGAGGCTCATGGTATCCATTCATTAGGATCTCAAAAGGAGAGAATGTAATCAAAGGAGGAGGAATAGTAGAAGAAGAAGGTTGGTCATCAAAATTTCACTAACAAAGTCATCAAAGAAGAATGTAAGAGGTGGTGTAGAAGATGATTGAAAAGAATCAAAAGAGATTATAGAAGAAGGTTTTCTCATAATAAGGGGGAGAAGAAACAACCTCAGGAGTAGCATCCACATTATTTGTTTGGTTGTTCTGAGGGAACAATTAGTGTATATCTATAGGTTCTTATTAAGGGTGATATAGATTTATTTCATTTGTCATTATATCCCTCAACATGTATAACATTTGAATCAATCAAGTTCTACACCTTATGATTTAATCCCATACATCACTTAGGATGATGCCAAGGTACATTGTGATATTGACTAAATGCCTTAAGAGTCATATCCCTAAGGTAGAGGAAGAGAAGCATCTAACAATCACATATGAGGAAGAGTAAGGAGGTTAGTTGCTAGTAACTAATTCATGATAGATAGAAAATCAACTAATCTAGTCAAGTAGTAGTTAGTTTGTGGTTTGAAGGAGATAGCATTGGAAGAGGAAGGATTAGGAGATAGATCAATGGTATTGACATTGAGCTTGGTTCTACCTTGGGTAAACTATTTTTGGCATTATTCTTTTCAAAAGGTGGTTTGGAGAACTTGGAAGGAAAGAAGTAGAAGTATAAGTAGAGGTAGTAGTAGGAGAAACAAAAGAATAAGAGAGATAATGGGATAATTGATTAGTGTTTTCCATGTTGGCTTCATAATCTCTCAAACTATCACATGAATCTACAAAATTGATATATTTTTTTAAAAATATTTTGTCTTGAATCGATGCCAACAAGTTCTCCATGTCAAGTAAGTGGTAGTGCATTTTTTCAAGAATAGATTGAAATCGAAGCACAAAATCACTTACCCTTTCTGTGGGGCTTTGTTTGTAGTGAACAAAGTATGTGAAATTAACTTGCAGGCCAATCTATAATTAGAAATGGCTCACACATGTTTGAGCCAATCCATTAAGAGATTGAATAGAACTGTGAAGTTAGAAGAAAAACCACTTAAGAGCGCAGTCCTTGAGCATTCTAAGAAAAAAAATAGCTAAGATATAATCTCATAGATAAGATCTATACATGTATTGTTGAATAATCATGCATGTGTTGTTGGATATCCTTTATCATCATACATTGTAAAATGAGGGGAACAAAAGCGGGTGGATATGTCTAAGAGATAATTCCAAGTGAGAGAGGGTTATGATGCAAATCCATGGTGACCTCTTGAGAATTGGTGGGAGAGAAAACACATATGAGGGGGCAAAGATGCAGGAAAGGAGGTGAGAGTTGTGGAAGGAATCAAATGAAATGTAGAGGTAGCATGGGAGGGTGTGGAGACAAGCAAGGACTGTTACATGAAGGTATGGTGAAGGGATGGGGTAGCCAATGAGGGATTACCATGGGAGGGATATGAGTGTAATGGGAAATAGGTTAGAAGTCAAATGATAATGGAAGTGAAGGAGCTAAAAAAGTGAGATGCATAAGAAAGACTAAGGTGGCTAAAGTTGAAAGCAAACAGGGAGCAGAGGCTAGATCTACGAATGAGGTGGAACTTGTGTCTAAGGATGGGAAGGGAAATAAATCTAAATCTATAGTTGGGAAGGGAGAGGAGGGGTGGTGATGGAAATAGATGCAACTTTCTAAGGCTAGGATGGTGTAGAATGAGTAGGTGGGATGACAAATGGCTTGGATGAGATAAAGGGATCGAAAGAGAACAGAGTAGAAGTAGATGCATTGAATGGATTAGGTTGCATAGGATGTGAAGATGGTTTTTATCATGAGCAATATGGTATATGCACTATTCAATCTCAAGCCTAGAGGAATATGTTAGATACATCTATCCCAAGACACCAACTTAAGAAGAGAGACCAATGTCATCATTGGAGGGTTCAACTACATTCCTCAAGGATTGCAAGTGTATTACAATCTTATGACACTTTCATGGATGGAAAGGAAATCAAATGAAAGGTATGCATTGGCTTCCTCAAAAATAGGAAGATAAGGAAGGTTAGACATGGTTGGGTTAAGGCACAATCTAGGGAGAAGGGGATAGCAATAAGGTGGGAAAGGTAGGAACCACAATAGGAAGGGGGCATGAATAATTAGGCAAAGAAGTAGACTATGGATAAAGGATGACACAAAGGGTGGTGTAAAGCCTAATAGGATGGTAGTGATAGGTGTAGGAGAAGGAAAATAAGGGTGAAGGGTGAAGAAGTAGAAAAGATGTCCTAGGGGTTTCAAGAGATGGAAAGAGTGTTGTTAAGAAGGAAATTTTTTAATACTTGAGCAAAAGGAAAATGTTTTCCAAATGTTGTGTTTGCTAGTTTGTATCAAAAAAATTAGATGTGTAAAATGTAAAAGTATTAGGTTCACCAAATAAAATATAAATTTGAACCTACCTTCCTAACATTTTATTAAGAGAATGTAAATTATTCTTTCTATGTGTGCTCTATATTAACAAATTAGATCTAACTAAATATTCAAAATAAATATCATATTAATCTGATCTAAATACAAAAACACACTAAGCTAGGATAAAAACTAAAAAAATCTAAGCTATAGAAATGAAACAAGAATAGAGAACTAAAAACATGTCTAGTCAAATCTGAGAAATTGCAAATCTAGGGTGTTCCTATCTAACGTAGGGGGTTATTGCTTAACCTGGGGCATACTTGTTTGCTATGTGGAGCTACTTTTTGAGCTTGTTTCTATGACTATTATTGATCCTAAAATTTCTAGAGATGCTCGCCTAATTTTATTAATCAACTCATCACTTACAAAATGCTCATCACAGGAGAGAAGAAATCTTCTAAGCTAAAGTTTTGGGATAGAAAAATTGGTTTGTGTTGTACAAGAAACTATCTCAATCAATAACCCATTTAGCTTATTCCAACCTTCACAATAGCATTTTGAAAATTTGTGAGTCTGTGTATCCCTAATATGGTGAAAATGGTGGTGTATGTAAAAATTTAGTGCCTCAAAAATAAAACCCTAGATGGGTTCCTACATTAATGTGATATGTGGTTGTGGTGGAGAGAAAATAGGAGATGGAAATCATAGATATGCAAAGGGGAGAAGGTAAGGATAAGGGGAAATTTTATAGCTGCAACAAGAAAGTAATGAGAAATGTTTTTGGAGCTATGGTGTCAATAGGAAAACAGAAATGGAGAAAAACTATGGTTCCAAGACAAGGGTGAGGAGATCAATAGAGAGAAAATGGTGAGAAGAGAAGAAATTAAGAGGAAATATATGAATTGAATATAATAAGAGCTTCAAATCTTCAACCTTCAGGTGGATAGCTTGTTATCCTACAAATAATGGAGTCTCTCTCTTGAAAACTTAATAACAAAAAGTCAAATGTGACATGTAAGAGAACTTAGTGAGAGTAACCCTAATAAAGGAGTTCAAAATAGGTTTATAGGCAAATATGGGTGAAGAGACCATTAGAAATGTAATAAGATTTAGGGTTACAATGGTTGCTAGGGCTTAGACCCAAAATTTAAACATAGACACGAGCACCTAGATTTGATACTATTCGAACACAAGCTCCTGAGAGAGTTGATGTCCTAGTTGAATGCTCAAATTTTGTGGATAAGGGATGAGGTCCTAAGGCTTTTTCTCCTATTTTCACATATATGTGATAGGTAAAAAGGTTGAAAATCGTTTGAATGACAACTAAACATGACTAAACTTGAATGGACACCAAAATGAGTGTAAAAACATAAAATGAAAAATGCAAAGTAAATGTTTTTCAATCTTACATGAAAGCACAATAGTATATCCTACTTTTAAGCATCATTGGAACACTAAAATTAGTATTATTTAACATTCAACACATATGTCAATTATAATGAACAAATGGTCAAGAATTTAAAATGATGTAAACTAATGATTTGTGACATTTTCTATGTAAATTCAATTTATATTTTTTAAAGTGTTTCTCTGTTTTGTTATTTTGAATAAATTTTTATTTCTTTCTGCTATTTTTATTGAGTGACATTTTACTCTAACTTTTACTCTCAAAAAAATTTCAACAATTTTTTGGAAATAGATCTTTGACTCCAATATATAGTACATGGATATTTTTGGTAAATTGTTTTTTATTTAAGGCATAAAAAAGCAAGTTTTCAAGGGGCCCTACAAACCCTTTACAAAAGGTGAAACATCGGCGAGAACATGGCACACCATAGAAAAACCCCAGACAAAACAACAGCCAATCTTCTAGACAAAACACTCCAACATAATAGGGATAACTATGCTTTGGAAGGGACCATTAACCCTGCTCAATGAAACTATAACTAAGTTGTCGAATGTACTAGACTTGGACTAGTCACGTACACAACCCTAGGCCTCGTCATATCATTCCATGATCTAGGTGTGAGATGCACTAGCATGTTTAGGAATACATTGCTTCCTTCTTTGAATGATATTCCATGAAACCTCATCCTCCAAAGGCTTAGAATGGGGGGAGAGGAGAGGGTCAACATCCATCGCTAACTCCAACTGAGCCCCCACAGTTGCAGAAAAAGAAACTGAATGCTACACCAAAGCCTCCAATAGAATAGGATCAGTGGATACACCACCCAATGGCAAGGGTGAAGCTGGCAATAGTGGGCCTTGAGGATAAGACCCATCGGGAGGGATCTCTGAAGTCGCAGCAATCTCAGGGGGATCCAACTCAAGAATAGGGGCCTCTAAGGCCTCATCCTCCACTAAAACAAAATATCCAACAATCAAATGATCGTGGAGAGTATTCCTCCACCAAGTCACCTCACCCTTCTTGTAGCAAGAATGAGAGCACTTTGAATCAAGGTATCTACAGCAAAAGGGAAAACCCTCATAGTCAAACATCTAAGTCCAAGGTCTATCTCCCACAAGCAGGACAATATCTCTAGGCAGATCCTTAGATGTCTCAATATCCACAAGAATACGAGCATAGGTAGTGTTATGTCAGAAAATGTCCCTTTGGGGGCTTTTCCCTCTTAATGTTTATCTCTTAGGTCTTTACAATGCATTTAGAGCATCTTGCATGATAATTTTGACTCCCGATGAGAAAACCCTGAAGTCTTGTGGCAAATAGGACCTGGGGGGGCTATTTTAATGATCACTGAACAAAAATGGCAGGGTGGACTTGGGCACTAGTGCCCTAGTCTTGCCCTATTTTGGGTCTAACCTAATTTCAAATATTGATTTAGTGACCATTGTTTAGGTCCTATGCTGACATCTCAAGTTTGAATTACGAAATTCTTAGCAGGAATGTTTGTAGTTTCATATATAAGCATGATTAGGTTTCATTTGCAAATTAGAGATGGACTTTATGTATACTTGTGATTATAGAGCATTCAAAATATTCATTGTGTTGCAGAGCAGAGCATTGTTATTGTGTTTGTATTTGCATATTTGACTCCATCTCCTCATGGCATGAAGAGCATCTACCTTCCATGAGATCTACACTTCAAGGTAATATCTATTGTGTTTTCAATCATTTATCATTTGGATTTTTGCCTCTATCCCACCGAGATATGAACTCTTATCTGACAATGGTGTTCGGAAGATTTGAATGTTTCTCTGGGGCTTGATCAAGGCAAGCCTCTAAACACCACAACCCCCTCCCACACTCCTTGTGATTGCAGGTTACAGGTGTCGCATCTGGAAGAAGTGGAGTTGTAGGGAAGGTTGGCAGACATCAAGGATTCGGGATCAAAAAAGAAGTCAGAATTGGAGCTTTTCTTGGACTAGGGCACTAGTACCATTGTCCTCCATAGTTGAATTCTCAGAAACTGAAGCTACAGTGAGGATCAATGTCGGAAGGAGATCAGGATTCTGCAAAGAAACAAGTATCTTGGACTTGGGCGCTAGTCCCCGTGTCCCTGACTTTTCTATTTTCTGGACTTCGAAAAATAGTGAGTTAAATATCTCTACCCTTTATCTCAATCTAATAGGATTTGCCATAATTCAATAATTTGCTTACTGTTTGCATATTTAAGGTTTTAAGTGAAATTGAACATTAAAGTGAGACATTGTTTGACACATCCAAGATTCTGCATCTTCCCAAGTGGCAACCCAACCTGATAGGTGAATCCTCTTGCACAAATTGGAGGTTTAACTCAGTTAATATGCCCTTGGAATGTTTTGTGTGAAAGGAGGATTCCGCATAGACCCTTAAAACTCAATATTCAACTAAATCCCCCTTTTTAATATAAAACATGTAGCATAGCCGAAGTTTAAAGACATTGCATCCTCCTACGAAAAATGACCCAAAGCATTGCCAATAAATAGACTCTAAGCATGAAACTTCCCAATATTGGAGAGGGAGATTGGGTAGTCTGACCCAAATAGGCATAATGCAAGTAGGGATTTTGTTAATGGGTTGAAGGAGGGAAACCACAACTTGAGTGACAAGGAGTGTTGCTCCACCATCCAACACCCACTTCTTATCATCTTCTAAATGGAAGGAAGCAATAAAAAATCACCTAGCATAAGATAATAGCTTAATCTCTCCTTCAATGAGAGGCCTCCAGGATTCCAAGTTCCATTTATTCAATAATGAAAGGGACGGCCAGAAGTAATTGAACCTGCATATGAGGGCTCGACTTTTAAAGAATTATTTGTTATCAACCACATCCTATCCACAAATGATGATAGGGGAGGGTTGAGAGTAGGAGAGGGCATGAAGTTTACCGTGCAGAAGAGATCAAGCAAGTCTTGTCAAATGGTGTGACCTAGGAACACCAACAGGAACTATTTCATTTTATTAATTTTTTAATGGTACTAACAAAAATTTCAAATCTATATTTTACTATAACACATTTCTCTTTGCTTATATATTGAAAAAAAATCATTGAAACAAAGACATCCATGAAAAGTGCAATGTCATTTTTTGAAATTTTTCTAACCTAATTTGTTATATTTCCTAGTATTTTGAATAGCGGTCATTATTTTTTTTGTAATGGACCTATGTTGATTATAAAATTTAAAAAATATTTAATATTCAAAAGCATAATACATATTATACTTTTTGCAAAGTTAACACCAAGGGCTACATACCTACAAAAACTCATCTTCGGATAACTTTGTTTGACACCCAAAAAGGCGAGGCAAACTAACTTTTTTGTCAACATTTTGATAGGAGCAAAGGTAACTATGTCTAAGGCTCCACAAAGGGGATTTCAATCTAAGGGGCTTAAATCTAACTCCACTAGGATTAAATTGAACTCCTCATGCATGTTTCAATAGTGACATGATTTTAGATAAAAATTAGGTATGGCCCACAAGTGGGACACACTATGTGGCTCCAATCAATCTTACATTTCCATTCTTACCGTTTCATTCCATCCGTGTTTCTATCTTTTTATCGTTGGGAACTAAATTTTGATGCTCTTGAGTCTTAAGACTTGGTCATTGTCATACAATTTAATTTTCACTGAAATCCCCATGATTAGTAACCTACTAATACTAAAATGATCTATAACTTCATCAAAGTGTACTTCATCAAACATTTTGTTTGCAAACAAGAAATTGCCAAAATTCATTGTTGTTCTACTTAGAACTATCATTTACTCTTGGAAGTTAGATTGTGCAACAATTCAAACAAAACTATGAGCACTTAGTTTTATTGTAGAAACGCTCCAAAATGGAGGAAAAACCAAATAGTGTCGACATCTACTTGATTATATGGCTCAGTAAGTGAAGAACAAAGAGAGGATTACAACTTCAGAGTTGTTCTTACATTCTGTCAAGTCTCCTATGAATTAAATCTAAGTTTTTGAAATGGTCACCCTTGATTTTCAAAGCTTAATAAACTAATCCAAATTCCATCAGAAAAATGATTCTAATAACATGCTAAGTTTGATTTTTATTTTTTTAGAAAATATTGTTGTTACAATGCAAGTTGTAAGGACATAAATGACAAATTACCTTAGAATGATCTCCAGCTTCAAACTATAATGACAATACATCAACTTGGATAGAGATTTGCAATATCCATACTTCATATAACTCAGAGGTGACTATCTGTTGTCTATTGTAGTATTCAAACTTTAGTACAAGCCCAGAAAACCCTAAAAAACACCTAGATTTCTATCAACATGTAAATCCTTCACTTCCAACGCTGACCCATTATTGTTATATGTTGGGCGCCCATAGTGCAATGATTTAAATGACTCAAATTGCAACGAATTATGTGTCTAGACCTCTCACGTCATGGCTGGTACGGCTATTTGGGAGTGTTAAATTGTTCATGAACTTGTCACCTTTCTAGCAAACCTCCTGAATCCTTTTGTAATAGATGATAATGAACTAGGCGCTCAAAATGAGTGTAAAATATGACCCTAAATAGTAGCTATCATTTTACTCTGGACACACAATCAAAACGGGTTGTACGACCTTGTCTAGTACGACACAGCCTGTGGCTCAGCACCACAACCATGAACAATATCAAACTACTCCAATGCTATCAAACCCACTCCAAAACTGAATCCAACTTGCAAAAAAAAAAACACTTTCAATATACATCATACTCTATTTTGTGCACAGTATGATTTTTGAGTGAAATCATCAACTTCCTAGCTAGGACTGATATTCCACAATCGAAACTAGAAGAAATTTGAGGTACAACCTCTCAGTCTTCTGCTAACCAGCACGAGCTCTCAGGTAAGAAAAGCAATTCTCCAAAAAAACATAAAGAAGCTCCCCATCAGTGAATGGCTCTATTTATCTCCTTTTCCCAATCACACCCACGCTCAAGCCAAACCAAGAAAAAACATTAAATGCTCATAGCTGAGCACTCCACTCAACAACACAAAAAATAGGCATCCACTCAAGGAGGGCCAACCAAGACCAGTGCTCCACTAAAGGCAGAAAACACTAAACTTTTAAAAAGAATATAAGTTATATAGTGAACATTGTAGCAAATTTAAAGCATTCCATAACTTATAGTAATCTTTTTAAAAGCCATATTTCCCTTACCAAACAATTAGTCTTCAAAAAATAAAAAGGCTAACATTTTTCAATCTTTGATCACTGATGAAAAGGGGACATTACAGTCCTCCCTCCCTGAAGTTGCTTGTCCTCAAGCAACTGCAACTCTAGGTGCTGTAAAATTTGTTCACTCTCCCATGTAGCATCCTCCAGTGGTAGGTTCTTCCACTTGATCAGATACTCACTAATAGTCCTCTTCCTCACTGTTCATTATTTGAACTCCAACACCCTTTCCAATATCAATACCAGATTGCCTTCCTCATCCAACGGGGGTAAATTAGAAGAAGCTATCACATTGTGTCCAAGAGCCTTCTTGAGGCGTGATACATGGAATACATTGTGAACCTTGCTATTCTCCGGCAGTTCCAACTCATAACCTACTGCACCCACTCTCTTCTTAACCCTGAAAGGTCCATAAAAGCGAGGCTTCAACTTCTCTGCTCCACTCTTCTTGAGAGTGTACTGTTTGTAGGGTTGCAACCTCAAATAAACCATGTCTCCCACCTCAAAGGTGTGTTCAACACAGCGTTGATCTACATAAAAATTTTGTTGGTTCTAAGCATGCAACATATTGTCCTTCAGAGCCCTCCTGATATCCTAACTTTGTTGTAGCAAATCTTTGACCTGGGGTACTCTACACTCATCAAAGATTAGATCACTAAAGCAGGGTGCATTATAACCATAAAGATCCATGAAAGGAGATATTTTGATAGACATGTGATAGGAAGAGTTTTAGCAATACTCCCCCAAATGAAGCCATCGAACCCAAGCCAACTGTTGCCCTGAAACATAGTTCCTTAGATAACCTTCTAGCCACTTATTCACAATCTCAGTTTGTCCGTCAGTCTGTGGGTGATAACTAGTGCTCGGAGTGAGCTCAGTTCCACTCAAACGAAACAACTCTTGCCAAAATAAACTTAGAAACTTGTCTCGATCACTAACTATGTTTCGAGGCAACCCATGCAATCTAAACACTTTCCTGAAAAATGGTTCAACCACTTGGGTTGCTCTGAAATCTGAACTGATTACAAAAAAATAAGCAAATTTCATCAATCTGTCAACAGCAACATAAATAGAGTCTCTACCTTGCACCTTAGGTAGCTCAGTATTGAAGTCCATTGAAATACTTTCCCATTTCTGAGTGGGAATAGGTAAAGGTTGCAGCAGACCAGCAGTGTACGTATGCTCATTTTTATTCTGTTGACACACCAAACATTCTCTAACATAATTCATGATATCATTTTTTAACCCTTTCCATGTAAATCTTTCATGAATTTGTCTGTCTTATAAAATCCTTGGTGACCAGCCAATGGATCCTTAGCATATTTAGCAAAAATATGATCTTTCCAATCAATTGTTATACCCACAATAGAGGTGAGATGAGGCCTCCTTGAAAGTGCATCAGCCACAACATTTTTCTTCCCTTTCATGTAGACTATGTCAAAGTCAAAATCCTGAAGTTTGCTTACCCAATGTTGTTTCCTTTCACTCAAATCCTTCTGATTTAGAACATATTTAAGACTATTATGATCAGTCTTAATTATGAACTTACCTCCCACCAGGTATTGTCGAAACTTGGTTGATGCATGCATGATAGCAAGCATTTCTTTGTTATAAATTGAATAGCTCTTTTCTGCACCTCACAACTTCCTACTTTCAAAAGCAATAGGATGTTTTTGTTGCATCAGGACATCCCCTATTTCTTCACCCGAAGCATCACATTCAAGCTCTAAAGGCTTGGAAAAATCTGGAAGGGCCAACACTAGACAATTGCTCATGATTTCCTTGAAATTTTCAAAAGATTTTTGCACTGATTCAAACCAAGAGAAGGCTCCCTTTTTAGTTAGATCAGTAAGAGGAGCTTCCATTTGAGAAAACCCCTTCACAAATCGCCTGTAGAAGCTGTATAGCCCAAAAAATCCCTTTAGATGAGTAAGAGTTTTGGGTGGTGGCCACTCAATGATAGCACAGATCTTTTCTTGGTCAATTCTAACCCCATCCGCACTGATTACATGACCAAGATATAAAATTTTAGTCATGCCAAATTCGCACTTAGATTCCTTGGCAAACAAAGAACTAGCTTCAAGTATTCCCAAAACCTCATCAAGATGATGCAAGTGTTCTTCCCAAGTTTTATTGTAAATAAGGATATCATCAAAAAAACCAATAAGAACTTATAGAGTTGCTTGCTGAAAATTTGATTCATGCATGACTAGAACATTGCTGGTGCATTGGTTAGGCCAAAAGGCATAACCAGAAACTCAAAATGCCCAAAGTGACATCTAAATGTCATCTTCTCTACATCATATTCATGCATGAAAATATGGTGATACCCTGATCTCAAGTTTATTTTAGAAAAATAGACTACTCCATGTAACTCGTCGATGAGCTCGTCTATTCTAGGTATTGGATACCTATTCTTGATGGTACATTTGTTGAGCTCATGGTAGTCTATGCACAATTGCATGTTCACATCCTTCTTCTTTACTAAAACCACTGAAGATGCAAAAGGACTCCTAGTTGGACAGATGAATCCCATGTCAAGTAACTCCTTGATGGCCTTCTCAATCTCATCTTTGAATCATTTTGGATGTCTATAAGGAGTGGTCATAACAGGTTTGGCTCCATCCTCTAATTTGATCACATGCTCAATCCCCCTCTCAGGTGGTCTTCTAGGAGGTAACCCACTGAAAACCTTAGTAGGCTGGGTCAAAAGTCTCTGCACATCAGGATGATGTTCTCTCTTCCTCTCATGATCAGGAGCTGGAAGGACAACACATTCAGCAATCCATTCAGCTTGTCCTTGCCTCAAAATTCACTCCATCCTCTTAGCAATAACCACTCTAGGACCCCCATTTGCGATTCCACGAAGTACAACTCTCTTGCCTTTTGATTCAAATTTCAATTCCATGGTCTGAAAATTCAAGTTGATCTCTCCCAATGATTTCAGCCACTAGATTCCCAGCACTACATCTGTATCACCAATGCCTACATCATAAAACTCATCTTTGACCTCATGGTTTCCCAACTGAATGCAAAGTTGGGAAATCTTCCTAGTACATGTAAGGGTGAAACCATCAGCAACCATGACTTTGAAGCCATCGAATTCTTTTGTCTTCAATCCACGCTTGGCTACCAAGCCTTCATCTATAAAATTGTGTGTGGCACCAGTGTCAATAAGAGCCACCATTCGTTGCCCTCCTAGAACTTCCTGAACACGGAATGGATTGTTCTTTTGTATACTAGACAGTTGAGCAAAGGTACCACTATCCCCTTTCACTTCCTCAACCTCTTCAAGGTCTTCAAACTCTTCACAATCCACAAATTCGCCTTGCTATTTTGATATTTTTTATCATGCTTCAGCCTCTACATAGACTTCCAAATGCCTTGCATGACCTTTTTCATAACATTTATGCCCTGGGGCCCAAGGCTCCTTGCATGTAAAACATAATTTCTTCTTTTTTAGTTCATTCTTAACCTCATCACTCAATTTTTGCAAAGGTTGTTGCTGCTAATTGGGAAATTTAGTGAAGATATTTTTGTCCTTGTTGAATGAAAATGGTTTTGCCATCATTTTTGGTTTTGGTGCTGAAAATTCCATACTTCTAGCCTTTTTAATAGCCTCTTGCAGGGTTTGGAAATCCAAGGATTTAACCCATCCTCTAATAGGTTCAGCTAGACCCTCAACAAATAGGAAAATAAGTCTTCTCTCAGAGATGTCTAGAGCCATGACACTAAGTCTTTGAAACTTAGTGATGTATGTGTCAATGTTGCCAATTTGTTTCAGCTGAGCTAGGTCCTTAAAGCTTTGCTCTGGATCTTGCTTATCAAACCTCTTGATGAGTCTATCGGTGAACTCATCATAGGTTGTAATCAGATTGTGACCCTGTGTTACAAGTCCACGGTACCACCACTCATAGGCAGCCCCATCCAGGTGCAAAGTAGTAAAATTTAAGGTTGTCTCCTCAGGCATAGGCTTCAAAGTATTGTATGTGTTGAGCTTCTAAACCCAAGCTCTTACAGAACACTTTCCTCTACCATCAAAATAGTCCAAAGACACTTTACTCAGAGCATGCTTGTAATCTTTGTTGTCCTGTCTTCCACCATTTCTCTTTTCTGGTTCATAAATTAATCAAATGTTAAGCTTCCGCGGACATGATCAGGAAGTGTCATATATTCGTCATGATTTATCATGATATCATCAGTGAATGTAGTTCTATCCTCATGCTCAAGAGGCATTTCTTCTCTTCTGTTTGCAAACAATTGAAGGGGTCTCGCAGCTGATCCCACTGAGGTCCTGGTGGGTGTTCTTATATAATCATTTCTTGCACCATTGTTTTGTGAGCTGTTGGCTTCAATGTTATTTCATGGGCCCTAAAATGAGTTTTGATCCATTTTATTCACTAATCTAACCATCATGTCAAACATATGGTCAAATTTCCTCTCCGTCCTTTTACCTGGACTTTCAGGTGGACAATTTTCTTTATCTCCATCCGCCGTGACGGACTCTTCTTCAACAGAGTTCTCTGAAACAACGACAGTTTTTAACTTCCTCTCTTCTCTCTGTTGGTACCTTCTCTCTGGCACCAATTTGCTGCATGTAGAGTTAGGGGAACTTCACAGGTTGGCAGGAGACTAGCTCTGATACCACTAAAATGGTCACTCTTGATTGAAGCTTAATAAACTAATCCAAATTCCATCATAAAACTTATTCTAATAACATGCTAAGTCTGATTTTTATTTTTTTAGAAAATATTATTGTTACAATGCAAGGTGTAAGGACATAAATGACAAATTACCTTAGAATGATCTCCAGCTTCAAACTATAATGACAATACATCAACTTGGATAGAGATTTGCAATATCCATACTTCATATAACTCAGAGGGATTGTCTGTTGTATGTTGTAGTATTCAAACTCTAGTACAAGCCCAGAAAGCCCTAAAAAACACCCAGATTTCTATCAACATACAAATCCTTCACTTCCAACGCTGACCCATTATTGTTACATGCTGGGCACCCATAGTGCAATGATTTAAATGACTCAAACTGCAGTGAATTCTGTGTTCAAACCTCTCACGTCATGGTTGGTACGGCTATCTAGGAGTGTTAAATTGTTCATAAACTTGTCACCTGTCCAACAAACCTCCTGAATCCTTTTGCAATAGATGATAATGAACTAGGCGCTCAAAATGAGTGCAATATATGACCCTAAACAATAGGTATCATTTTACTCTGGGCACACGATCAAAAAGGGTTGTACGACCTTGTCTAGTACAGCACAACCTATGGCTCAACACCCACAACCATGGACAATATCAAACTACTCCAATGCTATCAAACCCACTCCAAAAATGAACCCAACTTGCAAAAAAAACAACACTTTCAAAATACATCATACTCCATTTTGTGCACAGTATGATTTCTGAGTGAAATCATCAACTTCCCAGCTAGGACTGATATTTCACAATCGAAACTGGAAGAAATTTGAGGTTAAACAAACTCTCAATCTTCTGCTAACTAGCACAAGCTCTCAGGTAAGAAAATCAATTCTCCAAAAAAACATAAAGATTAGAAGCTCCCCATCAATGAATGGTTCTATTTATCTCATTTTCCCCATCAAACACATGCTCAAGCCAAACCAAGAAAAAACATTAAATGCTCATAGCTGAGTGCTCCACTCAACAACACAAAAAATAGGTATTCACTCAAGGAGGGCCCACCAAGACCAACGCTCCACTAAAGGCAGAAAACACTAAACATTTAAAAAGAATATAAGTTATAGAGTGAACGTTGTAGCAAATTTAAAGCATTCCATAACTTATAGTAATCTTTTTACAAGCCATATTTCCCTTACCAAACAATTAGCCTTCGGGAAATAAAAAGGCTAACATTTTTCAATATTTAATCACTAATGAAAAGGGGACATTACAATTTTTCGTTTCTATTGAAGGCATACAAATATGTTTCCAACTTTCTAGAACCCTTCTCACTTTCCAATGCCTATATGAAGTTGTTTGCAAATCCTCCCATGCACTGGAAGCTTCTTTTAAAGATTTTAAGCACCAAAAGCCATGACTATTCACTTCCTCTTCCTATTGTCTACGTCGCGACAAAATCATTGCTTTCTAATAGTCATGATGACCCCAATGATTATGAAATTGCCACTGTCAATTTTGAAACCACCAGCTACTAAAAACCAATAGTTTCGACTATCACAAAACAAGTACTTACACTATTTGAAAATCCAGAAAAACTTTCAATTCTTGTTATTTACATCTTATGGGATCAGTATACATAAAATTCCAATAATTTAACACTATATGCAAGTACTTCGAAAATCCCATTGGCAATCTCAAAATAATATTATCAGCACTATGCTTTGAACAATATCAATAACGCACCACAAACAAGTGGGAGGTTTAGTAAAAAAGATTGTATGTCCCACACACTTCCATGTGGGTATTCCGACAGCATAGAGATAACAGAGCCTCTCCCTATTTTGTGTCTAAAGCACAAAATTATTGCTATGAATCAAAGAGTTTCAACGGAAGCAGAGAAGTTCTAGGATTAGCGAGCGAAGTGAAGAAGTTCTAGGGTTAGGGTTTCATTGTTGGAAACGGCATCTCAGATCCAACTTCTCTGGGTGGACAAATCAGTTTGTTGCCAGTCGGTAATATTTTTTCAGAGGACTGATGCTTGACCATGCCCTAATGCAACTCAAAGAGGCGGCCAGGCAAGTAGGAGGAGAATCCATCAACAAGGCTAATGTTGAAATGTTGAATTCGAACAAGTTTAACTTCAATACACTGGATAAAAAGTCTGAAGGAGAACGTATTATGGATGATGTTGCTACTCAACAAAAGCAATTGGGAGATGGTCCAACTCACCAAGACAAACACGGAAGAAAACCAAGAAACAAAAGGGGATGGGAGATAGAACGCATTAGAGGACTCGGTAAAGGTTATGTGTCTTGCATGTTTAAAACAATAGATCATGCTCAAGCGGTTTTGTAGTATGGCACATGGGTTATTTGTGGTCGAGTATGTTACCTCCAGGCCTGGAACTTCGAGTTCCACCCTGAAGGCCCTTCTCGATCACATTACCCCATGTGGATTGAATTACCCTATCTTAATCTAGCATTCCGACCCTTTCTAAAAGATATTGTTGCTTAACTGGGTAGTCATTTGGTGCAAAAACAATTTAGACGAATTTTCTAGCTTAAGAGTTCATCCTAGGGCTTGTGTGGAAATTGATTTAAATAAACCTCTGCCACAAAATGTTAAACTGATTGGCCCATGTTTTGAAATTGAATAGCCAATAGTCTATCTTAAGCCAAACGTTTTCTTTTACTGTTGCCAAGAAGGACATCTGATTCGTGAGTGTCCCATTAAAAAGAATAAGTTTGCTCAACCTGCTTCTTCTTCACCATTTCAAACCCCTGCTCAACCATCTCCAACTCCTAAGACCCTTCCAATTCATTGCCAGTCTATTTCTTCTTCCAATACCCCTTGATCTTCAATGGTCCCAACTTCTGTTGTCCCACCATCACCTTATAAAGATGCTACCATGATTGATAGCTGGAGAATGGTCAGGAAAAGGAAGGAACCGTCATGCCCTTCTCCTTCTTTTCCTGAATGTTCTCCAACTTGGCCCCGCTTGCCTTCCCCTCCTCATTCTTTCCCCAATCCACCTTTGAAGACTTCTTCACCCATTGCTACTCAATCCCGTCAAAGATCAAGATCTCCTTCCTCTAATGATCACTGCAATGAACAAGATGTCAGGTCTCATAATCGCTTTTCAATCTTGTTGTCAGAAGAGGAAAATATTATATCTTAATCCCATGAATTGCAATCTTCTTTCTTGGAATGTGAGAGGGATTTCACTCCCTCATAGGAAGTTTAAAGTTAAAATGGCTATTGGTAAATGCAAACCAAAGGTGGTCTTTCTTCAAGAAGTTAAATTAAATGGAGTTCAATTAAAGGCTGCCCTTTATAATGTGTGAAAAGATGCTACCTTCTTGCACACCTCCCACAAAGAAGGCAGCGGAGGAGCTGTTTTAGATCTGTCATCATGGTTGGCCAAGTTTATCATTGACAAGGGTGAGGACCCTTCACATTGTTGCATCTGGGTTCTCATTTTTATCAATAGTCAGACTATCAGTTTATGTTTCATTTATGCTCCCAACAATGCTAAAGAAAGAATCAAGTTTTGGGATTGGTTGTCTTCTAATCTACCGGTTGCTGATTGCATTTTAGGAGACTTTAACGTAGTGGAAAGTCACTTTGATCGCAGCTGGTTTAATTCTACTAAACTCTGCAATGAAGAATTTGAAAAACGGACTTATTGTCATAATTCTTTGGGAGTTGTGGATGTTTTGCATGACAAATACCCAAATCACATGGATAATTGGTTCACTTGGATTAATTGTAGATCTGGTTTTGATTTAAAACTCGGTAGTCTAAACAGATTTTATATCTCCCATAGCCTTCTTATTTCCCCTCTTTCATCTGGATCTTTTCTGCAAGTTGACTATACCACCACACTATCTGACCACTTTCCCATTCTTTGCTCCATTTCCATTTCTCCATCCCATCTGCCTTCCTATCCACTTCCCTTCAAATTGAACACTTCCCATTTAAAAGACCCTAGTTGTGTGGCAGCTCTAGTGGGTATTTGGAATTCCATTCCTAAACCCCAAAGCAATGAATCTTGGATTGATTGGGGGTGTAATGCCCTTGCTCAATGTACTACTTTTCTTCGTTCCTTTAGAAAAAAAAAACTGGGTAGCAATGCAAAAAAGAAAAATCTCTTTAGGGAAAACTAGAACAGGATGGGAAAAAACTTGCAATTGACCCATCTCATATAAAGATTCAAACTTCTATTGCTTCCACCGAAATGCAATTACACAAATTAGACATCTATAGAGGGCAAGGAGCTAGAATAAGGGCTAGAATTCAATGGATTAAAGAGGGGAACAGAAGTTCAAAATTCTTCTTTAATTACTTGAATTATAAACATAAAAAAGAGAAAATTTCTGCTTTGGTTGATGATCAAGGCATTCTTCATTCAGACCCTCTTGAAATTACTTCAATCTTCAAAATATTTTATGAAAACCTTTTTAAAGAAGACAATAATTGGGGAGATGTTCAAGAGTCACTAGAAGATATTGTTAAAGGATGCATTCCTAATAAAATTGACCCGGGATACAACACATACCTAATTCGGACTCTCCCTTGAAGATTTGGAGAGGGCTCTCTTTTCCATGCATCATAACAAAAGTCCAGGGTTTGATGGCCTCTTGGTGGAATTTTTCCAAACAATGTGGCCTTACAAGAGGCTCTTTAGGTCCTATTATTAACAAGGGTTTTATTAAGCTTCTTCCTAAAGGGCGAGATGAAAATACTATATCTAGTCGACATCCCATTACTTCACTGAATACTTCATATAAGATTATTGCCAAAGCTTTGGCCATGAGAATTAAACATGTTGTTCAAGGAATCGTTAGACCTGAACAAATTGGTTTTCTTGGAGGCAGGTATATTCTTGATAATCTAATCCTTACGTGGGAAGCATGCGATTGGTCACAACAAACTGGTCAAAATTCTTTGCTAGTTAAACTGGACTTTGATAAGGCTTTTGATAGAATAAGGTGGCATTTTATCATCAAGATGCTTCAATGGCTTGGCTTCGGACCAAAAATATGTGCCCATATACAGATGCTTTTCAAAGATACAAATGATCAAGTTGTAGTCAATAAAGCTTTATCAAATTCCTTTCCCTTATAGTGTTCTATTAGACAAGGTTGTCCGTTATCACCATTCCTATATGTTCTTTCTACTAATGCTTTGGGTTATATGTTACATAAGGCTAACCAGCTTGGTCTTATTCAGGGTATCTCCATTCCTCAAAATGGAGTGGTTATTAACTCTCATTTTGTTGATGACAACCTTCTTTTTCTACAAAATTCTGAAACTGAATTGAACAATAATACTATGGATATTTTGAACCTTTACCGCTCTGTTTCAGGATCTAAGCTTGCTCATCATAAAACAGAGTTTCTAATGACTCATATTAGTCTTGTTCCACATTGGATCCCCAAGAATTGGAAAGAAATCAAACACGGTGAAATGACTCGCTATCTGGGTATTCCTTTTGGGATAGGACTCTCTCGCTGAAATGTGGAATTGGTATATCAATAAACTGAAGACCAAATTGTCTAATTGGGGCAACAAATTTTTGTCCTTGGCTAGAAAAGTTCAAGTTGCCAATCATATTTTCATAGCATCTCATGTTTATATTTCATCATGTTGGATGCCATCAAAAAAAGGCTATAACGACCTTCGTAAGATCATATTACAATACTTGTGGTCCGACTGGGAAGGAAGCACTGGTTACATATCTACTTCTTGGTTGCATTGTATTCAACCTAAATGCAAGGATGGTCTTGGTCTCATTGATCCAGAAACTCAAGGTCCATGTCTGTAAGCTATATGGATTATTAGAGTTGCTCAAGGTGATGAACCTTGGAAAATACTGTTAAAGGAAAATGGCAGAAGGTTCACTGGTTTGACAAAATACTCTTTGCCCAATATTTTCATATCAAAGCATCTTTTCCAATGGAGTCAATTTGGAAGGCTTGGCAGAGAGTGTCATCTTCTCTCTTGGAAGGATTCTTTGCAGCATGGATTAAGCTGTTCTTCTTCCTCCATTTGGTGGAATAGACATGTACAGTTCCATGGGGAACGTCTTGCTATCACATTTTCTAAACCCGCCATAGATTTTTTCAAAAAGGACATCAAAAAATTCAGGGATTTATGGGATTTTTTGTCGACGCAGTAGCATTCATGGACTGCTATCAAAGATCGGTTTGGCCTAAGTGACAAATATCAACAATTTCTTATCTTTGTGCAATCTCTTGTGCCTCCTAATCTCGCCATCAAACTTTGCACACCCCTATCTTGCAACTTCTACAAAGACTAGCGCTAGTTATGTACCCATCACTTTTCTATTTTCCCCCTAAAGCAAGTCCATCAGCATCTCCTTCCTTCCCTTAATCTTTCATCCCTCTTTAATATAAAATGGAAATGCAGATTAACTAATAAGTTATGGACCAAACTCAGTGCTCAAATCTGGAAAACTAAAGTTGATGCTAATGATCAAATGCTTGCATGGAAATTATTACATTATAAGTTGTCTGTTGGAGAAAGAATTAGATTCTCATCCATACAACCTATTAGATGCCCTACTTGTCAAGTTGTTGAGTCCATTAAGCACATTTTCTGGGATTGTACTATCGCTAAAAAGATCTGGAGTGCTGTGTTCATCTATGTTCCAACTATTTTTGACCGCCGCTTGAACTGGAAAGAAGCTCTTCTTGGCTTTGGTCTTATGAATAAAATTGTTGTTGATTCTGTGCGACATGTTATACTTTCACACATATGGAAAATACGATGCTCAGCAGTTTTTTCTAAAAACAATAATCACCTGACAATTGAAATTGCGAAGCTGTAGTAACACCTATTTGCAAATTATTGCCTTGTATTCTCAGCTGAAAAATTCATTCAACAAAAATCCCAATGTCACATACCAGTTGGATCAGATCAAAGCTCAACTTAGCAATCTCAAAGTTCAAAGGAAGAAACTCCATTTTCAGATCAGCAATTGATTCTATGTTTTGCCAAGAGCAGAGAGCTAGGCTGGAACAGAGTATTCTTATTCGGGGTGTTGTGTATGTCTGTGGTTTAAGTATTTCTGCACTATTTTTCTTCTTTGACATTTGCAAAGGTTGCTGGACAGTTGTATTTGTTTTCTGTATTGAGCTGCAAACCAGCAGACGTATTTGTTTTCTGTATTTAACTGTATACCAGCAAATGTTATTGATTTTACTGTATTTTCTTTTGGTGGTCTGCTGGACTGCTTCCTTTATTTGTAATTTGTTTTTTACAATAAAAAAAAAAATATTGCTATGGGTTTTGTGCCTCCCAACATTTTATGGCAATTATGATTGGTCTTATGAGACATTGGTAGTGTGGTTTCCTAGCAGCAGGGTATTATATTCGTGACGCTTTAAAACAAATCCCTCACCCACAACCTCACAAATCTTACTTAGCATTTATTCAAGAAAACAACCATTCAATCATTCAAAAAATGCGATGAGTAAACTAGTGAAAGTTAGGTCATGCAAAGCAATGGAACGAAGTTAACAATAATGCTCATATTCAGAATAAAACATAGGCTGATGAGAAAACTTACAACCCCTCTTCACTTGCAAGAAACAGTCTAGAAATGAAATCAAAAAATGGATTACCGTACTTTTAGTTGATTTGGTGGCCAATCTTAAACTGTCAAGTGTATCTGTACAACACCAAGTCCACTCATACTAATACATAATTGCAGCCTTTGAAATATCTTAATGGGAATAACTATAGTTGCCACGGTCAGGATTCAGGTACAAGTTTTGAGTAATGCTCTTGGCATCGCATTTTCAAATTCGTGTACTTTCCGGTGTTGAGCAATTGCATATAGATGCATGTTATATTATTTTATTTCATGGTAAAAAGAACCATATGCATATAATAAAAAACATGTAAATTGCCAGCTAGTGCACCATCCATTCGACCCACATCATGATCAGTCATGTCTAAAGTATGAATTCGTTTATTTTATCATCCTAGAGCATAATTTCTTATTGCTTGTGACTGAAAATGGTCGTGCATAAAATCAAAAACCATGATCTAAATGACAATGCCTGTCCACACATTGTGTTTATGTTGAGTCCATTGATTATGATGCAGGGGCATCCAGCACCTCTCCAGGTAGGGTCCCATGCTGCAGTCTTCAATCTTGTGCTGTTAGATGTGGAAAGAAGCATGGGGGAGGCGGCATATATATGGTTAGCTCCAGCATCGCCTCTGGTTGCTGATGTTGTAAGCGCCATTTCCAGTTCTAGACTCCCACCGCCTCTACAGGAGGACGCCTTCCCTTTCCTCTATACCATAACTATCTCAATCAACTGCACAAAGGAATGGAACTTGTAAAGAGCCAGTCAAATGCCACATTAGATCTTGGGGATAAGGAAAGAGTATTACACATTGATGGTACTGGAACAACACAAAGAGTAGTGCACCATATTGGTGGGACAAGCCGGCATGATTACTGGCTAGCTTTGATAAAAGAGGTGATAAATTTAAACAATTTTATTCGAAAGTTCTATCTTCTAGGCAAAGGATCTTCCAATTTTACCTACCTGTAACCGCTCCAGTAAAAACAAGAGTGAGCTTTAATTTCATTTGGCTATTTCTAAGCCACTCCAGCAAGCATAATGCCTATTTTTGGAGGAGAATCTCAGAACGAAAGCAGCCCAGCGTGAAGAACCTACAAGTGGAATTATCTCTTTGGAATGGGTTGCAAATTTTAAGAGAATAAGGCAGAATTTGGTGTGGGAGACGCCTCATTTCAAGAGACTAAATTATAAGCAAATAAAACCAGATTCTCAACGCCTCCCACAGGCTAATAATAGCAAAATACATTTTAAAAAAATTAGTGGGACCGCCATTATGTGGAGAACGCCACACTTGTGTTGGAGAGGAATCTTGGGCCAATTTTGGGAGGAGGTTTCTAACGCCCCTCTTAGAGGCTATTAATTTTTGAGGAACAACCATTGTGGGGTAGGGGGGTACGCCTCAGGCAGAGGCCAATAGTTGCAGAAAATAAACAGAAAATTCAGATGTCTGCACTGGAAAGGAAGGCTGCATGACGACAAGTGAGAGAATGCACAGTATGCAGGAAGAAAGGAAGTGAAAATAGGAAGTTGCAGATTTATGTAATGAAAGGCCAATACTTTGTCATCATTTGTTGCAGATTAATGTAGTTGTTTGTTTGAATTTCAAATTCTATTTTAAAAAATCATGAGCTTGTTTTGTTGGCATTTCCTGTGTGGATTTCATCTGAGTTATGTAATGAATTGAGCAGAGTGGTGTGAGTTTGTCAGTCATGTATGCGGATGGTTCTTTGGTATTGCATCAGATTACTTATATAAAATTACTTTTATCACAAAACTTTCAATATTCATGCCTTTTTAATTTATGTTTAAGAAATTATTTCCACATTTCCTTTGACTGAAACTTCCACCCTGCTTATCTCATACACAAATTTCACACTTGTGGCAATATGTAGAAACACCACTTTCATAATAACATATCTGCCATACTCTAGACTCAAGGAAACACTTCTATTTCATTGAGGAGATGAAATTATATTTATCAAGTAAACAAAAACAACACTGGTAAATTGGACATAATGCAATCTCTTATCTGAAACACAGGTAATTCGCAAGACCAATGTGGATGCAGTTTGTATTAACATTCATGACATGGATTAAAAATTAAAATGAATCATGGCATACAGAGAATGATAAAAAGAGGGGAAAAACTAATCTCATGTGCTTAAATATATAGCAATCATGATTTCGTCAAACAAAAAGCACAAGAAATTTTAGAGGTACTTGCATGAACTGACTGTTACAACTAAAATTAAACGTCCTGTTGAAATATAAGGGGTGAAAGCATTGCTTAGCTGCTTTCCACATGCCATGCCTGTCTACACAAAGCCTTTATTCTCAAGGAATATATCCACAAATAAATGAAAACAATTTCATGAATTAGCCCTTTAAAATGAGGTTTGCCCAAGGTGCATTTTGCCCCGGTACACAAAAAGAAAGCAAAAGAGGATATGACTGTTAGCACCATAGGGTAGTTGTAACAATGAATTCAAGACCGCAACTACCTCCGCACACATTAGGTCTATCTCCTCGCCCTTTCATGATAATACTATGAGAAATGTTTTATACATTATCTGGCCAGAACTCCCTGAAGAATGCTACCTCAAATGCCTGGTCTTGCTGCCGTTTCTCTTCAGCTTCCAACTTTCTCAACCTTTTTGATAGAGCTTTCATCTTTTTTGTAGTTCTTTTTGTTTGCCCCTGACAAGACCATAATCTCCATCAGATAATATCCAAATAATGTGCAAGAATGACAAAAAATGTTTACAATGGCTACCAAAATAATTATTGAACTTACTTGAGAATTTTCCTTTGGCGTACAACTAAGTATTTTCTTTGGTTTCTTTTCTGCACCAATGCCTCGCTTATCATGTTTTGCATGTGTTTCTATAGGATCCAACCTGCCCTGATAGAAAATATAATCATTCAAAATAATGAAAGTAGAAAGACAATCTGTGAACAAATTCATCATGATAACAATAAACTAATTTCCAAGCAGAGATCAGGCAACTAGAGATACAGGTGTTGTCTCTCACATGTTATAAGTCTTAATTTTTAGATATATATTTCCTATCTTTGATTAAAATTTGGACTAATAAACACTCCAATAATGCACAAATTCAAATATTATTTGAAAAATTTTCTGGTGTCAACCCACATGGCAAGTACTGGGCAAAATACATTATTGGATACACACTTGTCTAAACAAATAGAAAGAAGATATAAACATGTTATTAAATTACATCACCAAGGATATGCCACGCGCAGAGCAATAGCTTCTAACTAAGACAAAGATCAAAACCACAAGGCAAGGGTCGCACAAAGCACAACAAAAATTGTTATATGATGTTAGTAAAAGAGGAGGTTGCTAATTAAACATTGTATCTCAAAGTTTGTTTGCACAAAGCACAGTAGGCATTGCTACATGATGTTAGTAAAAGAGGAGGCTACTAATTAGGCTTTGTATCTCAAAGTTTGTTTCCAAATTGGCCAAACTCATTGTCATTGATATGTGGAATAATTTATATAACTTCCTTGACTAATAATTGTTCTCAGAGTTTACTAGATGCAAAACCAGAACACAATTCCATCATAACGATATGCCACATATATATTAGTCACTTCTAACTGACTGTTCTGAACGTGAGATTATTACATACAACATCAACACACAATTCCATCGTAGCAATATGGTGGCAATACGCCACATGTATATAAGTAGTTTCTATGTAAGGGGCTTTCAAAATGATAGAAACCAAATGGTCAGGCGATCAATAAAACGCAGTAGGTACTTATATTAGTAACGAAGAACTGGCTGTTGACACTGCAACCTGTAGGCACATACCCTAGGTTACTGTATGTTCAGAGACAGGTATGTGTCTCACCAACAGAGAGAATTGTAAGAGAAATCTCTGGCCCACATAGTTAAAGAAGTGCCCATGTAAATAGTGAGGTTTTGGTGGAACATATAAGCGTAAACTTGACCCAGATTGAATCCTAAAATTGCACCGTAAGATCACCCCATGAAAGAATGCGGTCCAAATTTACCAAAGTCCATGTTAAAAGCCATCACAACTTCACTTAATATTTAGTAATTTACCAAGCAAAACTAATACGGATACCCAATTCAAAAAAATCTCTCTTGACAAGGATGTGAATGCTGAATCCACCACAACCTCACCTAAGATTTACCAAGCCAAAAAAAAACTATGACTAATTTGGATACTCAACTCAATTTATTTATTTTTGCCTAGATAAAGCTATGAATGCTGAATCCATATCCATAGGTCCATTTTGGACATCCAAGAGGGCTGAACAAGGGGAATTGAAGCTTGGTACCACTTCATAAGTAACCCACAAACCAATTTCCCTCCGACCGCAGGATGCATATTTCATCTATTAGTATGGTCTAGAAATTCATTAATACTCTAATATCCCATTAAAAGTTTCCACAATTACCCTATAATCCAAACTCAAGCACTTGCACAACTTAAATTGAATTGAAAAAATTAAAAAGCAAAACAACTCAGATTGGGCAGTTGGGCATAATAATCCCTACCTGTTCTGCAACTCCCAAACCAGTTCCTTCTTTCCACCCACATTTTTTCAGCAGCTGCAAGCAAAAAAAACACCCAAATTCTCAATTCCCGAACCCTAAATAGCAAATTTCACAAATTGCAATATAAACAAATCAAGAAAAAACAAACAATAAGACAATGTTACCTGGAATCCAATGTTGGAGCCCTGAATTGCAGAGGCTGTATGTGAAGTGGGCTCTGCTGAATGCGAAGCCCAACCTAACCCCAACCCTACATGGATTTGTTCTTCGCTAGACATTCTTTATTTGAGGCGAATAGAGAGCATTATATGTTATGTAAATATAGATTTTATGCAGAGTATGATTGTCAGCGCACTAGAAGAGACTTTCACCTGCAAATTATTTCTTAATATTGTGAGATTCGAAGCAATATTAGAAGGAATCTGTTCCAGCAGTCGGAGAGTTTTGCTAATACGCTAAAATAATTAGGTTTTCTGTTTAAAGAGAGATTTTAACGATGTTTGTAAGAAACTTATTTCGGCGGTCGGTGAATTGCCAATACGCTAAAATAGTTTATATATTTAAATAGAGATTTAAATAATATTTTTTGGATCAATAGTGGAGGTCTTACATGTAGGAGAGAAACTTTAACTTTAGGAAAGTCAAAGAATGATTTATTAAGTGGCTGAATAATCATAACTGTTGTAGTTTGGTTACTTATGGTGTTGTGAGAGTTTTTTTTTACTTATGGTGTTGAGAGTTTTTTTTGAGAGTAGGGATGAGATTTTTTTACTTTAGTTTTATCTATTGGGATTAATTTTCAAAAGTTATGTTTAATAGAAAAAAAAATATGTAGTTTCATGTTATTATATTAATTAATTTAATGGTTTATATTTTATTTTGTCAAGATGAGTCAAGTCAAAGGAGGCAAGGGAAAATATGTTTCAGATTAAGACATTCCAAAAGTTTTGTTCAATTAAAAAAGAATTTCAAGCATGTTATTGTTTAGTATGAAAAGAGGGAAGATGGAATTGATGATGTTTAGGTTAGATCATCCTTTCACTACTAACATTCAAGGACATTTAATCAAGTTGAATCACCACTTTTGCAAAAGGAATCACCTATAGGTTGGTTGTCACTTGTAATGATACGGAAATTTAGAAATTGATGATTAATGTGTTAATTTAATACCCAATTATGCTTCAAACCCTAACTATACAAAATCGTAAACAAACAGAGAAATTTTGACAAATGCTTGCAGACCAAGATAGTAGACAAAGATTAGTTACTAACCATTTTTCAAAGTTTGGAATACAGAATAGTCGGGGGCACAGGGACTAGCGCCCAAGCCCAAGGTGGCAATTTCTTTGGGGGTTTCCAGATTCATTTCGGTATTGATGATCCCTATTCAGATGATTTATGTCTCTGCAAATCCGAAGGGCACAAGGACTAGCGCCCAAGCCCTGACAATACTCTTTTATGCTTCTTTCTTTTAGATCTGGAATCCTTATCTTCTGCAACACTCCTCTGCAACTCTACTCCGCGAAACTTGATACTTATAACCTTTAATCACAAGAAGAGGGGTTGGGGGTTATGGTGTTTAAGAGCTTGCCTTAGTCAAGTCCTCGAATGGCATTTAAGCCTTCCAACACCATTGTTTGATAAAGAGTGTGTATCCCTGCGGGATAGAGGTAAAAACAAATTGATAAATGATTGATTCAAACACAAATAAATATCACCTCGGAGGTGTAGCTCGCATGTAGATGAATATCCTTCACAACATGAGAAGATGAAGCCAAATCTGCATAACAACACAATAACAAGACAAGTCTGCTCTGCCACAATGAATGCTTTGAATGCTTTAAAATCATAAGTTTGCCAAAAGTTCATAATCATCTTCTAGTTTACAAATGAAACCCTAAATATGCTTATATATGCATTCCCGCTACAATTTTTTTAATTCAAACTTAAGATGTCGGCAACGAAACCTTTTAACGGTCACATAACCAACATTCAAATTTGGGACCCACCTCAAATAAGGCAGAACTAGGGTGCGAGCACTCAAGCCCCTAGGTCCTATTTTAAGGCAGGGTTAAGCTCACAGATGACCCTCAAGCCCCATTTGACATGGGTTTTAGGCCATTTTGTCTCGAGAGTTAAATCTAACATGCAAGATGCAAAACAAGGAACCCGAGAGCTAAACTTAGGAGGTAAAAGTCCTAGGGGGACATTTTAAGACATAACATTTAGCCCCCACTTTAATGTATGTATGATCTTGCGACCCATACATGCATTAAAGTACGGTCAAAACACAACAAACATGCCAAGCACTTGAAGCTAATGCACACACCAAGATTGAGGAACTATTTCTAGCCCCCAGTCTTAGGTAGACATTAGAGAATGCACACCGCAGACACAGCAAACACAGTGAAGACAGTAACAAGCATGTAAAACACAGAGAAGACAGTAACAAGCATGCAAAACGTGGAGAAGACAGTATTGAAGACACGCAAAACACAATGAATACAGTGAATGCAGTGATTTCTTTTTCATTTTCTCATATATATAAATGAATGCAGATACATGGAAAGTAAAAATGCAACACACAACCCCAAAATGTAGGAGAGGCATTTTGCCACGCCCTTTGGACTACATATGGGGGAGAAGACACGCAATACAAATCTCAAAGTGTAGGGAGGGACATTTCACCACACAACTTTAGACTACAGTTGAGAACAAGCACACAATACAAATCCCAAAGCATAGGAGAGGCATTTTTCCATGCTCTTTGGACTATACTTGGGAAATAACACGCCATACAAAGCCCAAGTGTAGGGAGGGGCATTTCGCCACACAGCTTAAAACTACACAAGGGGGAAAACACATGAAAGACACACAGAATACATGAGTGTCGTATAGTATGCCAAAGACATACTATATGTCTTAAACACGACAAACAATGTGATGGAAGGAACTTATTGCTAAGCCCCCGCCATCTCAATGCTACGCTACAAGCATACCTGACAGTTGGGCTTATGCCATAACAACCACCAAAGACACACTTAAGGGAGGATACACCAACCTTGCCTACTTAGAGGACTTCTGAAATAAAAAGGATGTGCACTAGCTCAAGAGATACACCATCCCCACCTCCGCAGAGGGCTTTGAATAAAAAGGATATGCACGATATCCTACCTCTACAGAGGGCTTACAAACACACTTTGTTAGTACCAAAATCATCAGACAGCTTACCTTTATATGCCCCCACCTTAAGGTGGTTAATATCGTGTATCGATATCAAGCACTTTAAGGTAGAGAGAAAACACACAAGGAAACAAGAGCTTTCGCAAAGCCTATGCCCCCAAATGAGACATGTGCCCCATGATTGCCAAATGTTCCCACAAACACACATTATGCTAAGATAACTATAATGCATGAAAACAATCACATAAAGAGCCAAGGCTACACAAACAGGTTTGAGTATGAGTATAGCCATGGGGCTTATACTACTGGCATCTTAGAACCGAGTGTAACAACAAGGCGAGACACTCAAAACAATCAAAGTGCATGGAGCAAATGTATTGTTATGATTTGTTAGCACGATAAGACAACATCAAATATCACATGGAGTGATTCTACTAGCCAAGTGTCGAATATATATATCAACCCCATCTTCATATATGTACTAGGTCTATTTTTTCTTGCTTGCTCAAGGGACATGCAGTCTGTATCAGTATATGTTTGGTTTTCGTCATCCGCCGACTAGATAGAAACACTAGAAGAAAGTAAACAATAAAAGAGAGAGGAGAACAAGTGTCTTAGGAACAATCAAGTAGGAAGATGCCCCCAGGTCATCAACTGCAATGTTATGCGCCTAAGACACAACACACAATAATGAAAATAGAGGAGAAGCAAGATAGAAGAATGATGATACAAATAGAAGAATGGTCACAACAGAGGCAATCTCCCAGTATCCTTGACCTTACAAGAGTATCAAGGGTCATCCAAGGAGGCCTAAACAACACATAACACATCACGGGGGAACACAACACAAGAGGGGAGGTCACATAAACGAGCAAATAATGCTACGACATAGGCGACCACCAGGGTTAGAAACACTTACTTGTTGCTAAGAAAGGTTCAAACTTGTGAGCATCTTAGAAAGGTGCTCCATCAAGTTTTGTAAAAAGTGTGAATAGTTCGAATTTGTTTGATTCATATTTTCAAGATGATCAATCGATGTTTGTTTGTCAAATCGTTCTATATTTGAAATCTTCTATTGTTTGCGAGGAGAATCATTACTACTTCCCACTGATGATAATCGTCTTATTCTTTTCTGATCCTTTGATTTTTATTTTCTTGAGTTCGTCTATCATAGTGAAAAGCACTATCTTCCACCGTATTAGCCTTTTCCTATGTCATAATATTTTGTTTTGGTTGTTCTATTTGTCTTTCCAATGCATTGTGGTTAACTCTCGATCCTTGAAGGGATAACGATGGAGGAACCTCAGCATAAATACCATTTCTTCGTGGACAAGGTGAATTCTCAATTTTCTCCTTATCCACTTCTATCATACCCACTATTTCATCATAATCCAACTAATCATTTTCCTGTTCTGTATTTTGTTCCATCATATTGTTTTGATTATGTCTAGGGAATGGATTAGTAAAGATCTGTAAATTTTGATTTGGAGGAGCAACGAACTTATTTCCATTGTCATTCACATCGGTTACTTGTATAACATTTGAGTCGATGAAGTTTTTTATTTCATGTTTAAGATGCATACATCATTCAATATCATGCCCTTGTTTGCCGATGATAGTGATAACAAGCATTAGCATCGAAGTAAGGTCCTTGCATTCTACTAGCATCCAATGGTTTAATCAGAGGAAGCTTCAAGAGGTTATTACCCACTGCTTGATTCATAATAGAATATAAGGAGTCAGATATCGAAGTGAATTGTCTTTGTTGTTGTCGATTATGAAACGATTCCCTCTTTGGATTGGTGATAGCGGACACTTGTGAAAAATTGTTTGAATTCTACCCATTAACCTTGATGAAACTCTTATTATTCCTCTTAAAGTTGTTTTGTGAAGACCCACCCATGGATTGACCAACTTGAGCTAATAAGTTTTGGTTTTCATACTGACTAGATGAAAGTTGCTAATCACGAAGGGTTGTGCATAAATATTGAAAAGAGTTATACTTCATCAAGAGGATCTTATCGTGGATGTTAGGTTGTAGATTTGTAATAAATACCTTCTAAGCATCCTCATCATTCATATGGTATTGAATTTGTGAATAAAGAGCTTGATACCAACTAATAAACTCAATTAACTTCTCTTTCATACCTTGTTTGCAATGAACTAAATCAATTAATGAGACTTGAAGTCCAATGTTTGCTTGAAAGTGTTGTAAAAATTGATCAGCTAGCTAAGAGAAAGAATGTATTGAATTCGGAGGTAAAGAGCAAAACCATTCTAAATCAGTATCTTTGAGAGATCGTGGGAAAATTTTTGCTAACAAGTCCTCTTCAAAGTAGAAATCACTACACATAGCCGAGAATGCTGCCACATGAGCATTAGAATCACCTTTTCCACCATATTTTTCAAAGCGAAGAGTTTCAAACTTCTTAGGCATGGGAGTTCTCAAGGCTAGCTAAGATAGAGGATTACGAGCCTGATAAGTTGGTATATTATGTTGTGAAGAATTTATCAAGCTTGTCACCTTTTGTTGTAAAGAGGTCATGCCTTGCAAGACTTGGTTTAGGAGGGCATCATTAGGAGATGTGGTTTGAGAATTTGAAGCCGTGGTCATGAAATTTTGAGGAGATTGATTGTGAGTGGTAACGAAAGGTGGTTATGAGTAATTGTGAGTGGAAGGTGGTTGAGAATAGTTGTATGTAAGATGTGGTTGAGAATAGTTGTATGAGAGGTGGTTGAGAGTGATTATTCATGAAAGAAGTCACCCTAGAGGTGGTTGGTTTTGGTAGTTGAATCCCACAACTTTGTAATTTTGTGAATTAGTGCCATTAGATACTCTAATACTAGTTGTAACATTACTACAAGCATGTGCATTAGTAGTTAAAATAGTTGATGTAAAAGTAGACATTCCAGTAGTCAGTATAGGTGTCGATACTTGTGTATGAGACGGTGATGACATGTTATTAATAGCATTCACACAATCATTCATCTGCATTACATTATTATGTACTATATGCACTAATCCACGAAGTGCATTAATACCATCTTGTCCTTCTTATAACAACTCTCTTATGTTATGAATCGTAGGTACAACTTCTTCTTCTATCCATTCATGTTCCATAAATGCTTGAAAATCAACTAGTTCCTTATCAAGTTTGTTTATTTGCTCATTAGGTACATGTGTTATCACTTCAATAGGGTCCTCAACATCATGAAATATTTGTTCTTCCATTGTAGTTGGTATTGTATCTTGTAAATTTTGTGTTTCTCCTTTTGTAAAGAAAGTGTTCAATGGATTTTTAGATGTAGAAACACCGTTGGTTTTAGGGGCACTAGAACCCATTAATCTAATACTTCTCCTTAAATGTATATTCCAATTAGGGTAATGGGTTATAAGACTCATGCAAAAGCATACAACACTCAATGCAAAAACTAATAGAACAAACCCTAGGAGCGGGATATGCTTATTAAAATACACCTAAAATATTCACTTTTTCCACAATTTTTCAATGCAAGTATCTAAAAGATAAGGTGTCGTAAAGAAATTGATGAGGGGAAACAAATAATAACCTTAATATCAGTCCAATAATGCAGAAATATTCTTCACAACACACCTATAATGCAAATCTAGAAAGATGACAAGGCAAAATCTAGTGAAAATGCAAGGTTTTTAAACCCTAATTATGAAATTAAGGCATGAATATGTGAAAAAAGATATATGAATGAAGTCTAATCAGATTTATGATGTGAAATAGCTCAGCTCAGATCTTAAAATGATGTCACAAGTCCTACAATGCTCAATGCAAGTGCAATTTTAAGGAAAAATGAGTGAATATGCTAGTTTTTGTTGAAATTGTTTATGTGTAAATGCAAAATTTGAAATGTAAATACAAAAACACACTATGATGAAACACTATAATCTGAAATCAGACCTAAAAGAGTGTTTAAAGGAGTAGTAAAATCTGAAACAAGATTTTAACCACAAACTCCTAGCTTTTGGAAAAACTAGGTTATATGAAAAATGCACAATTTCAAGCAAAATCTAACAATTTAAGCATGAGAATGCAAAGCAAATGATTATAAAATGATGTACTGCTATAATTTATATCAGATATGATGCAAAATTAGAAATTAAATGAAATGTAATGAAATTAATATAAACTATGCAAAAATGCAAGCCTAGGATGCCAATTTTTTTCAATTTTTCAAATTTTGCCTTTTTTTTGTAAATTTTCAAATGCAATAAGATAAAAACTGAAATAAATGAATGTAAATATGAAGTACAACACTAAGAAAGGTGCAAAATTCAATTAAAACATGGGTTCACCAAAATGTTTAGTATGAAAAGAGGGAAGATGGGATTGATGATGTTTAGGTTAGATCCTCCTTTCACTACTAACATTCAAGGACATTTAACCAAGTTGAATCACAACTTTTGCAAGAGGATTCACCTACAAGTTGGTTGTCACTTGTAATGATAAGGAAATTTGGAAATTGATGATTAATGTGTTAATTTAATGCCCAATTAAGCTTCAAACGCTAATTATATAAAATCGTAAACAAACAGATAAATTCTGACAAATGCTTGCAAACCAAGATAGTAGACAAAGATTAGTTACTGACCATTTTTTGAAGTTCAGAATATGGAACAGTCAAGAGCACAAGGACTAGCGCCCAAGTCCAAGGTGGCAATTTCTTTGGGGGTTTTTGAATTCCTTCCGACACTGATGATCTATGTTTAGATGATTTATGTCTCTGCAAATCTAGAGGGCACGAGGACTAGCGCCCAAGCCCTAACAATGCTCTTTTCCACTTCTTTCTTTCAGATCCAGAATCCTTATCTTCTGCAACACTCCTCTACAAATCCACTCTACAAAACTCGATACCTGTAACTATACGCTCAAAATTGTGATGCCGGTTGCCTAGGGCTGTCGGGTCAGATTTCAGCACGCACATGGACCCTTTCCCTCCTTGCCACAAGGCGACCCACCACATCACTCTCGTTCACGTGGAAGTAGCCAGTCGAGAGGAGGTGAGACATCGTGGGAGTCTGGCTCGTTGGAGAGCTAGACTTCATAGAGAGGGGTCGACAACTACTATGGCCTTTGTTGTTGTGTGCTTTATTGTATGTTTCATTTGATTGTTGTTGTAGTTGAGATAACCCTAGGTATGACCCGAAGGGTTATTGGTTTCTCTTCTTCTGTTTGGGTTTCTTAGATTCAACCTTTGTGTGGGTAAGTGATTGTTCTCATTGATGTCCTCTTGTCTTTGTATGCGTTGAACAAGTTCTCATTGTATCTGGCATTGTCTAGTTTCTTCTAACAATAAGAGGATGAATGGGTCTCCTTGTGGTAGAACGAATGTTTCTTGTTGCGGTCTTCTATGGATCTCTTGGATCTCATCACAGATAGCCCTCACCCTCTCCTCTCACTCCTAAGCACATTCATGAATTAGGATGGAGGTAGTGTATGATTACTAACCTTAACTAGATCTAGGGTTTTGACATAGGGTTTAGTTGACCTAGGGTTTGACTTTGTTTTGACTTGTTTTTACCTCGTGATGGGATCAAGGGTTTGATTGGATCGTTTAACCGTGGTTACCTCGTGATGGAATCGAGGGTTTACAATTTTTTCTACTCTAGTGTTTCTATATGCATGCAAGCTAAATGATATGCAAAACATCTTTTTGGTATTTTTTAGTATTTTGGAAATGAAAGTACTTTTAATCTACAAAAAGGGAAATATGTATGCAATTCTATGACTTTTCTAATACAAAGTTAACCTATGTTTTTTTTGTGTTTTCGATGATTTTAAAGCGATCTAATCTAATGAAAAGGGAAAATGCTTTTTCTAACATTCTAGATCTAGAAATATGAAAGCAACTAATCTAACATGCAAGATCTAATTATCAAGGAAAAGACAATGTTTTACTGTTCCCAAGAGCAAATTTGATTCTCTAATTACTATTAATTGAACAAAAACAATGAAGGAACCTAAGAGAAACAAAGATTTGTTGACTCCACTACCCTCAACAATCTTTGTAATAGGTAAACTCGAATCCTTTTGTGGCAGCGGGTGATTCTCTTGATAACAAAATGACACGAACAAGCAAAAAGAAGCTTTGATGAAGCTTGTATGAGCTCAATGAGAGCTTGGATTGAGCACAATGGCATAGAATGAAGCAGCGTGACGCTACTTGGTTGAACAAATAAAGCAAAAGGCACCTTCGTCCTGTAAGAGCATTTGAATGCTAGTTGGAGAGCAAAATTGGCAAGAGTTGTGTGCACAATGAATTTGCCTCCCTTATTGCTTGAGGGAGGGGGGTTATTTATAGGTTTAGAAGAAGGAATTGATTGAAGAGTTAACTCATTTTGATTGATGAGTTAACAAAGATAATTGGGGAGTTAACAAGGTTGATTATCCAGTGAACTTAGCTGATTGGAGAGTGATGAAGCAAAGATAGCTTATCATTGGAGAGAAAATGGAGGTGAGGGAATGCATGAGATTGATTGAAGCATTAATTGGATATCAAATAGAGCTAATTATGCATGTGTGGGTGCATGAAATAGTTAACTCTATATCAGGGATCAAAAACCATGCAAACTGGAAGAAAAATAGGTGAAAACGAAGCAAAAACAAGTGAGAAACTCAATTTTTTCTACAGCTACAAAAATAGAAGGGTCGCCCCTTTCATGAGATAGGGTCAGATGTAGAAAAATAGGCTGGGAGATGAAAGAAGGTAAGAAAAGGAGGGGTTCTGCATCAAGAAACAGGTTAGTCATGTGGAAGAATCCAAATCTCCACTTGCATCAGCAAGATCTCTCAGGGGAGATCTGGAAATAATAGGGGGAGATTTGGATTGGTTTGACGAAACTGAAAACAGAAAGTGGGAGATGGATAAGGAGACCTCTAGAAGGCTTCTAGGAGGTGTGCTAGATGAAAAACATAGGGGAGAGGTGAAAACTCACCTACAAGACACTCAGAGGGCTTAGGAACAAGGTTGAAAGCCCAAAAAATGCAAGTCGACAAGTGTCGCAAAAAGTGTCGAAAAGCATCACAAACGAGGAGAGAGAGAAATTGACAAGGAAGAAACAACACAAGACAAGAAAGATGACACATTATCAAGAGGCTTGCTGCTTAAAGGATTTTATTTCATGCTTACATGTACGTGACAAGGATTTGAATCATCATAGGGATCCTCATGGAGGTTGTGCATGAAATTTGTGCTTACAGTAACCTGCAATCACAAGGGGAGGGGTTGGGGGTTGTGGTGTTTAGGAGCTTGCCTCAGTCAAGCCCCGGAATGGCATTCAAGCCTTCCAACACCATTGTTTGATAAAGAGTGCGTATCCTTGTGAGATAGAGGCAAAAATAAATTGATAAATGATTGATTCAAACACAAATAGATATCACCTCAGAGGTGTAGCTCGCATGTAGATGAATATCCTTCACAACATGAAAAGATGAAGCCAAATCTGCATAACAACACAATAATAAGACAAGTCTGCTCTAACACAATGAATGCTTTGAATGCTCTAAAATCATAAGTTTGCCAAAAGTTCATAATCATCTTCTAGTTTACAAATGAAACCCTAAACATGATTATATATCCATTCCCGCTACAAATTTTGTAATTCAAACTTAAGATGTTAGCAGCAGAACCTTTTAATGATCACATAACCGACATTCAAATTTGGGACCCACTTAAAATAGGTTAGGACTAGGATACGAGTGCCCAAGCCCCTAGGTCCTATTTTAAGGTAGGGTTAAGCTCACAAATATCCCTCAAGCCTCATTTGACATGGGTTTCGGGCCATTTTGTCTCGGGAGTTAAATCTAACATGCAAGATGCAAAACAAGGGACCTAGGAGCTAAACTTAGGAGGTAAAAGTCCTAGAAGGACATTTTACAACATGATAGTTATCATATCAATCAATTCAATGGCTCTTATTTTGGCTTGTAAAGATGAGTTGAGACAATGGAAGCTAGGGAAAATATGCCCAAGATTTCCTACCAAAAATAATTGTAGAACAAATTTGGATGTGCAAAAACTTTTAAAATGAATAAACAAATGAGAGAACTAAAATTCGGATGTGCAAAAACTTTTTAAATAAATGAACAAATGAGACAATTAAAATTTGGATGTCCACAAACTTTTTATATGAATAAATAAATAAGAGATTCCATTCCCATATCAATTAGTCCTACATTTTGAATGTACATCTTAGTGTTCATTATGAGGTTGAAATATTTCATAAAACACTTGCCAAAAAGATTTAATCTTATCATTTGTCTTATGGACCACACCCTAAAATATTATGGCCTTGGTCCAAAGGTATTCAACACACAAACCCCTTTTCGTTTAGCATTCCTTTTAGGAAGTGAGATAACATGATGTGACTTATAAGTCGCTATAGGTCAATTGGGACCCTTGATTTTCTTTGGTTTGAAAGCAAAAGTAATTTGCCAACTTAAAGTTAAATTCATTGATCATTAACTATGGAACATCAATTTGGAATCCTATCTTACCTTTTTCAAAGGTGGGTAACTTGGGTGAAATCTACTATAAACCATTAATTTTTCATTGATTTAATAGTGATCTAAGCATTGGCCATCTAGCAAGTTCTCTCATTTAATTAAGAAAAAAATACAAGCTATTTTTTGGTCCCAAACAATCAATCATTTGAATCCTTAGTATTTTTTTAAGAATTGAAATGTTGCAATACAATAAACATTGTTTTTTTAAGGTGATAATTACAATAAAGATGAGAGGTAGTCTAAGTTAGTAATTCTTAAATGATGAAGTGTTGAATGAAGTTCTCACCTTATCCTAAAATTTAATTTAAAAAAATTAAATTAAATTAAATTAGTGATAATTGTTGAGAGATTTTACATTCAAATGCATATACCAGAATAATATTATTCATAGTTTATAAGATTTTTTTTTACAAAAAAATGATGTCTAATAGTTTAGGCTACATTCCTTATCATTTCCTCTTTTCTCTTTAACCAAACCTATTCCACGTGATTTTATAATAATCACTCAACAACCCAATAACATATTAATTCTTAGAATAGATTTAAATAATATTATTATTTAAACCTATTAAATATCAACTTCATAATAACAATATAAATTTTATTGACCACACCACTAGGCTATAGTATAATACATATTCCTAATAAGTATTGATTAATAAGTGTTGGTGGTTGTATCTCTCAAGTTTTTAACACCCAAAAATACCTTATTTCTTGAAAAATGTCACAAGGAGAATGGCCCTCTCATCATCCACGATACAAATCATTAACATTTTGAGTGTCTTTATATGGCCTTTTCTTTTTGTTATTACCACATTGAAGCAACCTTAGAATTTGAGACTATGGAATGATTTTTTATGAATAAGTATTTGTATTACCATTTAAATAATATTACACATATTCACAAAAAAAGTGTGGGTGGATGATGTCACATCCCAAAGTCCAAATGAGGAAAGCCTAGAACAAAAAGATACATCAAGCTGCTAAGCGGTAAGATCTATAGCACTAGCAAGAGGAGGAGGGTCTCAGTCATTTGTATTACCCCATACATCAGTACAATTTGTAGTGACATTAGGGATCTCCCAACCATCATTATCTTCTTCATCTTTTTTATCTTCAACAACTAAGGGTTGATTGTCACAAATAGGAGAAATAGAAGAGAGTCGAGCATTGAAATTTGTTGGAACTTGGCCAACCACTAAGCCCGCAACGAGGAGCCTGGGAAGAAGCAGAGTGGTGGTGAGTGGGTAGAGACCACCCATGTTGGGATTGATCCCTAGAATCTTGGTCCCCACAGGTTGAATGATTGTGCCCTCAACGATGCCCATGAGGCGAAGAATGACCTCAACTAGAAGTAGGAGTCGAAGGGACACTAGCCATAGTGCACGGGGCATTGCCCGAGTGATCCTATAGCACCTGAAGGTGACATGTCCCAATATTAAGGCATTGTTTAAATTAAAGATTTAAACATCAAGGCGCTATTGATGATAATCACGTATGTTTAAGAAACATATATAATGATACTAATAGATGTTAATATTATTTCTATTGTATTTAATGAATATAAATACAATTATGAATAATATTAAATATTAATAAATATATTAGTCAATGCAAATAAAGCTATATCAACGAATTATAATATCTATATATAAGGAGCATCGTAAGACTAGACTAGCATAGCGGCGAATCCTAATAAACAATTAGCTATTGAAGGTTATAGTGTAATATTATTAAGTCAAAGATAAGTATTAAGAAGACAACAAATCTAGTATGCATTAAGTTAGCAATAGCTAATACCTAGTAACAATAAGACAATCACCGATCACCGAATGAGCACACATGAAGGGACGTCATAGAGAAAGGCAACTTTTAAGTGAAACAACATAAATTTAAGATATAAAAAGAATCCAAAAATGAAAACACTGCCTCTCAGGGACCGGAGGATGGAATCATCAGTATATCGTATAGGAAGTTAAAGGGTTAAGCTAATAGAAGATAGAAGTTCCACATAAGACTCAAACATGAGAATTGGAGATCATTACCAACACTATTTTGGGGCGACAGGCCAAATACTTTATATGGAAAGCAAATAAATCTCAATGGGATTTCTCTTTAGTTGCCTATAGAGGAATCCCATCCTTAAAGACATCCCCTCAGTCCTTTCATTGTGACTCTTAGATAATCCACATATTAAATTATTATCAACTGCAGTGATGAACATCATTGGTAATTTACAAGAAGTCAAAAGATCAAGTAATAAGAGCAACATCAATTTGCAAGCATCGAACATCTCTCATTCTCTTTAATGCATAGCAGTAGATCACAAGAAGTAAGACAGAGATCTTCAGCCAAACAAGGAATATAGCCCATAATTGATCATAATCATCTCATCAATCAAACGATATCATTCAACCACAATCAATCATTAAATCAATCCAAACAGCAATCAGCCTGCATACTGAATCAACCTGCAATTAAAGGCATGGAATCTCCATTCTATGTTTAACTTATAGATATATCTTAAAGCAAATTTCTGAATTCATGCGTATGCTCATTCATATTGCAATAAGTAACACATAGTTGCAAGTGAATTACTCAATGTTACATTGGTAAATAATAGAAATGTATGACATGAGATAAGATATAATTAGCTTACAAAATGCATTACATTATATCAAGATTAGGACAGCAATCAATTGAGATGGATCATGTAATTGATATAGGATATTCATATGCATTATCATCGTGAATATGAAATATAGAATAGATGGATAAAAGATTGTAGGAAAGAGATATGATAAGTTAATTATGAAAGAGAGATTAGAAATAGAGGCTCATGGCTCATCAATTATCAATATCCCAAGGATGAGACAAGGGAAAGGAGGCAATGCAACATGATATGTTGGTTGATGCTTGAGTTGGTCAAGAGAACCTTCCGGGCTAAAGAACCAATAGGCCTTATCTTAATGTTGGTCCGTAGGACCCCACGGGGATAAGTTTCCCATTGTCTCATGTTGGTCATAGGGACCCCACGGGACAATGGATAGGCCCTTGTCTAATGTTGGTCTAGAGGACCCCACGAAGCAAGGGATGGGCCTTTGATTTGGGTTGGTCTCCAATCAAAGGAATGCAATATGAACCCCATGATTGTACCTCCTATAGGCCCTCTCTCGTGGGAAAGTGAATTGATGGACGTGTAGACCTAAGTATAACTCTCTCAATGGATATGTGTAATAGTTATAGTGAAAGTATAATACATATGATTTATGTTTATAAAGTTTGAAGTAAGATTTCTTATGGTTTATTATGATAAATAGAAGAATTGAATTCTAATGTACTCTTTTTGCAAGTTGAAATTGTGTTCAAGGTTGTGAAATTTTGGCTTGTGAAAAGGGGACATTACAAGTGGTATCAAAGCAGTCATCCTGCCATCCTGTGAATGATAAACATTTATTATTATTAACTGATTATAATATATTGTTAACATCGGTGATTGCAGGGATTAAATATGCACACAGAGGTAACATTTACACCCATATTAATTATTATTGATGATGGTACTAACATCTCTTTCAAGGACTTATTCTTATTTGCAGGTTGAGAAATCAAGGACATCCTAAAGAGAACATTATAAGATTTATATGGCTCATACCTTGTGTATTGCTTGTATTTCTGCTTTAACTTCATTGCCCTTCTTGTATGCTCTTTGTGAATATTTTCGTATTTTCGGGTGTATTTACGTCATGCTTTTTGTCTATGTTCATGAATGTATTCATGTGCATTTTTCGTGAGTTGCTTCATGTTGGTATGCTTCCTATTGGAGTGCTTGCATATGCTACGTATAATTGCTCATGTTTGATGAATGTGCGGTGTGTATTCATTCCTAGATTGTATACTATATGACTTTGCCATTGTATTCAAATGTATGCTCTATGAACATGTATTTGCATTCGAGTGTATTCTCCATGACTTGTACTTGTATTCAAATGTACACCCCATGGCTTGTATTTGAGGATGTACCCTATGAATTGTATTTGTATACTCTTTGACTTTGTATTCAAGTGTGGTTGCATACGCAAGGGCACACTTTATGACTTGTATTCATACTTGAATGTATTTGATGACTATGTATTCAAGTATTTTCATGACTTGTATTTGTATTCGAACAATGTGCTCATGTATATTCTATGACTTCGTATTCAAGTGTGATTATGTATTCAAGTATATATTATGTGACTCACATTTGTATACTCTATGACCTTGTATGATTATATATTTGAGTGTATACTCTATGATTTGTACTTGTATGCATGTGTACACTCTATGATTTCATCTGTACTTTATGACTTTGTATATTCGAGAGCATACTTCATGTATTCAAGTGTACTCCATGCACACTACATTTCATATTCATGTGTCTTACATTCATGCTTGTGTGTTATATACCTTGTACATATTCATATGTATGCTACAATGCTATATCTATTCATATGCATATTTCATGTATACTTTGTATATGATTGTTTTCATGGGTTATTTGTTCAGTCTATAATCCACTCAAGTGTGTGATTGTACTCTATGACTTGCATCTGTATTCAATAAATGCTCTATGCTTTATATTTGCATGATTTATATGCGGGTGCTTTCTCTACAAATTGCACGACCTTGTGACTATATCTGAGCATATGCTTTTGCAATTATATTCATGTAGTTGTAATTTTGTATGCAAGCATATACTCTATGATATGTACTGGTGCTCTATGACTTGTACTTATATTTGAGTGTATGTTCGATGATTGTGTTCAAGTGCCTGCTCTATGAATTTGTAATTGCATTGAGTGAGTACTCTATGACTTTGAGATTGTATGAAATTGTATGACTTGTAATTGAATTTGAGAATGCTTTATGGTTGTAATCGCATGATTGAGTAGTATTTGAGTGAATACTCTCTGACTCTGTATGATTATGCAGGACTTTATATTTGTATGCTCCAAGACCTTGTATTCAAGTTGATGAGGTGTATTCGTATTCAAGTATTCTTTACGACATGCGTCATACCTTATAATAGTCTTCCTTTGCAAATTATGTGTATTCATGTGAACATCTTATGACTTGTGTACACTGGTAACTTCATACCTTATGCAAGTGTGCTTCATGATTTTGTGTATGCTTCACGCATATAGTCCATGTTTCCTGTGTATACGTGGTGACTTATGTGTACTCATTTGTAACTTGTACTTGCAACTATGTAAGCAAACCTGGTTTATGACATATGTATGCTTTGTGAATTATGTGCATACTTTGTGTTATTATGAGCATGTATTGCATATTAGGTGTAAGTACTTGTATGCTTCATACGTGGCGTATGTTTCATGTATAAGTATACTTCAGGTCTTAGGTGTATTGATGCCTTACGTGCTACAATTCGTGTTTCACATTCAATTGTGTGTATCCTTCACCTCATCCAGTATATCTAGGTATATACTTCATACTTGTATCATGCCTACATATGTGTGTAATTTATACCTCGCATGTATTTAGGGGTATACTTCATTAGGGCTTGAACTACCAAATCTTGTTATAGAAGCAAGTGGGAAATACAAACACACGAACATATCGAAACTTACCTCACACTTTGAATGCTAAACACTAGTGGTTGAGTTGTAATAAGAAATACTATCAACAATTCTCATTGCTTGAGGACAAGCAACCTTAAGTGGGGAGGGCTGACATGTCCCAATATTAAGGCATTGTTTAAATTAAAGATTTAAACATCAAGGCGCTATTGCTGATAATCACATATGTTTAAGAAACATATATGATGATACTAATCGATGTTAATATTATTTCTATTGTATTTAATAAATATAAATACAACTATGAATAATATTAAATGTTAATAAATATATCAGTCAATGCAAATAAAGCTATATCAAAGAATTATAACATCTATATATAAGGAGCATCATAAGACTAGACCAGCGTAGCGGCGAATCCTAATAAACAATTAGCTATTAAAGGTTATAGTGTAATATTATTAAGTCAAAGATAAGTATTAAGAAGACAACAAATCCAGTATGCATTGAGTTAGCGATAGCTAATACCTAGTAACAATAAGACAATCACCAATCGTCGAATGAGCACTCATGAAGGGACGTCATAGAGAAAGGCAACTTTTAAGTGAAACAACATAAATTTAAGATATAAAAAGAATCCAAAAATGAAAACACTGCCTCTTAGGGACCGGAGGATGGAATCATCATACGATGTGGAATCATCAGTATATCATATAGGAAGTTAAAGGGTTAGGCCAATAGAAGATAGAAGTTCCACATAAGACTCAAACGTGAGAATTAAAGATCATTACCAACACTATTTTGGGGCGACAGGCCAAATACTATATATGGAAAACAAATAAATCTCAATGGGATTTCACTTTAGCTGCCTATAGGGGAATCCCGTCCTTAAAGACATCCCCTCAGTCCTTTCGTTGTGACTCTCAAATAATCCACATATTAAATTATTATCAACCACAGTGATGAACATCATTGGTAATTTACAAGAAGTCGAAAGATCAAGTAATAAGAGCAACATCAATTTGCAAGCATCGAACATCTCTCATTCTCTGTAATGCATAGCAATAGATCATAAGAAGTAAGTCAGAGATCTTTAGCCAAACAAGGAATACAACCCATAATTGATCATAATAATCTCATCAATCAAACGATATCATTCAACCACAATCAAACATCATTAAATCAATCCAAACAACAATCAACCTGCATACTGAATTAGCCTGCAATTAAAGGCATGAAATCTCCATTCTATGTTGAACTTATAGATATATCTTAAAGTAAATTTCTGAATTCATGCATATGCTCATTCATATTGCAATAATTAACACATAATTGCAAGTGAATTACTCAATGTTACATTGGTAAATAATAGAAATGTATGACATGAGATAAAATATAATTAGCTTATAGAATGCATTACATTATATTGATTAGGATAGCAATCAATTGAGATGGATCATGTAATTGATATAGGATATTCATATGAATTATCATCATGAATATGAAATATAGAATAGATGGATAAAGGATTGTAGGAAAGAGATATGATAAGTTAATTATGAAATAGAGATTAGAAATAGAGGCTCATGGCTCATCAATTATCAATATCCCAAGGATGAGACAAGGGAAAGGAGGCAATGCAACATGGTATGTTGGTTGATGCTTGAGTTGGTCAAGAGAACCTTTCGGGCTAAAGACCCAATAGGCCTTATCTTAATGTTGGTCTGTAGAACCCCACAGGGATAAGTTTCCCATTGTCTCATGTTGGTCAAAGGGACCCCACGGGACAATGGATAGGCCCTTGTCTAATGTTGGTCTAGAGGACCCCATGAGGCAAGGGATGGGCCTTTGATTTGGGTTGGTCTCCAATCAAAGGAATGCAATATGGACCCCATGATTGTACCTCCTATAGGCCCTCTCTTGTGGGAAAGTGAATTGATGGACGTGTAGACCTAAGTATAACTCTCTCAATGGATATATGTAATAGTTATATTGAAAGTATAATACATATGAGTTATGTTTATAAAGTTTGAAGTAAGATTTCTTATGGTTTATTATGATAAATAGAAGAATTGAACTCTAATGTACTCTTTTTGCAAGTTGAAATTGTGTTCAAGGTTGCGAAATTTTGGCTTGTGAAAAGGGGACATTACAGAAGGTGTGCCACCTCAAGTGCAACCTTGTTGGATTGCACATGAATTTGCATGAGAACATTTGAACAAATAATAGCTTTAGTGTATAGTGAGAAATTATGATCAATAGAACAAGCTGAAAATTATGTTGAATTTCTCTTTCCAAATGCTAAAAAGGATTTTCACCCTAAAAGCATGCTAAATCTAAGTATATCTAGAGAGAATTTGTGGCCAATCCCCTAATAAAATCATATGCTAGGAAAAGGGTTCATGCCATAAGGGCCTACATAAATAATGAGTCCAAGCCCAAGTAGCTTGAGCTTTGAGGAAAAACCAGAAAAGATGCTTGAGCATCTCCTATTGACAACAAAAGGAGCATCTTGGATCTCTGATTCCAATATGGGTTAACCTGGACCCTATTGGAAGGCCTTAAAAAAGAATACACTAGGCAAAGTGAGCAAGCTTCAACTCTAAAATAGCCAACCAAACTGTCTGAAATTTGCATTTTAAAACTCTCAATGGAGACTACAACAACCATCGATGATTTAAAATAGGCACCATAGGCATTTGAGGAGAAATCCATGAATATCCCTTTGAAGGCTTATAATTATGAAATGGTGTATCAAGATACCATTTCCAATCTTTCCACCATGGCTTGAAACTACAAGCTCCCATTTTATGAATCACATCTGGGGCACAAAGTCTATAACAACCTAAAAAGTTTCAAAGTCTTGATTAGACAATTGAAACTTGTCTTTGGCTTTAAGCCAAGAAAGAAAATTCCTAGTTGTTTTGTTGAGAATATTTGGAAGGGACTTAATTCCTTTCTTAAAAACCTCAAAGCCCAGACTTATGACATTCTCGCAAGAGGGCAATTTTGACAAGAAATAACAGGAGACCAAATATAATGCTCATTAATGGAAAGACTAGAGTGGAAGCCATTGTCATTCTAGATAAGCCAAAGATTGATAGCTTCCCAAGATTTCCAAATGCTTTTCATCACAAACATACCTTGAATCTGAATGGGCTCTTACATAATGAGAAGGGTTTGAAGACCAATCCCATTCTAGGTATGCCTCCCATGTGGGACACCTGAAGAAATGCAATGATAGACTAGAATCTTCCAAGCTTCATTGCCTTCAAGATCTCTAATAATCCACTTGGCACACAAAGCCAACCCTTGTTGTTGAGTGGAAATCAAACCCAATCCTCCAACATCATGTGAGAGACAACATAATTCCCAAGCCACACAAAGAAAGCCTCTATGATTTTCAGAGGAGGCCCAAAGAAAATCCCTAAGATGTTTCTCAAGATTATGATAGGAAGCCTTAGAAGGAACCCAACAAGTAGAATAATACACATGAATAACCATAAGGATCTTAGAGAACACCTAAAATTTCCCTGCCAAGGAGAGGGGCTTGGTAATCCAATAAGCTAAAATCTTCTCAATTATGGAAATGATAGCCTGCCATAAGGTAGAAGGAGAGGCTTGAAAATAAAAAGGAATATCCAGAAATTAGAATATTTCCCTATGACCAATCCATTTCCACCCAAAAGAGTCCATCCAAGGAGGTTTATGTAGAATGGATTGCTTATAGCATTGAGTTTTCTACCATTAATGTTGGAACCCAAAGCCTTATAAAAAAAATCAAGACAATGCAAATCATGCTCTATATTGAGTTCATCTTCAAGAAGAGTGAGAAAGGAGTCATCTACAAAATGCCCATTCACAAGATGAGCTGAGGAGTTGGGAAAGGAAATGCCTTTGACCAGATTCTAGGCCATAGAATGAGCCAGAAGATAACTAAATCCTTCAACAACTAAGACATAGAGAGCAGGAGATAAGGGGCAACCCTAAAGGATAGATCAAAAAATCCCAAAAGTATTAGACTGGTTCCCACTAATGGTGAGGCAAGAAGAGGAATCTAAAAAGAGCATTTGAATAGATTGCAAAAAGCAAGGCCTAAAACCAAGAGCCTAAAGCATGGAAAGAATGAAGGACCATTCAATACAATCATAAGCTTTGGCAAAAGCAATCTTGATAAACACAAGTTGTTGTTGTGCGCATCTAGCCCACTCCATGCCTTCCTAGACCATAATGATGTTGTCTAGAATGTACCAAGACTTGATGAAGCCAATTTGCTCTGGACACACAATCAATGGAAGAAGGTATATTAAGTAGAGTGATAGGATGCCAATTGTAAATATCCTTTGGATCACTAGACTTAAGTATGAACTTGATATTTCCTTTGTTTATAATTGTTCCTGGGGAATTAGAGTGAAAATCTTCAAGATAGACTTTATGAAGGTCTTCACCGACAAAATCCTAGAGAGATTTGTAAAATTCACAAGGAAAATCATCACAGCTGGGACTTTACCATTGGCCATAGAAAACCTCACTTCCTAGATATCAACAATGGAGAACAATTATTCACAAAAGGTTTGCTAAGTAGAGGAAAGCCAACAAGTGACAACCCTAATTCATTCTTGCAAAGCTTCTTCATTTTTAGGAGAACTCTCTTGAGCTTTGAAAACTTGCTCATAATGATGAACAAAAGCCTAGACAACATCAAGAAGTTTAGTCAACAACTGATGACCATCTTTGATTTGTTTAATAACCATGGAGTGTGGAAAGCTTGAAGAGCTTGGAAAAACTCTTTAGAGGCTCTATGCCCCACTTTATGCCAATGTAGGTTTGATTTGATTTAGGCACCTTTGGTAGTATGATTATCAACAATTTTAATCTATTGCTAAAGCTCAACAACATACATCTGTAGAGCTGGAGCAAAGGGATTAGCTTCCAGTGTGATGATGGCGTGGTAGAGCTCTGAGGTGGTTGCCTTGTATGATTAGTGATGGCTTGGTGGAGCTCCAAGGTGGTTGCCTCGTATGAGTGGCGGTGAAATTGTGACAACTAGAGGCCATCGATCCTTAAGAAACAGGAGGTGCATTTGATGGTGCATAATTCCACCAGACAATCCAACCTATTTGCTGAGTGGGCCTAGGCTCAAGATTCCAAAAACATCAAATGTGGTCCAACATGGGTTGATGACTTAACAAAAAGGTGTTAAGAAAAATTGAGTCTTATTAATTTTGGGCTTAGCAAGTTGTCATTCAATGAAAAATCTGATGGGAAAATGGTCGGAAAGTCTAACATCCAACATAAGCTCCATGTTAGAAATGAAGGTGACTACTATATATGAAAATTTGAATTCAACTATAAATATAATCTTAACCAGTGTGAAATGAAGGTAACTACTATATATGAAAATTTGAATTCAACAATAAATATAATCTTAACCAGTGTATAACCAAATGGAGATTGCAAGAAAATAAACTAGCAACACAGCAAGATAGAGAATAGAAGAACAAACACATAACATAGTGTTTACGTGGAGAAACCCTTTTAGAAAAAAAACTCCACTAAGAAGAGAGGCCCAAGTCTATATTATCTTCATAAATAGAGAATACATACAATCCTTCCTTTCTCCTCTTCATCCTTTACTCCTTCAACACCTGTAATCAGAGTTCTCAATCTAACTCGTTATCTTACTTTCTACCACCATAACCCTTGTTTATATAGCATTTTCACCCTCTAAATGGGGCATCCAATTTGGTTATTATATCTTAATGCCTTCCTTGGGAAATTCCAAACATTTATGACATAAAACAATGTAGGTTGTAACCCTATAACTCGCCTCTTACACATGGACAACTAATTTGTCCTTATAAACACCTAATTTGTCCTATCTTGCCAGGCAATTACCATCTTCACATGGAGGTGTTATAACCAACAAAAACATCATCACAAGTGTTCAAAACAACCTCACAAGGAGTTGAGATTCTCTTCCAATAAATAGTAACTTCATTTTGGTAAATGATTAGTTACCGACTCTCCGTAAATATTAATTACTATACTAGTAAATCCTAATGGTAAAAAATATTTATAACTAATGGTGAATTCCTCCTCCCTTATGAATGATTTACAAATAATATTAGGATTAATTAAACACATGGGATTTACAAGGTTGATGGCACCTTAATCCTAACATTCTTCCACTTGACATCATACATTATAAATGCATCCATAGGAAAACATAAATCAACTAAGCATTAGGAATAAGGCCCATGGCCTCCTTGCACCATGTAAACTTTTTTGTGCTCATAGGTTTAGCAAGTGAATCTACAACATTCTCTTGAGTGTCAATATTCTTTAGCTCTATCTATCCATTAGCAATAATTTCATGAACAAAATGGTATTGTACATCCACATGCTTAGTTTGTGCATGATACATATGATTCTTGGCCAAACAAACTACACTCTAGCTATCACAACCAATCTAAATAGTCCTACAATCAAAACCAATACCTTTACACAACCTCTGTAACCAAATTGCCTCCTTAGAGACATAGGTAGCTGTCATATACTTCACTTCGATGGTGGATAAAGAAACCATATGTTGCCTCTTATGCATCCAACTCACTGCTCCTCAAAACAAAGTAAATACATACCCACTAGTGGACCTTCGACTATCTAAGTCACCTGCACAATATACATCATCAAAACCATGTATATCTAATGTCTTATCCTCACTATTAATACCAAATACAACAAATAATATCAAAAGTACCATGCAAATATCTTAACACCCTTTTCACATAGTTCTAATATTCTCTACTGGGGTTAGACATAAACTTGCTCAATACTCCCATTACTTGGGCAATATCTGGAAACATAGTGAACCGACAATGCAAGTAGTGATTTTGCATTACTTTGGCCAAAGTTTCATAAAAATAAATCATATGTTCACACACTCTTTTCTCGACTCAGAGACAATCATTATTTTATTTCAATAAATAATAGATCAATATACTTTGATATGTGTACCCTATATCTATCTATTTGACATTAAGGAAACCCACTACTATAGGTCAACTAGACAGGTATGTGGTAAAAGCCTGGGTGACTTATGTACTTGCATCGAGCCCCTCTTTGTAATCTCGGGTCTATGACAACCTGTCAATCTACTCAATGTCTAGTCAAACTCAATTTCATGCTCATGGGTAAATTAGATATTCATTCTTTAAGATATGCAAGATCTATCATAGAGCTTTATCTTTGTCAATTTTGGCCTCTATGTCCTTGCCACCAAGGAGCATTTGCCTTAGTCTAAATTTATACTCGACTTACTTCTTGTCGAGGCCATCAATATAGTTCATATTACATCATATTTAATATTTTCACACTTGTATTACAAGAGGATCTTTCTAAATAAATGGTGGTATCTTTGTCATTGATAAATTATATTTGTATATCAATTTGCCTCAATATTTCTATCTTCAAGGTATTGGCTAAACTTAGCCACTTACAAAGATAACTCATGACTATTCTTAGTCGTGGATAGAGCTTACTAAAGGTTGTGGTAATAATAGCTTGATATAGATTATCTTTACATTTCTAATACACATGTAGTGTATACTTCTTGGCCTCATGGCCATATATAACTAGTTGGTAAAGTAATGTCTCTTAAACAACTATAGTTGCACTAATTCTAGGCTATCGACCTCTCATGGTGAATAGAAACCATCTCGACAAGATATAAGGTAACAGATAAAAGACAAGGGTCTTAGTCTTTAATGGATGATTTAATAGCATTAGTCTATCGATCTTTATTTCCCAGAGATACATCTATCTCAAGTGACCTATACAACAGTCAGTTACACTCTACTCATTCAAGTGCTTAATAGTTACCATTTTATAGATCTAAGGAAGACAAAGGGCCTTTCAGCCTTTACAGAGGCACATGAGTATATTCTTATCGTTCGACCTTACATAAGTATGAACAATACTATATTTATTTCACCTCAAGATAAGATACTAATAAAAAGAGTCTCAACCATTTCTTATCAGCCTTTATAGGCTCAAGATAGAGTTTCACAACACAAATATAAATACATATGGTTCTCTATTAAAAAGTTAACTGTTGTGACGTAGATTTGCACCCAGTGTTGAAGGATTTTAGAGCTCCAACAATCTAATGAAACATTGAGATGACCTCCAAGTGTGGGACCCTACAGGGAGGCCAAATCTCCAGAGAGAGGTTGGTTCCTTTGTTGAATAAGAGATTCGGTGATCCTAAGACTAAACCTAGTCTATCCACTAGTTATGAAAAGAGGAAGAGGGAGTAAAACTAAAATAAATGGAGGTGATACACCATGTTTGAATATGGGAAGGCCCTCAAAACAACCATGTATGCACAAAATAACAATATTCAACAGACCAACATACACAAATCATGAACTACTTGTAGAGGTAAGAGAAACTAAATGAAATCCAAAAGGAAAGATGAATTCACAGATGGAGATCAAACAGAAAGATACATAGAGCAAAAAACAATTCATGAGAAGGTAAAATCTGATGTCTATTTTCAAGGAGGCACAGTTACAATTGCAAGAGATATGGTTTTTTAGACCAAATGCTAACCTGAATACATTATATTTCATGCATTTATATAGCATTTACAATGGAGTGCCATTACCTACTGTAATGAATACACCCATGGGCTTGTCAGAGATATTTCCTTGCTAGAAGGGACGTCTATCTACAAGACTTCAATGTAGAAAATATCTAGATCCATCGAGCAGCTGGAAGATATTTGTGCCATTAATACAAACTGTTGAATCATGCACCTGCAACAATCAATGCAAAATATCTATTTTTCCAAAGTGTTTACAACACTTTAAGTTGGCCTCTAATATGTCTTGTCGGCCGAGTCTACACATTTCTCTTCAGTCAGCAACTTATCATGATATCTGGATATGCATATCCATATCCAGATCATGAAATCTGGATCAGAATTTCAAAGTGTGGATATCCCTCAAAACGCCCGCCAAATGAAAGAGGATGAAATTCTAAGCAATTTTGCCTTTTGGATCATGTAGAAATTCCTTAGGATGAAGAAGATATTTGTGGTCAAAGTTGTAGTCAATGGGCATATGGATATCCATGCATATCCTCAAGGTCTGCACATTTGCCAATATCTAGATGATATATCTTGACAAAACACAATAGTCTCTATATCCCAATATCTGGATGCACCTGTCAAATTTACCTTTGCTGCATGGAGAAACCGTCATTCGCATGGATATCTAATATCAGGATATTAACTTTTAATATACCACCCCTGAATATCCTGATGATGTCATATCATAAAGAACTTCGTTAGAGAGGGGATCTAGATGCCGTCATCAGGATGCTAGCTTTGAAAGATAATATGCTGGTGGCGGAATGTCCTGATGATGCCATCGTCATATGCATTTCTTTGGGGAGGGGATTAGATGACGTCATCGGGATATTCACTTTAAGGATCTGGGCATTGGAAAGATCTATGACATTTAGATAAGATCTAGATATTAAGAAAATATCCAGATGTTAGCCAAGGTCCGGATACTCAAGAGATATCGAGACTTTAGTTAAGGTCCGAATATTAAGATAATATCCAGATATTAACCAAGATTCAGATATCGACAAGGATCTAGAACTTTGTTAAGGTCTGGATATTAAGATAATATTTGGATATTACCTAGGGTCCAGATATCCAGACATCAGATATCCATATCCATACCAAAACAATCAAGTATGAAGGTGGAAAATCTCTGCAAAGGCAAACATTGAAGGCTAAAGGTTTCTGGGTTTTTCTGGGTTTTTTTGCAAGGATTCACCAAATGAGTTTTTCAAGGATTTTTACAAGTCAGGAAACTAGGATTTGAATTATTTAGGGCCTGTAGAGCCATATTCCAAGGGATGTCAAGGGGATTTTCAAGGTGAACTATTTGACTCAGGCAGAAGAAAATAGGTTAACAGGAACCTTTTACGTACTTGTTGTGCATGGCTAAATGAAAACTAGTTAGACTCTATAGCACAAGGATGGTTTATTCACTAAACTGAAACCATAACTAGTAAATGATAAGGGAGTTCAGCCTGGTTCCAAAAGAATACAAGTTTGAGAGCAAAGCTCTCGGCCTCAAATGACTATCATCCCATGTGGCCTTATAAAACAATGAACATAATACAAAGGCTTTCGACCTTTACACAGATGCAAGGATATGTATAGCCATATTATCAACATTTCATTTATCTTCAAGTTTAATGTTCCTACGTATGCATTTAGCATTCAATGTTGAATCCCACAAGAATAACAAATATACTTTTTTTTAACCAAGAAAACAAAGAGAACCTATTTAAATGCAGATGTAAATGGCTCAAGACTTTTTACTCTACTCCCATAGCGCTTCTCCATGTAGGTATGAGAGTTATGTCTCTTCTTTCTTGATGTTAAAGACTCTCCCAACAATTCTATAGCGTGCCCTCCTTCTTTCAAACTCCAATGACACTTTTCAAAATTCAAGATTTAGTTCTTTAAAACCAAAAAAGCTCCCTCCTCCTTTCCGTGCCATGCCTTTATGCTAGGATTAAGGGAAGTGATTATTTCCCCATATCCCTCCAGGAGTATAGGAGGCGTTGGATAGTGGGGGAACTTGTTCTATTCCCTCCACTCAGAATTTTGGATGGAAAATAAAAACATATCGAAACAATAGTTTATTCTCCCATATGCTTGGGAGTAAAATAATAATATAAATAGACATAATAATAATAATAATAACTAATAAAAATAATAACTTTAAATAGATAAATATTAAGTCCAAGGGTCTTCAAAAAAAGAGACGTAAATATTATACCGGGGCTCAAAAGATGTATGCCAAACGATGAGGTACTAGCATTGATGCACGAATCCATAATTCTCGCAAAACATATGTGACAAGAAATGGTCATCAAGCTAAAATCATAACTCAGACAGGAGGTGATCACAACTCCAATCGACATCAAATTGAAAAAAGAAGAGAATATGAAAAATCAAAGGGCATACCAACAAAATACAACTACTAAGTGTATGTGTGGTTCTCAGATGGCACAATGATCACTGTATTCATGTGATCTATCACACTCTCCTTGGTGATGCTCTCCCTCCTCTTATTGGAGGGGGAAAACATAGTTCATGCATCCACCTGAGTTGTACAATGGTATTTAGTCCATTACATCATTTAACCATGTGTATAATAACATAACCACATACAATATTTATTGCATATAAAATAATATAAATCAAATGCATATTCTAATCTAGCACAATATTACTATAATCATAAAAAATTTCACCGACTAACTATTAGTCTGCATGAAATAAAATGTTAAATATGTTTGCTTTGGAACGAGGTGTGACATACAAGATGTAGTATAGGGAAAACCATGTGTTCCAAAACCATGGATACACAAAACCATTGACCACTTGTTTAATATTTGCAACTAAGTTTTCCCTTTATGCCCAATATTAAATAATTTCCCAATTAATTATTCTGTCTCCCACATAAAATAACTAACCCAATGTTACATACAACTCTTACAAGTGGCACCAAATAAATATCTAATGTGGCTAAACATGTCAATTAAGATGCACCACAAATAAATATTTATTTTACATAAATAACATATATCAATATTATGCAAGTGTACAACACACCTTTTCTTAACATTCTCCCACTTGTTGTATACATTGCATAAGGGTCAATCAATGAAATAAATAATCATAGCCATACATGAAACCACATGAATCTCCAACATGATCTCGTGCTCCATCAAGATACCTGTAATAGAATCAAAGTGATCATCATCTCATGCAAGAACTTTTCTCATCCTCCAACATGCCACCTATGAAAGAAAAGCAACAAGACAAGGTGAAGATGTGCCAATCCAACGAACACAAGCATAAAATCCAAGTGATAACAAAGGCTCCAAGATATTATCAAAGGTAAAAAAACCCACATGATCAAAAATAGTACCCACAACATATGCTAATACATTCAACCATCCATACCTCTTAGTTATCAACAACATCAGTAAACTCATGCCAACATTATGTATCCAACCCATAAACCGCAATCACAAACTCCCTGTATAAAACCTATTAATGAAGTACATACATATCCAGGAACTCTCACTGCATGGGTAGTATCAAATTTGAATATAGATCAAGGCATACCAAGTCTACCAATCAACACTCGTACCAAGGTGTGGCAAATGATCAAAACTATGTAGTGCCAAGAACAATCACAATGATCCACACATGCAACATAAAATGCTACATACTCCCTCATAACATGTCACCATAACTCTCCCAAATCACATGAATATGAACCTCCAAGAAGTAGCCATAAGATAAAGAGAGAAAACCTGTAAACCATATCATGTCCTTCTACCAACACCTCAAAGTGCTAAGTTGTGTCAAGTATGATCTCCCTTACAACCCCAAGTGAAAAGCCTCAACAACACCCAACTACTCAATCTCATAGAACAAACGAAACATATGTATCATGTAAAACCAACATGGATGTAAGCCTCTCTAACCAAGGAAGATTAAACTCAAACATCCATTCCCATAAACTAGCAATAAGCCCAAACAACATCTTCTAAACTCTTCATAAATAATATTATAAACCAAAACTCAAATGCACAAGGAGATAACCATGCCAATATCCCTCAAATGAACCCTCCAAAACTAATAACCATAGCTCAAGATCCATAAGAACGAGAAGATAAAGCATAAACCATATGCACGAGGAGATAAACATGATAACATCTCTTAAATGAATGCTCCAGAACTAATAACCAAAGCTCAAGATCCATATCCAAGAGTAAATAAAGCATAAGGTAAAATGCATCTAAAAAGATGGGCAATACCTCATATATGATTATTTGTCGAGTAGACGAAGAGTGGGGAATGAGAATGCTCCTCCAGGATACACCAAGCCACAAAAACTTTCTCCAAGAGCAATATCCTCTAAGGTCCATGAACTCATGTCCATATCCAAGTGTAGGCTCCTCGATCTTCCTGCTGAAACCTCCAATGAGTAATTGTCTCAACAAATGCCTCTAATCCCAAGAGAACTCTAGCCTCACCCAAGTCTCCAAGTATACATGAGCACCTCTAATCGATCAATCCATGATAAGAACAAATGTAACACCGCACTATCATGAATCTCTCAAGCAAATGACCAATGCACTCAAATACCAAGAGAACCAACAAGATCATTGTCAATGCTCCCACTACATGTTTGTATAAACTAGGAACACACCATGAAATCATGATCTAACATCTAACATATCCTCTTAGGAGATCACATGCACTAATGCACACATCTTGATCTCAAGAGAACCTGTATCATGCCAAAACTCAAAACCAGTATCAAGACTAAACTGAGACACAATATCAACATCTCTAAACTAAAGATAAACATCTCCAATCACATGAAAATAACCATCTCCTAACAATAGTACCCAATATGTCAAAGCACTCATATTACATAAGAATCATAAACCAAGAGTTTGTCCATGACACCTAACCATTGTAGAAGATCATCCACCACTCGATGACAAATCCACATCACTACCAAATATCCCATTGAATCATGATATGAGCTATCCATGGTATCATGATAACCATCTCCTAAATGAAGATCATCCATGGTCCATACACATGCTTGTAATACCAATGAAACCAAAGTAGAACCAATATCTCCAAGCCAAGAAGATAAACCGTCATTGTCAAAAGCTCACACACAACCGTACATAAGCAAGCTAACTATGACATCATGATAAATATGCTACAAGTCCCAATAACTAACTATCTAGGCACTCTAATCATCCATCCTCTCATCCCAATGCAACATACCAATGCACAAATGGCCACAGACAAGGCCAACTAACAAAGTTTGCATCAACTTTGAATCAATTTTGTGGATATAGAAAATCCACATCCAAGTCATCCCATTGCAATCAAATAGGTGATCAGTTCACAACATTTCATAACTCATAGATCCCAATCATGAAACATGCAAACTCATCATCACATTAGTAACTTGCAAACCAAGATATCAAAGAAGATAACCTTGTAGACCACAAGACTCAAACACCAAATCAACCATAGATCTAATTTGCCAAACAAGTAACCATAGTCAAGGAACTAATAAAAAATCTAGGAGATAATAACAATCTCCTAAACTAAACCACACCACCACCTGTAAACATAAATCAAACATCATAGCCTAAATTATCAACCGCATACATGATCATGTCATGCCAATGCCCAAATGTACCTGCATATCCATGACACCATAATCATCACCATCATTGTACCTACACTTAACTCCCACTGAAACGAGATTCCTATTCTCACACGTGTATCAAACCATGTCCTCAAACTTGGAGACAAACTACATACCTATCTCCATCAAAGTCCAAACTCTAAAAACACCTATAAAATTGTGTTGAGAAGTAATAAACCTGATAACCTACTTTACCATCATATCGATTTGATAAAAACATGTACTTCCCCAAGTTTATGCCCAAAGATTAGTTCAAATGCTCTCATAATCATGCCTCAAATCTCAGGCTCCCACAAGTAATCAAACAAGTACAAACCTCTCTCTGCACCTCAAACTGAAGATATAACTGATCCACTATGTAGTACACTACAATATCTCTCCAATGCCTATTCAAAATCCAAAATCTGATTTCGTATGCAAAATTTATGACTATTTTACCATTTCAGAGCAATACCAGTTTCAGGTACCAAATTCTAACACAAACAACAAAATTTGATCACCAAACCTATACTACTGTGTAGTTCTTGGAGAGACATTTTGAACACTTATAAGAAATCAAAAATCTAATACCATGTGCAAAAGTTATGGCCTTCGAAAAATATCACTCAACTAGGCTTATAGACCAAACTCAAGTGCATGCTATGGTGGTGGATAGGCGGCACTAGGTGAGGCGACATTGGACGGTGATCCGCTGGTGGCACGACCACCCTACAGTCTGGGGGACTAAGCCCCCTACTTCCTAGGTGTGACTTCCCGCTAGGCAGCCACATGTCTAGGGGCTGGGCCCCAAGCAGCTAGCCTTGACCGCTGGGCACTGGTTGCCCAGGCGACTAGGGGTTGTGCACCTTAAACCTGCCAATTTTTTTTTTTAATTTCTAAATTTAAAATATGAACTTGATAAAATATCAAAAAAATTACAAATTATTTTTTTAAAACTTGTCTGCAAACTGCGTAGAATCTATGCCCGACCGTACCGTCGTACGAAATCTTCAAAGATTCCTTATAAGATTCTCATAGGGCTAAAATGGTGAAAATTTTTCTGTCTCCAAAATATGTTAATTTTATATGAAAATATAGGTTTTTGGGCCTTTTGGAGCCAATGGTGAGGTCTATTTTTGCCTAGGAGGCCTCTTACAAAAGCTCACCACCAAAACGCCCACACAAAGAGCCCTAACTGAAAATCTATCAACCAAAACTCCATCAAACACTAGATTTGCAACAACCCAAGTCTACAAACACATATGTGACCTTGAAAAAACCTTCATTCTCAACCTACAAGTCCATGGATTCAACTATGCACAATAATATACTTATTGCAAGGGTTATAAACCAGGGAGCTCACACCTCCCTCAACCATAAACATGGCTTTGATACCACTTGAAAGGAAAAATACAACAATATAGAATATTTCCACATAACCCGATGATAGATAAAAATGCAACATATCATAGCCATGATAAACTAGAATGTACCATGCAAAAGAATAGGCAAAACATACCACAAGGTGACACAAGATATATCCTGGAAAAAACCTCATGAGGGAAAAACCCATCCTCCAAAAGCATCCACACTCAATGTATTATTCAATAATGAAACATTACAATACACTTATAGAGTCTCCATGAATACTCTCGAAACATCAAGCTCCTCCAATACATCCTCCATGTGTCCAAGCATGTAACCACACATCCCATGGCATGCTTCACATATGCACTTACAAGAGAAACCCAATACAATGACAGCTTACAACCAAACAACTGACTAGCCAACCCCAACTACTAACCATGTGCTTGCTTTAATAGAATCAAGCTCACACAAATACAAGATGTGGTATAGGGAAAACCACGTGTTCCAAAACCATGGATACATAAAACCATTGACCCCTCATTTAATATTTGCAACTAAGTTTTTCCTTTATGCCCAATATTAAATACTTTCCCAATTAATTATTCTATGTCTCCTACACATAAAATAATTAACCCAATGTTACATACAACTCTTACAAGTGGCACCAAATAAATATCTAATGTGGCCAAACACATCAATTGAGATGCACCAAAAATAAATATTTATAATACATAAATAAAATATATCAATATTATGTTAGGTGTACAACACACATTTTCCTAACATTGATAAAAATATGACTTGTAAGAATGCCAAAATATTTGTAGACAATTGATTCCAAAAAAAAAAGAGAGTGGAGGATGCCAATAGTTTGAATAGTGATATTAATAAAGAGGAAATTATTAGGGCTATCAATACTTTTAAAAATGATAAATCTCTTGGTTTTGATGGTTTAACTATAGAATTCTATAAAAAAAATATAGACTGGATTGTGGATGATCTGTGGTTGGTTTATAATGAAGCTATTAATAAAGGTTCTTTGGGAAGTAATATTAATAGAGGCATTATAAAACTTTTGCCTAAAGAAGGTGGCAAATGGCAATTTAAAAATTGGAGGCCAATTACTTCGAGAATGTTTTATATAAGATTGTGGCTAAAATTTTGGCACTGAGATTGAAAGATATTTTGCCAAATTTTATCAATACTTCACAAACTAGTTTTATCAAGGGCAAATTATATTTTAGAAAATCTAATAACAAGTTGGGAAGCAATGAATTGGGCAAATACTACTAATCAGAATGTTGGCATGCTCCTCTTGGACTTTGAGAAGGCTTATGATAGAGTTGAATGTTCCTTTATCATTATGGCTCTTGAGGCTTTTGGCTTCCCTCCCAAATTTTATGATATGGTTAAAGTTTTATTTAGAGATGTTGTTACTCAGATTGATGTCAATGGGTCACTAACAGAACCTTTTAGTCTCCAAAGATCTATTAGGTAGGGGTGCCCTCTAGCTCCTGCCCTATTTGTCATTGCATCATATGCCTTGCATTTTCTTTTGAGATCTGCCATTAATGATGAGAAAGTGAATGGTTTGAATTTACCTAATGGTGAAGAACTAATCAACATCCAATTTGTAGATGACACAACAATCTTTGTGAATTTGGAGGAAAATAACTTTAATAATTTGATGGGGAAGTTAAACATTTTTTGTAATGCCTCTGGTGCTAAGATCTCTAAAAATAAGTGAATCCTTCTCAATTGGGTTGAGTCACCTCTTTGTTGGTTTAATAAGTATAGGTTACTTTGGGGAGGACCAAATAAACAAGTCAGATACCTTGGTATCCCATTCTTAGTTAGTCCATCCCTAAAAGACATGTGGATTTGGGTTCATGACCAGATTGATAGAAAATTGACTAAATGCAATAAGTAGTACCTTTCTATGGCTGGAAGAGGTCACTAATTTGTTAGAAGATACTATCCTCATATACTATCTACCACTCCTCTATGTGGTTCTTTAGTAGCAGTCATATTAATGAAGTTTAGAAAAATATGAGGAGACTTCTTTGGTCCGGTAGTAAAGGAAAGGAAAAAAGAGTTGTAGTCAAATGGAGTTGGTGCTATATGAATAAAAACATTGGTGGCCTTGGTTTAAGAGATTTAAAGATCTAAGGGATAACACTGGCTGTCAAGTGGATAATTAACTCTTTTGAAGGTGATGAGCCTTGGAAAGTCTTAGTAAGGAATAACATATAGTTGACAATACCTAAGAATGCTAGACATTAGAAGGGTCTCCATCCTTATGATTTATTGTTTGTTAAATTTTCTGTCTCCTCCGTTGGCTCTAGTGTTTTTAGGAGCTTGTGGAAGGCCCAAGAATTAGTTAGAGTATATATAAAAGATTGTAATGCATGGAACCAGTCTAGGAGAGAGATCTTCAGTTTTAGATCTATTTGGTGGAACCTTCAGTGGAAGAACAAACCTTTAGCCCTTTTACAGGGGTGTTCAGTTAGAAGTTGGACTAGTAAAGGGATTTATACTTTCAATGATATTCTAAATAACGGTCATTTAAGAGATTGGTTTGATATCGGTAGTGAATTTGCTCTGCCTCATCCTTAGAGAAGGACATTCTCCATCCTTAAGAAATCATGTTTTAAACTTCAATTTCCAGTTGAGCTCAGATTAAACATTGAAATTTATGATAATATGAAATGGGAAGATGGCTCTCCCTTATTTAAAATTAGACCTAGGAAATTGTATGATATGATGACTAACTTCCTGGATGTCACTAGTTTTGTTAATGACTATTGGAAATTAAACTTTAGTCATACCTAGTGGTCTAAAGTCTTTAAATCATGTTGGTCTAATGTATTGGAATCAAAAAATTCTTGTTTTAGGTGGTTATTGTTGGGTAAAAAGCTTGTGGTTGGTACCAACTGCTTTAACTCTAATCTTGTTAAGAAACTCTGTACCTATTGCAATCTCCTCGAGTCTATTGAGCACTTATTTTTTGAATGTAATTTTTCTAAAAGTATTTGGTATTTTTTTTGGTCTTAAGGGTTAGGATAGGAAAAGTGGTATCACTTGGCAAGAAATTTTATTTGGTTATGTGAAAGATTTGAAATTTGTCTATAATCAATTTTAGCTTATTCTAACCACAAAGATTCTTTGGAACTTGTGGAAGTTATGAAATGAGGAGTGCTTTTAGGGAAGGAGAAGAGATCTTACCAAGTCTTCAAAAAAACTCATTTTTCACAATGTTGCCATGTAGGTACTAATGACATTAGAGATTTCTAAAGAAAATTTTCTTGAATTGATGGATGAAGGCCAAACATGCTTGAAGAGGTTAGAGATAATAACTGCCAAATTCTGGCCTCATGATGCCAAAAAGGTTGATGATAAATTTGTTAAGGAATATATGAAATTTCAGGAGAGATACAATAAGGACTTTACTTTTGATTTGTTGCTTGAGGATATGGGATTGAAGGAGAAAGAACTACCAACAAGAGCCAAATTGGAGGTGGTCAGAGACAATGAAGCTATTTCAGAGATTACTCCTCTGATTGGAACATATGGAGAACTAGATAGATATAGTGAGAGTTGGAACAAATGAATGGAGCTGTTATGAGTCTACCTTTTTGTAAATTGTTGAAAGACATGACTCTTCCAGATATATAGGTTATAGATGTAGCTGATCCTTTTCGATCCTTGATGTATATGTTGATTCCCTAATACATGATGATTCTATGAAGTATAGCTTGATATCTTTTCTATCTATTTTCGCATATGATGTATAAGTTGATACTTGATGTATGATCTGTTGATATCTACTGCCTAGTTTGGGCTGAAGAACATAGTGTAACCTGCTAGCTCTGTTTTGGTAATATATAATCAATTCAACCTCATTAATGGGGTTGGTGGTGTTGACACCCTTAAGAAAAGAAGTGAGACTAGGTGGACTCCGCCAGCGAAAGGTTGGGTTAAGTTAAACTTTGATGGAGCTTCAAAGGGCAATCCTAGAGAGTTTGAAGCCGGTTGTTTGGTTCGCAATTGGAAGGGGGAGATCATTGGCAAGGCATCAAAGAAGCTAGTGAATGGATCTAATAACAAAGTTGAGCTTCAAGCTCTTATCTTGGGTCTCAACTTGTGTCGCTGGCTCAAAGTTTCAAGGGTGGAAGTCAAGGGTGATTTCTTAATTGTTATAAATGCGATTAGGAAAGGGGAGATTTCACATTGGAAACTTAATGTTCTTTTTAGGGAGGCCTTGCATTTGGTAGAGGGATTTGGGAGTGTGGTTGTCAACCACGTGTATAGGGAGGGGAACAGAGATGCGGATGTGCTAGCCAACTCAACCATTATTTCACCGCATGCATTGATATGGAAGGTGAAGCCTAATGATTTAGCTAGCCCATCAACTTGATAGTCTGTCTTGTCCTCACGAAGTGATGGAGTTGGTGAGGCGTGCGAGAGGTTTTATCTACGACAGAGACTTGATTTGGGTAGTAATGCAAAGGTGTTGGTGGAGATTGTCTTTGATTTCCCCTCTGGCAGTGATGGACACACCAATTCAGTTAGTCTGTAGCAAAAGGTAAATGTCATTCCTAGGGCATATTTTTGATAAAAGGATGAAGTAGGTGTTCAAGCCGAAGAGCGGCATTGTGTTATTCGTGATTGAATGGATTCTCGGGGAACAATATATGCTAAATATGAATCGGTATAAGATGAATATAGACTTGGCATTAGTGTTTTTAGCAGTGTTGCTGGACCTTAATGAAGATAAAACAGTGATTCAAACGCTGATGGAGGCATATGTGGAGACTAAATTTTGTGGGGATTGGAAGGAGGTTGTGGGAATTGCTTGCTCTAGTCTCGGCGTCTTGCTCACAGGGGAATTTCATAGGGTCAACGATGCAGGGGATGCAGTCACCTAGTGGCCGTTCGTGATGGAAGTTGGAGAGGCTAAGATTGATGGGCATAGATGTCGAGCGACAAGAGGTATAGCCTTCCGCAAGAAGCTGGCTAGGCTCGATGTTGAAGATGACTGGATGTAGGAGATTTTGGAGCAATACTATCCAACAGATGCAAATGCGTGAGTTGGAGCTCTGTTGGGGTTGGTGGTTAGTTTATATAGATATATAGTTATATTTTTATTCACATATGCAAGAAATTCATACAGACATATGACTATAATTGGAGTAGATAGGTGGTTTCAGGGATTTTGTTTTGGCCCTATTTTATAGTTGTGTTGGTGGTTCTCTTTCTGACCATTCAAGCTATGTTAATATTTTAGTTAATTTTAATATAAAAGGGAGCAAACCCTTAGTCTGCAATTTACCGATCATATATATATATAATCAATTCAAAAAATTATTTTATATTTGAGAATAGTGAAAAACATCTTTTTATTTTCTTACCATGGTTATATTTTTATGATGAATAGTTCATTCCTATATTAACAATATAAAAATTTGATACACAATTCACATAAAAGATGGGTGGAATGAAATCACACCCTCAAGAGTCAATGTTGGAGCCCAAAACAAAAAAAAGTAGACACATTGCTAAGAAACAAGAGTCATACTAGAAGGAGTAGGGGATCATTATTGGGGGTTTTCTCTAGCCATCCTCAAGATCCAGACCATTAGGAATGGGCTCCCAACTCATGATTATGTCCTCTTTTGTCTTTTTCTTCTTCTTAATTAACATGAGCTATACGAACATAGAAAATATCAAGGTCTAGATGGGGTAATTTCCCACTGTCATGCCAATTAAAAGACAATGGCCATGTTGAGAGGCAAAAGATTGACAGGGGAGACCAACCATGACATTGGCATTAGGGGATCCTTGGGACACATGAGAGCCACATCTTGAACAAATACTATGGTTACAACCATGAGAGTGCATGTATGGAGAAGAAGCATCCATGTAGTCAAGAGAAGGTGACACACAAGTAACAGTACAAGGGGCATTGGTCTAGTGCTCAATAAGTGTTAGTAAGTGGAAACCTTCAGAGCAACTTTATTGGCCTGGACTTAGGTTTGCAACATAACATTAGAGTATATAATGGATCTAGTATACATAGAGAAATGAGCATCCATAATAGAGCTTAAAAATAAAGTAGAATTTATATCTTTTCATATTTTGAATAGAATTTCCACTCTAAAACCATGCCAAATTTGGGTAAATCTTGTAGGCATCTTAGGCCAATCACCTTAAAGCATCATATGCCAAGAAAAAAGGTTCTAGTCAGAAAAGTTTGAAGAAATCATGTACCTAGTTCCATGCAGTTTGGGTTGATGGTCAAAACCAGAAGAGATGCTTGAAAGTTTCCAAATATCCACAAAAAGGATAGAGGGGATTGAAAACACCCAAATGGATAAAGTGAGATCTAATTGAAAGGTTAGAAATTATTCTTTGTTTTCTTCTTTAAAAAAAGTAGTTAATTTGTGTTCTTAATGTGTAAATAATATATAAATATATTAAAAATAGAGGCAGGTTACTATTGTATTGGCTAGATTTATTAGTTCCTGCCGCTTTTGACCAATGGCAATAAAGAATTAAATTTTTAGCATGGTTATTCTATAGTTGAGATTTAATTTTTATTTAAACTGAATGTATAAATACTATTTTTCTTTTTTGCTATTGGTTTATATTAGGAACAGTAAGGAGTAAAATTATTTTTGTTTTAAAATAATCTAAAAAATATTTAATTCATTATACTTAAGGGAGAGCTATGTATATTTAATTCATTTATACTTTAATAACTATTTTTATTAGTGTGTCATACAGAATTGTCTATGCTTTAATAGCTATTAATAGCTATTTATTAGTTCCTGCGATAAGTGACGGAGAGCTGTGTTGGCATAGCTGTGAAAAATCTTTTTAATAAATGCATATAGGGTAGATTCAATGCATATAATGAAAATAAACTTTGGTTTTGTTCTATGATACTGCTACCATCTAAATTTAGCTCTGCGCTATATCACAAGGCTGGAGGTTTCAATTTGGTAAGTTTCTGATTATGCTGTGCATGTTTTATCTAAACTAATGTGTGTAAGCAGTTGAAGTTAGGGTTTTTAAGTTCTGCGGTTATTATATACATGTAGTTTGGAGGCTATTTTTCTAGGGATACCTGGTATACTTGTAAATGCTTGAGGAAAAAATTGTAAATGCTTGAAGAAAAATTGCACTTCCTTTCAGTTTGAATGCTAATGTCTAGGAGTATCACATGACTCAATTCAAACAAACATGCCTAAACGAAACGCTACTAGAATCATATAACTGTCTAGTGAACTCACAAGTTAGTCATAACCTGCTTAACTTGAAACTCATTTATAGTGGTGAATATTTTAAAAAAAAACTTACTTTGTTTCATAAGCATTTTAGACTGCCAGTAATTTTTCCTTGCTTCTTTTTTAGCTTTGAAATATTGCCTAAAGTTACTCACATTCTTCAAGTTAGCTGAAAATAACTACATTATCATTACACCCATCAAAATTACATCACAACCTCCCACCATGTCCACTGGGATTATACACCGGCGAATTCAAGAAGCTTACAAAACGTATCAAAAAACATACTCAACACTTAGTGGCTGCTTTTGCAAAGCTGCTAGTTTCTAAGGTCTTTCATCAGCTTGCATGAAAATTTATTCAAAAAAATGTTGGTAATAATAATGTTAACATAGCAGGAAATCTTGATGGGAATTGTCGTTCTAGATAATTGGGTGTCTTCCCCTTAATTTTACTTCTTTCATTTTTTTGCTGTGAGGTTGATTTTAATTTATGAATCGTTGCTTAGCAGCTAAGGGCAGGAACCATTGGAGTAATTGAGTCCCTTTATAAGTCTATAAAACCACAGCCAGAACAAACCCTAAAAACATATCCTCGTCCTTCATCATATACAAACCCTAACACTGAGAATGATTAATCCAGCTCTATTTCAATGGCAAAAAAAAGTCAGTATTAGCTATGTAAAAAGAATAGGCAAAGCGAGGATTTGGAATGGAAGAATTAAACCTGACATTCCAAAAGAATTTTAGAATAAAAGGTTACATGCATCTGCCTTCAGTAGATATTTTTTGAATTATATTTCTGTTGTCTTCAAATTTTTGATTGGCAAATATAAGGCTTACTCTATTTATTATACTCAACAAATACATTTGTTTCACACCTTACCAATGCAAAATTTGCTGCAAAGTACATTGTTTGCTTTAAATCTATGCAGCATATGAGTCTTCTAGCAAATTCTGTCAAAATTAACGAACACAGACAACTAAATCTATTTCTAGGACAATGTTTGAGAAAATCCAGCAAGAAGGCGCAAAGTTTGAAAATATTACTTTCATTGGTGATCTAAAATCAAATTAGTTGTAAAATAAAACTCAAATAGAGTGCTTTGTGTGAGATTACCATACAGTAGGATGAAGGAGAAGAAGCATTTCTAACGCTTAGATAACAAAAGCCTTAAATGTGGTCATAGATGATATTGCACGCGCCCAGGGAGTAAATCAATGACACCCCAATTACACTGAATGAGCAAGTTCAATGCTTTAGATCTTGCTATGGTGGATTTGCTTGGCATAACAAAGGTGCATGTATATGGCTAGCCATAGGAAATCTATGAACAAATTGTTAGGGTTGTCCAACAGTATATGCCTCCCAATCGAGGTCCAAGCTGTGGAAGGCATGGCATTTGTGATTCGAGCATGGCCTCAGACATGGCCATCACCTAACCACCCACCTAGAGCCATCCTGCATGTCCGTCAAAATCAATGTGGTTCCTATTGCACATTACCCTAGAAGAGAATTAATAATACTGTATTTTCTTATGTCAGGCTAGCGTCAATGCCAAGATCAAATATGAATGTTATCTTTGGTGGTTGCGGCTTCTCTGGCAGTTTGAAGAAATCCAGTAGCTAATGACAATGCAAATAAAACATTTTATTACACTATTTCCGTAAGAAATATGTGTATATTAAAAAATAAACTATGGGAAAAGAGCTTGTCACTGCATTTTCTAGACGCAGTTAGGTCTAAGCAAAAAGAAAAAAATTGTAGTTGTGCGGATTCGAGAAGTTGTCAGCAAGTGTTAAAGGAATTCTTCTATTAAATAGTATTTATAAGAAATATAAAAGTTAAAATATTTTCTTCAAAAATAGTTGGAGGATTTGGTCACAGGAGGCCCTGAATTTTCTCAACAGCATTTGTTGAATTTCTGTTTTGTTTTGTTATGCTAATGGTTATTAAAAGTTTCTGAGTGTAAAACCAATATAATCAAGTTTTTAAATGTTTTACTGATATAGATTAGGCGGAGCTAATCCATTGTAGAGATATGTGAATATTATTTTTTCATGGGTAACACATTCAATTTTGGTAGTTTTCTTTCTAGTTTTGTTTTATTTATTATAATAAATTTAGTATTCTTTCTTCTTTTTTCAATCTTGATTTGACAGTGATGTTAGAGCACAGTGAATTTTAGTTATATAATTATGTAAATATTGTTGTGATTAATTTTAAAAGTAGCAAAGTCTTTTTACAATATATTTACTAGATTCATTGTTACTAACACTTCGCTAATTAATTTTTTTTCTCAAAATTCAATAATAATAAGAAATAAAAATAAATTAAAAAAATTGAAAAGTTTAATAAATTATTTTTAATATTATCCTTCAAATTTATTGCCCATTACATTTACATTTTATTTTTATTACCATTCCAATGATAATCATTTAAATGACTTTTTTCACTTTTAGTTTTACGTTATTTTTTTGTTTTCCCTTATTCACAAGGTCTATTCTCATAAATCAATTTTATTTTTATTCTTGTTAAATTTCATAACATTTTCATTATTATCATTTTATTTTTACTCTTGTTAAATTTCATAACATAACATTTTCATTATTGTCATTTTATTTTTATTCGTATTCAATTCCATCTTAGCTTATTTTCCAAATTTAGTGTAATTTCTTAGAGCTATTCTATTACCTAATTTGTAATGGAGCGCTTTCCTGCCCTTATATTCAAAATGCACAATAAATTTTTAAAATCGAGAGCTATTTTTATTGTTAATTATAGTGTAGCAATTTGTTTGTTTATTCTTGAATTTTAGAGCAATTTTTGATAAGCAGAAGATTCAACACGCAGCCATTTCATGCAAAAACACACACAGTTAAATCCAGAAGCACTTTTGCACTAAATAAATTATAATACACCTCACGCTTCTCATGTTAAAATCGAGAGCTATTTTTATTGTTAATTATAGTGTAGCAATTTGTTTGTTTATTCTTAAATTTTAGAGCAATTTTTGATAAGCAGAAGATTCAACATGCAGCCATTTCATGCAAAAACACACACAGTTAAATCCAAAAGCACTTTTGCACTAAATAAATTATAATACACCTCACGCTTCTCATGTTAAAATTGAGAGCTATTTTATTGTTAATTATAGTGTAGCAATTTGTTTGTTTATTCTTGAATTTTGGAGCAATTTTTGATAAGCAGAAGATTCAACATGCAGCCATTTCATGCAAAAACACACACAGTTAAATCCAAAAGCACTTTTGCACTAAATAAATTATAATACACCTCACGCTTCTCATGTTGCTTGACAAGAACTGAGATTAACCTATTTAGTATTGACACTCATGCAGAGCAACAACGGAAACATTCAATATTGCTAGGGTTTGATAATCTTCATTCTATCGGCCAGATTTACCCTAATGTCTTCCTGACATATCCTATTAGCCAGACAATAGCCATCGGCATCTTCAAAATTCTTCACACCGAAACCCATCTCATGTCGATGAGTGCATTTCATTTTTATTGCCTATCGGCAACACATAGACTATCGGGCTTTCTGAACTGAGTTACTGCAACGTCCACGGTCACATCGATACATGCAATCCTTAACCCATCGTGTCTTGGTAATGTCTCCTCTATCAGTGAAATACATCACTATCGGATCTCTTCCTTTCCTTCTTACCGACCACTATACTCCTCCCCATGACCGCGGCTTCCAATGACTTAAACTCAACGGTTAATCGCCTTCGTCGGGTTGACTCCTTTCTTTGGCCACACTTCCCTCACCTCCGCCAACACCAATCTCTCTCTGATGTGGATATCTCGTCCTTGGTAGATGCTACCATTGGTGGGACTTAACTCATCAGGCCAACACAACTCTTTTCTGTCGATGCCTTACCTCACGCCGATGCCTCCTTCATCGGTGTAACATCCAACATTCCCTGTGATCTCCCGAACCTTACCCGATGGGCATTCTCATGCCGATACCTACACACATTCAGTTGCAAGATACACCAGACTAGGGCATAGCGATATACACACCAAAGGTATATCCAACAAACAGTCTAGTTTCCCGCCGATCTGATCTACTTCTCTTGCTAACAACCAAACTTCTACAATTTACCCACCTAGCACATGAGGATGCTAGGGTTCCTCATTGCTCGTTGCAAATTGATCCCTCGCCTGTAAAACTGGAATAGACAGAAAACAAAACTCGGTCATCATGCTTGGTAAATTAAGCAGAATACTCCATCGGTTGAATGGCAGATTTAAAACCTCATCATCCTTCCCAAAATTCCATGCATAATTTGTCACACATTAAGCAGAATACTCCATCGCGCTGTGGTTGAATAGCAGATTTAAAACCTCATCACACAGGGAGAAGAATATATATAAAAAAATATAATCTAATTAAATTTTGGGAGAAGATAAAATTTGAAACTATTAATATTATTTATATGTTAACTTTATTTATATATATATAAAATATAATCTAATTAAATTTTGGGAGAAGATAAAATTTGAAACTATTAATATTATTTAAAATAAGAGTAATTACTTAAATAATCTAAAAAATATAAACTTCCACATAAATTAACTATAATAATAAAGAAGTAATTAATATAAGTTAAAGTATAAAAAAAAATATTCGAAAGAATATAAAATAGTATAGATATCTTGGAATATAGCTATTTTATTTACTAAAGAGTTATTTTATTTTACTTCAAAACTATTTTATTTACTATACACATACATGGATAATAAATTTTAATTTTAATTTAAGGATTATTTTATTTTGTTAAAACTTTAAATGAACTATTTAGTTAGCATACTACTTCTTAAATAATCTCTTATAAAAGGTTGCCTTTCTGTTAAACTTCAAATTGAACATTCAAATATTTTACTTTAATTTTTGGAAAATAATATACTTGTGATTTTACAATTCAATCACCATCGCAGGAATTTACAAAATGGACATTTGAAGTTACCAATGTTCTACCAAAATCGGTTTCATTTCTGTGAAATTATCGTAAATTATTTAGACTGATCAAAAATATTTTTTCAAGTTTTAGTAATGTTTAAATATTATTTTAAAATTTTAGGGTAATAATAAGATAATTATTGCTATACAAATATTTAAACATAATAATTAATCTACAGGTTCTCTTCAACAAATGTGTTTATTATTAATCTCACTTACAATTTTAAAGATTTAATGAAATAAAATATTTCTTAAATTAAAATTAAAATTTATTATACATGTATGTACATAGTAACTTATATTAGTTACTTTTTTATTGTTATACTTAATCTATGTCAAAGTTTATATTTTTTAGATTATTTAAGTAATTACTCTTATTTTAAATAATATTAATAGTTTCAAATTTTATCTTGAATCACAATGCCTAATTAGCTCCAAGTAGGTTGACCATTAAACCAATAACTCAATTATTACAATACTGCATGCAATTGGCACTAAACAAACCACTTTTCCACAAGTGCATGCCTCATTGAACTAATAACTTAATTAATTCAATAATATCTGCAATTAAGCATAATAACCAATTTGTAATGAATGTTTGCCCATAACTGTACATAATTACTAGAGCACTTCAATGTGGTGCACAATACAGTGAATAGAACCATACTATGTACTAATTCAAGAAAAACATGTTAAAGTTTATGACTTCATTCTTTTGTTGACAAGTCATAGTTTCATTTCAAATATGTACTGCTCATTAGAAGTTCACTACACCTGAATCAATTCGGCCCTACTTATCACCATTTCTACCTTCTAAAAACAAATGTATAACATATTAACATAAAAATTTGACCACTAATGCCATAGTTTATATCTAGTTTCATTATCAAACAACAGTCCTCATACCAATTCAAAATGCACAAACACAATTAGGCAGGAACATGACGCAATGCGTCTCTTGTTAATTTTGTTAACCTAATAAATTTTTCATGTATATTAATTTTAAATTAATTAAGAATTGCCCAACCTTAAAAGTTCCTATGGACATACCTATTATACACAATTACTAATATATAACATGACATAGTTTTAAGAAGATTAAACTCTATTAATAAAACAAATAAAATACACCATGACATCGTTTTAAAAGGATTAAGCTCTATTAATAAAACAAATAACTCATTTCAGTTGTAATTATATCCTTTATTTAAGAGATTTTCTTTTAGCAAAAACTAGGCGAGGACGAGGAGGTCATTAGACCAGTCAAGACTTAATTAAAACATACGAGAGAGCTCGGAACGTGCCCATGTTGATTTAAATAAAAGCTGGCCACCAAAAGTTTTCCAACAACTGCAGTAATCGTTTGTTGTTTTGTTTCCACCTATACTACTCCGTAATGTATTCTTAATCCAATTATTATTTTCTTTTCCAACAACATTAATGTCTCATGGCCTTTAGCCTACCATCCGAATTAACAGTATCTCTTCTTCCTGTCACCAGACCAGAAATCCTGTATAAAACGAGAACGCAACAGTCTTCGAGGAAGGCATTACTTAGTGGAATTTGCAACTAGGTGTACGGTCAACACATTCTACGCAATGCCATGACCTCAATCGATTGTGGTCCGTGGAGACAACCACTACCTACGATGCAACAAATTACAGCTGTTGGTACAAATCATGCTTTTTACAACGTCTCTTTTCCTAGCAATGAAAACGAAGTTGCCTATAGTATAAACACTCTGTTAAAGACGAAAATATTGACAATGAAGTGTAACAGTGCGGACAAATAAAACATGAAACTTCTTATGCAAGTTAGGGGAAATAAGTAATAAAACTTTTAGCAGAACGTTAAGGGAATATGGCCGAAAGCGTGTCAATGGACGTCAATTTGAACAGACGGTAATGCTGCTTCCTTTCTAGAATTGCCTGAAGTGGCGGTAATTTTTTGTCGAAAATATTGTACGGGACGGTGTACATGTGCTCCAAGCTCTTTGGTATGAATCTTCACCTTACACGTTTGGAAATAGGTTCACTGAACGCCTTTCTTTATCAATCCTCGGAGGTGGGCAGTGGGACCTCCATACTCAGTAGAATGTTAGCCATCACGCATGCAGTATGCTTTATAAATTATATCTTAGCGGGCGGCTCAAAATTTGTCTGTAAACCTTTTTTGCAGTGTAGAAAGTATGGAAAATGATAATGGCAGAGGCAGAGGCAGAGGCAGATGGGGAGGAAGGGGTCGAGATATTCACGGTGCTCAAAGAAGTAATGATAACGATAATAATAGCAGAGGAGGAGGCAGAGGATTTTTTCGAGGCTCAGGAAGAAGCCAGGGGACTGGAAGCGGGCAACAAGTAGAGAGAGACCCTGACAAAAAGCCGCTAGCTGGAGCTGCCAAATTACAGGTTGGAGAGATTTCGGCTTTGATTGCAAATGAGAAATTTGGCTTCATTAAGGTGGAGGGCGCTCCGCAGACTGTGAAATTCAGATACGGCGATGGTTCGAAAACCGACACAGGCCTTCTGGATCTTGAAATCGGCGATGTATTGCAATTTACTTTGAATGATAATGCAGATAGGCTCCGCACAGCGTACGCGCCTGGTGCAGTGCAAGCGGAGGAATCCGGTGGTTCTGGAACGCTATCTTGATAAGCTTCTGTGTGTCTGCGATGACAACCCTGGGAAGGTACTGCGAGAAATTACGAAATGTCCGGCAGGGTTTCTTCTCGGGTTGGACCTACGGCAGCCGCCGCTGGGTCTGGTGTGTCGGGTGTTGGTAATGGCGGACGTTCTGCATCAAGAAGGCGCGGCTTTCTATGGCGCGAGAGTGAAGCAGTTCTTCAAATTCTTCTGCGGCACCGAGTTTTTGAGATCGCCGGGCGCATTAAAGGGGTATGTTTTGGATCGGTGCAGAGAAGAAGATGAAGAAGAAGGTTTACTCATCAACAATTTCATGCTTCGCCTTGTGGCGCATAGTCCAGAAAGCGTTACCGATCTTTTGCCGCTGATTGAATCCATGATAGAAATCGTAAAGAAAGACAATATTGCTCCGTCTAGGTATTTCGATTTCATTGTGGAGCTTCTGCGTTGCCATGCTGGGGTTTACAGCTGTTCTGCCGAGGCAGCAGCGTCGCTTGAGAAGCTGCCGTGGGACAAAATGCCGCTAGTTCCAGTCTCTGCGGAGATCACAAGCGGTAAACCCCTGCCATCCGTCAAGAAGAAAGGAAGCTATGGATCTGTGGATGAGTACCTCGACACGTATTATACTCTTTTAAGGGAAGACTGCTTTGCGCCCCTGAGAAAGGGCCTCGGCGATCTGAGAGCAAACAAATTGGATCCCAGAGACATGAAAGTTTGGACCAATGGATCCGTCCTAGGAATCCATTTTAGTAGAAGAAACCCTGGCATTACTTTCGCAATAACAGCTCAGAGACTTGGGGGTAAAGGACCCGTCAAACTTCCCATGCCAGGAACCCTTCTCCGTATATCTGACGACGGAGGTAATTTCGAGTCTACGACTTGGGGTGTGGTGGCCAGATGCGAGGAGGACAAGAAATCCCGAGTTATTTTCGTGGAGCCGGTGGACGGAAAAGCAGGCGCCGGAGGCTCCTCGGCTGAATGTATGAGCAGACTGTTGGGAGCATCCGGCCTTGTTTTCGCTGAAAATCCAACATTTTACAAGGCGTACGAGCCAGTCTTGAGAGGGCTGCAACAGATGGAGCCTCACAATTTTCCATTTCTAGAAGAGTTTGTGTACGCTAAATGGACACACCAACCTGCGAAGTACCTTTCGGACCCGGCTACCACTGTGGACTGGGGATGCTTGTTTGGTGAGACTTGCGTTCGGTCTGGGGTTAGAGATTTGGATAATTTAATCAAAGGCGGGTACAGGACCACTCTGGACCCAAGCCAGCTAAATGCAATTAGGCTTGCAGTAAACAATCGCCTGGTTTTGATCCAAGGACCGCCCGGTACAGGTATGGGCAATGCACTTCCACCTTCTGTAATTTTTGGATTTGGTAGCCGAAATAGCTACATGCCTTATGAATTTTCTTTTATGGAGATGAACACGAATTTCTTTTGAGTTGGCACAGTTGAAAACGCAAGATTTAAAGAGTGTTGAAACATATAAGTACTTTAATTGCATTTTACAGAAAAGTATGTCTCAATAATTTTTGAATTTTCAGAAATTGGACATTCCTACAGCTGTTTTACACCTTTTTTTTCCGCCTTTGCCTTTCCTCGTAAATAGAAAACTGGGGAAAAACATACCATAAACTGTTTCGACCTGAAAGTTCAATTCTATATAGAAAATAAATGCCAGGGTCTTTTTAGATTAGGTCGAGCCAGAACAGAGAGACATCAAATTATACTCCTAAAGTTTGTATACTGTTTTTTAATTCTTTTTGTAGTGTACAAAATAATTGTCGATGTTCTGTTCGAGGACTTCGTTTCGACGTTGGTCTTCGAAAGATTACTCCCAATCTATAAGGTTTCAATAAAGGAATTTGTAGTTTGAAAGTTTTTGATAGAAAACTTTCAAGGTTTTTATTAAGGTTTTGCATCACACCTTAAGTTTTTTTATTGATATTTTGGATTACATTGAGTATGATCTTGGATTCAAAATATAGATAAAAAATTTATTCATAATTTCTTTCTAATTTTTTTTAAATTATTAGTGTACTTTAAAATATTGATATAAAAATTGACATAATTTTTTACTAAGAATTTTCAAACTATAATATAATTCAAAAGGTTGATATAAAATTTTACACAATTTTTATTTAGAACTTTCAAACTAATTATAATAGATTATGAAAACAACATTGTTGAACCTGATTTTGTCATTCAAAATTTAAATTTTTGTGTCAAAAATAACAAGTTCCGAAAGTTGTTTAAGACACCGAAATTTATGAAATGCTCTCAAAGAGTTGATGAGTAGAACATTATAAATAGGTAGTTATTATAACTACCCAAGAACAAACTTCCTAAATCGGATTTTGTTGTGAAGCTTTCAGGAACTTTCAAGCAAATGTATTCGTAGTTGCGAAGCCAAAGCCACCAACCTCCCACTCCATAATCTTCTAAAATGACGCTTATATTTAGGTGAAAATTCGCATGTAGAAAAGCGGTTACCACATGGAATCTAAAGATGGAGTCAGTTACAACGAAATTAAAACATTCTTGTTTTGTATTTCCAATAACATCCGCTAGCATTCTCGTTGCCCATGCGAATCAAAATGAGATGAAAGAAGATTTTTGTCAATTGTTAAATAGTTGCAAATACCCTGGAAAATACACATACAAATTCAAGAAGCATAGACAATGCACATCAATTGTTTGATGGCACCATACTTCAGAGAGACGTGGTTTCATGGGATGCAGTCTTTTGAAGAGGAAACACTCTGATAAGCAAGTATGCAAACCGTGGACGCCTAGACAAGGGCTTTGCAACTATTTAGCGAAATACCTCAAAGAAATGTGGTCTTGCAGAATGCAACGATTGCAACATATACACAAAAGGAATTGAAAACGTTCAAAGTAGATGTCATTTCATGGAATGCAATGTTTGCAGTTCTATACAAAATGGACGTGTTGAAAAGGCATTGAAACTTTCAAGCAAATGCAATTTGCAGGTGTAGAACTAAATTCTACCACCTCCGCCAGCATTCTTCCCTGTCCGCGTTGTGGAGGCATAAGGATTTGGGATTTTTGTCAGATATTATAGTTACAAATGTTTGGATAGACATGTATGCAAACGGTGGAAACATATAGACGATGCACATGAACTATTTAATGGCATGTCTCAAAGAAATGTGATCTCATGGAATGCAACAAGTGCAGGATTTCACACAAAACAGTTTTGTTGAAGAGTCTTTAGAAACTTTCAATGCAAATGCGATGAACAAATAGCATTCTTGTAGGTTTTCATTTATTCGAAACTTGCTCTCTGAAGGGCATTAAAAATCTGTAAATGAAAATGCTCACACCCTTACCGCTGGCAATTCTATTCTAAGAGACATACGATGAAATAACAATGCTCATTTTCTACGCCCCAATCACAATCATGAAAACCATTCTCATCAGCTACTCATCTCAGTCTCATAGCATTAAGTTTAAGAAGCCTCCTCACATTCTACTTTCTATACACAAGCCCCCTGAAGGTTTCTAATCTGATAAGTTCATATCTACCAATGTACTCCCAACTTGTGCCAATATGAAGCATCGAAGCAGGTATCGACTGCCAGCCTTCTTGGCAGACACATGCAAAACGTTGAAAGCACAGAAAGGGCGCATGAACTATTTTACAACTGCCTCAAGGAAATGTCTCTACCAGTAATACAAGGGTAAATGTGACACATTTTTCTACAGAATTGTCAAGCAGGTCATCCGACATGAGACAAAGAATCGAACGTGGGTCTAAATAATATGACAAGTGAATATTCTTGTTTCTCAGTTGCACTCTAAGAATTATGCAAACTTAGCTTCTAGGATAGTTAGAGTGCATTGAATCCATGATTCGTCTTTTCCTGGGTTGGGACTTGCAAAAGGTTTTAGTCATGCGGTGATTATAAACTTGAAATATAGGCGACATGTACCCCACCAGCTATAGGAAAGATGCTAAAGAAGCTATGTCCTTGTGCAACAATATTGTTCAGGAAATAAAAAGGGCTTCCTTGTTGCAAGCAACTATCCTTTCCAAATGATAGATGTGTGCAAGACCTGTGCAGGTGTCTTTGATCTCCATACAATTTTGGTTGATATTAAAGATTTTGATTACAGTGGCAAAGATGTTTGTGGGGTTTTGGGTTCAATACCCTGGAACTAAAGGGAAGATAATAGACTATTGATTTCATCAGGGTACCACAACATGATTCCATTGGGATCATGTACAATGAAATTAAATGCAACTATTCAGATGATTAATGTTACTTGCCTGGTCTTACTGAGATTCAGCCATTTGCACCACTTGATCAAGTAGCTAGCTACCATAAAGAGGAAGGAATTGAGCATGTTGGGAGATGATTGGATGATGTGGATGTAGGAAGGGGAAATCTGTTACTCCAGCTATCGAACTTTTCAGAATGTTCAAAGAAAAAGGATCCAGTCAACATAATCAGTCTTCAGAATTAGCAGCTCCATCAATGACACTTTCGACAAGCATGGAATAAATGCAAGTTTGCATATTGTATAGTTCTCATTTTTGATGTGTTTACATGTGACTCAAGTCATGATTTTGGCTTGTTTTGTAAATAATTTTCATGATTGAGTTTCTCCTGTTCAAGTCTAGTTTTCTATCTTTAACTGTAAAGTTAGGTTCATCCTAACTTTTTTTTACAAGGTAGTTATTTTAAGTGCCTAAATTAAGTAGTTACTCTAAGTGACTATCTTTACAAAAGAAAGTTAGTTATTCAAAGTTAGTGCACTTATATAGGTAGTTATACCAAGTAGTTACAAAAAGTGGTTAAGGTAGTTACCTTAAATGGTTACTAGTTCCTCACCTATAAATACAACATTGTAATTCAATCAAAAGGGGGTTCCACTTTTTCATAAGGCATTGTATGAAGGAATAGTGCTATTCAAACAAGAAAGCAATAGATAAAAGTTTTGGATGTGTGTTCAATTCAATCTCATGTGTTGTTGTTGATATTCGTATGTTTCATCAATGATAACTGTATGCTTTCCTTTAAACGTTGCATGTGGAAAAGATTATCATGTTAAGTTTTGGTATTTCAACTTGAATGTGTGGAACTTGAATCTATAAGATTATTTCTCATTTCTTCATTAGTTTTTGTTATTCAATTTGTTCTTAACAACCCTAGAAAATCCATATACCCCCATCATACTAGGGAGTTGCCCTTCTCAAACGCAGAGAGGAATCGACATAATTCTGCGATTCTTCAATTATTGTGAGCAGGTTGTTGTTGATCCAAGGGCGAAACGAAGTTATTCACAAAGGTTATTTAAAAGCAACAAATCTGTTTACCAACAAACATATACCTGTAGAAATTTATATTCATTCACAAAATTATATTAATAAATTTGAGTTTATAGACCCTTTTAGTTCAATGTTTATATTTATTTTTATTAGTATAGTACAAAATTTAAAAAAATGATTTTTTCCAAGGGAATGATTTGCTCTTTTAATTTTGATTCAAATTTATAAATGTTTAATTTGATATTTTAGTGTGAACTTGAATTCATAATTATTTAATAAACTATCTAATGGGATTACAAATATTAGCTCTATATATAGTACTATTAATATAAAAAAAATCCACTTAAAAAATTATCAAATGAAAGAGTTTTAGTTTTATAAAATTTTAAAAGTTTTTTTTTAATATAAAAGCAAAAAAAATATAAAAACAACAACTGGTTACAAAGTGAGTCTGCGAGTCTTAAAAGGACTCTTGGCACACCAATTCTAAAAAAATAAAAAAGTTTAGATGGACTAAAAATAAACAATCAATAAAAGAGGAGGAACCCTCTAAACCCCATAGACAAGGCAGAAACACTTGTTCCCTTGAAGATTGTACATGCTCTGAGTATCGAAAGTAATGTTTGCCTTATGTTAAAAAAATTGGACCAATAGGAAAAATAAAAAATGTTAAAGTTAGGCATAGGGGAATAAACTGTAGGAACACCCCAAGATGAACCTGCACATCAATAAGAAGCATACCAACAGGAATTAAGAATCCAAAGAGGCATTGTAGTCAACATTCACGAAATCTCTAAGGGCTCTACTCAAATCCCATATAGGGCAATCCTAATTATTTCCAATATCAACCTTGATGCCATTCCAATTAGAAGTAGATTTAGCCAAAAAATTAGCAACTTGATTTCCATCCCTTCTAGTATGGTTCCACTTAACAACATTAAAATAATGAATGAGGGTATTGATGTATTTATTATATTCATTTAATTGTCATTTTTGTAAGTGAGAGGAAGACTTATTTTTAAATGATCAACTAAGATTTTAAGTTAGATTCCAAAATAATATCGGTAAAATGCTTTAGCTTAGCCTTGAAAAGAGCTTCGTGAATGGCCATAGCCTTAGCAAAATTATTATAACCAACACCAAGACTACTAGCAAACCAAAACTTAACACTGCTATTGTGGTCATGACAAACACCTCCCATGCCAACATTTCTAGGATTGTCGTTGAAGCTCCATCAACATTAATTTTAACCAAGCTTGGAGGAGGATGTACCCATTTAGTAAGTTGATAACCTTGAGGACTATTATTGGAAGGGGTAGAACCTTGAATTCCCACCAAGATTTCGCTTGATAATCTTGAATATGAACTTGACAGGTTTCTTTTAGATTTATTTTTCCCCAAACCTAGCTTATATGCCTAGTAATACCATTGAAAATCCTCTGATTGCGTTCCCATCAAATATTCTAGTAGATTAAACTGGGAACAATATCATGCAATAAATTAAGGGCTTTTAGCTTCAAAGAAGGTCGTAGCTGATTCACAAGAAAGTCTTGGATAGACTCATTATTGTTCCATGAAATTCCCAACAAATTACACCATAAACGATGAAGGAAAGTGGCAAAGGGGCAATCTAAAAGAAGATGTCTTTAGACTCTTCATCTTGAAGGCATAAGATATATCTATTCGAACTCCTCATTTTTGAAGATTATCATGATGGAGAAATTTATCTAAAGTTGCAAGACACATGATCTAGCATTCACCTTAGGCGAACATTTAGGATGCCAGATTCGTTTCCAAAGCTTAAAGTTCTAAACTCCCAGGCTTTTTCCCAGAAGAGTTTTATAACTAGTTTGCACTATGTAGATCCCAAAGCTTTTCAAACCCCATCAAATAAATTATGAATGTCTATCTAAAGAGACCTTTTGATCTAAGCTAAAATATGAGCTAATTGGTTAATGAGATGAGGGAATTGTTGACTTGACTAAAGATCTTTAGGTTTCCATTTCCAAATCCTCACCTCATCTTGCATGATCGCATATTGAAAATCATAAAGATAACTTCAACCAACTTCAACACATTTATATTTTAATTCTAGGAGATCCAGAAATTCCACATAAGAGGACTATGTTGGTCCCATGCATCATCTTAGAAAAGAGCAAGGTCACCCTTTGCCACAATCTAGAAAATGCTAGCTTTAATTAGACTACTACCTAATTTCATTGGTTTCCATATTTGAGAGCCCTTACCAAGTGTCAACATCCTAGGGATGAAAGAATGATTCTCTAGATTCAAGTAGTCGAGCTTAAAAATTCTTCCCCATAAAGCATGTCTCTCCAAACACCATCTCTAATATAATTTTGTAGCAAGAGGTATATTATTAAGGAGGGGAGATCTCATACCTAAACCACCTCTCTTTAAGTTGACATGTTATCCTAGTTAACCAAATGCCATTTCTTTTTCTTTGAATTGTTATGTAATTTTTTCTTAAGTTACATAATATATATATATATATATATATATATATATATATATATATATATATATATATATATATATATATATATATATATATATTCAATTTATACATGTAATATTTTTGAAATATATTATTTAGTCATACAATATAATATGTATTTATTTTCTTGTATAAAATATAATTAATGTTCATGTTATTATTTTTATTTTTACAATCATTTTTATATTTATTTATATTGGATATTGATAAAAATATTCTCATAATTGCTAAGTCCAATCATATCTGATAGCTTTGACGATGAAGTTGATATGTAATCCAATGCTATAATAGAAGTATAGGTAGTTGTTGTAGATCAATATATAGATCATAAATACAAATATATGTAGATAGAAAGTTGACAGAAAATAATAGGATAGAAGCTTTGATAGGGGTGTTTTGTAACCTTGCCCTATTTTTCATATTCACTGGGTTTTTGTCATGACCCATAATTGCTAAAATACTAAAAATATATATATTCTTGGTTAAATAAAATACAAAGGGAATGGTCCCTAAGGCTGTAATTTAATGATAAAAGAATATTATCTCATAATTAGTGTGGATATTTTAATTTTAATTTTTAAATATTATAATATATACTTGAAGTTTTTAAAAAGATATAAAATAAAATTACATTACAAATGAAATTGATAATAAAAAATTTGAGGTATGTACCTTTGATAAGAGAACTAAAAAGTTTGAATTCATAAAAAAACTCTTTTTATCTTTTATATTTATTATCAAAATTTATTTTAAAGGAACACTCCTATTGAAAATTAAGGAGGGGAGAGGATCGAGTATCCCTAATTTTATACTTCTCAAGATTCTAAATGATAAGTCAAATTTATGTGAAAATTTGAGCATGTTTCTATAGGTGAGTTAAGAGTTTAAAGCTATTGTTTATGATTTTGAGTATCAACGACATAGCTATATTAGTTGAGATGTCCAAAAACACCTCCAAAAAAAAGTTATATTGAACCATGTGTATCAAGGCATGTATTACTGATTGCCTTATGTGTCCCCATATGATTCATGAAAACATTCTTTGTCCATTTCTAAAGTATAGAGATAACGGTTGGTAGTGCTTAAATTTACAAGTAATGGGTAAAGTACAAAAAAAAGGACCATTGTTGTGCACAGCCATAGCATGTTGAACTATTAAGTCCTCTTCCCTACTTCTAAGATGATCACTATTTTGAAAAAAACAAATTTTAAGAAACATTTCTATTAAAGTTTATGCACTATTTTAGCCCTTCTTTATTCTTGTAATAGTTGCTTATCCCTCTCCATGGTACAAAAATGCTTAAAATGTTGGTATGTTGTGCTAAATGTATGAGTCATATATCTAGAGACTTGGGTACTACATAAATGACTGACATGTTGAGCCCAACTTATTGACTCATAATACAAACAATAAGCAAGAGAGACAATACAAGTTGAGAGAAAGCAAATGAGAAAGGGAATGTATAAATCCTTGTTTTATGGAGAAAGGGAGAAAAACACACACACACACACAGAGTTAAATTTATAATGAGAATTAAATATTACGACCTTCAACAATCACTAAACCAAAATTCAAGATAACAAAAGCATGAAAGAAAATAGTAACTAGAGCTTGAGCTCTTCAACCACTGGCCACCTAGTATCCATCCCTATTGGGTTGGTGATGTAGTTCATTGTGGCTTTAGATAGATTGCTGGGACCTTTCTTAATCTTGTTGATCTTGTCTCCATGTTTGCCTTCAAAAGCTTTAATCAAAAGCCTTAATTAGAGTATAGTTGAAAAGAGAACAAATGAGAAAGATGTGAAAAATATCAATGTGAATACCTTCACATGGATATTTATTTCAGATGTGAAAAATATCAATACGAATATGAGATATTTATTTCACAATTAACCCCACCTTAGTTTATGTGTAGAATATAAAATAATGAAAGATAACTATAAATGTCTTTCTTAAAAATCTTTTATAATTTTTATACAGTACACTAAAGTTTACAAATAATTACACCGAGAGGTGTTCTTACATTCATAGCATGGATGGGAGCTTAAAGATTCTATAATTTCTATGTAAACTTATAAGATTCCAATCTAGAATCTTTATTAAAAATTAAATAATACAAATAGTCACTCCACAAATTTAAAAAAACAAAAAGAAAAAAGAAAAACGCTGTTACATTTCTTTGTGAGTGGGAAGAATATTACATTTCAATTTCTTTTTTGGTTTTTATTTTTTATTTTTTCCAATTTCTTTTTTGGTTCCATAATTTTTTTGATTTTTTTATTTTTAATTTTATTTTTAGTTTTTTTTTTTCAAATTTCTTTTTTAGTTTTTATTTTTTATTTTTTCCAATTTCTTTTTTGGTCTTTTTTTAAATTTTTAGTTCCATGATTTTCTACTATCAATTTCTTTTTAAATCACCAAAAATATCAAACAAAAAAAATTGAAAAAAAAAAAAAAAAACTATGGAAAAAATAAACTATAGAAAAGAGATATCCTATATATTTTTTTAAATATAAATAATATGTAATGGTTGTCAATTTTTTTTTAATGTTTATTAATGTTTATACTTTTCATAGTATTCAAAATATTGTGAAAACTGTTTACAACTAGTATATTTATATTTTAAAAAATATATCTACATCTTCCAATTTGTTGGCATTTATAAATTACTTGTAGTTAGAATATTTGATATGTGATTTAAAGAGACTATGCTGCAAGACTTTTCATATTCTTCAAATGGATTTCATTCTATAACTGCCCAAGTTTTTCCATTTTTCTATCCATGTGGCTTCCACGAATTTATTTAATAAAGATTTCACTCCATAACTGCCCAAGTTTTTCTATTTTTCTATCCATTTGACTTCCACGAATTTATTTATTTACTCATTTTATGAATTTTGTTTACATAAAATCTGAATCTTAATTATTTACGAGAATCTTTCAATCCCTTGTTGTGAGTGTAGAACGCCTATCTACGTAATTAATAATTTTAAAAAAATTCCCTTAATTACAATTCCCCCTTACGAGCATTATTTTATATCTACGGTTTTCTTCGTACCTAGGAACATCTCCGCTTTGGCAGTTTTAAAAGAAAGTTCTCTAATCGTTTTGTCTTTATTAAAATAAAAATTACTTATTTTTTATTATCCAGGTAAAATTTATTATCGACTGTACCCACCTGCACCGTATTCCGTGCGTGGAGGAATGAACAGACTAAACTTAATTTTTTACATAAAAGGGATGGCTCATGTTTTCCAAAAAAAAAATACTGAATTGCTCATCTGTGGGGGTATTTACAGTTCCTGTTATGTGGAAAAAATTATTGAAGATTATTTTCATGTTTCAATCCATCAAACAGGCAAATCATTTGTGGGAGTGAGGATATTACGGATAGCGTTATCTGCAGATACATTGCCGGCGGGGCCTGCACTGGTGGTGACATACAAGAACCAGGGTTTGGATCACTTCCTCCAGTCTTGTTTGAAGTTCTGCCCTGAAGGTGTTGTCAGAGTGGGAGGCAGAAGCACAGAGCCATCCTTGGAAAAGTTCAATTTGTTTTCACTGCTACCCAAGTTTGATGAATTCACACCAGATTTATCTGACAACACCAAAAAGCTGGAGCGCGCTCAAAAAGATATAGAGGAAGCTCTAAAGCAGCTACAGGAAAGCAGCGACTTAAATTCAGAATCGGTGCTTCGCCACATGCCTGATTTTCAACTGAGGCAGCTGATTTCACAAGGAAATCTTGTCGCTCCTGATTTCATCCCCGAAGAGGAAATTTCTCTTTCAGAATTACTTGGCGAGGATTCACAAGACTCCAAAGATTTACATCAAGTTATCTTCCAAACTCTCAAAAACTGGATGCCCAATAAGAATACGTTTAAAATGGTACAGGAATGCTTTTCTCGTCAGAAGACGTCCGGAGCACTCAAGCAACTAGCAACCAGATGTGCTACGGATGAGACAGATACTGATATTCTTGACGAGGAAAATAAAGATAACGGCAATGTATTAGTAGAGCAATTTCTGGAAGCTAAGCCCGAGGAAGAAGAAGATTTGGATGAGCCTGATGAAAAATCAAATAAAGGGGGAAAGAAGAATGACTGCCTCTGGCTCAAGGAAAATTTCTTCACATACAAATCGCAAGCATTTGATACAAATGTAACAGCATCAAACGATGTAAGTAAATATCCTCTACACTCCCAGTTCCAATTACAAAAAAGGATACTTAATTCTTCTCTACTGAAATTCATAAAGGAAACATTCGCTTTGCAGATAGATTTTGAACAATATCAGTGGCTGCTAGATGAAAATCCGTGGGATCTGAACGCGTCCCATCGGGCAATACTGGTACAGTTGATTATGCAAACTAGCCGCGAAAAAGCAGTCAAGAGATTGGAGGAGGCAAAGAGAGCATACGACGAAATATGTCAGGACATTGAAGAAATCAGCAAACGAAGACAACTTGAAGTGTTGAAAAAAGCTAAAATAGTAGGCATGACTACCACGGTACGACATGTTTTCTTTCGCAGCCTTCACCGTATTTATTTCATTTATTACTAGGTTTCTTTCGCAGCCTTTACCGTATTTATTTCATTTCATTTATTACTAGGTTTCTTTCGAAGCCTTTACCGTATTCATTTCATTTATTACTAGCCATGTCATTTTTTTAATTTTAAATTGAATCTGTACGCCATTTTCATTTATTTATCTGGCATTTATAGTACTTCCCACATGCGTTCCTCCACCATTGACCTGTAATACGTGCCCAAACTCAAAAGCGAGACATCTCACTTCCTAAAATCTTTATCTTTCTATACAGCTGTTTTTCCATTTAAATTTGATCTCTAGACACGAGCTGAATTGCCTCTGTTGCTTAGGTAGTTCATGTTACTTCTATTTTGAGAGTGGTTGGGAGAAGGGACTACATTTACTTTCTTCAAATAGTTGATTCATGTTATTATATACTTTTTGTCAAATAGGTGCTTAAGTAGGATTTATTAAAAGAAAAAGTGGTTAGTTGAAATTTAGTAAGTCATTTTATAAGAAGTATAAAAAATAAAGTGTTGTAGTAATTGATGAGGGTGAGGGTATGTTTTTAACTAAACTGTCTAGTAAGGTTCAAATCTCTAGAAGGTACAATAATAAGAGATGAGGATGGCATTGTACCTCGAGCGACTTTTGGATACTCTTCAATTCTTTGCTCTAGCCAAAGAGATATTAGCCTAGGTTTGTGCTCCCATATTAGATAGCAAAAATGATTTGGGTTTGATATAAAACCCTCCAACAAAAAGAAAGGTTTAATTACTCCGCATATAGTGAATAGTATTTAATGGTTGTTAAATATAGATTTTTGTGAGAACTATGGAAGTCAATATTTGAATGCATGTGAAGATGACAACATTTAAACTAGCAATTGGATTTATAGGTTCAATGAGCATGTTGATAGTTTGTTTATTACATTAATTTTTTGTTATGGATAGATGATTTTCCCATAGTCAAATCCTTAATTATATATAAGAGGATACACAATTTATGTAATTTTTTAAAATGATTGCATAGGATGGAAATCATGCAATAATTCTATATTTTTTGCAATAAAACTATGAGAAACTTGACTATAATTTATATATGCACTAAAATAATCGAATAACTTATTCATTTTTATATAATCCTTTCTACAAACAAATGGAGTCCTTATTTTAAAGCAATAAGAAAATAATAAGAATTAAAATCCATGTAGAAACTAAATACCTCATGATGACCTCTCTATTTGCATACCACTATAACTCAACAAAAGAATATCCCACTAAAGTTCACAAAGACATGAACTCCTTGAAAATAGGGGCAATTCATCAAATTTTCTCCATAAAGACATGTCTAAGAAGCGCTCACGAATAGACAATGGAGGGTTGATTTTAGGTTAATGTAAGCTTGTGTGCAAAATAAGCCAAATTAAGAACTTGGATAGAATATCTTAGGACAAGGCCAAAATGAGCTTAAAAAAAGAAGGTAAGTGGGCAAGGAATGCACTTTTCTCCTCTACAATTACATTTTAGTTTAAATATATGTGTAAAGTGTTGAAAGCTTTTACACTCATTTTAATTAATATATATTTAAAATTTGACCAATTGAATTTTTAAGTAATCTTCTCAAGATCTATTTTATAAGTATTCATTTACACTAATGATATTTTATTTCTTCATATGTCTCAGTAATAATTATGTAAGGCAAAAGACTAAAGTTAGCACACAAAATATATTTTCATAAGACAATAAATGTTTACTACTTTGCTTCTCACTCCCTAATTTTTTCTAGCTGAAGATGAGAATGTAAACAACCTCTTTAAACATCTAGGTCGATCAATTAGATAAATCAATTTTACAGTCAAATTAACCTAGATAAAGGAGGTGAATTTAAACATGTATCTAGATTTGAGATTGCAACATAAATAAAATGGCTAAAATAAATATGTAACTTGATTTTAAAGAGAGGGAAACTAATTAGATTGTGAAAGAGAATTGATGCTTGGAATTTGAGATTGGATGTAAAGACAAATGACTATATGACAATTGTGCACTATGAAATCTATATCTATATACAGAAAAATAACTGGACTTCACATTCTATAGAGAAAAAGCCTTTTTTCCTTCATCCCTCGTTGCTTTAGTAATAGGCTATCTTTTCACAAAATCTATACTTACACAAAATCTATAATTACATATAAGTAGGTGCTCAACAAAGTTTATACTAATTATGCAGATCTTAAACAAGAAGATATAGTTGACCCCTTTAGCCCTCAAAACCCCAAATACAATTTGTTGGTGTCATCCACCTTCCAGGAGCACCATCTACAACAGAAAACCTTCACAGGAAACGAGAGAAGCACACATGCTATTTCACCAAAACAAGAGTGAATAATTGAGATACATAATTTACATATTGTACAGGCTTTTAAAGCTGTGAGAATGCTGACAGGTAAGAAAACTACTCTACGGGAAAAAACCACCCGAAGTAATTACCCTAAGTGAAAAACTTAACACACTAACACCCCCCCTTAAGTGCAAACTTAGGGAGAATTATTATGCAAAATCAAGATGCAATATGGGTCCCGGCTACACAACCATACAATGCAAAAAAGAAATCTCTCACAACCGGAGAAAAGGAGAAAAACCTTGTGGGAAAAAACCTCTCCCAAAAAGAGAGAAAGAAAAACAAAAAATGATGCATAGTGGATGGAGGACTTAATCACATCCCCCCAAGTACTACATATATCCTATATATACAATCAATAGCCCCCCCATAAGAGGGAAAGAGAGAGACTATGTAGCCCCCCCACAATGTGTAATCACCTGCAAAAATTGTAAGTGCCTAAAGATAGAACGTGATCCAATGTCGACAAACAACTTGTCTCCCTTTTGGAAGAAACAAAACCATGTATAGATGCAGGTATGCTTCCCACTCTAGATAGCAATTGAAAGAAAGAAGCATGAAAATGTATGATGATGTCTCTGAAATATGCTCATGTGTCGCCAAGACCTTGGAAGATGATGCCATGAACCAATCAAGAACATGCCCAATCACAATAGAAGGTGACAAATAAGGTACCACTGGAAATTGATCTTGAACATTCTCCAAAGACAAAGATGGAGTGACAACAATTGTACCACAACTATCATTAAATAGGAGGGATATACCCTCAAATGTGTCTTCGAAGTTAGAAATATGAGATTCTACAAACAATGAACCAATGTCCGACAAATAAGAATCCCAGTCAAGAAGACAATGAGATACTGGTTGTGATGAATCACTGGACGTGCTCAATGAATCATCAACACAAGATGAATGGTCCTGCTGAACAAGAATGATAGGAGCCTCAATCAATGACTCTACACAATGAATCATTGAAGGTGAAGGTACATCAACTGTCCCTAATGGAGAAGAAGGAGCATTTGAAGAACCCTCGTCATCCTCATCTGAAGATTCAAAGTATTCCAAAACTTCAAACTCCTGCATAGTAGCATGATCATAGGGTATCCTGTTTAAAAAATGAAGAGGCACAAGACAATCTGAAACAAGATCATTTGGGAATAGCTGAGTATCAGGATCTCCACGTATTTCCCAAATTTTAGTCCAAAAAATATGAGGACACTCAAAATGATCAATAGCATTCAAAGTGGCATCATCAATATGCATTGCAATAACTCCTAGTACATGATCCCTTTTGCAATTCCATGCAAATTTCTTACTATTAGTACCAGGAAAGGGAACTAGATTATACAAATGTGGCAACAAATGAAGCCATCTAAGATGTTTTATGATACCATCTCTCCATTGTTTATAATTTCCCTTTTTCAGCATAATCACAACGGGATGAACTGAAAACCCCATAATGAACTATGACAAATCTCCAAAATTACAAAGACATCAACCTTCAACAATAAAATTTGAAACTCCCAAATACTACAAATGAAGCCTTCAAATCAGCAAAATTAGGCAGATTTACCTATACCACTGCAAGCTTGGCGAAGTCAGCTTTCCGATGATATGCATAATGCAAAAATCAGACTCCAGACGCCCAAGATATGCTCCATGGAAGAAAAGTTGCCTATGGGGGCTCAATGCAAAAATGAGGGAGTTGGATTAAGCTCTAGGTCATCCATGTGACCACCTTCTGCAAGTGAGCAAAAATAATGCAACAAAGATGCTGCGAAATATGATGGCAATCGTGCCAATCAATCATCACTTCACGAAGCAAGCAAGTAGACAACACTGCCCACAAACCTTGCACAAAGGTAAGATAGCCTCTCGTGAGACTTGCTCACAACAATTAAAGGCACTAGAATGCTATATGAAGAGCAAAAAACCACCACACGCAGCCAATGTGGGATAATATTTTGCAATCTTCGAAAATAAATGATAATAGCATTCTGCACCAGATTTGAGTTACCAAGCAAGCACTCCAAGCTGCCCACGAGCTATCCACAAGCTTTGACAACACAATGCAACGTTCACATATAAAAAGTGCAACAAATGTCTCTACGGGGTGAATGTGGGATGAATATCCTAGCCACGCCCAAAGAAGGCTTCACAGGCCCACTTCCTCCTCCAACTATTTAAAGCAAACCTTAGCCAAAATATTTTAGGCAAAAACTTTATAGAATATAAAGTCTACATAAAATGGTATATTCAGATTGCAAAATCAGTGGCCTCCCCAAGCTTCTGCTATGCAAGAAATATGGTCTGGGATGCCAAGATCTCTGGTATAAATCCGTGCCTTTCACACTTGAGTTTGAAACTCCCTCTGGCTATTACCACTTTGTTGTCCTATGTAGCGATGCTTCGTGTTGGCACTACACACACCGTCTTGGCTCAGCCACACACACAACACCCTATTCGTAGTTCTAAAGGGTTAGATATGCACCAACGGATTAGCACCTTTCGAGAGTGCTGGTATCTGCACCTTTCACACTTGAAAATGCGTTGAATATAGTGAAGCTGAGCTCTCAGTAATCAATTTAGCCTGAGAGGTGCGCTTGGATGTTTTGAGGCAGTTTTTCGAGTGAAAAAGAGATAGAGACTTAAGCTCGTGGATCCTCCAATGGACTGATCACGACTTGTCTGGTGCTCATTTGTAGGCTTGAAAAGATGTGTCATGCCCACTTTTTCCATGCGGTTATAACACGCATTACACACGTGTCATGTCCACATGCGCCATGTGGTCATGATACGAACTATCAAAAATTTTCCCTTACTACTCTGAAAACCCCCTCGCACGCATAAGCGTGCTCGGCGGTGCACGCTTAAGGCGAAAGCAATACAGTTGACGGCGGCGTACCAAATACATGTGCACCCACCCTAGACAAGGAAACGCGTGGTTCCCTGACTTAGGTAAATCTCACGAATTATATTTAAACAAAGTTGTTTTAGGTGATAGATCATTTTTTAGCAAAGCACGATCATCTGTTCATTTGCCCTCTCTTCCTTTTCTTGAAATTTAGTTTTGATTGTATTTCTATCATGTTCATTTTACCGTTTCTCTGAAATTTAATTTTGATTGTATTTCTATCTCATTTCCCTTCCTGTTGTGCAAGATCTTTTTTTTTATCCTATTGTTTTTTCTTCACGTTCTTTATCGAAAAACAATAACACTATATCCTTTACATTATTCCTAATTTCTTGGTAAACCAGATCACTTACACAGGATTGGTTAACTTCACTTGACTCAGTCCCCCTAGGGTTTTGCTCTAGGTTTTAGTTCAATGTTTGAATTAATTTTAATAATCAACCTATTCCTAAACAAGATTAACGGTAGGTTAAACTTATTTAGTTCTCTTAGCCCTGTTTGGAAATACTGCACATTTTCTCCTCTTTGTTTTCCAAGGTTAGCTGTGCTTTCTCTGTCTCTTTTTTTTAATTGGATGTTTATTCTCTAAATCCATAGTTGAGTTTAAAATGGCCACTCATGGAATGCCTATGATGGCTTGTTTGCGTTTATTTTCAGTGTCCTTTGTAAATGAAGGGATCATACTTTCCTCTTCATTTTCCTGTCATTTAATTTAATTATATATATATATATATATATATATATATATATATATATATATATATACCGCCATTATCTCAGTTCACTTAACTCTCAATTACATTCCTTAACTATAAAGAAAGTATAGAATAATTTAAAAATAGAGCAATGAATTACTTTTGTGTTTGCAAATATAAACATTGTATTTCCGAATTGCAACTCTGAGTTTTAAACATCTATTCAATTCGTATTATATATTATGCATAAATAAATCTCACGTTCCTTGATTTAAAATTTCTATTTCAAGTCAAATGTTTTAAACTATATATAGTTTGCCTTCAAATGAATAGTGAAAAGTGAATAGTAAAAGTGAATAGTGAAAAGTGAATAATAAAAGTGAATAGTGACAGTGAATAGTGAATAGTAAAAGTGCATAGTAAAAGTGAAAAGTAACAATGAATAGTGAATAGCATAGTAAAAGTAAAAATGTTCCCATCCTAGGAAGAGACCCTCAAGGTGGCAGTAATTTCAAAAGCAATACTGCAACCCAAATTTCATTTATTTTATGGCGGGGATATTTTTTTAACACTTTTACAAACTTAATTAAAATATCAACTAACTCATAACGTTGCAAGTAGAAGAAGGAACTAGATAATTTTAATATCCTTTTAAAAACAAATTTTCTTTTCCTTTTCTTAATTCTAAATGGTAAAACTTAATGAACAAGAAAATTACAAACTATCAGCCCAAGAAAAAAGAGAATTTTCCTCAACTCCAAAAATAACAATTTATACAACAATAGGGAGATAATTTTCTCCTTTTAGAAAAATCGACAAGGAAGGAGCTATTAAAAGATCAGGCTCTCCTTAAGACTTAAGGAAAATAAAATATTTTTTAAAGATCCAATAATCTTCTCCAAGCTTCACAATAAGCTCCAAGAATACCTGCATAACACACAAAGAAAGAAACACCACACAAGCTGCTCTCCTCCCTACCGTAGACCCGCAAGTGGGTCACCCCCGAGCTAGGGAGACCATCCACATACCCAGGGTAAAATAGACTATACACATCACAATATTGATCAACAACAACAAATCAAATAAAACACATACCCTCAAGGTTTGACTCACAATACAATGAACCAGCTTAGGTGAGTTCAGGAGGGTAGGGGAGTAGACAATCTCTACCTCTAGGTGTCATCCTTTCACATTATATCACAAGGCCTCAAGCCAACATAGTCACAAGGCCTCAAGCCAAAAGTATAAACTTCCACAAGACATCAAGCCTTCCAATAAATCTTGTAACCAAAGATAACCAAACGGGCTCTCAAAGCCAATAAGCCCTCAAGGCTAGAAACAGTACCAATTTGCCCTCAAGGCATATCATGTAACCAAAGATAACCAAACAGGCTCTCAAAGCCAATAAGCCCTCAAGGCTAAAAATAGTACCAAATTGCCCTTAACACATATCATGTAACCAGAACCAGGATGACACCCGAGGAGGGTCACACCTCCCCTCTCTAAATATGATGAGCATTGCTTTCCAACTGGAAGGAGCTCTCTCTACACCCCAAAACAAAACCCAAAAATAAACAAACAAGCTCAAAGAAGACATTGCAAGACTCTTTCAACAACCAAGATATAAATATGCATATCAACATTAGATCACACATGAGGATAGAAATTGTTCACCAACCTTCCAAAGCCCAATTATGGAAGAATCTGATGAATAGCTCCTCTCTACTTTCTTCTCCAAAATCTCCTTTTTTTCCTCCAAGATTCAACCCCAAAAATAATTTCTCTATGATCACAAGCAAGGGATAATGTATGGAGGATATAGAATAGCTAGAATAATTTCGGCATTATGAGGCTATGAAGAGAAGAATAGAGAAAGAATTGGGCATTATGAGGATGCTAGAAGAAGAATTCCTAGAGGACATTGGGCATGATGAAGATGCAAGAATGAAGTCCTCCTGCAAGAATGAAGTCCTCTCCTGCAAGAATGAAGTTCACCTGCAAAAAAAAATGAAGTCTCCTGCAAAATTCCTCTCTCAATTGCTTAGAGAAGGGTCTCATTTATAGATTTTCAGAGAAGGGAATGGAAGGTGAGGATCAAGAGTTGAGATCAAGGGCTCACATTATTTGTGAATTTTAAATTCATAGTGGATGAATTAAAAATTTATTTTTTAAAAGATGTAATATTTAAATAACTCCACTATCCCAAGTGGAATTAATAAAATATCCCCACTCTCCCAAGTGGAATTAATAAAATTTACCCACTCATGAGGTCCCCCATTATAGCCCATATGTAGAAATAAAATACAATGAGAAAACTTAAAATAACATAGAGTGGGTGACACAACACCCACATAAAAGGGAACCCCACCAAAAGAGGTACATGGAGACAAGCCCTCAATAATGAGGGGGATCATGGATTGCTCCATGACTTGGAAGTGGGCATGAGTGGGGATTCCACTCATCCTATGTCCCCCAAGCTTCCAATTTTCGTCACTTAACCTCACCCCCAAGTTGAGGTGACCCTATGGCAGTTAACCCAAGGTTAACTTAGTCAAAAAGGTCCCTAAACCTAAGGGGTACAACCTAGGGTTGTTTTTACACCTAGTTAAGACTCTCAGAGTCAAATAAACACATGAAAAGGGTCAAAAATAATTAAAGTTAAAACAAGATTCAAAACATCAACTTATAACACTTATCATAATAAAAGTAATTCAGATAAAAGCCCTTATTCCCTTAACCTCATGCAAAAATAACACATTACGACAGTACCACAATTTTTCAAAACAAGAGGTTGATCTCAGTTCCTCATTGAACTAGATCGGCTCACAAGGGAACAACATAGGTATGAGATGGTCTCCTGTAATAGTGGTTTTGTTAGAAATATCTGCACACTCAAACTCAAAGTCAATATCACATATAGATATCATAGCCGAAGCAATACTAAATACATGCATCTTAAACATTCAACCATAGAATCATATTGAGTTTTCCCTTTCCATTCTTTATTTTCTTCAAAACAATATCTAAATTATCATTGCACAATTATTTCCTTAAAATCAAATAGGTTCAATAATTCAGAATGCAGAAAATAATATCTAATATCATTACACAATTATTTTCTTAAAAATTAAATAGGTTCAATAATCCAGAATGCAGAAAATAATATCTAATATCATTACACAATTATTTTCTTAAAAATCACATAAGTTCAATAATCCAGAATTCAGAAATCAATAGTCTCTTAACATAATAATAATAACAAAAGCACTGCAAATAGTCTCATAAACAATAATGTAAAAAGGTAGGCCTCACAAGAAACTTTGACGGTTTATCTCCTCACACCGCCACACCACAACAAGTGGAACAAATACCACGGTCAGGAAATTTAACGCCAAGAGGTTCCAGGCAAAATCAGCAAATAGGCAACTTTGAAAATTTAAAAAATTTTCAAATCAAATGCCAGAAAAAAAATGATCCCAAACACTCCGATGAAAACTCTTAGAGGAAGGAGTGCAAAATGGTTGGATCTGATACCATGTTGGTGTCATCCACCTTCCAGGAGCACCATCTACAACAGAAAACCTTCACAGGAAATGAGAGAAGCACACATGCTATTTCACCAAAACAAGAGTGAATAATTGAGATACATAATTCACATATTGTACAGGCTTTTAAAGCTGTGAGAATGCTGACAGGTAAGAAAACTACTCTACGGGAAAAAATCACCCAGAGTAATTACCCTAAGTGAAAAACTTAACACACTAACACAATTGATTGTTGCCATAAGGGAACATTTTGAGTTTATCTAACTGTTGACCTATTTTAGTCCTCAAGACTTATAAAGGTTTATCTAAAAATCTTGTACTTCTTCCATCAAATATATCTGATTTTAGATACTCTAAATAGAAGAAAAAATCCTAAAAAATCTTGAAAATTCCTGTCTAAGTTTGCAACAGTAGATGTTAAAAAATTCCGATGGATCTAGTTGGAATCATGCCCAAGTAAGGAGCACATCTTATAGAAGAGCCAAATGGGTATTCACAATTCAAATTTGGTGAAGATCTGATAAATTTTGGCTAAGTTATGCTCATCGCTCCAACCGGATATTCGGGCATCCATATCCATTGTGCTTTATTCACATCTGATTGTATTTCATGTCCAGATCCGGCCGCATTGCAGTTCATCTTGGAGAGGAGCCAAATGGGTATTCACAGTTCAAATTTGATGAAGATTCGAGGAAAATTGACTAAGTTATGTTTCTGTAGGACTTTGGCTCCAATCAGACATTTCCATCCAGATATTTCATATCCACATCCAGTTACACTTTGACATCCGGTTGTACTTCTTTGTATTTCTATCGGGTTGTCTTCGATATTCGAACCCAGTTGTGTTCCTTTGTATTTCTAACCGGATGTAGAACACGAAATGAGCCGAATGTCCATTGTGCAAGATCGGGTTGTGTTTCAACATCCTATTGACTTTTCAAACATTCGGTTGCACTACTTGTTTCCAACCGGATATCTTCCAAGCAGACTTTCCAATTGGATATCTTCCAAATGGTCAAAAGGAAAAAGGGCCTCAGCAAGTGAACATTCAACCTGATGTTTCCAACATTTGGTTGAACAAGAGAATGCACTTGGAGTGTGAAGTATGCATTAGAAGATCAACATCCGGATGGTCAACATCAAGAGGAACATCAAGAAGCAAATATGGATTAGAATAAAGGTAGGATATAGAACAACATCCAGATGCTGATATGTTCCGTTGACATATCTAGTCATCCACATGTCCGGTTGAAGAAATCAACAATGCAACCAGAAGCAATGGCTAGATCTTATTGATTCTCAATGTGAAGGAGCTCGATTTATCATGAATGATGGGGATTTGATTCAGTCAATGCAGAAATCAATAATAGGGGTAGACATATTCCTCATGTCCGGTTGGCTCCCCAACTCTTGCAAAGGCGCACGAAAGTCAAAGAAACATCTGTAGTTCTCGCCAAGGCACCATTAATATTGGTCGCAGGCAGTTGCAAGTTGGTGAAGCAGTGTCAATGGTTAATGTCGCACTAGGAGAAAGGACAAACAAATGGATCTGAGCATGCCATTAGTACGTGCAGGTACCTAAAAGCATGGGTGATCGTCCTAAAGGATTTGCAGGGCATGGACGACACTCTGGATTCAGATTTTCTTTGGCAGGGGACATGGGCCAAAATTTATTACAGTATGGGTAACCTGCAAAACATGTTGATTGGATTTTCTCACGCCCAGGGCTGCATAGTGATTTGTAAAAAGCTATATAAGCATGTAAAGATGCATTTTTAAAGGATTGGTTGGTTGGCCGTTAGGTCCTTATCTAGGCTGAAACGCTTGATGCTTGATTATGACCTCATGATATTCCTAGAATTGTATGAATCTGATAGACTATCTTCTCTTGGACCTCTCTTGTCTTCATTTCCAGTTCAACTATGAAGGGAAGGTTGTCATTCTGTGTCTTTTCTGATATGTATCAAGCTATTCTTCCTTTGTAATGGCTATTTATCCTTCATGATCAATAAAAAATGATTGATATCACCTCTCTTTATTTCTGCACTGTGTTTATTTGAAAGCTACACACCTATACTGTGGATAAAATGGTCCCTCTTTAGTTGTAGTTTTCTGTTTGAACGTTTGTTGGGATTGCACGAGTATGTGTGAGTTTCTTCTATTTTGAGATCATTGTTGTGTTATTTTAGGTCCAACCAAACGAACTAAATCTGGTGCATCACCCCCTTTAATTTCAGTTTCTCTTCCTTATCCTTTTCCCTAGTAATTGTTAGCATTAGGTTTAGTTATTATTCTCTGGACCTTAAGTCCAAAAGGAGGAACCAACCTTCTCTGGAGGTCTGATCTCGATTGCAAGGTCCCACACCTTGAGATCATTCCAATGTTTCACTGAATTTGTTGGAATTGCCAAAAGCTTCAACGACAGGGTGCAAATTCAGGTGACAACTCTAACATCACACACCAGATACAAAATCCAATGTGAGCAAGTCGTAGTTACACACAACTCCAAACTATAACACCATGAAAATTTACAATATTAACAATTATCCTTTTTATTGTAGCTCCAAATATAAAGTATGATATAATATTATATAAACCTAAAACTAGGATGAATGTCCTAAGATAAATGGTAAAGGGAAACAAAATCAAAAGTAGCCTGGAGTTGACCATCTTTCAACTTTTTGGATCATGAGTAAGTTGCGTCTTGTTTTAGCATTCTAGGTAATAAGAAAAGATGGGCAAATAATGTTTACGAAATGACATGAAGGTGGCTTAATTCATAAAAATTTACCATGGCAATTTTAATAGGAGGTGACATTTTTAATGCCATCTAACTAGAAAAGTCAGAGACATATATCTAGAAACTATGTTTAAAAGGACAAGGCCAACAATTCCAGTCAAGATATTTTGTTAGTCATCTTGGAGCAGATTATAACATGTAACCTCTCCATGCACTTGCTTGTAATCAAAAGTAGAGTGCCTTAACCAATTAGACAACTATATTCAAAGAATGGCAGTGCAATCACAACACATCTGTAAAATGTAGGATGCAAGTGAAAGATGAAGGCATGTTGCCAAGAGGATTGTCTACATAGACCCAAAGAATGGGGTGAACATTGCTAGTGTCTATTTCACATACCTATACCCCAATTGTGATTTTTGTGTTTATACAAGCATAATTAGAAGTACACAAAAGAATTAGAGACCATGCAAGTTTATCAAAAAAACAAACCTTTGGCCTATTAGTGCCATTTCTCCATAGTAGTGTTTTATCAGTCTTGCAATCGCAACATGTTCTAGTCAAATTTCCATTTACAAATTCAACCTCTTCCATCTTCTCCACGTAGTTTCCTACAGTTTGAAACCAAACAGTGGAAAATTCAATTAACCAACTGTTACTAAACAGATTTGTCACCAAACTCTATCTATAAATTTGCCCATAAATAGTGACAACCTTACTAATAGTTGAGCAAATTACAATTATAATTATGTAATCGCTCTCTGCATTTAAAAAGGGGTAGCTCCCTTTGTAGGATAAAATTTTGAGTTTTTTGGGTGCGATTTTAACCTAAAAGCGGAAAAAGTGTCTTTCTACTAATGTAAAATGGGAAAACAATTGCAAATGCCTCACACACTTATAGAAAAATACTTTCTGAATAAAGATAATGATCACAACTTCATCTAGACACAAGAATGGGAATGAAACCTAGATGTTGAACCACCTGATTGCAATAATACTATCACAATATCATACAAACATAAGAATGCAAGTATCTCGATAGTATAAACATAAAATGGATGGATCTTCAACACTGCATATATGCAAATACACTATGCAAGACTTCTTTGGTATCCAATTTGTTACCAACTTAACATAAGAAAAATTAGTAATGTAACAACAAGAAATACTGACTCAATGCCAAGATTCTTCTGTATTAATGAATAGAGATTGAGTACACTACTCTGTCTTCCTAGAAAATATTACACAATCGATATATTCATCTGTCAAAAATCCTCCTTTAATGTTTTTTTTAAACAAACATCATATTTCTAAAACATTATAACTTTCAAAGGATCTAATCATGAAGCACTTACGCTAAAAAACCCTATCTCTCTTTTACTCATTCATTTTATAGTAAAAGAGAAGGGAAATAACTTTCCCGTATAACTGCTCTTACAACTGTCATTAAATACAATAAAACTTCTTTTACTTTATAAAAGAAGTGATGTCCAATTACATGAAATATAACATAAAGTCTTTGAAACACATGAAGAGAAAAAAGAAACATTAAGTAGAAATTTCTTTGTCTTCGTTTTCTCAAGCATAATGACCCGTTTGCTCATCGGAGTACCTGTTCACCTCGACCATCTTTATTCATTTGATCTCCAAACCCATGTGAAGCATCCAACTTAGCCTTAAGAATTTTGAATTTATTCAAGGTTGGAATAATGGCTTTACCATTTGGAATATTGGTCATCATCAACCTAGTCCTCCACATTTGCAAGGTGTTGCTGGCATCTTCATACCTTTTATGCATGCATTTCTATTTTATCTTTCTTGAAATTTAAGAGATAGGTTGCCACATTATTCAGTCTCTCTATTGGATTACCAACAAAATCTTCTTTGGCTTTCAACTCTTCAGCCAACAAATCTTTGAAGGCTTGCTTGACCATGGAAGCATCCAACAGATTTGACTCGGTCATTGAAAATATCAACCCCCAATGAAACACATGAACTCCTGAGATCCATCAAGTATGACTTATTATTCTTGGCAATAGTCTTCAGGTCTATGAGACACTGTTTAACCATTATCAACTTCCAATCAATTGCATTCAACCATTTAACAGACTCATTTTCTTCTGGCTTATTAATAATCTGTTCCGAAACCAAAACACTAGAATCAATTTTCACCATGCCCAAAAGCCTATTTTTGGCTACATTCAACATTGTTTCTTCTTTCTTGATTGTCTTTAAGTCAGCCAAGTTTCAATCTGTTTATTTGACATTTTAGTATACAAAAGAAAAATTTCATGAATGTAAATTAAGCCCTCCATTGTGAGCTTCTCAACCCACTCTTCTGTTGCCTTTCCCAAGAACTTATACTTATTAACCTGATCAATCACTTCTGCACTTACACCTTTTGGAGGAGCTTTCATAAGAGTATCCATGGTGGCATCCAGAGGCTAGGATGTAGTGTCCACAATAGACCTAATGTATGAAGTGAGGATATTTACCTGTTCTTCTAGCAATTCATTTTCCCTCTCCCTTTCTTCCAATCTACAGGCAAGGATTTCTACTGACAGCTTCGCATTATGGACATCACCTTGTACAGAAGGGGGTCCCAGGTCCACTTTGCTAATGTGAAAATCGTTAGCAGAGACATCTTTCTCTTCCCTCTCAACCATGGGCTCTACGATTTCTACATATTGATGCTTAGTCAACAGGTCTACCATGAGTCTAGACATCCATTTTGCTTTCTTCAAAGTAGACTCTAATTTTAAGAGCCTAGCAACAACATCAAACTCTGTATTAATAATCTGAGAATATTTTCTTTTGTTGCTAACCTCTTTTCTTAGCCATGTAGGTGTAGGCAAAATAGGACAACTATCTGTAGCAACATCTGACACATTATCTGACACAAGCGTATTGTGCACTATTTTCTGCTGCAGAGAAGGTGAGGGTGAAGAAGAAACCCTATCATGAGAAGTAGGTGGAGTCTGTGTAGAGGATGGAGGAGTAGTGTCCCTAGGTGACAAAGAAGCAGTTTCTTTTACCCCATGATCTTGTTGCATTTGCTCTTGTCCTATTGTCTTACTTGCATGAGGATCTAGGGTCTTTTTGGTTCTAAGCTTCTTCTTAGGAGGTTCATTATCCCTTTCACATTGCCCCTTCACTCCAACATTATTCTTAGGATCCTCATCACCATCATTCCCATCTTTAGTAGGAGATTGTGACTTAGAAGTGTGAGCACTAATGGGTGTGTTTTGGCCGGAAACCTGTGTAGAGGCTTGTTGATCTCCCATGACGTGTTCCTTGTGTGAAGGGGAACCTCAAATTGCAATCCTCGGGACCAGGAAGCTAAATAACCATAGCTGGGACCACAACAAAAGCTCCAAACCACAATGAATAACGCTTTAGATGGTGTTTACTTTATATATATAAAGCAAACCAATTGAATAAATACTTCATTAAATACCCTCGTAATAAATACTTTTCATCCCATTATATGGTTTACCTTATCTGACACTTTACCATTTCATGAACCAATGCTCTTTCTCGAGATTATGTTATCGACAAAGGTTGTCGTCGCCGAACTTCAACATTGGCAAACTCTCCACTTTATGAACCAAAACTTTAACCTTTATCTGCAAATCAGCGAAGTTTTAATTTTATAAAGTAAATCTTCATTCTATTGACCTTGGCAATCGCTTTATTGGTGAACTTATAAGTTCGCGAACCAAGCGATTCTCTGATGCTCTTTGTAAAAAGCTCCATCGTTGTCATATGAATCGATGAATTCTTCCTTTCATGAACCTTCAATAGAAGTGATAGTAATTAGTTTGACTTTTTCTTTTATCGGCAACAGGGGTACTTCACAAAATGATTTACATAAGACACCGCTTGATTGGGGAAAACATGAACTCAAGAAATAAGCGATAACAATAACTCATGGGTTAAGTTTTGCGATAGATAAGAAACACTAATAAAGAAGGCTTTCTTGACGAAGGAATATGTCTATTAGAAAATCCAGAAGTTTGCGAACCTGAGATTTCTCCGATATGGTTTGCCAACTCATAACTTCATCGATAACCAAAGGAAAAGACTTAGTTTTCAAAAATATATAAAAGCCGATAACAAAGAAATATTAAGGTGAAAATCACCATAAACATAAGGTTTGTGGGATTACAAATTTACCGATAAAGGGAAAAAGACTTTCACATTTGAGACATGACTCAAAAACAGGGAAGTAAAGACAAAATAGACCAAGTTTGAATTGTACGAGGACAATGACCAAAACTGGGGCAACACCAACATAACAAACAAAATTAAACTCCACATAATGAATAATAGCAAAATTAAAATTGAACTTTACATAAAAAACAAAGAGAAAAACTTGTCTATTAACAACATTATGACTAGACAGAGCCTGCCAATTGACCCAAACAGAGAGTAAAAAATTTGTGCATAAACCTAAGTACAATAGAATACCCTCTATAAGCAAACTATATAACATAACTCTATTAAAACTAGACACAAATTTTATTAAAGCTGGGCACCCACAAATTGTAATTAAACTAGACACTATACTCCTCAAAACACAACTCAAGTGCAAACCCGGATGAGTTAGCCTCAACAAAGCACATGAACCCTCTCCTTGCCATGGACGACCTCCTAGTCACTTCTGCTCTCGTGGCATAAGCTAGTTGAGTGGAGGCGTAACCCGGGGATGGCTCTGTTCTTGTGGGATCAGAACATCGCGAAGAGTGGTCGACCAGTTTCAAGGCATGTTGTTTGTTTGTTCTATGACTGTGATGGTGGAGATAACCCTATGACCCAAAGGGTCACTGGTCATTGATCTCCTGTTATGATTCCTTGTGTTCCAACGCCTAGATGGATGTTGATTGTATTCGTTGATGTTTCTTAGGTGTTCTAGATAGTTTTCGTGTTCCTATATTGTTTGGATGATCCTAAGGGTTTGTTCTTGTTGTTGAATTGCTTTTTATGTCAATCGTGGTCTAGAATGTATTTCGTCTATCTCCTCAAGGATAGCCCTAACCCACTCGCCTCTAACTCCTAGGCACATCAAATGCTTTAGAGAAGAATGAGTCAATTAGGGTTGGCCAAGAGTTGACCTAGGGTTTGCCTAGTTTGACTTGTGAATTGTGGATTGTACCTTGTGGTGGTATCAAGGGTTTGACCTTGTGTTTTGGGATATTCCTCGTGATCGAATCGAGGGTTTTAAGTTTTCTAATGTTTTAATGTTTTTTGTGTTTTTGATGTATGCAACTAATTTATGAATGCAACACGATTTTTGGTTCCTTTTCTCAAATGTAAAGTGATCTAATTAATATAGAAATTGAAATATGTGTGCAATCTACTATGATTTTTCCTAATGCAAGCTATACTATGTTTTTGTATTTTCGAAAGCTATTTTTGGTTTAATCTAAGAATACTTAGAATGAAATTAATCTAGAATTGCAATTTAACTATTCAAAGAAAAGCTAATCTAATCAACTTGAAATAAACCTATCAAGGAAATTGCAACAACAAGATTACTATTCCCAAGAGCAAAGATAATTTAATTAACTATTGAAAGCATAAAGAATTGAAATAGAAGTCTTGTGTTAATTTGATAATGAGGAGTACAGATAATGATGAATGTGATAACCGATAAGGATTAACACATTATAGAATTTCTACACAATTTTTGATTACTTAGATCGCACTAAGCACAGAGCAAGAGCATACTTTTGTGATCCTAAAACCTAAATCTGAATTTTATGAAACTCTGGATTCAACTTCCAATGCCCAAATCAGAGAAAAATCCCCTATATAAAGGCCTTGAACTTCAAAACTAATTAATCTAACCTATAAGTCTGACCATAGAAGCTTGACACCTAGCAACTACTGTTGAAGTGGACAATTGGTAAGCAATCACGCTCGCAAGCATAAACAACAGTAACAAGTAAAGACAATCGCTTTAGACAAACCGTAAGTGAGGACGACCCCCTTTACACCCAAAAGTGGATATGGGGATCTCACTTTTTAAGACAGGGTTGCATTCTATTGTCGGATCATAACGTGGCCAATGTCACGGCATAGACAAACCCATGTGTTAGTCAAAAGGAGTGTTGGTTGGCAACAAATTAGTAGGAAGTGGTTAGTAAGCGTCTCGCCAGTCATTGGGATGTGGTCTGAAATCATTTTCTATCCAGAACATTTCATCTAGATAAGCCCAATCAATCTTAGTTCTTGTTGCTAATCTTACCTGAGAGTGGGTTTCAAATCTTGTATGACTGCTCTAGAGAACCAATCAAAACAAAGAGGATAAAATCCCACTCTTGGAAAACTATATGGATATGGATTAGTGAGGTGGTTGATCATTCCTTGAGATAACGCCCAATGTAAATTTCCATGAATATAATTCAAAAATTCCTTCATGTCTCTGATGAGCATTGGATTGAAAGTGTTGGCATGATCTTCTATTTCTGTTTGCAAGAAAGTAATATTGTTGATAAACCCAAATTTAATATTTCTTAAGACATTCATCTTGGCCTCCTTTTCCCAATGAGGAGCATAAAGAGATGTAATACACATGTCAAAATTGTATCTATGCTTGATAGTGATCTTGACAGGAGCTATCAAAAGACTGAATCGCTCCATGAATTCAACTTCTGTATTTTCATCATACTCTCCTTCATAATGCAAACTGATGAGTGCCCTGAGATCATTCAGCCATTTATCTAAAAAGTGAACTGATAGAATAGGATCAAGAATTTTAAGAGTTAACTGTCTAACAGAGCCATCAGTTTCTTCTTCCAAACAATTGTCAAATTCTATAACCATTAAAACAGATTCTGTAATTGCTGACATTTCTCTGGTTAGACTATCTGCTAATGGATTATTATCTCCATGGATCCATTCTATATCAAAATCATAGCTCATAAATCCAAATACCATTGAGCAATCCTTCCATGAGCTAGATCTTTATCAGGCTTTTTCTTAAGTAATGATCTCATAGGCTGACTATCAGTTCTCACAATGAAATGTTGGGGCTTTAAGAAAATTTTGAACTTCTAAATCCCTTTCTTCACAGCCAAGATTTCTTTTTCATATATGGTGTATCTACATTCTGTATCTATAAATGTCCCAGACTTGTAACCACAAATTTGAGCTCCTAGTAGAGGAATCTCCTGCAATAGCATAGCACCCCAAACTTCGTCAGAAGCATTAGTGTATAAAATCAAAGAGTAACCTTGCTTAGGCATATGCGGAGTGGGTAGATGTTGGCATTTTTCTTTAATTTTCTTAACAATTTCTATTAAGTCATCTAACCATTCTGCTGCTCCTTTCTTTGATTGATTCTAAATTTTTTTCCTGTCTTTTGCTAAACCATTGTAAAAAGGTGAAACATAATTTAAACATCTTAGAAATCTTTGAATTTGTTTCTTCCCAATCAGGATATCAGGAAACTCACTTATGTGCTTCATAATATGTGCTTGTAATTTGACTTTTCCCTCTGATAACACTAAGCCAAGAAAATCAATTTCTTCTTGCCCGATCACTATCTTTTTTGTTGATAAACAGATTCCATGATCTTTAATAGCACTATACAAAAGCTCTAAGTGGTTCAAATGTTTAGAAACATTACTGGAAAAAATAATTATGTCATCAATGTATACAACACAAAAGTCTTTGAGAGTTCTCAAAGCTTTATCCATTCTTCTCTGAAAATATGTTGGAGCAGTTTTTAGTCCAAAAGGCATTACATTCCATTCATATAAACCTTGTGGAACTGAGAAAGCAGTTTTATATCTATCATCTTCTCTGACTTTTACTTTCCAGAAACTTGACTTGCAGTTAAACTTTGAGAAAATCTTTTTTGAAGCTGCTCTCAGAATTAAATCAGTGCTGAAAGGAATGGGATAATTGAATGGAAGAATAATGTCATTTAGAGGTTTATAATTTATACAAAATCTTTTCTTATCTCTTTCCCTTTCTGCTCTTTTATTTACCAAGAAGGTAGGACAACTAAATGGACTTTTGCTTTCCCTGATAAAATGTTCTTCAAGGAGTTCTTCTAGGCATTCGTCCATTTCTTTCACTTTAGTAGGACTCATGAGATAAGCTGATTCAAAAGGGATCATTGACTGACATTTTGGTTTTAGCTTTATCTCACATTCTTCATGTTCCTTGGACCAAAACTGTAAACGATTCATGCTGCAACAATCCTGTTCAAATTTAGCTTTTAGAGGTTCAAGCAACAATGGTGGCTTTTGTATTTGGAGACTAGCTTTTTCTTTTCTTGAAGGATTGACTTTCTTTTTATCAAACTTAAAATTTTACCACTTTTAACACAGGAATTTTGAACTGACCATCTTCATGTCTCAGATTAACTTCATGAGTTCTTAATATGAAAGGTTCATATTTGGTCAAAAATAAATAACCAAGCAACACATCTCCTTCTAAAGCATTATACTCAACAAAATCTGTAACAAACTTTTTGCCTTGAATTTCTATGGTAATATCTTGTGCATACCTTCTCATTTCAATTTGTTCTCCATTAATGGCATATCCTTTGGGCAGATCTGGTCGTGGCTTCCAAAATTTAGGAGGAATGGCATTTGTTTTTGCAAAGCTTCTGGAGGAACTAGAATCCAAAAAAGCATCCATTGGAATCTGCTTATAACCTGAAAAACAAAAATTAATGTGGATATATGAACAATTACTAGCAAGATACATGGCATTTACTGGTTCTCGAAGATCTGGGTCAGAACTGCTGCTTGTATAATCTTTTTGATGTTTATTTGCTTTGACCAAATAGTGAATGAATCTCCCCCACGGCAGAAGTAAGTTCAGTGATGTCTTCTTTCTGTAAATAAACTTGTCGGGTGAGATTTTAAACTTCTTTAGTGAGGTAGTCCAATTTGGAACAGAGTGCATCAAGTTGGTTAGGAATTGTTGTCTTTAGACAATTTTTTAAATGATGGAGGAGGTGACCGTGGCTTAAGAGATGCTCTCTTGTCTTTGGTATTTTTCCAAGAAGGATGTTTATATCCATGAGAAGAAGTAGAGGCTTTGGATCTTTTGAGGCATGCTACTAGAGCATCCTTCTCTGCTTCCCAAGTCTTAATATCTTTAATCTGCTGCTTAGCCGCTTTCCTCCTTTCTTCTTTTTTGTCTGTCATTCTACAAGGATCTTTGGTTTTAGCCATATCAATTTTGAATTCTTGATCCTTAATGGTCCTTTAAAGAACCTGTTTTAGAACAAAACCAAAATCACTTGAACTAGATGAATCAGGATCATCATCAAAGCTTTCAGAGGGAGGATCATAAAGTTGTTCACAAATCCTTTTGGATTTATCTTTACCCATAGAAAATTGCTCAGGAAGAATCTCAACTACTTCAAAGAATTGATCAGAAGAAAACTGAAAAGAACTGTCAGAGGTATTTACAATTTCCCAATTATTATTCACATCCTGTTCTTGAAACACAACATAGACTTTTGTTCCTGGGTTTAACTTTCTAGGACAAGTTGTGGCATAATGAGGACCTTTGCATATAAAGCATTTGACTAGTCGTTTTCCAGGATTCTTGTTTCTTTTGAACAGATATTTGGGAGTTTTCCTATTTCAAAAAGAATTTCTATTTACATGTGCAAGCTTATACTTTTTCCTTGTAGTCTTTATGCTTGGATCTAAATGATCTCTCCATGTTGCCATCATCATAAGTGCGCTTGCTGCACTTTCTGCATTTGCAATATTTTCTACAGGATTTTCTGCAGAATTTTCTGACTTGCTTAAAGTCTTTTAGCTGATTGATAGGAGGAAGGTTGCAATATTCTTTTAAGTTACAAGAAGAATTATACTAATCTTTATTATCATTCAGAGTCTTCAAAAGACATTGTTTGTCCAATTTGTATGTAACTAAGGTTTTTAACTTAGCAAATGTACATTTTTCAACCTTAGTATGTCTTTTATCGGTCACATAATCTTTTGCCCATTCTCCCAATCCACATGGAAGTGAATTAAGATAATATTTCTTTGTGGTTGTATCATGGAGTTTATTGGCTACAATCATATATTTCTCAAAAACAAGATTGTACTAATGCAACTTTCCTAAATTCTTGAGTTTTAATGAATATAAATTTTTTTCTGCCTCAAGAATGTCATTTTTTCTTTCTCCACAAAATGTATCTATGAGCAGAGATTTGAGTTCTGGGAATCCTTTAGCTGAGATGTAATTCCTACCCATATCCCATTGTTTGACATATACTTCTCCTATATTTGGATCATGGGTAATAACTCCATTGTCTGGTAGGCTATTCCTCCAACCCCTAAGATTACCTGCCACTAATCTAACGACATACAAGACTTTATTTGAGTCAGACCAATTAGAGCTTCTTGTATCATAGAAATTTTCTAATGTATCACACCAAGTATAGATAACATCATAAGGATCTACCATTTTGTCAATATTTAATATGCATCTTGATGTGGCATAGGCTCTGAGTTGCTCTAGTCTGGTATTTTCTGAAATAGCATCCCTCATTTCTACATCATAATTGCTACCTACTGATTCATTAGTGGCCATGAATGTTTCCCAATTTTCTTCTTCATTTAGTTGGTCAAAGTTTTCTTCAACCTCTGGGATTTCTAGTTCTGATTCAGAAATATTCTGAGAAGAATCTACTTCAATAGTGATATCATCCGTCTCATCAAAACTAGGAATTTTCGCCTGAGCTGCTCCTGGCTCCTACATGTAGATAGGATGGTTATCTCTATCTTCAATATCTAATTTAGCTAGCCAATCTCTTACTGATTCTGTATGTTGCATGGCATGTTCTTTATGCTTTGGGAAGACTAGTTTTGTAGGTCTTGGTGCAGTGGTAGATCTAGAGGAAGCAGGTTGTTCTTCTTCTTCAGGGTCAATAAACAACATGCTTTTCCTTCTTTGTATTTTGACCTTTTGTGGTTTAGCTTCTGAGTTATGTGATCTGGACTCGTCTTTTTATTCATCCTCTTCAGAACTATCTCTACCCTTTTGAGAAACTCTGATTTTCTTAGTATATTTGCAGATCTTTTCAAGATTCCTAGCCACATGTTCTAATAAGACTTTATTTTCTATGGCCCCAGTTTCTCTTCTATTTCTTGAGGTTGCTAGATCATTTGCAATTTGGGTGACACAGGTATCTGTTCTTTGACTATAAGCATTGATGTTCGTGACCTGGGTCTGTATATGCTTAACTTGATAAGATATTCCAGAAGTATCATTTAACAGAGAAGTAGACTGTTTTTCTATTTTTCTAACACAAGTATCTAATTTATCTATATTATCTTCTACTAAAATCAACTTTCCACTGGATGTACTAGAGTTATATATAGTTTGCTTAATGTCCAGGGCCATATCATCAAGATTATCTTATGCAGACATCATCCATTGAGCTTGCCAGCTCCTCTGAGCCTCAGAGTTCTTCTATTGGACTCCTATCCTAGTATGGAGTCTAGACTCATATAATCATATTTACCCCATAAATTTTTATCTTGATTTACTATATGAAATGTTTCAGGGGTAGGCCACCTCCTTGGTTCATAACCAGTAATTTCTTTTAAGGCTTCATCAGGGAGTTGGATCTTGTATTTAACTCTTTTCTTAGCTCCATATCTTGGAAGAGTTTCTCTCTACATACAGGCAAGTTTATCCATCCTTTGGATCTTGATCCCTTTTTGTTTTTTTTATCTTCTTCTTTAGGGGTCAAGTGCAATCTGGAATTGACTTGTCTAACTAATTTATCCACAAGCACTGGGTCATTGCTTAAGTCAGAAGTGGATGCAAAGGAATGCTTGGAAGGATAAGGATTCACAGACATATGAGGTCTAGAAGCAGGACGGCCATATGAGCTAGAGCACTCTTCAGGATTGTAATCAATATATGGTTTATTGCTTGAACTGGGAAAAGCATGGGCTCAGGAATGGCTTCTTTTTAATGATTGTAGGCGAGCTTGGGCTTCATCAATAATGGGTTGTTCCATTATCATTTGTTCAGGGACATACTATAGGGTTACATCTACAACTCTTCTATGTTGAAACAGAGGTCTGATTGAAAACCTATTTCTTGGAACAAGGAGATTTCTGAATTGGGGCTTATGTCGATTTAACAATTGTTCAATAATGGGAAAGCCTATATCAAAACCTGTATGATCAATGTGTCTTCCATAATCTAATAGATTAGAAGATCCTTCAAGGAAAGTCACCCTGTGGGCAAAGAAATAGGTGGAGATACAATGTTCATAAGGCGGTAAATACAGTGATCTCCAATGGTGGAATAAACATATCCTGGCATGAAGGAAACCCCTTTAACTTGTTAGAGAGGGAGAGGGTAAAATTGGGATTGACAGAAAGGATGCCATCCGTTTTCTTAGCAGATAAAATACCATGAAATTGAGCTATGATGGCTTGTTCCCAAATGCGACATCTAGTATCAACTAGTGTGGCAAAATATTCAACATCAATGTAATAGTTAAAATGTGGGTGAACAATAAGATCAACATGAGGAAAAATGAAAATGGAAAAAACCCTTTTCTCTCCATCGATTGATATCTTCAAGAAGCAAGAAGGGAAGATAAACTAGACAGATACCTTCTCCAGAGACTAACAGATTAACTTCATACTGACGCACAGAATCACAAATTTTTGCTTTAATCCCTTTTTCAGGATAGAGTGTAGAAATTTTTATGTCTGGAAATTTGAAATTTCCTTTATCATCAATATGATGTTCTGGTTTGTTCTCAAAATAATTATGCAAAACATCAGATAAGGCAGAACTAGCATTTAACGATTTGCGACTGGCCATTGTGAAATTTAAAACTTACAGATTCTCTTTCGTGATATTCCTTTTTGCTTTAGTCGTCTTACTGTTGCCCTTCACATGGCTCCCTTGGCCTTCACACGGGTCCTCCAGCTGCAACCTCCACAAGTACTATTCATGCTACAAGCATATCTTCAGAATATTTAACACATAACAAGGCATAGATTGCATAAACCAAGTGGCTCTGAAAGCATAAAGAACCTATATCCTCTTTGGCGCATGAGCTTGGCGTATCCTTAGAAATCCTTTGTGTAGAAACCTTTCCTTTCTTTTGTAGCAGTGGGAAACTCCTCTTGGCAATAGGGTTTGAATGGCTATTGATTCGAAGTGAGCTATGAAAGCTATGATTGGGTGAGCTATGAAAGCTATGATTGAAGCACTTGTGCTTGAAAATTGGCAAGTGTAACAATGCTAAATGAAGCTTTTTGAAAAGCTTGGGCAATACAACTAAAAGCAAAAGACACCTACGTCCTGCGAAGAGCATAAGAATGCTAAACAAAGAGCACAAACAAAGCTAATAAATGGCTATGATAATGAATTTGCCTCCTAAGGGAAAGCTTTGAAGTTTTGCAACAATGAAAACTAATGAAATGAATGCTTTGAAGTTTTGGAAAACTAAAAAAATAAACTAAGAGGCTCAAAGGTCTATGAAGAAGCATGAAAATCTTGTGAAGATGGGAAGAGCATTCTTCAACTTGAGAAATAATGAAGAGGTGAAGAGTATTTATAGCTTGGAAGGGCACACAAGAGGGGGAAAAGTTGTTTAGAATGTGACTCAGACAATTTGTGAGTGAGTTAGATTCCAACACGACACATGAATCGTTTCCTTGTTAAGGGTGACCTCTTAGTCACTTTTGCTCTTGTGACAAGATCCAATCAAGCGGAGGTAGGACCCGTGGGTTGTTCTGTTCTCGAGGGAGCAAAATGTCGCGAATGGCGGTTAGGTTGTTTGCTTGATGTGTGTGTTGATGGTTGTTTCGATGGAAGCATTAGATTGTAGTGGTTGTGGTGATAATAGTATGACTCGAAGGGTCACTAGTCCTGAGTCTCCTGAGCCTAGCATGAAGAGTGTTTTGTTCGTTTATGATTTGGAGACACTCTTGTCTCCTTGTTTTGGATTATATATTGTATCAGTTTTTGTTGGTCTATGATGCATTGGCAATGTTCTTGTTCTTCGATGGTTTGTTCTACATTTTGTTGGTTGTGAATTGGATGGGGGAAGTTTTCCCCAATCTCGTCAAGGACGGATCTTATCCAATCTTCCTTGATGCCTAGGCACATTGAATGCTTGGTTTGTGTTGTTGACTATTGACCTCATGATGGTATTGAGGGTCTCTTGAATGTTTTGTTTTGATTTGTTGAATTCATTGACCTTGTGATGAAATCAAGTGTTTGATCACTTGTTTTCTTTCTACATTTTCTAATGTTTTTGTTCTTTGATGGATGCAAGTTATATGAAATGCAGTACAACTTTTAGTTCTTTTTTTTAAAATTTTGATGTGATCTAATTCTCTAGGAATTGAAAATGGATGCAAACTAAATGAATTATCAAATGGAATCTAGACTATATTTTTGTTGTTTTGTGGAACGATTTTCAATTCTAATCTAATGAATTGGAAATAACAACTAATCTATGAACAATGGAAATAAAATTTAATCTAGGAATGCAAGGAAAACCTAAGCTAAGTAATTGAAAGCAAATCTAATCTAATGCAATAAACAAAGAAAGTCCTATAAAGACAAAAGCAAACAAATTATTTACTTCCTCAAGAGCAGAGATTTGTTCTAATTAGTATTGAAAACATGAAAGGAACCTGGTGTGAATTGGACATCAGTGCCTGGCGAGAACTCAGAAGTCCTTTGTGGCAACCCTCTCTTCCTCTACAACAACGAGGTCCTCCTCTTGGCAACAAGGATGAATATGAGAGCAATTGAATTGAATTGAGATTTGAATCTAAAAGAATTGGAAAATGGGGATGATTGATACAAGCATTTGAATGCTAAGAAGTGCAATGAGCTTGAGCAATTAATCTATGCAAATAAACAAAAAGGCATGGGAAACCCTGCACAAGCATGAGAATGCTATGGAGACAACTCTATGCAAAGGAGAGCCGTAACAAAGATGTAATACTGAATTTGTCTTCTAAGGGAAAACTTTGAATCTTTGCAAAAATAAAAAGTAAAGAAATGAACTAAGAGGCTCAAAGGCTTGTGAAGAAGCTTGTGAAGATGAGAAGAGCATTTCCAAACTTGAAGAAAAATGAAGAGGTGGGGTATTTATAGGTTGAAAATCTACATTAAAAGTGATGGTGATTGAGGAGTAATCTAAATCTGATTTAGAGTGAATAGCACAGTTGGAGAGTAGATCACAGAATAAGAAATGGAGATAACACATAACTGATTGGGAGATAACAAAGACTGAATGGAAGATAAGATTGGATTGATTGAGTCATGAATCAGTTAGGGGAAGTTGGCAATCAGTTAGACATGAAGAATCCTGCAATCAGGACTCAAATTAGAGCAAATTTGTGCTAGAATTAGAAGAAAACATGCATAAGAAAAGATGACAGGGTCACCCCTTTTAGGAAGTGGGCCGCCCCTTTTAGTAGGGTAGGTTGCCTCTAAAGACCTTGCTTAAAATGCAGTGTCCCCCTTTTACTAGGGCATGCCGCTTCTTTTACTAGGGCAGGTCACCCCTAGAGACCCTGCAAGACATAGGGAACTTCTTAGAGCTTATTTGGGCACATACTGACTCCTTTTTGGGTGTGGTATTTTTGAAATTGCATAATTTTTCGTGCACTGTATAGTGGTGTTATTAGTGTTTATTAAGAACACATGGAAAGTGGGCTGACTCTAGAGACCTTAGTTTAGGTGTAGGGTCGCTTGATGAGACTGTGAAGACATAAGGGGTGACCTAGAAAAGAAGGCTTGGACATGCAAATTGAAGGTACAAAAGGCTTCAAAAGGTTAATTGGATGGCTCTAAAAGGATGAAATGATGAAAAATCCCCTAGGGAAAGTGAATTGGTCATGTTGTTAGGGTTGGAAAGTGACATAATGATTTGTTGAACATGGGATAGGTGACTAGAAAGACAATGTGCAGGACTTTAGAAGGTTAGTTTGGAGATTAGGGAAACACAAACAAAGTGAGAATCCAATGAAAGATGTAACATCCTGCCATGCAACCCCAAAGGGTAAGAGCCAAAAGAGGCCCAAGAATATATTTTTTTGACATAAATAGATAACATACACATGATATGGTTGCCAATTCGATATGTCGACAACATACATGGCTAAGTATGGCCGAATGTACAACTCAAAGGAGAGGACTAATTCACTCTCCAGAGGAAACATTGTTAAAACTACGTTCATTTTAACCACCAATTCAAATGTTCTTAAATTCCATTCCAATTATAAATATGAATCTATAATCATCATAGAACAAACGGATCCGATACCCACACTGGAATTTGTAAGACATAATAATCTCGTTTCTTCTCATTAAATTACATGGTTACATCTATTCTATCAAAAGAGTACAACTACATAAAAGAATATACAAGAACAATGGCATAGCCATGAATATGATACAATAACTAAATGAGTACATCAACTGATAAAGTAATGGAGAGAGAACATTTCCAACTGGTGCTCCAGTAACTTGTTCACCGGTCCTCAATGACGGTGGCAACACCTCCCAATCATGTGGACTCATAAGAGACCACCTCACCATGCTCGGAGGTAGTCACAAGGCCCAAACAGAAGTAACAAGGTAAGGGTGTACATGATGACCAACACTCACATCAATCATGGAGCAGACACGGAAAACAATGCATAAAGCCAAAGTCATAACATAGAGATGCTCATCAAATATAATGTCGGGTGCTACTCACAACTACAAAGGTACAAGACACTAGGGTGCAGATCGGATGGAGTGTCAACATGCGTGCACGAAGGGATGGCACCACATGGAATCAAGTGCACCTTTCAAATAGACGAGAAGACTCAATCATGCCCGAATCAACGCCCAACAGACGGATAACTCGACGCCCCACAGACAGATCGGCCTTCTCGTATGCATCCTTAGCCTTTACAAGCGCTCAAGGCCATGCACGAGGTCTCAATATCCTAGACCTAAGTTAATCTTGTTTAACCAAACAGGGCATACAAAACCCACTTAAAAACAATCCAATAAAAATAGGTGACACGGTGAGTGTCCCATCTGCATCCCCAAAGTATTTGGAATAGCCACAGAGGGCAGGGGACGTGTCCCAAGGACACCACATCTAACTCAACAGAAACACAATATGTTTTAAAATATTAAATACAAAATTGTAAAATGTGATCTACCAGTCAAAAGCTTTCGACGATAGTGAAATTTTATTGAAAACAACCCTTTGTCAGTTAGGTTAGTTGTGTAATAACTCCAGTGACCCCAATTTGATCACTGTTCACAAAGGAATGTGCGGATAATATAAGAATAAGCACGGCAAATGGCATTACAAGTCTTCTCACAACCTGAATTTTACATATTATCTACCATATTTAACATAACAAAAAAAAATGTTAAAGAGAATAACAAAATGGAGATCTTAATTTTCCTTTCCCCAGTGGTTCCCTTTTTCTGTGACAGATATTCTAAATTAGAAATTATGTAACCAAATTTCAATGCACAAACATAGATCGATGAACCTAAGGTATTTTGGTGCCATGCCATTCTTTAACTGTAAAATAACTGTAATGCCCAAAACAAAAGGCCACTCAATATTCTAAGAAGAGTTGAAAAGAAAATCGCTTCAAGAAGTCAACGTATAGCAAAAAGGTTTCATGGGACTTAGATCTCTTCAATCTCTGTCATTGCGTCCCAATTTTTCTTTTTTTGTATGGCTGCCTCATTATATTCTCTATAAAATTGAACCCTTATTTATCTAAAAGAAATTTTAAAACAAAAACCACATGATCTTTCTCTGAAAACCCTTTATCTAAAGAATAAGGAAATAGTTCTGCATGATAACAGTAAATTCAAGGACAGAGGCAATGTAAATATCTTGCATTGAAGTAAATTTTGGCATATTTCTAAAATGCAGCCAAGGGGTTTCTGTTTTTCTGTGTTTAAAGAAATCGCAGCAAGCAGGTTTTAGTTTTTTTTTTTTTTTTCTGCTGTGGTTGAGGAAAGTGCAGCAAACAGACTTTAGTTTTTGTGCTGGAAAAACAAACATTGATGCACATACCTTTTCTTCTGATCGCACTCCTCTTCACCTCCTCTCTGTGCGCCCTCAGCTGGGTTGAATGATTCCCAAACAGCACTGCCCAAAACGTGGTTCCTCTCCTCCAAATAGAGAGTCTTTTTTCCTTCTTTCCAGCGATTAACTTTTTTTTTTAATTCCCCTATGCCCTCCTCCAGATCTGCCTTCAAGATGTACTTTCAGTCATCACTCCACTCTCCAAAATGGGTGACCCATCACCAGATATTTTTGCTGCATTTAAACCCCCTCACCAACTTCTCCCCAAGAGCCATCGTATGGCCATGTAAGAGTTAAATAAAATAATAATAAACTGACTTCTTTTCTCCTTTAAAAAGATCTGATTTCTAACAACTCAAAATTCCATAGAATACTTGTATTCTCAAAATGCAATATTATTGTGTTGAGCGAAACTGTAACTACTTAACTTGCTGTAATGCAAGCATTTTATCCTCATGTTCAATCAGTGGCACTATAATATTGCATTATCACATTTCAATTGGAGGGTCTGCAATATTGCATAGTAAAGTTCACTTGGCTGGACACGAACATCATGAGATCATTATGGGTCTCTCCTTTCCATGCAATGTCGATTCACCAAACAAGTAAACTAGCACTTGCACCCATAGGAGGTTCAACGAATACGCCCATAGGAACAACCGACGAGATAGAAAATGTCATATATATCAAAGGCAAGTTACAAGAATGGTAAGAGTAGATCCGGTTGTTACCTATCTTTTGCATTGAAAGAAATGCCCAAAGCTCGAAACAGCTGGAAAGCCAACTTAGTAGAATGATAGGGGTAGGCTGAATTCCTTATAGCCTTCTCTATAGGGCTGGATCAAGTGATTATTGAATTTTGTATGAAAAATGAAATGAAATTTTCATATAGAGCAATTTGTTGCCAATTTTTGCTTTGAAAACAAACCTAAAGCTTGAAATAGCAGGAAAGCCAATTTAGCATAATGATATGAGTAAGCTGAATTATTAAATTGGTCAGAGCTAGTTTAGCAGATGGGCTGGAATGGACCTTGTTATGATTGATTTTTGTATAAAATATGCCCTTCATATATATTGAAGCCAGGGTAGAGGAATAATCAGAGTAGACAGATATTTGTATGAAAAGAAAACCCATAGATTGAAGCAGCTAGAAAGCTATTTTAACAGGGGTATAGGTTTACGAAAAATTATGAAAATATCAAAACTAGCTTAGCAGATTGGTAGGACTTGGACAATTGATTTTTGACCCTTAAAAAAGGCTTTCACACAATTTTTATCCAGAAACACTTTGCAGCTATGCACTTGCGAATGTCCGTCCCGTGCTTGGCTAGAAAGCGGTGGTCGTTTTAACGGCATCCCCTCCAGTGGTTGCGGCGTTGGTGAGATGAAAGGGAGAAGTGCCTAGATTGTGCTACTGGTCTGAACTCTCAACCGATTGAATGGGAAGAAAGCTTCAAGATCGAGATCTTCAGAATAGAATGGTCACCAACAAACAATGGATTTGAAGAAATATAGAAAATTAAGAAAATAAAAAACCAAACAACATGCTCTATTGTACTGCAATTCTTCAAATTGTTGTTCTTCCACTCTTCTGTAGTTGTTTTTGTCAATGTAGTGAAGTGTATTTATATACATTTGGGGCAGTGATCTAGGGCTGTGACAGATATGATATAAATGTATAATGCTTGCCAGTGGTAACAATGTACGCCATCCCGAGATTGATATATTTCATAAGTGAATCAGATCCATTTCATAAATATGCTGATAATTATGTACTAATTTCATACAACTGGATCAAGCATTAAATTCCCAGATGCTTGCATATAAACTGAGGACTTCAGAAATTTTTTCGGCGTCAATTTTTCAGCATGAGACAATTCCGAGCACTATATGCTCACATATAAAGCCTCAATTTTCCCTGGCGTGAGACAATTCTGAGCACTATATGCTCACATATAAAGCCTATCGGCTAATTACTCCATCAAATCACATTTGGTAATCCTCTAAGAAACAAAAGAAGAAAAGTAAGTTATACCCAAAGTCTCATATGGCTGGATATGGCATTACGATGTAGATTACAAACTCAACCCCTAGAGTAGTCCGTACATATATTAGATAAGATTGCAATCTGATCGTACCAACAAGCTAATAAAACCAATGCTTTATAGCCCTCCACTTGATTTCTTAGTATAATGATAAACTAAGAACACAAGGAAACTTTAGAAACAAGCAATTCAAGCTCATCGGAAGGGGTGAATTTCCAGGATTGTGAAGCAAATTCTAACAAACTATAGGACCAAACTGGCAAGAGCCACAAGGACTGTCTCAAAAATGACCTAGAGCTCAAAACCAACCATGCCAGAGGCTAGCCAATCAAATCAACAATCAAAAGACACATCAGAATAACGACCACAACCAACAAAAGCCTCGTTAAACCCAAATAACAAGGTTTCTAGACTAGACAACAGCCATGAATGGCAAGTCAGAAAGGAAAAGAACCTCCAAGAGGGTGTTAAAATTATAAATAAGGCCACAATAAGATTAACGGAAACCATGACAAAATACCGCAACAAGACATATTGGTAAACCGCATAAGACCAGATGGGTAATCCGAACGTTACCGCAGGGTGACCGGAAGATAAACACATATCACGGAATCACTGCAGTATCCGAGTGCAGTGGGCTAGGCTAGGGTATAGGGCCCATGACTATCTTCAGTAACCACCATCGGGGAATACGAGTACGCTCGGGCCTGTGGATCCGGGCGGAGTCGATACTCAGTACTTGCAACACTCTAATCACATGTCAAAGTACCTATGCATATAACATCTATCATATAGCCGAAGCAACATCAACCATCAGGAAGAGGATCATGACATCGTAAGCCTTTCGGATACGAGTGTTACGACATCATCCCTTTCCTGTCCATAATCATACAAAGGGAATGATCACAATATATAACCATATAAGCATGTAATCCAGCATAATAACTAATCCTGTCAACATCATAGTAATATCGGAATCCATCAAGGAAAAATAATAACAGAATACGAACACGGGGGTTGTTACAGAAGATGTGTCACCAAGAGTGAAGTTGTTGAGAGGTATATATTTCATGCTTACATGTACATGATTAGGACTATATCTCATCCTTGGACCGTCATGGTGTCTTTTTCATACTTATAGATTCTAGTGCGATTCCAAGTGTTTGAGTGGTGTTTTGAACCTGAAAAACCAAAAAATTGTTTGTTATTTTGTTTTAAGGTCATTTGGATGCCATTTTAACTCATTTTGAGAAAAGATTTCGATGCCATTTTGAGCACGGGAGAAAAGATTTCGACGCAACAAACACCAAGAGGAATGTGTGGATACCTTAAATTGTAATAGTAATCTATATTAATAATTATAATATAATTATATCTTAATAATATAATAATAATATAGTATATTGTATAGTATATAGTAATATATCTTAATTATTATTATATCTTAATCTTTTTCATTCATTATTATTATTTTAATTTATTTGTATAGATTTTTATTCAATTATTAACTATTAAATAAACAATTCAATAAATTAATTTTAAATATTTTATTTGTATTTCAATTTTATAATTTATTTCATGAGATTTTAAAATATATTGTTCAAATTTTCAATATTTATTTTTCAAACTTATTAATGCAGGACTATTGTAGGTAGAGATTGTTATGATGGTAGTCAGCTCTAGCTCTATTGGCGAGCCCTCCTTCAATATTGATCCGAATTCACCTTTGTGGAGGCGTGTAGAAATGTTACAGTTGATTCCAAGTGGTAGGACATATGTTTGGAAATGCAATGGGTGTGATAAGCAGTATACAAGTTCATGCAATTGGGTCAAAGGCCATTTGTGTGCCATTCCTGGATTGGGAATTAAAGCCTATCCAAGAAAGAATAATACACCTATCCCATCTCATAAAATAGCAGAACATATCAAAGAGCAAGAGAAAGTAGATGCAAGAGTTGTGAATAGAACATGACATCCTTTGAGGAGAGGAGGGGACTTGCGAAGGCTAATTGCTTCTCCATCTCATATTCATAGTGTCATGTTTGATGTTGTAGTAGAGACCCACCCAATTTTGGGTAGGAATGAAGATAAAGCCCGATAATGTGAAGAGAGCAAAGGGACCATTAGAGAGGTTATTAGAAAATGATGCTAGAGAGATTGTTGACCAAACTATCGTAAGAAGCCTCTATGCAAATGATTTGTCTTTCAATGTTGTTCGATTTCCATATTGACAAGATATGATAAGAAAAGTAACTGAAGCTCCAAAAGGGTACACGGGCCTAGGTTATGAGAAGGTGCGTAGCGCCTTATTGGCAAAGGAGGTGAAACATATAGAAACTTCATTGTCTCCCATTAGGGCCGCATGAAAAGAAATAGGGGTGTCCATCATTTTTGATGGATGAAAGGATGCAAAAACTAGGTCGTTAATCAATGTGATTGTAGTGTGCCCTAAAGGGACAATGTTTTTGAAAGTAGTGCATTGTGAGGGGCAGGTGAAGGATGCACAATTGTTGTCGATATCCTTATATAGTGCATTTAGGAAGTGGGTCTTGAAAATGTTGTCCAAGTCATAACAGACAATGCAAAGAATTGCAGAGTAGTTGGTATGTTGGTTGAGACACAATTCTCACATATATTTTGGAAACCTTGTGTTGTCCACTCACTCATAATCATGTTACAAAAGTTGGGTGGGAAAATAGATTGGATCAAACAAGTCTATGTTGAGGCCGAAGAGATCCAAATGTTCATCACAAACCACCACATGTCATAGGGCATTTTTAGATCATTCTTGGGATTGGAGTTGTTGAAGGTAATTCAAACAATGTAACTTTTTAATTTTATGTAAATAACTTTAGTAATTTATTTTTAAAAATTTAAGTTTGCATTCTTCTTTGTCTTTAACTTTTTTATTTTTTGTTTTTAAATAGGTTGTTGAGACCAAATTTGCATGCAACACAATTGACTTGAGACGACTTGTGAAGGTGCGAGAGACACTTTCTAGCATGGTCATTAGCCAATCATGGTCCATATGGAGGCAATCCAACAATGAGAGGGCAACAAATGTAAAGCAAATGATTCTAAATGACACTCGGTGGGATCGCATAGAATATCTTCTTAGTTTCACTAAGCCCATCACGAGTATGATATGCTTTATTGACATGGATAAGCCATGTTTGGGAGAGGTTTACGATGGCATTGACTCAATGATTGAGAAGATGAAATCCATTATAATTGCAAAAGAACAAGATCCTAACGAAGTTTTTTTTAAAGAGGTGTAGTCAATTTGTGTTGAGTGGTGGAACAAAATGACCACCCCAGTCCATCTTCTTGCCTTCGTGCTGACTCCCAAATATTACAGTGAAGAGATCCTTGCTATGCCAACAAGGGTGCCACCATACCGTGATGTAGAAGTCAACGAAGAGTTTAGTAAAGCACTTACTAAAATCTTCCCTAATCCTGATATAGAGGATGCAGTTACAACAGAGTTTGTTGATTTTGTAGCCTCCATCGGGCAAAGTGTTTCTGCTCTTTATAACAAGTATAAGAAGGATTCTCACTCTTGGTAGTACCTCCATGGCCATAAATTGCCACACATTCAAGTTCTTGCAATCAAAGTTTTATCGCAAGTAAGTTTATCAATTTTTACCCATCCTCTAAATTTGATTTTTTTTCATTTTAAAAATTACTATTTTCAAATTTAAAGTTTGATTCACAATTTATTAATTTTAAACTCTAGCAAGAGCTCCCTTTGCTTAAATAATTTGCTAGCTCTTCTTTATCTGAATGAATTGGAGTACATACTCTTTCATCCACTTAGTGAAGCGTAATTGATTGGCATCTAGAAAAGTGCAGAGGAGCTAGTTTACGTGCATTCCAACTTGTAGTTTCTAACTCACAAAGATGATGACTACAAGGAAGGAGCAACAAAGTTGTGGGATGTAGACCTAGAGCGAACTGACTTGGATCTTTTTTTTATTGCACAATCTTTAGCTTTTGAGGAGTCCAGTAGCCAACATGCTTTTAGTGCGAGTGGGAGTGGGGTTCCATGTGGTTCTCCTAATCTACCTGCATCATCACATTATGTTAATGATGATGATGATGATGATTTTGGTCTTAATGATGATCCATAAATGCTGCTTAATATTTGTATTATTTTAATATTGAACAATGATCATGTATCACGACATTCAAGTTTGAACTTTGATCCTTTTGTAATTGAATTAGTATATTATATTTCAAAATTTGAAATTTGTAACAGTTTTGTTTAGCATATGCATGATATATATTTAAATTTTTTATACATTTTTTATATGGATGTACCCAACCCCTCCAAAAGAAATGTTGTAATGACGTACCATACCCACGTACCCTGTATCTGATTCCAATTCGACAACTTATATATAATTTTACAACATATGTATAAATAAATACATATATACAAATATTATATTTATAAATGTATATTATATTTATTTATTAAGAAAAAGTCATATATATATATATTATTTTTATATAATTTTATATGGAGGAACCCAACCCCAAATTTTTTTACTTAAGAGTATACCATAATGGCAGCCTTGGCCAATACTTTAAGAAAATGAAAGCCCGGATTCCGGCCCCCCAATCGTTTAAGTGGGGCTAGGGCCTCAAGTGGATAAAAATGGTTATTTAATATTAGCTAAGCTTGCAAAGCATCTTCAAATTGTTCTAGTACTACTTTCACACCACAACAGGTTGAGGAGTTGAATCAAGAAGCGAACCCACATTAGTAACTTCACCTCCAACTCAGATAGATGAAAATGCATAGCCTGATTTACACAAGTCGGTGGATTGAATTAGAAAGCATATTTGCTCGCCAAACATGGCATAGGCTAGAGGAAGTAATTAGCACTTTAGCTGCAATTTATCCACCTAGAGAGTAGTTGCCACAAATTGTAAATTTTTTCAATTCCAAACATTGAAGGTGCAACCATCAAATAAAGATGCCCGAATGGATATGAAGCACCTAATGCTTTACACCCTCAATCAATAATAGCCATAAAAGATTATTTGCAAGAGGATTTCCAAGCATGGATCATGTCTTGCGAGTTCTGTCTTCGGTGGACAATATCCAACAAGAAATAAAAGAGAGTATAGCCATGCTAAAGAGAATTGGTATGATATCCTCTTTGCTAAAGAGAGAATGAATGAGCTGGTGAAACATGATTTTCCAAAAATGTGGTGAGAGAATGGAACCTCGTTGAAAAGAGATGACGTGTTGAGAAAAAATACAAGTACATCTTAAAAATAGAGTATCAATTTATGACAGAGCATCAATTACTGTTGGGTTCGGTGAAGCCCAAATATTCCTTCTAATTATAACGACAGGATCTCTCACACTCGAAATGGATACCTTTTGTAACTGCCTCTTTTTTGGCATGTATTTGCTAATTTAGAAGTCGACCGTTTTGGAAGATTTTTCTATTTTGGAGATGGGATTGAGTTTTAAAACCAGCTGCTGCTTAAATGCAGATTGTATTGAGAATTAATAAAAAGAGAATCCCTGTTGAAAGTGGATGTAGCCATTGTTGGGCAAACCATTATAAATCTTGTGTTCTCCGTTTAGATCTTTAATTTCTATTTTTATCTTTCTGCAATTTCTTCTTTCATTTTGCTGCTGCAATTTTATCAACAATTGGTATCAGAGCCATGGTGCTCGATCATTTGGCATAAGAGGTTTGAGTTTGAGTGGGAGCAATGCCGACTGATAAAGGAAGTCATAGGAAATCACAAGGGAGGCTAAAATCTAGCAAGAGAGATACTGGTGGCTGGTATTGTGGCAAGCAAGGCCACATCAAGAAGAATTGTTGGTTTTTGAAGAAGGTTGAAAATCAGCCAAAAGAAGATGAGGCGAATCCGGTACGTGAAGAGGATGCCGGTGCAACAATTGGTGCTCTTATTTCAGCCTCAGAAAAAACATCACCAAATGTTTGGGTGCTCGGTTCGGGAGCATCGTTTTATGCCACTCTGTGCAAGGAGTACTTCATTAATCTGCAAAGCGGTGACTTTGGTAAGTTTTTTCTTGGCAATAATGAATCTTGTGATGTTATTGGCAAAGATGATGTTTTGTTAAAATTAAAAAATGGAAATAGTTGGCTATTGCAAAATGTTATATATGTCCCTCAGCTCAAACAAAATTTAATTTCAGCTGGACAGTTGTTTTCATAAGGATGTAAAGTTGATTTTGAATTGAATAGATAGGAAGTCACAAAAGGGCCCTGGGTAATTGCTCAAGGCAGCAAAGTAGGCACCCTGTATGTCATAGAAAGTCTTGCTTCATGTGAAATGGATAGGTTAGATGATGTAGTTGATTCCGTCATTGATGAATTTCTTAACCTATTGAAATTTGATCAAATGTTTGTGAAAGAAAGTGTAAGAGCCTCTGCAGAAAATACAGAAATTAAAAAGACAGTAGTTTGGGATGATGATTTTGAAAGGGAAAATGGTAATGTCAGTTCAAAGAGTAGAGTAGCTGAATCTGAAGTTCTTGTAGAAACTATCACTCAAATAAATTCTAAGGTCAGTGAAGAGGAGGTTAAAATCGAAGAGAATATAGTTACAATCACTAAGAAGATTGAAGTTGCTGATTCAGCTCCATTGGTGGAAACATGTGCAGTTGATGCTGCAAAAACCCTTGTCGAGGTTACTATTACCAAAAAAGCTGTGGAGGTTATTGTTACATGGGAGCCTTATGAAAATGTTAAATCTTGTGAAGAAAGTTGTGATAGCCTGCGAAGATGTGGAAGGAAGCCTAAGCGCAAGTTTGGTGGAGGTTCCAAGACGCTTTGTAACGCGTATAAGAAGATGGGATAAGAACAAGATCCACCGTCCGGTAAGAACAAGATCCATGGCAAGCGCAAAGAGAGAGAGGGATATTTATTCCTGGAAGCAACATCACTAGCGCAAAAAGATGAAGAGTCTTGGAGGCAGACGGTCACCCATGGGTCCTAGTTGCTTACAGTCGGTAATCGGGCTGAAGTTGGGAAAGCGAAGTTATTTCGAGGTCGCATTGCCCTTGCCATCGATTAGTCCAACGACGAAGAAACAACAGAGTGGGATGCAACAGGGCGAACCCCAACAAGTTTCCCCGTGCCAAGTGAAAAGGTGTAACCTGAAGCTGAGTGGTGCCAAAGATTATCACCACCACCAACGAAACTGGAGTTGTAGAAGACAAGAAGTTGCAGAAGAGATGAGAAAGAAGCCAAAAATTGCTGGAAACCCTGAGGCAAAACTCGCATATGTTGAAAAAATTACCAAAGAAATAGAGTCTAGTGAGTTTTATGTTGTTTCTAGTAAACTGTCATCTTCTCATGATGAGGACAATCTTGGCTGGGATGAGATTGAAGATCTCAGCTGCGTTGATCAAAGTTGCAAAGTTGATTTAAATCAAGGAGAAAATGGAGACATGGAGGATGGTTATGATATCAAAGCTGCAATTAAATCTGGACTTTATGACATTGCTATTGGTGCAGGGTTGGAGTCTATGACTGTCAATTCTGTGGCTTGGGAAGGCTTTGTTAATCCACGGGTTAAACCCCATAGGCAAGCACAAGATTGTATTGAATATGATGATAAGGGCTATGATGAGAACCAGAAGTTTCATGAATTTGAGGGCAATGATGTGGGCTCTTTTGCGTCTGGGGAATATGATGAAGATGATAAGGAGGCCGATGTTGTATGGGAGAGTATTGATAAGAGAATGGATTCTCGCCGCAAGGATCGCAGGGAAGCAAGGCTTAAGCAGGAGATTGAGAAGTACAGGGCTTCCAATCCTAAAATTACAAAGCAATTTGCTGATTTGAAGAGGAAATTGTATACTTTGTCTAGTGAAGAGTGGGATAGTATACCGAAAATTGGGGATTATTCGCCGAGGAATAAAAAGAAGAGGTTTGTGCTTGTGCCGGATACATTGCTGATGAGATTGATTAAGTGTGCCCATGTTTTGGAGGTTATTAAAACTGATGTACTTTGGAGGAGATTCATCTAGAGATTTCTTGAATAGAATTTGGCGAAGCTAAAATCTTCATTGGGGCTGATGTAACATTACAAGTGGAAATGCAAAGGATATCTCTGAGCAGGTATCTCAAGCAATATTTGGTCTTCAAGTGGGAGATTGTTGGGTTTGGTGAAGCCCAGATATTCCTTCTAATTATAACGGCAGTATCTCTCACTCGAAACGGATGCCTTTTGTAACTAACTCTTTTTTAGCATGTATTTGCTAATTTAGAAGTCGATCATTTGGAAGATTTTTCTATTTTAGAGATGGGACTGAGTTTTAAAAGTTGCTGCTGTTTGAATGCAGATTGTATTGAGAATTAATAAAAAGAGAATACCTGTTGAAAGTGGATGTAGCCATTGTTGGGCGAACCACTATAAATCTTGTGTTCTTTTTCTCTGTTTTTAGATCTTTAATTTCTGTACTTATCTTTCTGCAATTTCTTCTTTCATTTTGCTGCTGCAATTTTATCAACAATTACAAATTGTTAGTGATCTTATAGTGGGAACTTGGGAAGGTTGTCTTTGAACACCAAGCTGGGTATCTTTACTATTGAGCATATGTCTGGATTGAATCTATGACCTTATGGACAAGCAATTGTAACATTTGTCGCTCTTTATGCCATTCCAAACTATGGCCAAGATGACTGGGAATTGGGATAACATCATTAATTCTTACATCCTTGGTTAAGTTGATAGGGCTAATGTAACATAAAGTAGGTGGTCTCTTCAACTTTGTATTTTTTATGCTTTTGGAATTATGTGCTATTCAAGTGTATGAGAAGCCACATTAGATATATTTCATCGTTGGAAGCCTGTGTCTCTAAAATTACACTTGCACAAATTAGAATGAATAATAAACTGTGAATAATTTCATTGATTAATAGCTTAGGAATTAGTACAATATATATAGCAGAAGATGAGCCATCTAGAAAAGCAACTGCCAACTAGAAAATAGGCATGCAACTCCATGCAAGATTGCACAGCTAAGCAATCATTATCCTAACAACCTAACAGCTAGCAAACTTATCTAGAGGAATATCCTAGAATATAAATTCTACACTAACACCCCCCCTTAAGTGTAGCTAGGTGAATAGAGAGATATGGGTTGCGGCAAGTAAGCTTGATCAGGTACCCAATTACAAAGAGGAAAGGAGAAAACCCAGGTGAAAAAACTCCTAACAATTTATTTAAACTCAAAAAGAAGAAAGCTACAACTACCAATGAAAAACTGCATATAAATCCAGCAATAGGATATAGATCAAAGTCGTAGAAACCACTGCACGAGTACCTCTAGGATACTCTCGAATGCTCGAAATTGTAGTTTGGTATTTAGTTTGCACTTTTCAACTGGATGGCGTTGAATAGATAGACACCCGAACTTTCGATACAGAAGTTGATCGTCTAAAGACAGGAAGATTTGATGTTTGCAGAGATGTGCTCCGAACGGTATGAAGCTCCGACGGTTAATTAGCAACTTTTATCCTAAGTTTGTTTATTCAGAAGCATAATGAAAGAAACCCATACTAGATACTTTAAGTAGAATCCCCCATATGGAATTTTATATAAGTTCAATTTTTACAAAGCCCCAAATTTACCCAGATCTTTATCATGTGGTGCTCGTAAAGCATGTATAATTTTAAAGAATCAACATAGGAAGAAAGCAAGGAGCATGCAAAAAAAATAGATGAAGTAACATGCATGCATCTAGAAACAAAGGTTTTTACAAAGCCCCAAATTTTCCTAGATCTTTATCATGTGGTGCTCGCAAAGCACGTACAATTTTAAAGAATCAACATAGGAAGAAAGCAAGAAGCATGCCAAAAAAAATAGGGGAAGTAACATGCATGCATCTAGAAACAAAGGTTTACATCTGCCTCCATAGTGGTGAAAATTTTCACAGAAATCTGCCTGCAGAAAGAAGAGAAGAACTCACTTGCTAAAAACAGTAAAAATACCTTCAATCGAGCCACATCCACGAGCACACGGGAGTTAAGTATGACCCAAATTCATGATCTCACTCAACACTTCCCCGCACTCAAATTAACATGTAATGTCCCCATTTTTGGAATGGTTGCCATGGGAGAGTCACACATATGGAGATTTGTCATCGGATGTGCGGAGACTAGTCGTTATCCTATGTTTGATGCCACATTGATGATGAGGCTTGGATCTTATGCATGTGCCAACATTGAGTAGATTATCCTTGCACCTTAATTTGGGACTTGTGAGGAAGAAATGAATAACAACTAACATCTTACCTTGGCACTTGGAGATAACATGACAAAAGAATAAATTATAATAAATTCATATCTTTAATTTGGATTTATTATGGCGCTCATGAGTCTTGAGGATGGTCGTCCCTCTTGGAGGGAAAAAGTGCATTCAAAGATCAATATCACTCTACCTAGGTCGGCCCTAATGAAGGAAGATAAGTTGGGTATAAATAGAAGCTCAATTTGGCATTTGGAAATCATCATTCACTCATTCATTCAATCAAGAAGGTTTGAGGCAAAAATTTCAAGCCTTAAGAGGTGTTGGACAAAACCCTAGCTTCTTCTCTTGGAGGATTCCATAACGGAGTTCACTTGCACTTCATTATTTTTTGGAGTAGAATTGCAGGTCAGATTTGAAGATCATTTTGGAGGACTTTGCTATCATTATTTTGCATTATTTTTGGTATGTACAACCTTAGGGTTTAGGGCAGATTTGAGCTGGGCTTAATTGTCTTGTTGCCCATGCTTTTGGATGTAATTGGAGACTTGTTAAGTTCTGATTTTTGTAGCAGCAGACTTATGGATTTATTTCAGTCATTTGTGGTTGCCATATGAATTGATTTACTTGCATATTTGGTGGTGGAATTCAAATGTGATGTTGGCAATGATGTTATGATGCTTTGTCATGTTTCATGGAAGATATATGCAATTGTTTAAGTCTGATTTTTAGGGCAGAAGTTAGGGTTAGGATAGAAAACTAAAATAGCAAAAAACTAGGGCAGAAGTTAGGGTTAGAGCAGAAAACTAAAGTGCAGAATTCAAAAAATTCATTTGAGAGCCCGTGAATCCAAAATTGTTCATAATATCCCCATTTGCGATATTACATAACATGGTAATAAATTCGCACAATAGAAAACAAATTTGCACTCAAACTAACTTAGCTCTGATACCATGTAAAATTTGTGAATCACTCTGAGCTGCAAATTACACTTGCACAAATTAGATTGAAGAATAAATTGTGAATAATCGCATTGATTAATAGTTTAGGAATTAGTACAATATATATAGCAGAAGATGAGTCATCTAGAAAAGCAACTGCCAACTAGAAAATAGGCATGCAACTACATGCAAGATTGCACAGCTAAGTAATCATTATCCTAACAACCTAATAGCTAGCAAATTTATCTAGAAGAATATCCTAGAATAGAAATTCTACACTAACAATGTCAAGTGTCAACATGGTGGTTACAATTACGTGGTGCCTACATTATAAAAAGTGAGATGGCTACCTCATTCATTACCTATATGTAGTGTGCTTTACAACACTATATGGATCGGTATGTTGTTTTCAATCGTTTTGGTTCAAGTCATTTTGCATTTTCCCTTTTTTTCTGTGACTTATTTTCTTGCATTTTGCTTATGTTTCTGGGTTGATTTGTTTGCAGGGTTATTGCTGCATATTTATGGATGAAACATTTATTGGTTGGAATGTTTAAACGGACCTAGTGAATGGTTCACAAGCTAGATTTCTAGGATAGTTGTGGAGTCAGTCTTGTATTGGTCTTAGAGGCTGTACTGGCATGTCTAAAGTATGTATGTATGCAATTATTAATTTCAGCTACTGATTATTAATTTCCTATCTTATATAGATTATTTGACTGCCGAAAAATTAATTCACAGCAAATATTAAAAAATAATACAGCTGCAACTTCACAAATAATCCTGGAGATAGAAAAACAAAATATGCAAAATAATGAACACAATATATTTGGACAAATTGTCCCTGGAAAAACCTTGAAGGGAAAACCAGTACTGTAGATGAGAAATTTTATTAAACTTCAACAAATCAAGAGATACATAAACTACTTTCCTCTTACTGGCAGAGCTCCGACAATATTCTCCTCCGAAAATTCTTCTCCCAATTTCTCCTGCAGAAATTCCACTGCTGCTGTCTCCAACGCTATCACTGCGCCCTTACTCTCACTGCAAATTTATTTATTTGCTATTGCTGCAAATGTTTTTCAGATTTGTCCTCTCCAAATGCCCATTGATCCTCTTTTATAATCCTCTCATTGAAAACCAATGGCCATGATTTAATCTCAATCAATGGCTAAGATTAATTAGACTCTTACAAACCCTAATGTCTAGAAGTCTCTGGAGAAATCAATTTTCCAGGTATGGAGATAATTATTCAAGTTGTGTTTCTAGCCTCGTAATCACCACCCGAGACTAGAACAACTGTCCGAGCTACTTTAAAATTGACACTCCCTCTTAGCGAGGAAGGTGTTTTGCATAACACCCAACTTATCTCTGAAAAAGATGAATTTCACCTTCCCCAATGCCTTTGTCAAAATGTCTGCTACCTGTTGATCTGTAGGTATATACTCTAGCTGAACAATCCTCCACTGTACACAATCCCTAATGAAATGATACCTGATGTCTATATGCTTAGACCTATCATGAAACACTAGATTTTTAGATAATTTGATGCATCTCTGATTATCACAGTGTATCACTGTAGTCTCAACCCTCTGACCAAACAAGGCTACCAACAACTTTTGAAGCCATATAGCCTCACACGTTGCCATGCTAGCTGCTATGTATTCTGCTTCTGCAGAACTCAGAGCCACAAACTTTTACTTCCTACTGTACCAAGAGACAACTCCTGATCCCAAACTAAAGCAGCACCCTAAAGTGCTTTTCCTATCCACTATACTACCTACCCAATCTGCATTAATATAGCCTATCAACCTGATACCATCACCTTGAGCATATCTAATCCCATACTTGATTGTACCACACAAATATCGCAACACATGCTTTGTCGCTGTCCAATGCACTCTCTTTGGCTCAACCATGAATTGACTAAGAGAGTTTACTGCAAAGGATATATCTGGCCTAGTGTTGACCAAATATATGAGACATCCAATCAACTACTTGTATAAGGTGGGGTCTAGATCCTTTTCCTTGGATGAGTCGACCTTCTTCCAATTCATGACCATAGGTGTAGACATGGCTCTACAATCCTGAATCTCAAACCTCTTCAAGATTTCAATGCAGTATTTCCCTTGTCCAAGGAAAATCTCTCCATCTGTCTGCCACACTTCCATGCCTAGAAAGTAGTGCATAAGCGCCAAATCCTTCATCTCGAACTCTGCTGCAAGGTCCCTCTTGCACTCCTCTATGAGCCCCAATGAACTTGTTAAAAATAGGTCGTCCACATATAGAACAAGAATGAGAACTTCACCCCCAACCACCAAGTAATAGAGGTTAGCATCCGCCTCACTCTTCACAAAGCCTATTCCCTACAAGTATCTATCAATGCGCTCATACCACGCCCTGGGAGCTTGCTTGAGTCCATACAAAGCTCTCTTCAATCTGCACATGTGGGTTTCAGTGCTGTGTGCTACAAAGCCCTTTGGTTCTTCTATGTATACCTCCTCTACCAATTCACCATTAAGAAATGTCGTCTTGACATCCATTTGATGGATCAGCCATCCCATATGTGCTGCAAGTGAGATTACGACTCGTATAGAAGTATACTTGGCCACTGGAGTGAATGTCTCCTCATAGTCTATTCCCTCCTTCTGAGAGAAGCCCTTGGCAACGAACCTTGCCTTGTATTTCTTGATGTTACCATCTGCACCATGCTTAATCTGATAGATCCAGCGTGATCCAACTACTGCCCTATCTGTCGGTCTAGGCACAACCTCCCACACATCGTTCTGCACTATTGAGGTGTATTCCTCAACCATCGCATCTTGCCACACCTATTGTTGTGCAGCCTCCTGATAGCTGGAAGGCTCGCTATCTACCAATTGACTAACCAATGCGACATAGTCATTATACTTGGCTGGTTGTTTCCACTATCTACTACTCATCCTAGGAGCTCCCACAAACTCCTGAGTATCCCTATGTGTCTGTTGAACCTCATGGTTCCTCCTGTCAACTATAGAGGATGAAATATCAAACTCCATATCTTCTTGATGCATCTCTTGGATTTGCTGTATCTATTGCTCCATACTCTATGAACTCTCAACACCTGAGCCTGTGTTTATACTAGTAACTGTACTTGTGCTTCGCTGCTCCTGTTCTGGTTGAACAATCCTTGGAGCTTCTATTGGTTTCTCATTTTGATCATCTGCTGGCAAATCTCTGGACCTCTTATATGCCTTGTCCTCCATGAATTTGACATCACGCCTAACTATAATCTTCTTGGTCCCTGGAATAAATATCTGATATGCCTTTGAGGTCTCGTTGTAGCCCACAAAGTACCCTCTCTCTGCAGTCTGATCTAACTTGGAATGTGTAGGCTCTGGAATGTGACAAAACGCCAAACTCCCAAATATCTTGAAGTGACTGACATCTGGCTTCTTCCTTGAGAATGCCTCCTTTGGTGTCATCTTGCCCAATACTTTATGTGGAACCCTGTTCTGTATGTATACTGTTGTATTGCATGCCTCTGCCCATAAGTAACGTGGCATATCTTGGTCATACAACATATCCCTTGCTGCCTCTGATATAGAACGATTCTTCCTCTCAGCAACCCCATTCTGCTGCGGGTTGTAAGGAACGATCCACTCTCTCTTGATTCCTTCCCTGGTATAGAACTCCTGGAACTCTTTCTCTTTGTACTCGCCTCCATTGTCTAATCGAAGAACCTTTACCTTCCTGCCTGTCAAATTCTCCACAAGAGCTTTGAACTCCTAGAAGTGACTGAAGACCTCATCCTTGGTCTTCAAGAAGTATATCCAGGTCTTCCTGGAGAAATCATCAATAAAAGTAACAAAGTACTCGTATCCTTTGAGAGACTTCGTTGACATTGGTCCACATATATCTGAATGTACTAGATCAAGAACCCCCTTGGATCTGGTGTCACTCCTTGGAAAAGCTGCTTTCACAAACTTCCCCAACACACATCCCTTACATACATCATCATGCTCTGTGCTCACCTCTGGAACACCTGTCACTGTCTCATGAAGCAATTTAAGTGCTCCATGATGTATATGGCCCATCCTCCTATGCCATAGCTCTCCTTGATCTCTAGGATTACTGCTAGTCACTAGTGCCTTAGGAGTATCAAACTACAACCTATAAAGTTGGTCGCTCCTAACTCCAATAGCTATGGGTGATTTCCAATTCTTATGCTTGATTAACACATCCGCCCCTCTAAAGAGTACATTGTGGCCTTTATCCTAAAGGACAGATACAGAAATTAGATTCATGCCCAAACCTGGCACATGCAACACATCATGAATGGAAATAGGCTCGCCATTCTCCCTCTAAAATAGAACAGTCCCTCTCCCAACTGGATTGCACTTAGACTTGTTCCCCATCTGAATCTGGAATCTGATGTCCTCCTCCTTGTAGCTGGAGAAGTACTCTCTAACTCTTGTCATATGAAATGACGCCCCACTGTCTATATACCAAACACCCTGTGAGGTTGAACTAGTTAGGCAAGCTATGAGTGCAAACTCATCCTCCATTCTACTAGAAAGCTCATCTACACTTGCTGAAGCTGACGTCTGCTTCTTGCCTTTCTTTTCATTTTTCTTCCTTTGTGGGCAATCGCTGACATAGTGGCCAAACTCGTGACAGCCATAGCATTTGATCTTAGACAAGTCCTTCTTCTTCTTCTCACTTTTGGATTTGATCATTTGCCAGACCCCTTCTTCGCTTTCCCTTTTCCTGCTAGGGCAACGTTTTCCTGTTCCACCTCACTTTTCTGACTATTACTGTTGGTTCCACTAACAAGACTTAGTCTAAGCTCCTCCTGAGTGAAGTCACTCCATAGTCGATCCCAACTTGGTAAGGTGTCTCGTTCATTAATAATTTGAACAAAGACATTCCACTGCTTAGTAAACCCATTCAGGGCTATTCGTAGTAGCTCGTCATCATTTGGTTTGTCTCTAACAGCCACCAACTCATCCTTAACAAGTCTAAGTCTGGTGAGGTAACTAGTGACATCTTCTCCCTTATTCATCTGGGTATTCCTCAACTTTTCTCTGAGAATCAACTTCCAGTTAATGGTAGCATTTTGGGACAGATTCAGAATAGCGTCCCACATCTATGCGGAACAATATGATCCTTAACATCGTCAAGAATCAGCCTCCTCGCCTTGGCATCTTCCTTCTTATATGCTAAGAGTTGTGTTGTATCTATAGGTACAGGGACAACAGTGGTCACATATTCGTTGATACCATTCTCTTCCAGCAATAAAGAAATTTTGGCTTTCCAGACACCAAAATTTGAGGCTCCATCCAATCTGTCCTGATCTCTTAAACCTGCTAAGGTCATCTCAAAAGAAAATAATAATAATAATAGTTTTGAAGAGGTCAAACTAGGTTTTATAAACCCTAGATTTTTTATTTATTATTTTTTCTTTCTCCCTATGCCTGTACTGAGCTTTTTCTGCCCTCAGATCTGCTCTGATACCATGTGAAAATTCTATTGCAGCTACTAATTATTAATTTCCTATCTTATATAGATTATTTGACTGCCGAAAAATCAATTCACAGGAAATATTAAAAAATAATACAGCTGCAACTTCACAAATAATCCTGGAGATAGAAAAATAAAATATGCAAAATAATGAACACAATATATTTGGACAAATTGTCCCTAGAAAAACCCCGAAGGGAAAACCAGTACTGCAGATGAGGAATTTTATTAAACTTCAACAAATCAAGAGATACATAAACTGTTTGCCTTTTACTGGTAGAGCTCCGAAAATTCTTCTCCCAATTTCTCCTGCAGAAATTCCACTGCTGCTGTCTCTAGAGCTATCACTGCACCCTTGCTCTCACTGCAAATCTATTTGCTATTACTGCAAATTTATTTATTTGCTATTGTTGCAAATGTTTTTCAAATTTGTCCTCTCCAAATGCCCATTGATCCTCTTTTATAATCCTTTCATTGAAAACCAATGGCCATGATTTAATCTCAATTAATAGCTAAGATTAATTAGACTCTAGCAAACCCTAATGTCTAGAAGTCTCTCGAGAAATCAATTTTTTAGGTATAGAGATAATTATTCAAGTTGTGTTTCTAACCTTGTAATCACCACCTGAGACTAGAAAAACTATCCGAGCTACTTTAAAATTAACAATACATTATGCCATTGTTTTTATATGTGATACTTTGTGTCATGGCGATTACTTAGATTGTGTGTAATACCATTCGTATTAGCAGGGACGTTTCTGTGTATACAGACGATGCATGAGAGGTCTTGCAAAGAAGATATTTGAAACCTATTTGGTAATAGCATTAGATCTCGCTTTCATTACCTGTGTTTTTTCTTTCTCAGATGTTTAGATTTACTTATTTTCCCCATTTCTGTGTGGATTTTTTTTTCACCTCTTTAATTATTCTACCATGCTTCTATATGTCCTTACGTACTAGGAGACTCACCCAATGGATAGTTAACAAATAAGGTATCAGGCTATTGTATAGCTTATTATTATCACTTTATCTTTATTTAATGTTTGACAAGCTTTGTTGCTTTAACATGATGAACATTTTACCTGAGCTTGTGGTTCTTAGTTGCAAATCTTTAGACGATTTGTGAAAGTTACTTAGAGATTCAATAAGTTGTAAAAATCTGGATGGTATGAGAAAACTGGTTTAGAACATTTATGTGATGAAAATGTTTGTTATAACCGTTTGAGGTCTGGTTTTCACTTAGTGTATCATTTGAGAAATTGTTTCAGACCTGGTGTATAGTCTAATATAGCAAAGATCTCTGCAATAGATGTGCTATGGGTTAAATTTGCTTAGTATGAATAACTATATTGTTTCCTTTGAAATAGATGCAAAACTTGTAGGAAACTTGCAGGACTCGTGAGTCAAAATGGCTAGCGAGTTACTTGTGCAATAACTTGGCCCCAAGTTATTTTGAATAATTCGCCTGCAACCTGGGAAAAACTAGTTGATAACTTGGCATAAACTCGTGATTTATGATGAGAAACTTGGCCATGCATGGATTGTTAGAATCTACAAAACAGATGATAACCCAAGATCTAGTGCAGGAAATAGAAACTATAAAATTGCAAATACAAATGATCTAAGATCAAAATAGCATTACAACGTTAGTATCCAACAAGAGAAATTCAAATGCAACAAAAAGCAAATAGCATTAAGAGAGCTCAAAAGCAAGAAGCTACATGAATGTGTGTAAATACAAGCTAGGAGAGTGAGTATATTAAAAGTGAGAGGGAGAATGTGGCATATACAACCAATGGGAATAATACACCAAGACTCCAAAAAAAAGGAAAGTGTAACTCCCATAGAAGATGCTGACAACTCACTCCACTCACACTAATACTCATGTTATTAACCTAAGCAAGCTTAAATAAAAGTGTAGGAAAAACGTATGGTAGGAAAATAAAAACTTACATCAACACCTCCCCTTAAGTGTAGCTTAGGTGGGTGAAAAGATGGGTCCCGACAAATGAAGTTTGATGAGGTACCCATGTACATAGAATTCCCCCACAAGAAAAAAGAGAAAAGTTGTCCCCACAAATAGAGAAAGAAAAGTTGTCCCCACAAATAGAGAGAAAAGAACCCCCTCAGAATAGAAAGAGAAAGGACTAAGAAGCCCCCTAGAAGATGAAGCCTCCCACACCCCCAACAAAACTCATAAATGAAGAGACTTGTTTTTTGTGAAGGGTTTGGTGAAAATATTGGCAACTTGCTTGAAAGTTGAACACTAGCGGAGATTGATAATTTGTCCTTGGGTAAGCCCCTGAATATAGTGCATGTGAACCTCTATGTGCTTGGTTAGTTGATGATGGACGAGGTTCCTTGCAATGTGAATAGCACTTTGATTGTCACAAAATATGATTGATGGCCATTTGAACTAAATACCAAACTCAATGAGAATATGCTGAAGCCAAATAGCTTCAGTGGCGGCATTCATAGCCCCCGATACTCGGCCTTAGTGGAAGATAGAGCAATAGTAGACTACTTCTTGCTTGACCAACAAATAGGACATGAATCAGGAGAGAATTTGTAACCTAAAGTGGACTTGCAATCTTGAAAATTGCCTACTCAATTTGAATATATAACCCACCAAGTTGATATCAATGCCCATGGCGTAGTGAATCTAAAAAATTTAAGTACCTTGAATGTAATGGAGAATCCACATGGCTGCCTTCCAATGCAGCTCATGTGACTTTTGCATAAACCGAGAGACCATGCCCACATCATATGAAATATCGATCCTCATGCAAGTCAAATAAATAAGGCTTCCAACAAATTGTCGATAGAAAGTACCATCAACCAAAGGTAAAGAACACTAAGCCTCAAGTTTGACTCCAGAAAGGAAGGGAGTCAAAGCAAGCTTGCAATCAACCATGTGAAACCATGAGAGCAAATCTAGAGCATACTTGGACTATGTAATGGCGATCCCAGAAGCAAATTGAGATATCTCAATCCCAAGAATGTAATGTAACAAACCCAAGTTAGTCATCAAAAACCTGTCATGGAGGGTAGTTTTCACTATCATAATGGATGAAGAAGAACTCCTAATGATCAATAGGTCATCAACATAGAGAACCAAAAAGAGGAGTGAATCATCCTATTTCAGAATGGAGATGTTTGGATTCAAATGGCAATGGAAGAACCCAACTGTGAGAAGGAAGGAATCCATTGTGACATGCCAAGCTTGAGGGCCCTGTTTTAGGCCATAGATAGATTTTCTAAGTCTGCAAACTATAGAAGAATCTTGAAGAAAACCGTTTGGCTGCTCCATGTATATCTCCTCCTCAAGGTCTCCATGAAAAAATGCACTCTTCACATTCATTTGGTGAACCTCCCATCAATGTGTTGTAGTAATAGCAAAAGTGAGTCAAATGGAATTCATCTTTGCAACAAGTGCAAAGGTCTTAGAGTAATCAACAACAAAGAACTTGGGAAAAACCCTTTGCAACTAGCCATGCCTTATACTTATCCACTAATGCATCTACTGTGAATTTTGTTTGATAGATCCACTTACACCGAACAAGTTCCTTCCCTTATGAAGGGGGTCAAGATCCCAAGTGTGGTTTCTAATCAAGGAACTATACTCTTCTCACAGAGCAACATCCCACTTAGGAATGCCAGATGCCTCTTGAAAAGGTTGTGGATCAGAGGCAACACCAATAAAGACATGTGGAGACCTCTAAAATCATGAATTGCCTAGTATCTAAAGGATCCTCAACCCAATTACCTATAGCCTGTAGTGTCTATTGAACCCAAAGTGGACATGAAGTCAGAGAATCTAGAGGAGAATCATCAACCTTTGAATGATGACTAGGAGAGGAAGAAGGTGAATCCTCATTGCAACTCTCAACATTTGAGGTGGAGGAAGAAGACTGATCATTAGGAATCTGCCTAGGTCGATTTGAATCCTCAAAAGAGTTGTCGTGTAGCCCAAATGACTCCAATGTGAACATAGGAGGTGGAGAAGTGGCAAGAGTGGAACTCGAAGAGCTCTCCTCAAAATGAACACTCCTCTCAATGAATAGCTCGTGTGTAGTAGGGTGGAGCAATTGATACCTTAACACTATCTAGATAACGTACAAATATGGAGGCTTGCTCTGCAAATCCATGGCCTTACGTTTCTCTATAGGAATGTGGTTCCATGTGGGAGAACCAAAAATTTTGAAGTTCTTAACTGTTGGTTTCCGACTGCTCCAAGCTTCAAAAGGAGTGACTCCCTTCAATTTTGATTAGGAACACGGTTCTAGATATAACAAGCACAATTTATGGCCTCCGCCCAATATTGAGGTGCAGGAGATCTGGAGAGTACCATGTTGTTCACCATTTCCTTCAAGGATATGTTCTTTTGTTCTGCCACACCATTCAACTGAGGATTTATGGAACTGTGCATTGCAAAACAATCCCCTTTGTAGTGCAAAACTGCTCAAAACAATGGTTGACATACTCACCACTGTTGTCAGTGCGCAACACTCTACAGGAATGTGGTTCTATGTGGGAGAACCAAAAACTCTAAAGTTCTTAACTGGTGATTTCCAACCGCTCCAAGATTCAAAAGGAGTGACTCCCTTCAATTTCAATGAGGAACACAATTCTAGATATAACAAGCACAATTTATGGCCTCCGCCCAATATTGAGGTGCAAGAGATTTGGAGAGTACCATGTTGTTCTCCATTTCCTTCAAGGATTTGTTCTTTTGTTCTACCACACCATTCTACTGAGGATTTATGGAATTGTGCATTGCAAAACAATCCCCTTTGTAGTGCAAAATTGCTCAAAACAATGGTTTACATACTCACCACTATTGTCAATGCGCAAAACTTTGATGGATTTCCCTGACTATTTCTTTCCAAAAGATTTGAAGTCCTGAAAGTGCTCGGAAAACCTACATATTGGGTTTTTGGGAAACCTACATGCAAAGTGATTAGCCCCTCGAATCTCTCAAATATGGAAACTTAGAAGATCTAACTCTACACCAAATGCTTTGATACCATGTTAGAATTTGCAAAACAGATGATAACCCAAGATCTAATGCAGGAAATAGAAACTATAAAATTGCAAATACAAATGATCTAAGATCAAAATAGAATTACAGAGTTAGTATCCAATAAGAGAAATGCAAATGCTCCAAAAAGCAAAATGGCATTAAGAGAGCTCAAAAGTATGAAGCTACATGAATACATGAATGTGTGAAAATTCAAGCTAGGAGAATGAGTATATATAGGTTAAGTGAAAGGGAGGAGGTGGAAAATATGACCAATGGGAAGAATACACTAAAAGACTCCAAAAATAGGAAAGTGTAACTCTCATGGAAGATGCCGACAACTCACTCCACTTACACTACCAATGAGAAGAATACACCAAAAGACTCCAAAAATAGGAAAGTGTAACTCCCATGGAAAAATGTATGCTAGGGAAATAAAAACCTACACTAACATGGATAAGATTGTTCAGCTTGAAAAGTGCTCATTTTTCATCATTTTCAACTTTGTTTTATTAGTAGTGGTGACATAAGAGCTTGCATGTGTTTGAGAGCTCATTTCAACTCTTATTCAACAACATTTTTAGTGGCATGTCAAAGGTATGTTATTGTAACTCATTTCCAACTTTTTTGTTTTTGTTTTTCTGCCTTCATTCCAAATGTTTTGTGAGAGGCTGTAGGGTTTTTGTTTTGTTTCTATTTTATTTACTATTATATTTTTTAACATGTTAATTGTGGATTGGGGCCCACTCCCTTCAATATTAAAAATAAAAAAAAATGTTAACAACAATTTGATCATCAACCCTTGAATAGGGGTGCTCTGAAAATTACAAAACATAGCTTCAAAGAAAAATATCAATGTTGAAATCTCAAAGAATGATTGCACACCAAAAACTTCATCTATGTTTGCAAGTGACTTGTTGCACAACAACTGAAGACTGATTCGCAGAAACAAAAAAACTTATTATGCAACAACTGGGGATTGTTGTGCAACATTTGAAGATTTGTTACACAACAATTGAGAATTGTTACGCAACAAGTGCAAACTTATTATGCAGCAACATAAAACCTTCTTACACAACGACTAGGGTTATTCCTTGTCATTGTAACACATTTTTCAGTTTTTTTGTTTTGTTTTTGATTTTGTGCTTTTATTATAAATGCATTGTACTAGGCTTCTAGTGTTTTTTTTTTTAATTTGCTATTAGGGTTTAGTAACTAGTTTTTTTTTTAAATTTATTTACTGCTAGGCTACTAGTGTATTGTTTGATTTTTTTTCTATTTTGCTAGGATTAATTTCTATTTTTTCCGAAAAGAAAATGACATTCGCAAGTAACAGAGATGGGGGCAATCCTAAGGATCCTACTTAGAAACATGGGACAACATGTGCATTGTATGCAATGGTAATATGCAAGTATTTTGGGATGGATATGTGAAGAGGCATAGTCATACCGGATATCACCTTATGCAGATCATTGGTTGAGAGGTAGAGCCATGTACACAAGCAGCTTAGTAAAAGATGACAAGAGAGGCATTGGTAGGTATGAGTTCTATAGCGTTAGAGGGAGGTAAAAGCCTTTATTTCTTTCATTGGGCCACAGTTATGAGGATTAGGTAGTGTGGGCAATCGTAGTTCCAATTTTTTTGCTTATTGTAATACTTCTAGTGTGCAACAACATTCCATCTAATGTTGATACAAGTCCTTATTGGGAGAAATTTGTCACCACATTGACCATGGTAGGTAAAGGGTTCAATGCACCCAATTGTTAGGAGTTGAGTGGGCCATTATTGTAGGATGCGGACAACAACACAAATCTTAAGAAATAATTTGGAAAAAAAAAAAGCTGCACCGTTTTGTTCGACAAGTAGATAGATGGCAAGAATTGCACCTTAATCAACTTCCTCATGGATTTAGGAGGACAATTAGTATTTTTGAAGTCTGTTGATGCCTACAATGAAGTAAAAAATGTTGAGACCTTGTGCAACTTGTTGGATGAGGTGGTGATGGAGATAGTGATGGAGAATGTAGTTGTGTATGTGTTGGTAAATTTCTAGAGGCAAGGTGCTCTATTTTGTTTTGGAGCCCTTATGTTGCCCACTGCGTTAATGTTCTCCTTAAGGATATCAAGAAATTTAGTTGGGTGAAGAACATGGTTGAAGATGCAAGGAATGTCACAAAATACTTCTACAACCATACATGGGTTGTGAATGTCATGATGGATCACACTGATGGCAAGGAGCTCATGTGTTTAGGTGTTATATAGTTTATGACAGATTTCATCACCTTGCAAAGTATTGTAGCCACATTGCCCAACCTTAAGCATATATTTGTGAGCGAAAGGTGGTTGTAGGGTGCTTATAGCAAGAAATCCAAGTGGAGAGGATTGTGAAGAACACTATTTATGACGCATTTTCCAAGCATGTGGAGGATATCCTCAAGCTAAGCTTTTGATTAAAATTTTTTGTTTTCTTTTGTTTTTTTCCCAAATTTTATAATGTTACAATTTGTTGAATTTGTAAATTTCTAATATTTTAATTTGTTGATTATAATTATAATTATAATTTTTTAAATTTACTTTAATTTTCCGATTGCATTTTTATACTCTCTTGTTATAGGTGTCAGAACCATTGGTTGGTGGACGAGGATAAAAATTCCATGTGGTATCTATATGAGGCCATGGACACGGCCAAAGAGGTGATTTAACATTTGTATGGGTCCAATAGAAACAAATATAAACGTATCCATGTGCATTATTGATCAGAGATGGAACAAACAACTCCACCAATAGTTAGAAAATAAGCTACATCCAAACCATAGAGTCACCAAGTGGGCTGGTAGCTTAGTGGTAGAGCACCCCAACAACAAATGGGTGGTCCTAAGTTTGACTGCTAGTCGGTCCATGAAAAAGTTTAAGATGGTATCAGAGCAAGGTTAGCAGATCTAGGCCAGGCTAGGAGCCTCGAACACCTGTAGTTTGGCTCAAGAGGGTGTTGGAAAATGAACCACACCCAAACTATAGATGGACCGGTCACCAAGTGGGCTGCTAGCTCAATGGTAGAGCACCCAACAACAAATGGGTGGTCCAAGGTTTGACTCCTAGATGGTCCATGAAAAAGTTTAATGCCAATATATTTATGCTATTGCCTACTATTTTAATTCTAAGGTTTTCTTCTCCAATAAATTCAAAGTAGATGAAGAGGTTATGGCTGGCCTCAACATGTGTATGGAGAGGTTGGTTCCTAATAAGAACCTTAGAGACATACATGATGAGTTATAGGTTTATAAGGGGTGATGGGGAGGTTGTTTTATTCACCTCTAGGCATTCAAAGGAGAGTCACTCTACGACTAGGTAAAAAAATATATACTTAACTTTAGTTTATTGTTTATTTTAACTTTTGAGTTTACTAGAACCTTTACGAAGTTATACATGCTGCCTTTGTAGATTTGTGGTGGGAAGATTTTGGTATAACACCACCTAATTTTTAATTTCTTTCCATCTACATTTTGTCCCAGCACTTTTGGTTGCGACTTGGTCCTTGTTGTAATGTCCCCTTCTAGCAAGCCAAAATTTTCACAACCTTGCAAACAATTTCAACTTACCAAAAGAGAACATTAGTATTCTATTTTTCATTTCCTTTTAATCTTGATGATAATCATAAACATAACCATACACTATTTGTCATTTCATAAATCCATTTTTCCATACATCATGATTCTCCTTGGGTGAGATAATCCTTAGGCCTCTTATTAACCTCACCTTCCACGTTGTGAGAGAAGATTCGTTAGGTAGGTGATATCATCTCAATCCTATGGGTCCATTAATATTATTCCTTAGTTCGTCAACTAAGGCCCATTCCTTCGTTATTTAAATCGAAGGTGCATAGCAATATCCTTGATTCGTCAATCAAGGCCCATTCCCATGGATTGATCAATACCTACCATAACTATCTAACCCACCTTCTTAGTGTTAGGTGGTTAATAAGGAAGTCTCGTATCTACCCTTGGAATTCATGCCTTTGTTCCTTCATACTAATCTTATCATTTATATTCTTACAAATCATAAATTGAATAAGTAAATATAAATACTTATCTGCTGGAGCTTTACCTCGTATTTCTTACCTTGCTCGATGGAATGACTGATATTATTTTTATTATATTGCTGCTGCTATATATATATTTTATAATATATATTTTTCACTTCCCTTTTACTGTTGATGTACATATATATATAATGCAGATCTAAATATATGTATCTATCCGATACTCTTTTTATATTTTCTTCGGATGATGTTTTCCTTCTATTTCACAACCTTTATTTATTTCCCTTTCAAAGGATATGTTCGAAGAGGCATGTCTCTTATTATTTTTATTACTTTATATTAATTCCCTTTTGTGGTAAAACTAGTTCTAACCATACGTAACTCCGTTATCATAAGAGGATAGGTTAAAAGATGTTTATTTATTTTATTTATATTTATATTATATCATTTATATCATAATAAATGATATATGATTTATATTATATTATTTGTTTTTATATTATAATGTAAAATAATTATAAGAATATTCGTATTTATATTATTAGATATATTTATAATATATTATATTTATAATATATTATATTTATATATTGTTATTTATAATATGGATATTATATTTTAATTATAATAAAATATTCATACAAAAATATTATTTATTAAATAATATATAATGTATGTAATTATTTCTATTATCCCAAATAATATTTTACAAACCATCTTTATCATGTTCAAATCTTTACTTTAACAGTGTCTTGATATGGGGACATGACACTTGTGCATAAAACCTTTAGTTGCGTGCAAATAAGGTAGAGGAGTAGGAGACACATGAGGCCCTTGTCTTTGATGACCATTGATCCATATTCCAATTGGGTCATTGGTGATGTGGAACTGTTGATAACGAAGAATGATATGGTTGATTTGGAGAGAGAGGCAATGGAATGGCAAGCGGAAGTGGCAACATATGAGGAGCGAGAAGGTGAACCATCAATGGGGGATTCACTACATTCATAGCATGCTCCTGTAGAGGATGATTTATTTCTCAACAAGCTGCTACAATAGGACCATCTAGTTCGAGGACACTTACACAATGGTAGCCTTCTTGGAGGTTTAGTTGTAGAAGAAATTTATTGATTATGAACATTGAAACTATAATTTGTAATTTTTATCTAAGTTGCCGAATCGGGACGGGCATGGGTAGGGGTACGTGATTCTGGTACGCCGGTACGACAATTTTTTTGAAGGGGGTTTAGGTACGTTTTGGGTATGTTAGTACAAAATACATATAAAAAATTAAAAATATATATATTTGCAGCCTAGAAACAAAAATAGCTTCAGAATATGAGAATATCAACACCACATATGCTAAACAAAACTATTACAAGTTTCAAAATTTGAAATATAATATACTAATTTGATATCAAAGTTCAAACTTGAATGTCATGATAGATAATCATTGTTCAAAATTAAAATGATATAATTATTAGTCACTGATCAACATCATCAAAATCATCATCATCATCAACATCATATGATGATGTATGTAGATTACGAGAACCACATGGAATCCCACTACTCGCACTAAAAGTATGCTGACTGGACTCCTCAAAAGATGCAGCTTGTGCAATAGAATAAAGATCCAAGTCAGTTCCCTCTAGATCTACATCCCACAACTTCGCTGCCCCTTCCTTGTAGTCATCATCTTTGTAACTTAGAAGTCACAAGTTCGAATGCACATAAACTACCTCCTCTACTTTACTTGATAACAATTGATTGTGCTTCATTGAGTGGATGAAGGAGTGTACTCCAATTTCGTTCAGATGAAGAAGAGCTCAACCTATTGAAGCAAAGGGAGATCTTGTTAGAGACTAGAGTCTTAAAATTAATAAATTGTGAATCAAACTTAAAATTTGAAAATGGAAATTTTTAAAATGAAAAAAATAAAAGTTTGAAGGTGGGTAAAAATCAGTGTTCCACGGAGTTTCCTGACGGGGACGGGTCTCGGGGACGGGGGGACAAAGGGTCTTAAGTTTGGGGACGGCGGCGGGGGGGCAGCGCTGATATACATATGGTACTTGAATAACTAGTTATAAAAAGATGTTTAAGAATAACATTTCAAATGGCAAATTAGTAATCTAGCAAAATTGCAAATACTAACATTTTAAATACTTGAATACTATTAGTCTATTACTAAATAGTAAAAGACAAATGAAATTGCCGAATTTGACAAATGAAATTGTCGAATTTGAGATTTCTTAGTTTCTATTATATCGAAAACGGAAAATATAACATGTCACATCATAATATCATATCAATGTATCATAAAGTCTTAAAGATGGTTACAATGAGTAGCATATGATGATATCAAAATAAGTACAAACTACAAAATGCAAAAATCAAAATGTAGTGAAGGGAGGCCTCTAATCGTCCCCAAACTCCTCATCACTCGAAATATGAAATGGCATATTGAGCAAATAAAATGAAGAATGAGAGTCTAATGAGAGTTTTTAGCTTTGAAAATGGTCAAACACCTCCTTAGGGTTCGGACCTGAGCTCTAAGTCCAAGGAAAAACAAAAAAAAATTAAAAAAAAGACACTTTTTCGCTGCCCAGCGTGGGGGACGCCTAGAAGTCCCCGAGACTCTCGAGGGACATCCAGAAGTCCCCGAGACGTCTCGGGGATGGCCAGAAGTACCCGCCGTTTCTCTGGAGTTTCCGGCGTACCGGCGGCGGTGGGGGGATGGCGGGGGGACGTCTCGCAGGAGTCCCCAAGTCTCAGAAACGTCCGGAACGGGGGGACGGCAGGTTTTAGGGGGGGGGACGGGTCCTCGTGGAACACTGGTAAAAATTGATAAACTTACTTGTGATAAAACTCTAATTGCAAGTACTTGAAGGTGTGGCATTTTATTGGCATGGAACAATTGTGGAGAGCATCCTTCTTATACCTGTTGCGGAGAGCAGAAACAGTTAGCCCATTGGAGGCTGCAAACTCAACAAACTCAGTTGTAACTATATCCTCTAATTCAGGATCAGGATAGAGTTTAACAAGTGCTTTATTTAACCCCTCGTTGACTTCTGAATCACGGTACGGTGGCACCCTTGTTAGTATAAGGATTTCTTTGCTGTAATATTTGGGAGTCAACGCAAAGGCAAGAAGATGGAGTGGGGTGTGGTCATTTTGTACCACCGCTCAACACAAATTGATCGCACCTGTTTGAAGAAAGTCTCTTCAGGATCTTGCTCTTTTGCATTTATGATGGATCTCATTTGCTCAATCATTGAGTCAATGCCATCATAAACCTCTCCCAAGCATGGCTTATCCATGTTAGTAAAGTGGAGCGTACTCATGATGGGCTCAGTGAAACTAAGAAGATATTGCACTTGATCCCACCAAGTGTCAGTTAGAATCATTTGCTTTACATTAGCTGCCCTCTTAGTGTTGGATTGCCTCCATATGAACCATGAATCACTAATGACCATGTCAACAAGTGCTTTTCGCACCTTCAAAAGTCGTCTCAAGACAATTGTGTTGGATGCAAATCTAGTCTCCGCAACCTATTTGAAAACAAAAAATAAAAAAATTAAAGACAAAGAAGAATGCAAACTTAATTTTTTTAAACACAAATGATAAAATAAAAACTTTGCATTGTTTGAATAATGAATTACCTTCAGCAACTCTAATCGTGAGAATAATCTAAAAATGGCCCGTGACATGTAGTGGTTTGTAATGAACATTTGGATCTCTTCGGCTTCAGCATAGATTTGTTTGATCCAATCTATTTTCTTACCCAACTTTTGTAGCATGTGGTTGAATGAGTGGACAGCACAAGGTGTCCAAAATATATGTGAGAACCGTTGCTCAACCAACATACCAACTGCTTTGCAATTATTTGCATTGTCCATTACAACTTGAACAATATTTTGAGGACCCACTTCCTGAATGCACTGAATAAGGCTATCAGCAATAAATGATGCATCCTTCACTTGCCCCTCACAACCCACAGCTTTCAAAAACATTGCCCCTTTAGGGCACACTTGCCTATTTTTTGCATCCTTCCATCCATTGGAAATGATGGACACCCCTGTGTCTTTCCATGAGGCCCTAATGAGAGACAATGAAAATTCTATATGTTTGACCTCCTTTGACAATAAGGTGGTACGCACCTTCTCATAACTTGGACCTGTGTACCCTTTTGGAGCTTCACTTATTTTTCTTACCATGTCTTGCCAATACGGAGATCAAACAACATTGAAGGCCAAACCAATTTGTATAGAGACATCTTGCAATGGCTTGATCAACAATTTTTCTTGCATCATTTTGAAATGCCCTCTCTAATGCTCCCCTTGCTCTCTTCACATTTTCGGGCTCAAGTTCATTGACATTCCTACCCAAAAATGGGTGGCTCTCTACTACAACTTCAGGGGCAACACCACGAGTATTAGATGAAGAAGCAAGCGGCCTTCATGAGCCCCCTTCTCTCCTCAAAAGATGCCCTCCTTTATTCAGAACTCTTGCATCTACGTCCTCTTGCTCTTTGATATATGCTGCGATTTGATGAGCGAGGATAGGTGTGTTATTCTTTCTTGGACAAGCTCTGATTCCCAATACAGGGATGGCACACAAATGGCCTTTGACCTGACTGTATGAACTTGTATACTGCTTTTCACAGCCATTGCATTTCCAAACATATGTTCCGCCACTTGGGCCCTGTTGTAACATCTCTAACATGCCTCCACAAAGGTGAATTTGGGTCAATATTGAAGGTAGGTTTGTCGACAGAGTTGAAGCAGCTGGCTATCGACAAGATTGAGAGACAAATATTTTATATTTAAAATTTGAACAATTTATTCACAAATAAATTATAAAATTGAATTAGAAATAAAAAATTAAAACTAAAATTGAACAATTTAATAAACTATATAAGTATACTGTATACTGTATTTTTAATTTTATTTGTTAATTTTATATTTACTATTTTAATATTTACTAATTTAGTTACTAATTTACTAGTATCATATTTTTAAAAGTTAATATTAATAAACAGTCATATTAAATTAATAAACACTGAGTAAGAGACGAATTTTAAAAACAGTTAATATTAATTTTTAATAATAAATATTAATAATATAATATATACTCTATAAAATACTGAATTTTGATAATAATTAAATATAATAAATAATATATATTAAATATTTAAATAACAAATATTAAACAATATATAATATATTAATATATAACAAATATTATATAACAATCATTGATCAACAATATAAATTAAATAAAAAATGATAATCTGATAAAAGACTAGCAAAATACCTTGTCTGCGGTGGGCGGACTGTGAAAAATCACTCAAATGGCGTCCCGTGGGGGAAAGAAATGCGTCTGAAATGCGTCGCGGGCAGCGGAAATGCGTTTGAAATGCGTCAGGAGGCAGTGGAGTTAAAACGCGGCCAGCGGAAATGAATATTTATAAGAATTTCAATGCGTTTTAGGGTTTTGAATGGTCAAAAAGTCAACGAAAATATGCAGAATCGACCTGGAATCGGTCTGGAATCGCCACGTGAGCTCCTGAAACGCCTGGGTTCGAAGTCCATGTCCTTCGATTCCAAAGGCAAAATTTCGTACCCTGTTCGATTCCGCAGTGACTCTGACTCCGATTCCAGACGACTCTTACCCGGAGTTGGCTACCTGAACGATTCGGCAACTTAGATTTTTATTTATATTGAAACTTGAAGTTGATATGTATTGAACTTGTTTTTCTGGTCTATGATGTGTACTGAACTCTAATTTTGGTCTATATATGAACAAAATTAGTAATATGTTCCTTAAATTCAATAGTATGATATGTATTGAACTTGTTTTCTGGTCTATGATGTGTATTGAACTCTAATTTTGGTCTATATATGAACAAAATTAATAATATATTCCTTCAATTCAGTAGTATGCATGTTTTTAAGTATTTTTTTTTCAAATTTATGTGTTTTTTAATTTAGAAAAATCTGCGAAGTTTTTCTCTGAGCTTTTGATTTTTTTTTTGGTCAGCCGATTTATTGCCAAGTCCAAGTTTTTCAGCTATTATCTAAGCATCTTAAGTGAGCATGAGGCCTGCATTGCGACAAATGATCGGGACTGATTTATGTACTTGAACTGTTTTCACTTGTTTAGTACTCGAACTATTTTCACTTGTTTAGATAATGAATCTCCATTTGATTGGCATTAAAATACTTGTTTCTAAGGTGTTTCTTGGAGGTGTCCCCCACATGGTTGCTGAACCAAAACTGAGGAAGACCTGGTCCTATCTTGAGTGCGTGGAGCTCAAATTTCAACCATGCTTGCCCACAATATGACCAATCCATGGGCTAGAAGCCTAAGTGCTATTCTTCTATTTGTTTGTTTTGCGTGTGCTTCGTGCTCGTTTAAAGAGTATATATGGAAAACTTTCATGGATTCTGGATTTTATCAATTCTCTCCCCCAGTCTGCAGTATGATCTGTGAGTCCTCAATAGTGATCACCAGTTTATGCATAGGGCGTGTAGAATATGGAGTGTAATATGCATTGGGACCTTTCTTTGAAGCCTTATAAGACTAAGGCTGAGAATTTAGGCCATGGAGAAATGGTTCTCCAGGCTCAAGGATGAAGAACTGCCTCCAACTTTTGCTGCATTTAAAGATGGTTAAACATAAGCATCAAATGAATTGAAATAATAAGGTGCAATCTCTGAATATTCCAGCATTCCAAGGGGACGTGTCCACAGGAGTCCAGGTGATTTCTCTGATGTCCTAGGGACTTAGGAATTTGGAGGGGACATTCCCCTTTTTTCAGAAATTGACAGCCTGATCCATTTGGTGAATAAAAGTAGAAAAAGGATTACTTTTAAGGAAAAAAAATGCTAAAACTCCTAACAAGATACAAGGGACAGGATTGTCATTGCAAATTCAGCATATTGTATTTGCTTTTAAAAAATTTAGCTGCTTTTAACTTGTTTAAATTATTTAAATTGCTTGCCTTCTGCCATGCCCCAAATTTGGCAAAATTTTTGCTGTCCCTGAAATCATGCCCCCGTTATCCCCACATTTCTTTACCCTGGAAACACAGAGAAACAATGGAACATTCATTCCTGGATGAGGAATGAGGATCCAGTGCTTTATGAATGGAAACAATAGTGTTGATGTTGGTTTTATGACCGCAACAACATTTAGAATAAAACACTAAGTGCTCTATCCTCTCTTGAAAAAAGCCTCTCGAATGCTAAACTATGTGATCAAGCGAGAGTACTCCAAGGTTCCTTGAATGTCAGTTCTTGATGTGCACAGGGATAGACTCAGTGAAATGATGTGATAATGCTGGTAATCACAAAGGGACTTAAGCTAAATCACTTCTTCATGGACATGGATTGAAATCATTAGTCCTTGGACTTGGATTTGTGGATGAATGGAAACTTCCTCAAACAGACTTAAAAGAATAGGCAAAAAGGGGAAAGGGGTTTAGAAAACTACCTTGATGCAAAGATTGCTATTGACTTAGTGAAACCGCAACCATGCTTTGCTTCGCCATGAGACAACAACTACACAAAGATGATGCGATCTTCTGAGGTGTTTATGACTATTTTCAGATCACTCGTACATAAATCATGGAAATAAAATATGTAGAAAACAATAGAAGTTAAGTTTTTAAAGTGTTCATACTAACCATGCACTGCAACTTGCAAGCCACAAATCACGAATGGTATGAATGTAAAGGGGCTTCAACATTCATCAATAGCAGAATCTTCCACCAATCCAAGTAATGAAAATTGAAAATGAAACTGAACTTAAAATAAACAGATTTGCAACAATGAATCTTCTGATTTGCTTCAAGAAAACTAGAAAACCATGCTAACACATCCAAAAAATGCCATAAACACCATATTTCAATGCTCATGTATTAACTTGGAGATGTCTTTGCAATAATTCGCCAATGTCTTGAAGTTGCATTGCTCTCAAATGGAGTGTTACAATAACGAACAACAAAATATTGTTCTTTTTCCTATCCTCTCCTATTTTTATCTATTATCTCCCCTTTTCAAATGAGGCCAATGGGCCTTTATATAGGGCTCAAGAAATACAATGAAGGGCCAAGATTGATTCCTAGGAATCAACGCCCTAGATTAGGTCAACTAAAACCCTAATGGGAAAGAAGATAAGACTGCCAACACTTTGGCCAATGAACAACTGACACATGTACTAGGGCGCCTCCCTTATCTTGTCCTTTTGTAGCTAGGTGGCATGCTTGGATTGGTTGATGATGATTGGATGCCACCTCAGCATATCCCAAACAGTTGTCCCTTGAGTGTACTTTGGACTTGGAAATTTCATCCTGTGTTGCATTTGACTTGGGTTCCTGCCTTGGGCGTGGAATTCTTGGTATAATCCTTGTCTTCATGGTGTTGGGCTTGTTCCTCTTCTCATTCTTGGACTTCCAAGGATTGATCTTCTCTTCCTTGAATTTCCATGGACTGATCTTCTTTGATGTTGGATTCCTCAACATTGGATTTGAAGTGTATCTTCTCCTTCCGTTGATGACCTAATGATAGCCTTCCTTGTATCATTGAGATGTCTCTGATCTTCCTTTGGAACTAGAATCCTTGATGTTGCCTTCCTTGTGCCAATTATGTTGGGTGTTAGGAGGAGAATGGAATGATGTCCTGTTCTGGATTGGTGAAGTCTCCTTGATGTAGGCTAATCTCCTTGTCCAGCCTTTTGAAGCTCTTTGCATCCACTTTGAATGTCTTAGATCATCCTTGATCATCTTTTTCATGGAACTTATCCTTGTCCTTAATTCCTGCAAAATAAAGAAAAACCTTATGATGAACAAAATCCTTAAATGCAATGCAACCCTAAGATAAAACATGAAATAAACTTGCATGATTGATCAATTCCATTCACGAATTCTTGAGTAAACAAAATATTTTCTTCACTTCCTAGCATTCTTCATACTTAACTGACTTTTCACTTTTCAGGACTACCAGGCATGTACAGGAGGAGTTTCCAAGGCAGGGCGCAACTAGAAGGAGGAACATGATTCTTTGGACAGGAATTCCTTAGTCAGGAATTCCAGGTCGCACTTTCCAAGAGGTCATGGATTCTTCAGTCTTGGAATTCCAGGTTGCACTTTTCATAGTCTCCTGGATTGTTTCCTTGATCGCAATTCTTTGTCTTGGATTCATTCCATGATTAAGATTTCCACTAAGTTATAGAATGTTTCATCCTTGGAAGAGATTTTTACTAAGAATTGAGAGAGATTTTGAAGATAATTCCAAGTCACAATTCTTATGTTGTTGTGGAATTTTTTCTTGGTCTCACATTTTGATAGGTTGTGGAGTGACTCCAAGTTGTACTTTTCAGCATGTCCTAGAAAAATTCCATTCTTGAGCGCACATTTCATGACTTTAGGATAAATTCCTTGATCCAACATTGGCCTTTGGATGAATTCCTGTTCCTCTTATAAAAATCTCTGCTTTTTAAATGGAGAAATCTGCTCTAAGTGAAAATTTCGCTCCTTTTATGAAGAATTCTGCTCCTTCAATGTGGATTTCAGCTCTTTCATGAAGAATTCTGCTTTTTATATTGAAATCTGCCTTCTCAATGCAAATTCTGCTCTTGTCTTGTTGAAATCTGCTCTAATTTTGATAGAATCTACTTAGAAATTGTATTTTGATTTGTTTTGAATTGTGATTCCAAGCGCCTCTATATACACATAGGTGAATTTCACTTACTAGGCCGACCTGATTAACATAAGGAAAATATTTAAAATTTCAAAGCTCCTTAACAAGGCCGACTTGAATAATGTTGATGCTTTTTCACTTGAATTTCCGAACGGTGGTTTTTGCCTGAGGTCGGCTGCTGCCTCAAAGACCCTCAAGTCGGGGATTTTGGTAAGGCGTGGATTTTGGCGTGTTGTGGATTTTTCCGTGGTTTGGATTCCTTTTCCAAGGCGCACCTTTTAGGATGTCGAGGATTTTGGCAAGTTATGGATTCTCCTTGAGTTCAGAATTCTTCCTTGTCCATGGTGTACATTGAACCAAGTTGCGGATTTGGTGATGTCCTAGATTCCTTGCCTAAAGTCATGGATTTTCCTTGTGTTTGGAATTCATCTTTGGCACGAGTTTCATATTCCCTTGGATTTTCCAAGGCGCGAATTCAATGAGTTTGTGGATTCCTCCATGATATTGCTTTATCTTGAAGTGCGTATTCCTATTGAAGCGTGGATTTTCCTGTTGAAACGTGGATTTTGCAAGGTCGGAATTCTTTTCCTTGGCGTGAGTTTTAGGATGTCGAGGATTCTTACTTGTCTTGGATTTTGGATGAATTCCCCCTCTTAGGCGCACTTTCTATGTTGGCATGGATTTTAGGATGTCATGGATTTATCCTTAGGTCGTGGATTGTCCTTGTTTGAGGAGCGCAGATTCCTCTAAGTCTTGGAATACTTGATGTTTGTGGGTTTTCCTTTATTCAAGGCGCATTTTGAACTAAGTCTTGGATTAATCCCTATTGAGGATTTTGCCTTGTTTGGAATTCCTAGTCCAAGGCGCACTTGTGGCTAGGTCGCGGATTTTGGATGGTAACGGATTTTGGGTGAATTTATTCCGTTTTTTGAATTCCTTATCCACGGCGCATGTAGGGCAAGAGTGCAGATTTAACTATGTCTTGGAATTTCCCTTCTTTGTCGCAAATTCCATGATCTTCAGGATACATCTTTTGGAGTGCACATTCCTAGTTCACTTGGATTTTCATCCTAGTTGCAATTTGAGCAAGCCTTGGATTTTCTCTTATTTGGAATTCCTTCATCCTAAGGCGCATATTCCCTGATTACTTGGATTTTCTCCTGGACAAAGAACCTTTTCCTTGTGATGATGGATTTTTCTCTCTAGGAAGGGTACATATTCCTTGACTCCATGGATTAGGACTCAACTTTTGATGGGGTTTCATCCAAGAATTTCTGCTTCAGAGTTAGGATTTCATGCTTTTGACAAGGATTTTCCCAAAGTTTGCTAAGGAATTCCTAAAGTTGCTCTATGTTTTTGGAGTCAAGAATCCAAGATTTTCAATCTTGGAATGATGAGCTTTGACAAGGAATGACAAGTTTCGTCAAGGAATTGCTCAAGCTAAGGCGCATTCAGGACCCTGGATTGGACTCTTGGACCTTCATTTACCCTTGGAACTTCAGACAAAGACTTCCGGATTCTGGAGAGGGATAGCCTATTCATGATGGACTTCTGCCATGGATTGGCCAGATTTTGATCGAGGAATGATAGTTAGGGCTTCATTTATCCTTAGGGAAATCTAACTTTTACTTCATTGTTTCAAGCATTTTTCAAATTCCTTGTGAGCTAAGTGCGTGGATTTTTGACCAATGAACTGCAAGACTTGGGCAGATCTAAACTACCAAACCTACAAATACAGAGAAAAACCAAAATCCTAAAGCAACAATGGCAAAAGTGGAAAAAAAGGGGGTCCCCATTTGCAATGGGGCGATGTGTGAAAACGTCAAAACAAACAGCAGATGGATTCCCAAATGGGATAAGGCTTCCCAAAGTCACTGCATTTGAAGATGCAACAGATAAGAATAATGGTGTCCGAGGTCATTCCTTGGTGGTCAAGGAGAATAATTGTAAGCTCAACAGATTTCCATCCAATCATGCAACCTCATTTTGTGCCTAGATAATGCGCTTAATAAAAAATAGCTGGACATAATGATAAAAATAAAAAGGAATGTTTTTCATAATACTGCTTCCATGCATAAATGGGGATACATTTTCTGTTTGATTATGTAATGTATTACCTGGCTGGTTTTCTGCTTGATTAGATAACTTACTACTTTTCTTGCGTTTCACAGGGTGCAGCATTGAATCAGGAATTATTGAAAGCATTAAACCCATCAATTGTATTTGTAGAAGAAGCGGCAGAGGTCTTGGAACCTCAGTTGTTAGCAGTGCTTGGTCCAAGTGTTCAGCATCTTATTCTAATCGGTGATCACTACCAACTGTCCCCAAGTGTTGAAGTTTATGAACTTGAAAGAAGGTATACTCGTATTTAGAAATCGTACTTTTTGGTTGTATGTGTGTTATAAAGTTTTTCCTTTCATCTATAAATAATTAATTCTCAATGCTTTTTGAGGATGATGGAAATTATTGCTGAAGATGTTTATGGTGGCTAGCAAAACCTGTAGTATAATTACACGTTAAATTATCCAGGGATAATGAGAGATCATAATGTTTTTTCAAGAAACACAGAATCAAACATTTCTAAACTAGTTGGAAATGTTTCAGGCATGGCTTTGCAATCTCACTATTTGAAAGACTTGTGGAGCATAATAAATTGCCTTTTCAAGCACTGTCCTCACAGAGCCGAATGAGAGAAGAGTTTGTGCCCATGATCTTACCCATTTATCCTAATTTGCGGACCAACACTCAATTTGTATCAGGAGAGAGAAATAAAGCACCTATATGCATGTCAAGTCCAATGTATTTTTGGTCTCATTCATATGGAGAGTCTAAACAACGTAGTGTTGCAAATGAAGGCGAAGCCAAAATGGTGATTGCCCTTCTGCGTTGGATGATAGCTGAAGGACAAAATCCTGATGAAATAACTGTCCTTGCTTCATATAATGGGCAGGTACCAATGTATTAATCTTTACAGAATATAATGTGTGATTGCATGTTATTGAAGGTCATCTGAACAGGATTCATACAATACCATCAGCCCGGTACATGTTTGTCAGGTAACACTTTTACGAGATATGGTGAAGGTAATACCTGCTATTGAAGCCATACAAGTCCTTACTATAGACAGATTTCAGGTATGTCATCATCTCTCTACAGAGGTCATTTCAGGTAATGCCCCATTTTGCTCTAAACTGGTAACTAAAGAAGAGTGCCCTTTTGAGTGAATCATCTTTAACATCAACAGACGTGGTTTCATTTTTATATAGTTCTGTTTCTTCATTTCTGTTGCGGGTAGTTTGTTAGACACACTTTTTCTTACGTTATTTGCTGGATGTACTTTTAGTTCGATTGACCTACTCTGGTTATTTATTGACATTTATATAGTTTAATTTCATTCTAAGAAAACATAGATTTGTTGCAGGGGTCTGAGAATAAAGTTATTATACTGTCTTTAGTTCGTTCTAATGATGAAGGGAGCATTGGGCACCTAGCGAAGCGAAATAGGTTGTGTGTAGCAGTTTCAAGAGCAAGGGGTGCACTATATTTTTGTGGGAATGATATGTCTTTGACAAAGAAGTCTGAACATTGGAGAGAACTTCTTGAATACTTAGCTCGTAAGAATTGTGTGGGTGACACAATACATCTCCGTTGTCCACGACATCCACTTAGCCCACCCTTTGCAATTTCTAGCAAACTTGTTGACAACTTCAATCCTCTCTTGTGTAGAAGGACATGCAACAGTCAGCTACGCTGTGGTCATTATTGCCAAAGTACCTGCCACTATGGGGATCATCCGAAATGCATTGAACCTGTACAGTTTACATTCAGTGTTTGTGGACATGAAATAACAAAGAACTGTTCAGAGGACGGAGAAACGAGATTATGTCAGCAGGAACTAATGTATACATTTGATTCATGTAGACACACAAAGTTTGTAAAGTGTTGGGAGAAAATGAGGAAGGAGCTAAAATGTAATGCACCATGTCGTAAGGTTTTAGACTGTCACCATCCTTGCATGCTGAAATGCTTTGAAAACTGTGAAGCAAAACCTTGTTACAGTTGTATCGAAATACAAAGAATCAATGCAGAAAAGGCAAAGCAACTTGAAGCACAGCAGCTCAAAATGAGACTTTTAGAAATAAAAGCAGAAATCAAGAAATTAGAGGAGTCTTCAGATGGCCCGGAAAGATTGGTAATAGATATAAGTCCAACAGGAGACTCTGCAGCTGATTACTTCCAGGTACAAGTTCTGTATTCCAAGTAAGGGGTAGTCTCTGAAGATGTGTTATTTGAAGTAATTTTGAGCAAATATTTCTTGTCTAATGAAAGGGACAATTTTTGATATTAATTTATAGATGTAAAAAATAATATGCCTTAAAAGAGTACAAACAGTTTTACTTGAACTGTCAATTTGATAGCCAAATCTTGAGCCATGTCCAAGTCCTAAAACTATAACTGTCTATAAGAACACTAAAGAACTAAAACTAATGGGAAGTAATCAATCAGTTTTACACTTTGGAAATTTCCCCCCCGGTTTTGAATTCCTTGACTTTGTCCTCAATCACAAATTTGAGCATTTGCAGATGTTTGACCTTCATTTTGATCCAAATCAAGAATAGGTATGGAAACATCGGCTACATATTTAAAGGAAACAGCAAAGTCTATTGCAGAGATATGCACATTAGGTACACTAACATGATCAGCCAGTAACACTGGTGAAATAGATTCAGGATTGGAAACTAGTAGAAAAGAAAATCATTCACATTGTTGAAACAGACTTCAACAGGAGGATAAATAGAAACATTACATTGAACTTTATCAGCAATATTAGGTGCTAGATGCATAGCAACTGAGCCAGGAGCCCCGATGTTCCAATTAACAGGACCTGAGGATGACAAATAAGACTATCCACCAATGTGAATACCTTGAGATTTTCCCTAGTTATGAGTTGCAAACTTTTAATGAGCCAAAGTTGAGGAGAAAGATTCTAACCATCCTTTTAAAATTGCCTTCTTGCTGAGCCACATATAGGTGAGATGTCTGTGCTAGGAGATATATTTGGTAGACCTCTTTCACAATCCCTTGTTCTTCTTGGAATTTTTCCTTTCCCTCTAACTCTTTGTCAATTGGGGAAATCTGTTTGATCATTTTCATTCACTTGCATCTGGAGAGATATGGGAGATGAAATAAAAGGAAATGTGATTTCTTGATTTAAATCTCTGTTACCTCTATGTTTATTTTAAAATAATTTTGTATTGTATTTTTCCTACTCATTTGTACATAAAAAGCATTCTATTGTAATCCTTCTTTGTTGGCCCCCTAGACCACTAGTTGCAGGTTCTTCTAGGAAAAAATGTAATATTGGGCTTGACTTAAGTACACAATTCATGTATTTGGGGCTCCTTAATTTATGGGTTGTACCTTATAGTGCTGATATTGAACCTGGTATACCTTTTATAAATAAGGGGGTCGGTGTGAGATAAAATCAACCTAAGGTTTGACATTTAAGGCGAGATGAGATTTGTATCTCATCCTTCATTCAAGATTCAAGTGCAAAAGTGATAATCCTCGACATTCATATCCTGTGTCTCTCTATATGTATTAGCATGTTTTATTATAGGTGCTTATTGCAAATTACTGTGATTTGCTAATGGAATAGATTAGTTGCGGATCTTGTCTCAATAATCTTGGTTAGGGTTAAGTAGAACATCTAAAGACATTGCTATATTTTCCATCATATGGTGCTAGAGCCTAGGTTTCCATCCCCCAAGATTTTAAGAAGTGAAGGTGCATATCATAAATATGAACTCTAGAAAATCCTAGTGCTTCACAAGGACACACCCCTTCCCCATCCCTAAATCATCATGTTTTTGGGATGGGGACATCCCTAGTATGCCAACAAAATGTTCCCTCACTGCCCCTCCACTATCGTTAGTAGAGGGGAAATGTTCCTAGGACATTCCCCTCATAGAGGAGATGTTTCTGGGATGTTCTGCTTGATGGAGGCACTGAAGAGACACTGGGGAGTCCCATGAATGGCACAGAGACTTTGTCAAGTCACTCAATTGCCCAAAGCTCCGAGACGTCCTTGCGGCTTGGGATGTCAAAAAGTAAGTTTTTTAATTAAAAAAATATTTTCTGAAAATGTAATCCACTAACCCTAACCTCATAATGTTGATGTGCCTTCCCAACACCCTCGACCCTAAAAAAACTATAAATAGACATGCCCACTCAATCCAAATCACCATCAACAGTTTGTAGTTTGTTATTGCATTGACCAAGAGTGAGAGCAAGAGCAAGAGGAAGAGGAAGACTTCAATCTTCTTCATTGATCAACCATTCAAAGCATTCCTCAAGCCTTTTTAAGGTAAGACATTTGCATTTTCATTGCTAAATATGAAATAAGTTATCCTATAGCAGCTTTGTTTTTTCTTTGTAGTTTTCAATTTAAATATTGTTGGTGAACAGATTTGTCACTACTTTTTTTATGACTTGCTCAATTTGTAGTCACAAATTGCACCAACAGTCGGACAATTTTATCGACTGCCCTCTGAATTTTTTTTGAGAAGGTACAACTTCCTTCATGTGATAGGATATTTGGTTTTTTGGTGCGTTTTTAACCTGAAAGTGGGACAGACAGTTTTGCTAATATAAAAATTTAAACAAATCCCAATGCCAAATGCACTATAGATGAACAAAATACAACTTTTGAATATAAAGTTGCCAGAACTCGCCCAAACTTAAGAATGGAGACAAACTGGTAAGTGAACAACAATTTATCAAACCACCACCTTTGCATCAAATTCAAACTCAAGAATGAAGACACACAGATAACAATATGAATATATTTATCAACATTTCATACTAGAAAACCATAACTTTATGTACTCACAATGCCATACATTCAACATAAGAAGAATAGACATCAACACATAAAGATCATCGACCCAATATCAACTTTTTTCTGTATTGACGAGTAAAAGATAGAGCACAATACTCTGTCCTCCAAAGAAAGTATTACAGACTTAGGAAGGAATGTCTCCCTTTCCTCCAAGAATCAAAACTAACAATTCCTCAATGATCTAGTCATGAAAAATAATTTTTCACCAAAAGATCTCGACATCACCTTTGCTCATTCATTATATAGCAAAAGTGACAAGAACTAACTCTTCCGTGTAACTGTTTTTTTGGAACAAACTATTAAAAATAAAATATCACTTCTTTTAATAATACAATAAAAGAAGTAAAGTCTGACAAAATTCAGTATAACATAAAGTTTGCCAAAGTCTTTGAAAAGAAAACAATGAAACATCATTCCGATACATCCTTTCCATCTTCCTCTTCAGTGTCTGGGTTTGCTTGCTCATCTTTATCCACCTGTTCATCTTGATAGTTCTTTGCTAGTTGATCTAGAGGTAGCTGTGAAGCATCTAATTTAGCCTTGAGGATTTTGAACCTGTTCAGTATCAGAATGATGGCCTTTCCATTAGGTATACTGGTCATATTCGGTCATGTTCTCCACATCAGTAAAACATTATTTGCATCCTCATATTTCCTGTGTATTTCCACAATATCATTCTTAAAGGTCAATAGGTAAGCAGACACGTTGCACAATATCTCAATTGGATTGCCATCAGGGGTCTCCTTATTCCTTAATTCTTCTGCTAATAGATCTTTGAAAGCTTGCTTGGCAACAAAAGTATCCAATAAATTTGTTTCAATTTCATCAAATATGTCAACCCCTAGAGATATACTTTTTAGCAACATTTTTCAAATCTGTTAGGCATCGTTTTGCCATCAATAGCTTCCATTCAATGACATTTAGTCATTTTACTGATTCATTGTCCTCAGGTTTATCAATTACACTTTCAGAAACCAAAACACTGGAATCTATTTTGACCATCTCTTGAAGTCCATTCTTGGCTACATTCAACATTGCTTCTTCCTTCTTGACCACTTTCAAATGAGACAAAACTTCAGTTTGTTTCCTAGATATCTTCATATATAAAAGAATCACTTCATGAATATATAACATTACCTTCTGCTATCAATTTTTCAACCCACTCCTCAATTGCCTTTCCCAAGAATGGATATTTGCTTATTTGATCCACAACTTCTGCACTTACATCTTTAGGAGGAGCTTTAACAAGGGTGTCCATAGTTGCATCTAAAGGCTGAGTAGTGGTATCTACTATTGATCTGATGTATGAAGTGAGGATATTTACCTGCTCTTCCAACATTTCATTTTCTTTCTCCCTTTTTTCTAACCTTGTGGCTAGAATCTCTACAGACAGCTTGGCATTGTGAATGTCACCTTGCACTAAAGGAGGCCCTAAATCAACCTTGCTAACATGAAAATCATCCGCAGAAAGATCCTTTTCATCCTTCTCAACCACTGGCTCTGCCATTTCCACATATTGATGCTTTGTAATAGGATCAACCATTAGCCTTGACATTCTCTTTGCTTTCTTAGGTTGAGTTTCTAACTGCAATAATCTTGCAACTGCATCAAACACTATGTCAATAATTTGAGTATACTTTCTTTTCTTGCTGACTGCATCTCTTAACCAAGTGGGGGTTGGTAAAACAGGTTGGCCATCAATCACTATACTTGGCACATAATCAAGTGGAGTACTAGGTACACTCTTTTGTTGTTGTGAAGGTGAAGGTGGAGAAGACATGACATTATGAGAAACTAGTGGAGGAGTTTGCATGGAAGGAGGTACATTGCTCTTATGTGGTGGAGAAGAAGCCACTCTTATCTTCTTTATTTTTCTGTACCTGTTCTTGACTTGACACCTTCTCAAAATAAGGTTTTAAAGGCCTCTTATTTCCAATTTTCTCCTCAAAGGCTAGTTGTCACCCTCACACTGCCCTTTCAGCGTATCATTCTCCTTTGGATCATCACCTCCATCATTCCCATCTTTTGCAAGAGACTGGGATCTAGTGGAATGAGTATTGGTAGGTGCATTTTGAGCAGAGGTCCCTGCAATAGTTTGTTGTCCCACCATTATATGTTGCTTATGTGAAGGAGACCCTGTAGTATGACCATTCATTTTAGATTGCAGCCACCTTTGGCTTTTATTTAACACAAAAGAAGACAATAGAAATATTAGTGATTTCTCTCTTAGAACATCTCAGCTTTGGCAAGGGTTTAGAACTCTCAACATAATCCCCTTGATCAACCATGTTAGAATAATCATCCACTATAGTAGGAAGGTCCCATCCAAGGTTGAAAGCTCTCATTTGGTCTAAAGTCAATCTTGTCTAGTCTCTTCTTCTCACTTCATGTTTGTCTACACAGTCTTCCTAGAAATCTTCTAGGTGAGGGTGATGCTTACGCAACATGGGAAGGTATAATTTTTTCTTCACAAAATCCTTACTATCAAAGAAACTTCTTGCCTCATATGGGTGAAAACTAAGCTTTGCAAGTGACTTGTCAACATGCTTTGCGTACTTAGGCTTGTTGCAAGTGTAATGAGTCAATTTTAAAGGGAAAGGGTACCCTTTATTCTTACAATTGTGATATCTCTCTCTTGCTATAGATGCCTGTCTAAAAAATTCCAAAAACACAATGTAGTCTGTTGCATATCTTGGAAGCTTCAAAGGAGAATATTCAAATCCAGCAATCCTGAAATAGGTAAAGATGTCAAACTGAATGTAGTAGCTACCAAACTACAAAATTAAATTTGCAGCTTTTGTTGAAATTCTCAATTTAGGATTCCCATATTATCTTCCTTACAATAAACATAAGGAAAGCATCATTAACTCTCCTTTAGTCCTTGTTACCAAATTCCTCCTATAATTGAGTGAAATAATCATATACTTGTGTGTCCTTATCAAAAGTGATTGAGGTGTTCAAACGAGGCCAAACCCTCTGAGTGCCAACCAAAAGATAAAGTAAATAGGAGCACATATGAAATTTGTTCCTCCTCTTTTGAAAGTTTACTAGTTGGTCATTCAGATGGTCACTAATGAGTTTAGTCCAATCAATGTGTTGCTTTCCTGTACAGATGACCAGTATGAACTGCCACATCCACTCTGAAAACTCATCAAAATCTGCACTTCCCACTACTCTGTGCAAAAGTGTTATCATGTCAGAAATGTCATCTTTAAACAAGGCTCTAACTAAATTCTTGGGAAGTTGTGATCCTCCTTTCTTATCTCTCTTGAGCCATGTAGTGGCAATAATTGTTTTACATATTTTCTTTCCATCCATATAGTAGTTCCAACCGGTCTCCATGGAAATGTCAGTGTATTCCTCCCATATCGGCAATCTTAGAGTATTGTTGATGGTTTCTGCATCTAATTGGACTATCACCTCACCACTAACTGTTCTTATTTGTCGTGATTCGACATCATAATTGTTGATACAAGCTAACACTGGGTCTTGGCATTGTACAGCTGGAGGAAAACCTCCCGCGTGTGCTAACCCACTAGCAAAGGTCTTCTCCGCTATAGGTTCTTTAGGGTTAACGTTCATGCTTTCCCAAAACTCCTTTAAGTCAATTTGACCTAGGTCTGTATCCTTAATGCCAACAAATTGAATATCTATTATGAAAGAAATGTCTAGCGCTTGGTATTTGTATTTCATTTTTGCAAACCTTATCAACCACTCGTTTGTGCTGTTCCCAAGAGTAACCGGCTTATGATGGGAGGGAAAAAGTAATAAACGACACTTTGAAAAGTGAGGGTTTCAATAGTCATGAAAGACGATAAACATCAGTATAGATACTCCTTCCACCAATGATACTGATGCAATATTCAAATGAAATAAATGGTGCGATAGTGGACTCACCTTCTTATACCGCAATGGTCGAAAACATGAAGCTAGATGACCGTGAAAGACGAAACCCCAATTGCTTCAAACCGCAGCTCCAATACTGCGTTTAACAAAATCTAATTGTATATAATGTAAACCAATTAAGGTATAAAAGGAGTTCATTAAATGCTTTCGAAATAAATGCTTTCTCATCGCGTAATATAGTTGAGTTACTTTATCGGCCATTCCATTACTTCACAAACCAACATAAACTTCCAAGAACTTCTTTATTGGGGAAAGTAATCATTGCCAAACTCTCAAACTTGCAAACAAAGCCAATGCACTTCACCTTCTCACTGATTGACCACACACACATTGGCAAACTTTTACATCGGCGAACCTACAAGTTCGCAAACCAATAGTTTCTCCAATTGTTCCCTTTACATGATCTCTATAGTGCATGCTTATCGGCTATTTGACATATCAGCAAATTTTTGAGTTCGCTAACCAACAATAAGAGTGATATAAACTGGCTTTGATATCCTTTATCAGCAAACTGATAGTTTCACAATGTAAACTTTACACAAGAGAAGGCATCACTCAATCGGAGATTTCGCGAACTTAGGAATTAAGCGATAAAAAGAAAACACAAGTCAAGTTCGCACAAGATGACACACGCTGATAGAAAAGACAACCTGATGAAAGAAGTAAAGGATAGTATCAGGAAATTGGGAAGTTCACGAAATAACAAATTTGGCGACAAGGTTCGTAAACTCATCATTTTGCCGATAAAAGGAAAAGAAAGCTTGGTTTTCAAGATACAAACAAAAGCAAGGTAGACCAGTGATCTTTAATAAAAAGCAGACAGCGAAGAAATAATTAGCCAATGTTCTTCTCTATCGCTAAATCGTTAGGTTAGCAAACTAACCAATCCAGTGACAAAGTTAGGGAAAGAACAAAATTGTCGATAAAAGGGAAAGGGAAACCTTTTGACTTGAAGCAATATTACAATGAGTGCAAAAAAAACAATGAAGATAGACATAGACCAAGTTTAGATTGAACAAGGACATTCTCGATAATGAAAGACAATGACTATAACTTGGGCAACAATTGGCTCTATTTGGGGATGAAGACTACAAGGATGAAGAGAACACATAGTCTTTGGCTGACCAGGGTCCTTATTCTAAAAGAGCAAAGAGTCAGACACAAAATACAAAACTAGAAATGAAATAGAAAGCAGTGAAAAATATAGTACACAAGGGGGACAACCTGTTTTACATATTGCATAGTTTCAAAGTTTGCCCATTATAGGGAAGGGGTATAGGAGTTCCATCAGGACAAGACATCATAAATGCATTGTTCTCACATACCTGTGTTATGACAAATGGTCCCTTCCATAATGAGTCAAACTTGCCATGAGCTCCTCTTGGTTCTCTTCTTTTGTCCCACAGTAGCACTGAGTCTCCAATTGCAAAGTCTCTCCTCTTGGCCCTTTTATCAAAAACCCTTTTCACCTACAACTGATGTTGAGTGATTTTGTCAACTGCTTCTTCCCTCTATTCTTCAACTTTGTTTAAAAACATAATTCTCTTTCGCAATGCATTGTGAAATTGCTTATCTTCAATAGCCCTTTACAAATTAGCAACTGATAACTTTAATGGAATAGGCAAAGCACTATTCATCCCATAAACTAGCTCAAAGGGTGACATCCCTATAGCCCTCGTAGGGGTAATCCTATCTGCCCAAATAGCATCATAGAGTTTCTTATGCTAGTTTCTTTGGTTTTCATCCATCAATTTCTGTACAATGGATGTCAGATTCTTATTACTAAACTTAACTTGTCCATTCCCTTGTGGGTAATAATCAGATGAATGAGCCAGAGAAATACCATGATCATAGCAAAAAGAAGTCACTTCATAAGATGAAAAGTTTGAGGCATTATCTATGACTATATTCAGTGGAACCCCAAACCTAACCAAAATATTTTGTTTATGAAATCACATACTACTTCTGATGTAGTTTGCCTCATAGGTCTACCAATTTAGTAAAATAGTCAGTTGTAGTCAAAATGTGAGTATGGCCAACACTTGAGTGAGGGTTAATGCGCCCAACAAAATCTAATCCCCATTGTTGGAAGGTTTCTTCTACAACAACTGGTCTTAAAGGCAACACTGCTAATTGTGGCTTACCTGTGAACTGCGTACATTTCTCATAATTAGATACCCAAGTATAAGCATCTTTGAACATCTCAGGCCAGTAATACCCATGTCTTAGAATTTTGAAAGCAGTTACATAAGAAGAAAAATGACCCCCACAAGCTTCATTATGGACAAACTTGAGGAGCCTTACATGCTGCTCTTTATCAACACATTTTGGAAAAGAACCATCCACACTCTTCTTATATAGAGAATTATTCCAAAGTACATATCTTGTTGCCTTGAGTTTAACGTTCCTTTTCTCTTTTGTAGATAAATGAGGACACTCACCATAGGTTAAGTAATAGGCAATCTGAGAGAACCAATCATCCTTGACTCCAGCAAAAAGAACAAAAGGTAGATCTTCTGATTCAACTTTATTTTCAACCATCGCCTGACATAGTCCTTTGCCCCTGACTCACTTAGTTTTATTTCCACATCGTATTCTTGTACTTTGGCTATCCATGCTCCTCTCTTATTACAGCTGAGATCTTGCTGAATTAAGATATTCTTTACAACAAGATCAGGAACAAACACTGTACTATGTGAATGTAACACATAGAATCTGAACTATTTCATTGCTTTTACCACTGCATAAGCATGCTTCTCAAACTGAGAATAATTTAACTTGTGCTTTTTTAGTGGGATGCTCATAAAAGCAATAGGGGACTCAACCCCTTGCTCGGAAGCACAAGAACAAGAGCATTTGCAATTGCAATTTTAATATCAAAGAATGCTTGTTTCCCAAATTTTGTCCATTTGAAAGCCTATTTGCCTTTCATCATATTTGAGATATGCTTGGTCAGTTCAGAAAACTCAGGTACAAATCTTCTCAAAAAGTTCACTTGCCTAAAGAAGGATCTTACTCCTTTCACATTGACAAGAGGGGTGAGTTTCAGAATGGCATCTACCCTCTCTGGATCAATTTTGATCCCTTCTTTTGAAATTATATGACCCAATAGCTTGTCCTCTGTAACTGCAAAGATGGACTTCTTTGGGTTTAAGGAAATATCATGTAGGCGACAACGTTCCAGCCCAATCTCAGAATCTTTGAAATGATTCTCCCTTTTCTTGGAGAAAACAGTAAGATCATCTAGATACATGACAATGATCTTGTTCTTTAAATCATCGAAAGATAAATCCATTGCGCTCTAGAACGTGGCCCTAGCATTAATGAAATTGAACGGCATGCGATTATAAGAAAAAGTACCTATGGGTGTGGTAAACGTTGTCTTATGCTGGTCTTATTTATCCGCGTTGATATGATTGTAACCAGAAAAACCATCCAACATCAACATCATTTCTGACCCTGAAACCGCCTACAATATATTGTCCACTGGAAGTGGATAATGATCTTTGAGAGAAGATTGATTAAGATTTCTAAAATCTACACAAATTTTGATCTCTCCACTCTTCTTTCGTATAGGTACTATGTTTGCAACCTAGGTGGAATGATGTATGGGGTAAATGATGTTAGCCTTTAGCATCTTATTAATTTCTTGAAAGCTAGCTTCTGCGACCTTCGGGTTGTAAGCTAAGCTCCATGGGGACACGTCCCCTGCCTCAAAACCCTTTGTACCATACTCGAGACATTTCAGGGACACGGGGATGGGTAGGAAACATCCCCTACCCGTCCCCCCTTCTTCAGGGACATCCCCTAAAAATTTGGGGACGCAAGGGATGACTAGCTGTCCCCGGGACGATTGGGACGTCCCCTGACCGTCCTGGGGACGGCTAAGGCCCATAATACTTTTGCAACATATTTAAAAAGAACAATTTTTTTAAAATAAAGAAAAGGGATGGGGGGGCCCATAAGGATCCCCACATCCCTTTAAACATACCCTAAACCTAAAATAGAAATCATATCAACCAAAAAGAAAAAAAGCATAACTCATTTTCACATTTTGCATTGGTAAACAACAGTAGTTTGAAAGGAGAAAGAGGAGCAACAATAGTTTGAAGAGGTTAACAACAGTCTTAGGAGAGGTTGATTAGGGACAACCATATATTCTCTATGTTTTTGTCATTTTGTTGTTGAAACTTGTAGCCGTTGGGCATTTTGATGTAATTTTGATATAATATATATGTAGATTGTCATTGAAAACAATTAAATTTTGTTTATTTGTTTGCCAATTCTCATGTGACATGTTGAAAATTAAGTTCAAGTGTAAAGTTATTGTTATGTATTCATTTTTTAAGGTTCTATAATGTCTATAATGAATGCCTTATCAATGTTATCATATAAATATTTAAAATTTCCCTATATTTAAAAAAAAAAAAACTTATTTTTTAGTAGTCGTCCCCTGCCATCCCCTAAAAAATGGCCAAAAAAAATGCCGTCCCCGAAACTCGTCCCCCTATCACTGCTCGTCCCCGTCCCCGAAACTTGGGGGGAGCATAGATTGTAAGGCCTCTGCTTCTGCCTAATCGAAGACACCCCAGGTTTTAATGGGATGTGATGTTGAAACTTTCCATTCATAAAATTTTTCAAATCTTCGTAACACCAAGCAAACACATCCTTATACTTGATCAATAGTTTAATTAGCCTTTCTCTTTCTTCAGGCATACAACATTTCCCAATACATACTATCTTTGGATCTTCTATAGTTTCTATATTAACTTTCTCATAATTTGCAGCACTGTTTTTAGCACCTTTAGTTTTATCTTTGACATACCTGTCACGTCTATCAAAAAGACCTTCCAAAGAAACGAGGCCTTTGGGAATAATATTACCTTTTAGCTGAATAACTCCATCTTCTATGATTTCATCAGAACTCGGGCATTTTTCTTTACATTCAAAAAAACTATCTTCAAAATAAAGATCAGCAAATATGTCTGCTTTCTCAAGGAAACTAATAATCTGCTTATCATTTTTGAACCCCTGCCAATGATTGGCATTATCTGGTACACTAGGGCGATATACAAGCTCTATCTTATATGCTTTATCTTTAAAATCTGGATGAGGCAGCAGAAAAGAAGCTGACACTGCCAATGAATCAACTCTTGAATTTTGTTCGCGTGAAACAACTTCAGTATTAAAAGTATCGAAATATTCAATACTGTCCCAAATCCTATTTTTGTAATGCCTCAACTTGTTAGTCTTTATAGCAAAAACTTTTCTCCCCTGCTTGATAATTAGCTCAGCATCCCCTATTGCTTTCAAGTCCTTAATTCCCTTCTTTTTAGCTGCATCAAGACCCAACAACAAGGCTTCATATTCTGCAGTATTATTAGTATTTTCAAATTCCAACTTATAAGAAAAAGGGAATTTCTCTCCAGTTGGCGAGGTCAAAACAATACCTGCCCTATAACCTGAATTGGAACAACTCCCATCAAACTCTAGAACCGATAACCCCGTTGTGACATTATCCTCAACTAGGTCGGATGTTTCACTTCCGGGTATAGAGGATAACATACAGATTCCAAAATCAGTTTCTTCATACAAAATCTAAGACTTTGGATCATCTGATTTTAATATTGTAAACTTGGCCTTAGGTTCTGGCTTTAGACGAACTTTCTTCCCTGCTACTCGAATGAGGGCATGGGACCAATCTAATGGTATTTCACTCCCTAGATTTCTACAAAAATTGCAACTCAGAAGCATTCCATAGCTTGCAGGGACATCAACCACTTGTATAGTTAATTTCAATCTCTTGTTAGGGTAAGTGGCTAAAGCTATCTGTGCATCCTTGATCTGCCCAATTAGGGGTACTTGTTTTGACTCCATGGAAAAACATTTTCCATGAGTTTTTGTCATGGTGAGACCTAGGGCATGAGCTACTTTAGTTGGCATGACATTATCTGAGGCGCCTGAGTCAATAATGCAGTTACTTAGCCTACATCCAGCTATATACAAGGATACATAAAAGGGATTCGGTTTCTCATGAGCCACTAAAGGATCATAATCTGTGGTCTTTGATGAGGTGTTAGAAGATGACTTTTCAGTATGAGGTTCTGAGGATTGGGAATTCACATGAGTTGAAATATTATCTGACTTGACATAGTTTACAAGATTTAACTTCAAGTATTCAACTTGTGATATCTGTATTTTTGTATTTTTACAATATTCTACAATATCAAGAGAATTACAAGCTTTATCAATAGAAGGGGTCACCGGAGTGGAAGTAGTAGCTTTTGTAGACATTGCAGAGGCATGTCTAGGGGCTGCATTTCGTGACAGAATGTATTTGGGCGTAGCAATCCCATCATCCTTCGACTGGGCTTTGTTCTTCTGCTTCCCTTTTGGAGACTGATTTAGCTAACTTATTGTATGAACAGAGAAAGCTTGCCCATCCAATTCAGTGAGAACATCTTCTCCTCTATCAAAATCATACTCATTCTAGGTAATATAAAGTAGAGTCGCCAATGGGAATGTGTCCCTCATCATTGTCATGTCCCTATAATGATTTATAATTGAATTGTTTATTTAAATAATAAGTTAGCCTTATATAAACTAAATATATAATATATTTATTTAAAAAATATTATTAATATGTATTATTTAATAAATAATATATTATAAATTTATATCTAATAATATAAATACAAATATTATTATCATTATCTTATGTTGTAATATAAATATAAATAATATAATATAAATCATATATCATTTATTATGATATAAATGATATAATATAAATAATATATCATTTATTATAATGATCTAATATAAATAAACATTTTTTAACCTATCCTCTTATGATAAGGGAGTTACGTATCGTTAGAACTAGTTTTACCACAAAAGGGAATTAATATAAAGTAATAAAAATTATAAGAGGGTAAGTATGCCTTTTACCACCAAGCATAATAAGAGATGTGCTCCTTGGAACATATCGTGAGATAGAAGGAAATGATCATTGGAAAAAAAATATAAAAAGAGAATCGGATAAATACATATATTTAGATCTGCATTATATATATTTCTAAGTCATAAGTATGAAAGATATCATAAATATATATAGGGAGGAATTATTCAAGTAAAATATATATATATTAATAACAAATATAATAATATAATATAGAGATATTATTAATATTATAACAAATATTATAATACATAAATATTAAAGAATAGGAGAAAGAGAATAGAATCCAGTCAGCAGATTCAACAAGACAAGCAACATAAAGAGGTAAGTGCACTTTCCTTATTAATAGGTTAGGCGATATAAATGTTGTAGAAGAATAATATGAATATAAATGGACTGTCAAGTTAATTGATATAATTATGATGTTAACTATAAATAAATGCACTTAACTTAGACAAAACTATGAATGTGCATAAACTAATATAATGAATAAATGTAATGATATATGATCAATTTTAATATAAGGCATCTTGTGTTAAATGCCAATAATTACAATTATGATATTTATGAAATCAATAATAGGATAAGTTGGTGATATACTTGGAGCTGACTCGGACTCTCCCTTTAACCCCTCTATTGTTGTTATATGGAGCCTAATCAGACTCGGAGGTTATATTTACCCCACTTTTATCGGTGCGGTTTCCCCCAAATTCCTACGGGGTCAAGGGGCAGCGCCCCTTGCGGGGGTTTGGGGGCAGCGCCCCTTGCGGGGTCCAGGGGCAGTGCCCCTAGCGCATTCCTGTCGTGATACAGGGCGGGGTCGAGGGGCAGCGCCCTCGTGGGGGTTCGGGGGCAACGCCCTCGAAACCTCACACGGTTTTTTATTATTTTATAAAGCACCGGAAGTTATTTTTCATTAACCGACATAAGAAAACCCTATTTTTGTAACCGACAAAAACTTGATAAAAAACGGCCAAGGGTTAGGGTTTTGGTATTGTATTGTATTGTAGCATTTTGCAGCGGTATTGAGTTGCAGGGATTGCTGATTGTAATCGGTTTGATTTACTGGATAATAATATTGGACTCTCTATTTGGTGGATGTAGCCTGAGTTTGGGTGAACCACGTTAAAACTTGTCTCTCGCTATTATTATTTCTGTGTATTTCCATTCCTCTGTTTAATCTTTATTTGCATTTAATTGATATCTTCTTCCGGCTAACCCTAACATCTATCACCTCTAAGGTATGACGTAGTTGGAATAGTTTGTTTTAGCCTAGGTATCTCTTGACTGGACGTAAGTCTCTTGAGCCAAGTGATGAGGAACCCCGCGTGTGGGTGAAATCCTTGGGCCTAGAAAAACTTGTAAAAGTTAATTTTTCTCTACGGATGGTGACTCTCGTCTGGATGAGGTACTCTGTGTGAGTGAAATCCCAAGAGCCAAATGGTGAGGGACTCCGTGTGTGAGTGAAACCTTTGAGCCTCCGTAAGAGATGGTGGAACTATTTCCTTAATGAAATCATACTTGGTGATTTAGAGTTGGTTAATGCAAGAGTCTACCATAAGTCCCTCACAAGTCATCCACAAACCAATGATAACAACAAATAACATATATGTGAATGTATTTATGAATTAGGAATGTTGTAATGAATGATGATGAAATGAATTATAATGTGAATATGATCAAATGTGTTATAGTCTTAATGAATTTATATTGAAATAAAAGATGAATGGAATACTAATGTTCTCTTTTACTAAGTTGAAATTGTGCAAGGTTGTGAAATTTTTTGGTTTACTAGAAGGGGACACTACAATCATTAGAAGTTTCCTCAACAATGACTTCTCGCATTGTAGACATTTGCATGAATTTGTTCATCTCAAGACAGGAAGCACCATCATGATCTAAGGTCAGATGGAAATTACACACCATATTTCCTTTGTTGTTCGAGGAAGGCCCTTCTATGGCTAACCGTTGCACTTCTAAAGGCAATTCAAGGGTTTTGCCTTTATTATTGTTTGGTGGTACACACCCTTTCCGTGGTATGTTCTGATAAAAAGGTTGTTGAGGTTGATGTGCTTCAAGTAGCTACCTTTTAAGGGCAATTATTTCATTAGCCAGCTTCTGAATCATGGGGTCAGTGGAAGTTGTGGTAGGGTTTTTTTAATTCTGTAGTTCTTTCTTCCACTTCCCTACTGCAAGCAAATCATCTTCAATTTGTATAGCAGATGTCTAAGCTGCTTCTAGAGTAGCTATTCTATCTCTCTTCAATTGATAGCTAACATTTGACGATTGTGCATTAATAAAGAACCCCTTATTCATCTCATTTGTAGGTCTCTTAGCTGTTGGTATCCTATTCACCAGTTTGTTGAACTTGGTAACAAATTCTCTAATAGATTTTTGAATGCCCTTTTTCATATGAGTAAGTTCTGCTATCAAAGTGTTTTCATCTTTTGGACTCTTGAATCTATCCTCAAACTTCTAAATCATGCTAGCCCAAGAGTCAATAGATGCTAATGGTAGATGATAAAACCAATCAGCAACAGTATCAGTAAGGTACTCTACAAATAATCTCACTGAGACATCTTCATGTTGTATGCCAAGAACAAAACAGGCAGCAAAAAAGGCATGAATATGTTCATCTGTAGAAACTTTGTCATCTCCCTTAAACTTAGGAATAATTTTTTGAGATCCATGAGGAAGATCATGTAGTTGATTTCGTAAAGACAATGGACCAATTGCGGCTCCCCAAGGAATCGGTTGCTGTGCACTTCGTTGATGGGCAATAATATTTTAGAAATTTACAAAGAGGGGAACAACTATACCGTGTAAGACCAATGCTTGGCAAATAGGAGAATTTCCTAATGCCTTAGTGGGCGAAGGTGGCTTATTGGATGTCTTTGATAACTTATGGATAGAAAAAGAATCCATAGTGAAACCAATTTTCTTTACTTCTTAAAAATCAAGATCAATAATTCATTTTCTGCGATCACCTCTTGTGTATCTTTTATCAGGCAGCTTGTCTACTCACTATTGATTGTTTTGTAGGTTATTAGGCTGAGGATTCTGAATGTGTTGATGTTGATTATGATTATTTCGTTGTCAGTTATTTGGGACAGCGTGAATCTAAAAAACTCTTTCCCTTTGAGGCACAACAACTACTCCAACAAGAAAATTTTCGTGCCTCACACAAAATTGCCTTGCTTGTTGCCTAAGTTCTTCACCTAGGTCTTCTTCGATATCAAGAATTTGGTTAAGTTAGTGGAACTGCTGATTACTTTGTCTCTCTCCAGGACAAGTTCCTCAAATCAGTTAATATATCTTCTTGCTCTATATCTACCCAGTTGAGGTTTGGTTGCAAGACAGGACCAATTCCTCTCTGAAGCACCGTTAATTATCACAAATTTATAAATAGAGATTTGATTAGGTTTTGAATGTAATGCACCCTATGAGTGAGGTAAGGCAACTACAAAAATAATGTCTCTTTCGAATCCCCAATAGAGTCACTAAAAATTTGTTGGTGAATAGATTTATCACCACTTTTATTATGACTTGCCCAATTTGTAGTCACAAATATGCACCAACAGTTGGACAATTTTATCAACCGCCCTCTGAATTTTTTTTAGAAGGTACAACTTCATGTGACAGGATATTTGGTTTTCTGGTGCTCTTTTAACCTGAAAGAGGGAAAGGCAGTTTTGCTAATACACAAATTGAAACAAATCCCAATGCCAAATGCACTGTAAATGAACAAAATACAACTTTTGAATATAAAGTTACCAGAACTTGCCCAAACTTAAGAATGGAGACAAATTGGTAAGTGAACAACAGTTTATCAACCACCTTTGCATCAAATTCAAACTCAAGAATGAAGACACGTAGATGAGAATATGAATATATTAAAGGCATGTTATCAACATTTCATACTAGAAAACCATAACTTTCTGTATTCACAATGCCATACATTCAACATAAGAAGAATAGAAAACAACACATAAAATCATTGAACCAATATCAACTTTCTTTTGTATTGATGAGTAAAAGATAGAGCACAATACTCTGCCCTCCAAAGAAAGTATTACAGACTTAGCAAGAAATGTCCCCCTTTCCTCCAAGAATCAAAACTAACAATTCTTCAATGATCTAGTCATGAAAAACAATTTTTCACCAAAAGATCCCAACATCACATTCGCTTATTCATTATATAGCAAAAGTGATAAGAACTAACTCTTTCGTGTAACTGTTTTTTGCAACGAACCATTAAAAATAAAATATCACTTCTTTTAATAATACAATAAAAGAAGTAAAGTCCGACAAAGTTTAGTATAACATAAAGTTTTCCAAAGTCTTTCAAAAGAAAACAATGAAACATCATGCCGATACATCCTTTCCACCTTCCTCTTCAACGTCTAGGTTTGCTTGCTCATCTATATCCACTTGTTCATCTTGATAATTCTTTGCTAGTTGATCTGTAGGTACCTGTGAAGCATCTAATTTAGCCTTGAGGATTTTGAACCTGTTTAGTATCGGAATGATGGCCTTTCCATTAGGTATACTGGTCATATTCAGTTGGGTTCTCCACATCAGTAAAACATTATTTGCATCCTCATATTTCCTGTGTATTTCCACAATATACTTCTTAAAGGTCAACAGGTAAGCAGACACGTTGCACAATCTCTCAATTGGATTGCCATTAGGGGTCTCCCTATTCCTTAATTCTTCTGCTAACAGATCTTTGAAAGCTTGCTTGGCAACATAAGTATCCAATAAATTTGTTTCAATTTCATCAAATATGTCAACTCCTAGAGATATACATGAACTCCTAAGATACATTAATTATAATCTGTAATTTTTAATAACATAATTCAAATCTGTTAGGCATTGTTTTTCCATCAATAGCTTCCATTCAATGGCATTTATCGATTTTATTGATTCATTATCTTCAACTTTATCATTACACTTTCAGAAACCAATACATTGGAATCTATTTTGATCATCTCTTGAAGACCATTCTTGGCTACATTTAGCATTGCTTCTTCCTTTTGACTTCTTTCAAATTAGACAAAATTTCAGTTTGTTTGCTAGATATCTTCGTATATAAAAGAATCACTTAATGAATATTTAACATACCTTCTACTAGTAATTTTTCAACCCAATCGTCAGTTGCCTTTCCCAAGAATCGATATTTGCTTATTTGGTCCACAATTTCTGTGCTTACACTTTTAGGAGGAGCTTTAACAAGGGTATCCATAGTTGCATCGAAAGGCTGAGTAGTGGTATCTACTATTGATTTGATGTATGAAGTGAGGATATTTACTTGCTCTTCCAACATTTCATTTTCTTTCTCCCTTTCTTCTAACCTTGTGGCTAGAATCTCTACAGACAACTTGGCATTGTTAATGTCACCTTGCACTGAAGTAGGCCCTAAATCAACCTTGTTAACATGAAAATCATCCACAAAAAGATCCTTTTCATCATTCTCAACCATTGGCTCTGTCATTTCCACATATTGATGCTTTGTAACAGGATCAACCATTAGTCTTGACATTCTCCTTGCTTTCTTAGGTTGAGTTTCTAACTGCAATAATCTTGCAACTACATCAAACTCTGTGTCAGTAATATGAGTATACCTTATTTTCTTGCTTATTGCATCTCTTAACCAAGTGGGGGTTGGTAAAACAAGTTGGCCATTAGTCATTATTGTTTACCGTAGTATGGTGTGTTTTACAGAATATGAAGTAAACAAAATTAAGAAGTAGTATAGTGCATAACACAGAGCATGAAATTATAACAGCATTGCACAGAACAAAGCATTGTTTCCATTCATTGAATATATCAGTATTACACTACAATGTCACAATGCTGTCGGGTCCCTGACTACAAAGTATTAAGCCAATATATAACTTGGCCAAGGTTGGTTGAGATACCAACCCTTGGCAACGACTCTATAACTATCCAACCGTCGGGGTTAATTCCTGATAACACTTCTAACATAACAACATTAATTAATTTATGATTATTTACTTGGCCGACTATGGCCGACTACAATTATGACCGACTACATAATCCCCCCCACAAAATTAGTCATCTTCCAGACGACAGAAAACCATCAAGTGACATTAAGTAAGCTTTTGCCGACAACAATGCCGAAGTAGGAACTATGTAAAAGTAGAACCAACACATTTGGAACACTTGCCAGTAGACCAACCAACCAAGGGACCCAATCTGATAGCACACTGAATGTTGCGAATGTTGCACCCCATTGCTCACTGGATTAAGATAGTACTGATTTGATGGGGGTTTGGGGGCAATGCCCCCAACGGGGTCTAGGGGCAGCGCCCCTCGCGGGGGTTTGGGGGCAGCACCCCTAGCGGGGTCCAGGGGCAGTGCCCCCACCGCCAAGCCCAAAATAACACCTTCAAGACCATTCAGACCTTCATTGCGCACATCATTTTTCTGACAAAATTAGACACTCGTCTGCAATCTCCTTGCCCTTGTCCATTTGGCTTCTTCAGCTTCAGCATGATAACTGGTAAGATATACAATGCCAAAAATTCTAATTCGTTACCTCGACGGACTTAGCTTGTACAACCTCAGGAGTACGGCTTCCACATCAGTGTGCAGGCTCAGCAATTTTCTTCCTTCCGTACGGTCAACCTTCAAAATGCTTCTAGTTTTTTCCTGATTTGTTTTGCAATTGCGGGGTTGGGTGAGTTGGCCGTACGACGTACGACTCAATAGTACGTTGTACGGCCTAGTCGTACGGCGTACGACTCAGCCGTACATCGTACAGTCTGGTCGTACGTCGTACGACTTGCCTTTTTTCCTTCTTTTTTAAAATTTTTTTTTTCCTGTTAGCCGTATGTCGTACGGCCCATGCTGTATGTCGTACGGCCCATGCTGTACGTCGTACGGTCTGGCCACGTCGTACCTTTTTTTCAAAATTTCCTGACTTTTTTTTTTTTCTATTTTTTCTAATTTTTCATCCATGTCAACCAAGTTTTTTTATTTTTCTCCGACGGGGTCCACGTTCGATCTGCAACTCTGACTTTATTGATTTTATACTCATTTGCAGGGGTTGGAATTATTGCTAGAATTGTTGTCTTTCAGAAGCCACATACTACGTTCGGCAAACTGTCCAACTTTTTAACATCATTTTTTCTGTTACTTTTCACCGATCGCCAAAAAATTGCAAGTCGGCTGAAATACTCTATAGTCCTTATTCCTTCTGTATGGTCTCTTTATGGCCAGCGTTTTCAATACTGGGTTCCTGTCGTTAGTTCCATCACCCCGTTTCACCTTGCTTGCCAATGGATCCTCATACCTGATCACCTTGTCTAGTTCAAATTTATGTGCAAGTGTATTATTTATCTTCGCTTCACCCTCTGTATATTCTTTCTGTGCCTCTCCTGGTCGACTTGTCTGTTCTAGTCGACTTGTCTCTGCCACTATTTGCTCTGTTACTTTCGGCTGATTATTGCCTTCCTCCCCTTTGTCACTCATTACTGGTTCCTTCTTACCAAGCGGTCGAGTGTTTGTCAATCCATCAAGTGCTTCACTCGTGAACAATGTTTCACTCGTCGGCCTAGAGTTGCCTAGACTTTCATTCGTCGGCCGAGAGTTGCCGAGACTTTCACAGTTGCCGAGTGTTTCACTCTTCGACCGAGTTTTGCCAAGAATTGCACTGCCATGACTTGCATTGCTAGGACTTGCACTACGAGGACTTGCATTGTTCATTGGAGAGCTCTCGCCGACTTCTTTTATTGAAATCATATTACATTCCGATTGAAAGAACTCATAATCTTCCATCTGCCAGTGGAAGAACCCACTAAAAGAATTAGTTTCATCCTCAGAACATTCTTGCAATTTTAATACTCCTTCCTCATCAGGTTCCATTGGCCCTCTGCCCACTGACTCCCCTCCGTCTGAATCAGAATCCGATGCTAGTTCCTCACTTATAGCCTGTGTTCTCAGATCTATGACAATCTTCTTACATTTGTTTTCTATTGACAATGTGTTCCTTTTCCAGTTATGGTTGGCCTTGGCGGCTATCAGCCACCCTCGGTCGAGTAATGCATCGTATGACGCATTTTGTGCTGTTATGACTACAAAGTTTAATCGAAAAAGTTGGGTGCCAATCCTTACTTTCTGAGCCATTAGCACTCCCAGCACTTTAATTCCGTGCTAGTCTGCTCCCAATAATTGGAAATTTTGTGGCCATAGTGTAGGTTTCCCTGAGCACTTCCACGTATCTTCTGTCAGCACATTCACTCCCGATCCACCGTCGATTATTGTGTTTGTTAGATGACATCCACCGATTTCCATGTGCACGACAGTTGGATTCTTGCCATTGTTTACTGCCAACAGCCTCGGGTCAATGACTTGTTCTCCCTCGAGCGGTGGCTCCACTATGATGTCTTCCTCCTTTGTTTGCCTGTTTGGTTCCCCTTCCATCACCTTTGAAATTGCCATTCTCAACTGCGGCATGCTCTGTAAAAGATCCACTATCTTAACTGATATCGTGGTTTGTAGCACCTGATTCACGATGCTCTTGTCTGACTCTGGCCGTGTGGTAGTTGTTTTTCTGTTCTTCCCTTCTGTTTCCATTGCCATATCTACTTCCTTTCTCGCCTCCCAAAGTCTCTCCTCGGTTCGGGGATCTGGATACGTCGCTTTTTTCCATTGTGCTCGAGTGACTGCCAGGATCTCTTCATCATCCAGGATCTCTTCATCATTCCCCTTGAAACTGATCATGTTCACCCCTTTTTGCTTCGGGCAATCTTTTTCTTCGTGATCTCCAGGCCCACACCACTTGCATAATGCATTTATTGTGTTCTGATTATTGTTTGGGCATTCTCTGGCAAAGTGACCCCATTCATTGCACTTTCTACATTGTATCATGGGCTTCCCCTTATTGTCGTACCGTATTCTATTCCTCGGGCTATTGTTACTTTTTTAACCTCCAGGGGATGCATTGCTATTGTACTGGGGCTTTGGTGGTGTGTTTGGCAGTGTTGACGGTTCTCCTTGAGTGAAGAGTACTTGCGTACCGCTTGCTTTTAGATTGTATGGGCATTCCTTGATGGAATGTCCCATCACTTGGCAAATATCGTAGAACAACTTCTTCGGACAGTTTGCCTTTGCATGACCTTCCCCCTTGCAATCCGTACACCATAGTTCTCTGGCTTGCCTCATACTCTCCTTGTCGGCCTTCAATTCTTTCATCATTCTCATCATGTCCTTCCTGAGTGCTTGTACGGTCTTGGACTCACTGTCACTGTTGTCGTCCGTACTCTCCTCGTCGTCTGTCTTCATTTTTCCTCGAAAGGATATTTTATTTTCACTCTCTATATCCATCACTCGATTGTACGCTTCATCGTATGATGATGGAGGCACGACTTTAATTTTCTTTCTTAGCTATGGACGCAACCCTTCGATGAACCATCACTTCTTCAGCCCGTCGGCCGGCTGAGTCTCCATTTTTCCCAACAATTCTTTCAGTCTCCAGTTGTAGGTTCGCACGTTCTCGTGCTTCCCTTGCTTCGTATTGTAGATCTCCGCTACAATTTCACTGTCATCCCTCAGAAGTTTGAATTCATCTTGGAATGCCTTCTTAAGTAATCTCTATGATGCCCTGTGTGCTTGGGCCAACTCTGTGTACCGGTCAATGGCACTATCTCTCAGTGTCACTGGAAATGCTTTCAACCAGTAGTCCACATCATCTTGCCCATTGGCTATCCAAATCGTCTCGCACGTCTTACAGTGTCGTACAGGATCTTCTGACCCATCCCCCATAAATTTTGGCAGCTTCTGCCTCTCAGCTGGCGGAGTCACCATCCTTCCTCGATGCCCTCCTTGTGCGTTGGACCTGACTGGACTGGTTCTCTCGCAACGTCCTGGTGCGTCACTTGCACTCTCGGCCACGTTCGAGTCTTCCCCGCGTCCTCTGTCAGCGTCCTCTACACCTTGAGTCTCCTCGGGTTTGTTCTGATACTCCCTCTGCCCTAGGGTCTTAGGCTCAGATCTTCCAACTCTCAGCCCTTCGTCGTCCGATATGGATAACTCTCCGATGCGGCATATGCTGTTTTCAATTTCTTCTGTCAAATTCATTTTCATTCCCTTTTTTTTATTTGTTAGCGGTGTCTTGAAAATTCCTTCGTCGGCATGATGATGTTCATTGACAATTTGTCTCAGTGTTTTCCTTCGTTCTTCTTGTCCCTTTAATCTCAATGATCTTCGTATTCTTTCCTCTGGTGTTTCATGCCCACTTGGTACTCGGTTCTTATCCTTATTGAGTTGTATGGGCATTAATTACTACTCGGGTGAGGAGATGGTCGACCTCTTGGTCGACGTGCAATTGATCCCAGATGACCGACTGAGGGATCTCTTGTCTGAGAGCGTTTTCACGATCCTCGTTTGCTTGTACTGGCTCTTCGATCG